>CM053622.1:787416849-787452443 GCA_028646595.1 Phalanger gymnotis
AGGGAATGTCAGGGCTGGGAGGGGCCTTAGAACAGGGAATGTCAGAGCTAGGTGGGGCCTTAGAAGAGGGGATATCACAGCTGGGAGAGGCTTTAGAACAGGGAATGTCAGAGCTAGGTGGGGACCCAGAACAGGGAATGTCAGGGCTGGGAGGGGCCTTAGAACAGGGAATGTCAGGGCTGGGAGGGGCCTTAGAACAGGGAGTGCCAGGGCTGTGGTGGGCGTCGGGGGAAGACCTTAGACAATATCAGAGCCGAGAGGGCCCTCAGAACACAAAACACAGAATGCTAGATCTTAGAGACCATTCAGTTCAGATTCCTCATTTACAGATAGGAAGATAGTGGCTCAGAGAGACAGAGAGGCAGGGATCTGTCCTGGGACACAGAACCAGTCCCTCAGGTCCAGGACTAGCCCCCAGGCCTTCTGCCTTCCAATTTGCGCTTTCCCCCCACTGCATATTCTCTGACATCCTTTTCAGCTGGGGTGGGGAAGGGAGCAGAGGGTGGCCTGAGCAATCTGGAGGATACAGATCTGGGACGCCTTCCTAACCCCGCCCCAAACACTCCCACCTGTAAACTCTGTGTGCTCAAGGCCTAGGGAAGGACCTCCATCAGGACTGTCTCTCAACCCCATCTCCATGGGAAAGCAACAGACTGGGGACAGAGCCAGGCGATTGAAAATGCTCCCGGAGGCCTTCTGAGAGGAGGTGGCATTGACCTTGGTTTAGAAGAAGGGGAACTGTTGGGGGATGGGGAGAGGATTCAGGCAAGGGGAGGGGACTCCGGATCCCTGCCTCGCCCTCCTTCTGCCCGCCCACTTCTTCACTGCTTCCCCACCTCCTTCTTTCGCTACCTCCTCACCCCCATCCTCTCGTCCCTGTCTTGTCTTCTCTACTTCCCCATTTCTTCCAGAAGGATCTCTGCTAATGTGGAGGAGACCTGCAGTGCTGGAGCCTCCAAGGTTGGAATTCCTCAGTCCGAAATTCGCGTCTCTCGGGGCCAAGTTCAAATCCGACCATTGGAAGCCGGGATTCCTCCTCCTCACCACTCTCACGTCCGCACCCTGAGGGCAGGCTAACTGGCTGGACAGGGTGGAAAGCTCTGGAAGGGCGCAAGCAGGCAGCCTCCAGGAAAGTAGGAGAGGAAAGGGGCGAGGGCCGGGCCTGGCCCCCCACCGTCCCCCTCCCCTAGCCCCTCCCGCTCAGCCTCTAAACTTAGCCGCGGTGACGCGCAGCTGCTGCTGCTTCTGGGGCTTGGGCTGCTGGGGAGGGGGGACTGGGGGGCCGGGGACGGTTGTTGGGGGAGGGGAAGGGAAGGGGAGAGGGGAGGCTCCGGCAGGCAACCGCCTATTTATAGCGCCCCGAGCCCGAAATAGCGCCGGAGCCGAGCGGCCGGGATGACGCGGGAGCAGCCGGGGGCTGACTCACCGCGCCCCGCAGCCCAGCCGGCTGGGGGCAGTGGACGCGGCGCCCGCCCCGCTTATCCGGACCGTCCTCTGGGCTCCGAGAGGAGCGGGGGTGGAGGCTTTGTCCAGACAGACCTCCAGCGTTAGGAAGCTAGCCCCCCGCCCCCTAATCCGCGGCTCCCCCTACTCTGGCCTTGCAGCAGCACGGCCGGCGGTTAGACTCTGCCAGGGGGCGCTTCCACCTGCGGCCCGCAGAACCTTAGGAAGCCTTCCTGGGGAGCCAGGGGAGAGCTGTGGCCCCGAGACAGCTCCCACCCGTCCTGACACTCCTGCCACGAGCCGGACTGGCTCCCTCCCATGTTTGGAGACAGGGGGATTGACACTACGACCCCAAGATATGACTCTCCTCTCCATCGCGAGCAATTCCTCTAACTCCATCCCTCTAACCACTGCCCCTCCCGCCCGCATCTCCCTTCATAGAATGGAAGCCCTTTGAGAGACAGGGTTCCCCTTTTCGTCTAGCGCCTAGCACAGAGCCTGACCCCTATGGGAACTTAATCTGTTCCTATTGCTTGACTAGGGTACAGCTGTAAGCGCGCTGCCTCGAGGCAGAGCCCCGGCCCTTAGCTTCCTCATCTGTAAAATGAGGTGGTTGGACTCCTAGGGTCTCTGAGGTCCCTTTCAGCGCTAGGTCTGTAATTGCGGATTCCTGCCAGGAGAGGGAGCAGTAGCTCCACAGATAATCCTCTTCTAGGCCAACGGATAAACCAGGATCCCATAAATACCTTCTGCAAAATTCTTGGAGCGGCAGTCCACAACCAGGGGCATGGGGCTAAATTAACAGATAAATGCTTACTGCTTTATTGGTTAAATTCTGGAAGGGAAAAAAACCCTATGTATAATTAAAAATAACCACAGCCATAATCCACAATAAGTCACCTCAAATTCATCTCTTCTAGACTTTGCACAGTTCCAAGAAGATACGAGAGGACAGTCACCAGGATGGATGCAGGGGAGGCAGTGGCTCAGGGGAATGAGCCGGGGCTGGGGCTCCAGAGGAGCAAGGCTCTGAATCCTGACTCTGCCACTTAGAAGCTGTGTGTCCACAGGCAAGTCACAGCCTCTCTGGGCTTCTAAAACCCAGGGACCCACGAAGCCCAAGCATCATAGTCATCTTCTGGAACTGGAGCCTGGAACAAGATCTGCCTTTGAGCTACGTGACCGTAGGCAAATTCTTATGTTCTCCAAGCCCAGTTTCCTCATCTGTAAAATGCAGTTCTAGCGCCTATATAGTGGGCTATGTAGTGGGGTAATAATGCCTACCTCATAAGGTTGGTGTGGGGTTCAAGTGAGGTAATAGATGGAAAGCACTTTGCAAACGTTTAGCACACTACAGAAACCTTCCTTGTTCTTATAGTCGCAACTTTGAGCCTTTGTGTGTCTGTTGGGAGAAGGCTCTATCATGACACCTCCTAACCTTCCCCCAAGAACCTTACTGACATCCAGTTGGGGTTTAATAAATGATCAGTGCTTGATTGAATGGTTGGCTCTCTCTCGTTTCTAGGAGGTGATACTGACTCCTCAGTTCAACATGCAATGCCCTTCACAATCTGGCTCTAGCCTACATTCTTCAGACATCCTCTATCGCACCAAACTCTGCACTCCATTTCCAGCCTCTGTGCCTTTGATCAGGCCATCCCCCCTTCCTGGAATGCCCTTTCCCCTCACCTCTACCTCTTAGAAACCTGAGGTTCCTTCAAGGCTCAGCTCACATGCTACTTTCTCCAGGGAGTCTTCCTGGATCTCAGCGATCTGATCTCCTCAGACCTAATACTTTGTACCACTTCATAACACTAATCATGCTTTAATTACAGAGTTTTACTTGTCCTTATCAATTTCTTATCTCTCTAATAGACTGTAAGCTCCTTGTAGGCAGCCTCCCCCCCATTTTTATCTAAACTTTGTATCTTCTCCAGGGCTGGACACACAGTGTCCAGTTGTGTTTCATGAGTGAATATGAGTGAATCTCGTTTAACTCTTTACTGTACAGATAGGGAAAACTGAGGCTCAGAAAGTAGAAAGGTCATATAACCAGCCACTGGCAGAGCCAAGATGAGGCCCTAGGCCCCATAACTTTTTTAGGAAAAGTTTTTTGGGAAGTGATCAGGGTTAAGTGACTTGCCAAGGATCACACAGCTCTAAGTGTCTCAGGCCAGATTTGAACTCAGGTCCTCCTGACTTCAGGGCTGGTGCTCTATCCACCTGGCTACCCCTCCAGAACTCTGCCGTGAATTCACTGAGACTTTACTCCATATCTGGTCCAGTGTTAGGGCTGAAGGCAGTACCAGAAGAAAGGACATTTGAGGAAAATGAAGAGGTCTCTTTTAGTTCTGTTCTTAAGTTCCCACGGGGCCAGGCTCTGTGCTAGGCGCTGGACGAAAAGGAGAACCCCATTGCTCAAAGAGTTTCCATACTATGTGGGGAGATGGGGGCTGGAGGGGCAGTGGTTTAGGGGATGCAGCTAGAGGAATAGCTCATGATGGAGAGGACAGTCATATCCCGAGGTCATAGGTGCTGGGCAATGTAAGAAGACTCCCCTTCCTTCTCTGGGGCTCTTCTGCTCCCTGCTCTAAACTGGGTCACACTTCACTGTCCATGCTCCACTTTCCCAATGCCATCTTGGAACAGACAGGGTCTGGGGAAGGGCTGGGTTCCTGAAGGCACAGGAAAAGGGGAGGGGGGAGAGAGAGGGAGGACAGAAGGGACTTCTTCAACCATGAGTCACCTGGAGCAAAAACTCCAGTGGGAACAAGCAGATGCCATGGCCACAGCTTATGTGTCATCCTGGAACTGTTTGATGTCATCACTGCCACCTCCAAAGAAAAAGGACGTCATCCACCTCAGCTCCAATGACAAGTCTGAGCCCTGGCTCCTGAGTCCACTGCTGGGAAGACCAGGAAAAATAGGAAGGGGTCTGAAGCCTCAGCCCTGGGGAAATCTTCCCTGACTCATTGAGGGCCCTGATTTGGGTAGGTAGGGGGTAAACTAAATGACCTGTGATATTTCTTGCCATTTGGTAGTTGCACAATTCCAAGATGAAAATTGCCTCCCCTAACTCATTCGGATAAAAATAACAGCACCAATTTAAGGTTTACGAAGCACTTTACATATGCTATGTCACTCAATCCTCACAACTCTGAGGTAAAAGCTGCTAGTATCCCCATTTTATGGATGAGAAACTGAGACTCAGAAAGGACAAGTGACTTGTCCAAGGTCACACGATCTGTGAAGAAGGGACTATTTTATAGATGAGGAAACTGAGGTACAGAGAGGTTAAATAATTTGCCCAGGGCTTCATGCAACCAGTAAGTAAGCTTCTTGTAATGCATTCTTGCCTTCTGTCCACTATGATGTCTACACACACTGACTCCACAAAGTGTGGCTATCTGCTTTCTGAATCTGCTTAATGCCAGAAGACAGCCCTATATTCTGAATCAAAACCCAAGATTTAGAGAGGCAGAAACTTGGAATCTGCCCCTTAGCTCTGTCCCTGGATTATTTTGTGACTTTGAGTGAGCTGCTTTCCACCCCACCTCTCTCACCCCAACTCTTAGTGGAGAAGTGGTGGACTATGGGTGCAGAATGAGGCATGCAGAGTCAGATATGACCAATGAGTTGGTTTGTTTTGCTTAACAGTATGTATACAACAAAAGCAGTGATCAGAGGAAAATTTGTATCTCTAAATCTTCACCTCAATAAAATAGAGAAAGAGCAAACTAATGAATTAAGTATACAATAAAAAACTAGAAAAAATAGCAAATTAAAACCCCCAACTAAACACTAAATTGGAAATCCTAAAAATTAAAGGTGAAATTAATAAATCTGAGAGTAAAAAACTATTGAATTAATAAATAAAATTAGGAGTTATTTTTATGAAAAAATAGTATTTCTTTATGTCTTATTATGGTAAATGGAGGGGGCCATGACAGTGATGCAAAAGGGGGACCATCAATAAAACATTTGTCTAGTTTTTAAAATACATTTTTGTTGCTCTTCTGTTTTCATATTACCCACATTTCCCAAAGTATCTCTCCTCCTCCCAGGGAGCCATCTCTTATTAAAATTAAATCCCTTATTAAATAATTATTTTCAGAAAATGGAAAAAACACAGTTCAGCAAAATCAACCAACATGTCAAAAACGTCTGACATTATATGGATCGTTCCATACCTGAAGATCCCCATCTTTGTGAAGAATGGGGGAGAGGAAGAAGGTGTCTTCTCATCTCTCTTCTTTGAATGTTGTTGTTTGGTCTTTGTGACCCCATTTGGGGTTTTCTCAGCAGAGGTACTGGAGTGGTTTGCCATTTCCTTCTCCAGCTCATTAAATGGATGAGGAAACTGAGGCAAACAGGGTGAAGTGACTCACCCAGGGTCACACAATTAGTAAATGTCTGAGGCCAGATTTGAACTCAGGAAAATGAGGTTTCCTGACTCCAGGCCAAGTGGGCCTATCCAGTTTGCCACCTAGCCGCCCATCTTCTTTTAATAAGCTTGGTTATTAAAATGTCCCAGCATCAAGTTCCAATGGTTGATTTTTGTTGTCCTTCCCATTTACGTTGTAGTAGTAGTCAGTACATAGTTTCCCCAGTTCTGCTAACTTCTTTTTGCATCAGTTCATAGAAGTCTTCTCATGTTTCTCCACATTTGTTCCCTTTGCTGTTTTTACAGCACAATAATATTCCAATACATTATGTACCATACTTTCTTTAGCCATTTCCAGATCGGTGGACATTTTTTCTAATTCTTTGCTATTACAAAAAATGCTGCTATAAATATTTTGGGGGTATTGTTCCTTATTTTTTCTCATTGACTTCCTTAGGAATGGATACCCACCAGTGAGATTACCCACCACTTACACTGCATAGATTTTGTATGTACATAGTTATTTGCATGTTGCCTCTCCCACTAGACTGTAAGCTCCTTGAGGGCAGGGCCTGTTTTTGACTTTCCCTGTACCCCCACAGTTTAGCATGGTACCCAACACAGAGTAAGTACTTACTGCTTACTGACTGAATGACTGACTAAAAGGGGGATCTCTGGTCAAAGAGTATGGATATTTTAATCTCTCTCTTCATTTAATTTCAAATTACTTTCTAGGGCAGTTGGAGCAATTTACAACTCTACCAACCATGCATCAGTGTGCCTGCCCTTCCACAGCCCCTCTAACACAGAGATGGCTGGCTGGTGCGATGGCGAGACAGCTGAGTGTGGAGCCAGGAAGACCTGAGTTCAAACGTTACTTCAGACACTTACAATGGGTCTGCCTCAGTTTCCTCATCTGTAAAATGGGAATGATAATAGTACCTACTTCCCAGGGTTGTTGTAAGGATCAAATGAGATAAGAATCATTAAGGGCTTCTCATAGTACCTGGCACATAGTAAGTGCTATGTAAGTATTAGCAGTTATTTTTATTGTTTATTATTATTATGGATAATTCCCATTATCTTTATCAATTTGCTGAATATAATGTGAAAGCTCAGAACATACACATGTTTGTATATATGTATGTATGTATATGCGCACACAGTATACATGTTGTTCAGTCTTTTCAGTCACATCTCACTCTCCATGACCTTATTTGGGGTTCTCTCTTTTTTGTTTTGTTTTTTTGTTTGTTTTTTGGAGGGAGGAAGGCAGGGCAATTGGGTTTAAGTGACTTGCCCAAGGTCACATAGCTAGTAAATGTGTCAAGTGTCTGAGGCTGCATTTGAACTCAGGTCCTCCTGACTTTTGGGCCAGTGTTCTACTCACTGCACCACCTAGTTGCCCCTGTTTGGGGTTCTCTTGGCAAAGACATTAGAGTGATTTGCCATATCTTTCTCCAGCTCGTTTTGCAGATGAGGAAACTGAGGCAAGTAAGGTTAAGTGACTTGCCCAGGGTCACACAGCTAGTGAGTGTCTGAGGCTAGATTTGAACTTAGGCCTTCCTGACTCCAGGCCCAGCATTCTATCCACTGTATCACCTAGTTTCATAGATAGATAGATAGATAGATAGATGGATGGATAGATAGACATATACATACTGCCTATATAGATACATACGTCTACATACATATATTTAAAACAAAGAACATCTACATATATACATATGTTCTGGGGTTTTCATATGTCTGTATATGTGTATGTACACATACACATACATGCATATATATATATGCATCACTGTATATGTGATAATTTGCCTTATTTCTTGGGACCTCAGTTTACCCATCTTGAAAATACGGAGACTGTTTTTGGGTTGGGTTTTTTTTTTGGTTCTGTTTCCTCTTTCTCACGGTTTATTCCATTGGTTGTGGTTCTTCTTCACAACTTGACTAGTGTGTTAGACATACAGGGTGTATCGGATTCCATGCCATCTTGGGGAGCGGGGTGCAGAGGCAGGGGAGGACCTGGAACTCGAGGTTATGTGGAGCCGAGTGTTGTAAACTAAAAATAGAGACTCTCAAAAAAATAAAAGAAATAAAAACTCCAAACCTATTGAAGAGCTGTCACATGAAAGAGGAAAAAAAAAAAGAAAGAAAATAAGGAGACCGAACTAACTGATCTCTAATCACCCTTGCATCTTTGAAACTGATTCTGGAACGACATGCCTAAGGCCAGGGACAATGTCATTTCTGATCATTTAGGCCCCTAATGAATGGTAACTGATCGATTGTCTGTATTCTCAGTGACTTGTACATAAAAGATGCTTGATAAATGTTTGTTGATTGTACAGATTCCACTCCAGGAGTCTGAGATTCTCCCTTGGGTCCCTCAAGAGTACCACTCTAGTCTGAAGCAAGTAAACTGAGTCACCCTGTGTTGTGTTTAACATTCAGATCTACTACAAACTCACATGTATTAATTATGTATGTTCCTAGAAGACTTGTCAGCCAACATGGATATCCCCTTACTGGTCAAGAATTATAATTTTCAGGGGAAAAAATGGGGTTTGTAGACTCTCCGAAAGAGAGACCAGAGAATCTTATGTCAAGACAAAGTTTGCATTAAATCAAGGGTCCTAAAGAATTGGGGGACAGATTTCAGGAGAGGGTGATCTGTGAACTTGAATAGGGGGAAAATAATATCTGTATTTTCTCTAACCTCTAACTGAAATTGAATATTTGCTTCCATTAGGAATGTAGACAACAACTGCAGCTAGGTGGCACATAGAACACTGGTCAGGAAAACTTGGGTTTAAATCCAACCTCAGATACTTGCTAGCTGTATGACCCTGGGCAAGTCACTTAACCCCAATTGCTTCCAAAAAAAGGAATGTAGTCTACAAACCATAGTTGAATTAGGCTTTACCAGACTGCCCAAGGGGTCTATGCCACCAAAAAGATTTTGTGCATTAAATGATAATTCAAGTTATCTAATAGAAAGAAGAAGCAAGTCTGTCATATATTTGTGGCACTAAATCTTGACAAATTAGCCCCAGGGGCTCCAGAAAGATCTGAAGGTATTGCAAAGCACATGTTCAAACAACTGCAAATGTATGAGAAAAAGAGGCCTTCCGTTCTCTTACTAGAACATTCTAGTGCAAGGTGGTCCAAAACACCACCACACCGCATGTGGCCTACAGTGTGATTTATGCGGCTCACCTACAAGCATAGAAATTTACACAAATGCTTCAGTAAATAAAGCTGAGCTACTGCAGAGCTCTCACTAAAATGGAAAATCAAAATATATTGTCTATTGTTTCAATAAAAACCTAAGGTTGGACAGCCCTGTTCTAGTGTATTCTAGCCAAATGACTGACATGCAGGCCATTTATCTTGTGATAGCAAGCTAGCAGTCTAAGTTAGCAGTCACGTCTTTTGATTGAATTTCCTTTATCAATCTGAGAATTGAATATTGGTCTTCCTCAAATTCCTCGCCAGGGCCAGGAGGTGGCATGGGGTCCCTGAAAGCAAAGCAAACAGACCTTTATCTCTAATGGAGTTTACCATGCTGGAAAGGATCCAAGAATGGGTCCAGGGATGAACATTGTCAGGCAAGGACCACATGAGCAAAATTCTAAGAGGAGCTTCACCTGGTTGGCTGCAGGTGGATGGATGGTTTAGCAGAAGACTTTCTTCACCACCATCTGCCAAATCCAAAAGGGAATACAGTTATCTTTGGTGGAGGCAAGAGCACTCCCTTTGATGGTACAACCATGACTGTATCTCTGATATGCAGATGTGGGATTTTGAGCACATTAACATTTTACGAGTCTGAGCCTGCACTACCACTCTATGACTGTCTAAGGCTTCAGAGGCCCTTGTTACCTGTGAAATAAAATTCAGTTTCTTCTCTTAGTCAAGGCCTTTCACAATCTGATGGCCAACCTTCATTTCTAGCCTTACCTTATATTATTCCAGCCAACACTTTATATCCTAATTCAACCGGGTAGCTCCCTCTGGACCCTGGTCTTCACGCTTTCTTTCTCTTGTTGATTTCTTAAGCTATCCACTAAAGCCCATCTCAAGTGCTACCTTCTCCAATCAGCCTTCATCACCCCCCATCAGGAAAGATTAAAAACCTAGGTCTATAGTGGATTGAGCCCTAAAACTGGAATTAGAAAGACCTGAGTTCATATCCAGCCTCAGGCACTTACTGGCTGAGTGACCATGGCCCAATCACTTGACCTCTATTTGCTTCAGTTTTCTCACTTGTAATAATAGTCCCTACCTCCCAGCGGGCTGCTAGGTGGCACAGGGGATAGAACGCTGGGTGAAGCGTCAGGAAGAGTCACCTTCTTGAGTTCAAATCTGGCCTTAGACACTTACTAGCTAATGACCCTGGACAAGTTATTTAACCTTGTTTGCCTTGGTTTCCTCATTTGGAAAATGAGCTGGAGAAGAAAATGGCAAATCATTCCAGTATTTCTGCCAAGAAAACCCCAAATGGAATCATGAAGAACAACCTCCCAGGGTTCTCTTATCAGAATCAAATGAGATAATAATTATGAAGCATTTAGCACAGTGCCTGGCACATAGTAGGTACTATATAAATGCTAGTTATTATATAGCTACTCTCTATTGCAATCATTATCTAATAAAAGTGACCTCTGCTGTTTTTATGTCCATGCTAGACTGGGAACTACGACAGCAGAGAATGGGTCTTACCCAACTTTATATCACCCTCAATGATAAAAAGCACAGTGCTTTTCATTCAGCAGTTTAATAAATGTTTGTTGGCTGAATGAATAAGATTTTTGTATTTCTCAGTTCCAAGCCTCTGATTCTATCGCACAATGATTCTGTGAGCTTAAGACCTGAACACCCTCTGAGTCTCAGATTCTATGCTAGGGAATGGCCAGAGGATGGTGGCCAGGAAAGTGAAGGAGAGTGAAGGGCACTGAAGCCAAATCACAGGAGCCTGGCTTGAAAGAACTGGGATTATTTAGCATGGAGAAGATTGGAGAAGGAGGTGGTGAAAGGCTGAAATTAGCCTTGTTCTATTTGAAACCGAAACCACAAGCAAGTTGGGGGATGGGGATTTTGACAGGCAGATTTAGGCCAAACTTCCTAACAAAGTGGAAAGGGATCCCTTGGACAGTAGGTGTTCCCTCCTCTTTTTTTTTTTTTGGAGGCAATCAGGGTCAAGCCTCTTGTCCAGAATCATACAGCTATGAAGTGTCCGAGGCCAACTTTCCAGCGCGCTAACCGTTGCGCCACCTAGCTGCCCTAATTCCTGCTTCTTTAAGAGTTTCAAGAAGAGGCTGGATGACCATTCGAGGCCAGCCTTATAATGTGGATTCTTCTAATGCATAGTTAATGCATGAGGTCACTTCCAGCTCCCAAACTGTTCTTCCATTGTTTTGAGCCTGAAATTCTATGATTGTGTACTTCCCGAGATTCTAAGTCTGAGATTCTAACATTCTGTGAATCTGAGATTCTAATCCTATGAGTCTAAAAAATTTTTTTAAACTTTTTTTAACTTCTGGGACTAGAAGATTCTAACATTCTTTGATTCTGAATCTGAGATTCTGACAGGTCATGTAATTCCTCAAGCCTCTGATCCCATGAGTCCAGGATTGGAGAATTCTCTGATTCTGAATCACAGTCCAGGATTCTATGATTTGATGAGTTTGGAGACTCAGAAATCTCTAATTCTCTGAACCTGATTCTAGCATTTTAGAATTCTGTGCTTCTCAGTAGTGTGGGGTACAGGCTTCAAACCTGTAGCTGTCTAGCTACACAGTAGTTTGGTTCCACCTTTCCAGGGCTCTTAGATAGTAGAATTGTTTAAGCTTATGGATCTAAAATTTTTAACCAAAGATTCTAACATTCTGTGATTCTGTGTCTAAAATTCTAGGATTCTTTGAGTCTGAGTCTCTTAATGGGGCATGATTCTTTGGGGCTAAGATTTTATCATCCTCTGTTCCTGAGTCTGATACTAACATTCTTTGATTTCGGGAGTGTGAGTCCAGAATTCTTGGGTTCTGTGAGTTTAATATTCTTTGGTTGTGAGTCTGAGATTCTAAGATTCCACGAATTTCAGATTCATCATGACCTTCTAAGATTCTGGGAGTCTGAGCCTGATTCCAACACTATAATTCTGTGCCTCGGAGATTCTAGAATTCTGCGAGTTTACTAGGCTGACAGTATTCGAATGATACTATTTAAGACAGTTCTCACTTCTAAAATTCTTCCTCTCCAGATCCTCTAGGGGCAAGGGGGCCCCTAAGTACCTCCCCCTCAGACCCGAGCCAAGCTTCTGCCTGCGATCCCATGAGGGTCCACGAGGGGGTGGTGCGACCAAGCCCCAAACTCGGCCCCCAATCCACGTAGAAGCTTCCTCAGAGCCCTGGAATATTCCGCGGACAACAGTCTCCCGGCGCCCGGGGAACGGCCCACGAGGGTTCCACTTCCCGGTGTCCTGGCCCTGGCTTCACTCAAGGTCTTCCTCCTGGCGCCCGGCCCTGGCTCCACTTCCCGACGCCCCGACCTTGACTCCACGCAGGGTTCGACCTTGGCTCCAAGTGGGGTCCGCGTCCCGGCGTGCTGGCTCAGCCGGGGCCCTCCTCGCAGCCCTCTGGTCCTGACTCCACGCGGGGTCTTCGGGGGCCCCAGGACCCGACACCTGGCTTCGCCAGCTCTTCAGTGCTGTGGCTCCGGGTGATGGAGGGTCGGGGGCGCGTGTCCCTCGCATCCTGCAGCCCGGCCCCCTGCACGCGTTCTCGAAGCCCGCGGGACCACGCACGAGCGCGCGCCCCGGCACGGAGTGAGGCGCGATCCATTTTTACCCCGGGCGGCGCCTAAAAATAACATCCCCGCTCTGAGCAGTGCCTGAAATAGCCGCCGCCAGATATGGCAAAGCGACTCAGCGCTTCCGGGGAGCGGAAAGGGAGGAGGGGGGAGCGCCCCGGAGGCCTCAGCCTGAGCCTCCCGGCGCTGCTCACGACACCCTCCTCCGCCCAGGCCCGCAGCCCCCCGCGCCCCACCTCTCCATCCCCCATCCTTCCATCTCTGGCTCCCCATCCCTTCTTCACACAAGTGCCTCCTCCATTCTGGCGCTCCCCATCCCTCATCCCTCTGTACTCCATCCTGAATCTCTCCATCCCCAAATCCTCTCTCCATCCCCGTCCTCGTCCTCCTGTCTCCCTTGTTTATCTTTTCACCCCCATTCTCCAGCTCTCTAGCCTATCTCCCTATTCCTCCATCCTACATTCTTCCATCTTTCCCCTCATTTTCCATTTTCTCTGCCATCCCCATCTCTCCCCCAATCTTTATCTTTCTGTCCTATTCATCCCTCCATTTCTATCCTGAACTTCTTTGCCCCATTTTTCTTCCCTTGAATCTTTTTTATTTCCACTGTATCCTTTTTCACATCTGTATCTTCCCAGTGCCATATCCCTGTCTTTCTAGTCTACTTACCCCAAATTTTTATCCCTCCATCTCTCCATTCCATATAGAGAGACATTGTGTCAAAAGATACTGGAGTCAGAAGACACTGAGTATATCTCAGTCCTTCCAATGTCCTACCTGGATGACCTTGGATAAATCATTTAACTTCTCTGGCCCTCAGTTTCCAACGAGGGCATTGGACTACCTGATCTCTCTGGGGTACAGATGTCTAAGCCCTGTGCCCAGAGAGGGGATAAGGCAGGGAGAGGAGCTCATACTCCCCCAATCCTAAGAATACTCTGAGAACCTTCCAGGCCTCCAGGGAGGGGTTCACCCTGGGAATTCAGGAAGGATAGGTCACTTGGTTGGGGTGCAGTTCAGAGGGCTCCCTGGAGAAGTCTTAAGAGGCCCATCAAGACCTCTGTAGAAGGACAAGGGATGGGAAGACATTTCAGGCTAAACCTGGTATGTGGAGGTGTGGGCAGGATACCAGTCTGGAAGAACAGAGGAGATGGATGGGGGAAATCAAGGCTCAATCGGAGATCAGCAGCAGGGTTCAGACCAAATCGTGAGGGCTCAGTCTGGGGCTGGGAGTCATAGGCCAAGATCTAATTTTAGGACTTAATCTGGGGTCAAAGTCAAGACACAGTCTGGCACCATGGGAAGGGCTCAGTCCAAGGCTGAAGTCAATGCTTGGGATGCTGGCTAGCCAAGGTCCAGATTCAGTCTGAAGCCAGGATCAGGGCTCAGTCTAAGGCCAGATTCAAGGCTTCATCTGCAGCCAGGGCTAAGTCTGAGCCCCATGCTCTGGGTTGTCTCTGGGGGTGTCTCAGACAGGAGCAGGCAGACATTCTCCAGATCTCTAGCACCTAGCCCAAGGCCAGGGATGAAGCAGGCATTTAATAAGGTAAATGCTTATTAAATTGAATCAGAGTTCCTTCCATAGCTTGGCTCAGGATATGATCGAGGGCCTATGTGATCAAGGCTTCATGTGGGGCTGAAGCTAGGGCTCAGTCTAGGATCAGGGCCAAGGCTCAGCCTGGGGTCAAGATCAAAGGCTAGTCACAGCCCAGATTCAAGGCTTTGTCTAGGCCCTGAGTTTTGCTTGGGTGCTGGGGTCAGGCCAGACTCTGGAGCTGGCCTAGGCTTGTTCCAGGGCTGGGCTTAGAGCTTAGTCTTGAGCTAGGGTCAAAGCTCAGTTTAGGACTGCGATCAGGGCTTGGTGTAGGACCGGGGTCAAGGCTCAGTCTAGGGGCGGTTAGAAGCAAAGCTATAACCGGGGTAGACAGGGTGATTGGGGCTTTGGCTCAGGTCCCTGGAATCTAGACAGCACCAGCAGCACCAGGGCTATCTCAGAGAGACAGGTGAGGAAACTGAGGCTTAGTGATGTCATGTGACTTGGGGCTGGTCACACAGTCAGTAAGTAACTGAGGCAGGATATGAATTCAGGTCTTCCTGCCTTCCAGTCCATTATCCTCTGTCCTCTGTCCACCCACCAATCTGAAAGGTGAAGAAGCCAGTTCCACCCTCTCTCCTGTCTCCCCAAGGATCCATCCTTCTTGGTGCTGCTCCCTTCCTTGCCCCGTGGCATTCCTGGCCACAGCTTCATTGGGACTCAGGAGTCTTCAAGGCCAGCATGGCCTGGCTTCTGTCAGTCAGTATTTATGAAGCACCTACTATACATCAGGCAGGCAAAACTACCAAAAACATTCCCTGTCCTTAAGGGGCTCACAATCTAATGGATGCGGCCTTGAACTCTGGGGTCTTTGCGCCCCTCTCGACCAAATTCCTTAAGTTCGTTTTTACTGGACTCAAAAGTTTTTTGTGGTGCCAGAATTTGGCCAAAATTTGAAGGGTGCCAAAGGATGCCAAAATTTATGTAAATCCTGCCTCTTGAGTCAGAGATGTAGTGGGGTCAACAGCAGGCCTTAGAGTGGCCCAGGACCCAGACTGGGCCCAGGATCAGGGCATTAAAGTGTACACTGAAGTAGATGGGGTTCATTCCAAGTCAGGTCAATAAGCACCTACTGTGGGAGGGAAGGAAATAAGCATTTAGTAAGCACCTACTATGTAGGCCAGGCAGGTAGGTGGCCTAGAGGATGGAGTGCCGGGCCTGAAATCAGCAAGATTCATCTTCCCAAGTTCAAATTCTGTCTCAGATACTCACTAGCTGTGTGACACTGGGCAAGTCACTTAACCGTATTTGCCTCTGTTTCCTAATCTGTAAAATGAGCTGGAGAAGGAAATGGCAAATCACCCCCATATCTTTGCCAAAAAGACCCCAAATGAGAGAAGAGTCAGACATGACTGAACAACAATAAATGTGCCAAGCATCACACTAAGCACTTTACAAATATTTCATTGGCACTTCATAACAACTCTGCTAGGTAGATACTATGATTATCCCCTATTTTACAGGAGAGAAAACAGGCTGATAGAGGTTAAGTGACTTGCCCACGATCACACCGCTAGTAAGTATCTGAAGTCAGATTTTAACTTGGTCTTATTATCAGGTTCGGCTACCTGTCCATTGCCTCACCGAGCTGCCAGAGTGCCAGGCACTCTGCCAAGCCTTGGGGATACGAAGAAAGGCAAAAAACAAAACCCAAAACAATCTCTGCCCTCAAGGAGCTCACAGTCTAATGGGAGAGACAATGTGCCAACAAACAAGATAGATAAAAGGTAGATCAGATATAATCCCAGAGGGAAAACAAGAAGGTGAGGCTTTAGCTAAGACCTGAAGGAAGCCAGGAGGCAGAGATGACGAAGGAGACCATTCAGCCTTGAGGAACAGCTAGTGAAAATGTATGGTCAGGAAGTGGATTGTCAAGTGTGAGGAAGAGGGTCACAGAGTATATAGCCAGTATAGGGAGACTGGAAAGGAAGGGAGGGGCCAAGTCAAGAAAGACAAATAGGAGAGTCTATGTTTGCTCCCGGAGGTGATAGGGAGCTACTGGAGTTGATAGAATGAGGGGGTGATACGGTCAGATTGGTGCTTTAGGAAGATTGACACCTGAGGGAAAGATGGATTGATGTAGGGAGATTTGAGGTGAGGAGTTAACTGAGCAGGTGTGGACAGTAGCCCAGGCTGGAGGTGATGAGAGCTGTGTGAGAGGAGAGAAGGGGGTGTTTGCTACCAAAGCAGAGATAAGGGGACTTGGAAACTGATTGGGTATATAGGGACAAGAGAGAGTTGGGTGGAGGATGTTGCTGAGCCTGAAGGGTGGAGAGGATTCTGGTCCCCTCAACAGGAATTTAGGGAGGAGGTGGGGATAGGGGAGAAAGATGAGATCCAAAGCTGGGGTCAAAGCTAAGTCTTCTTGCCAGGTTCAAGGCTCCTCCCGCTTCAGGTCGCTGATGAAGCAAGGGTCAAGGATGAGTGTGGGCCCCAACATCAAGGTTCTGTCTGGTGTCACGGCACAACCTGGAGCTGGAGTCTGGCGCCTCCCACAAATATGGGATCAGGACTTGGTCAGAGAGGCCAGAGAGGAGGCTTAGACAGGGGTCAGAGTCTGGACCCAGTCTGGTCCCCTATTTCAGAACTCAGCTGGGATCAGGATTCAGTGTGGTGCCAGGGTCAAGGCCCATTCTGGGCTTGTGGTTGATTGGAGGTACAACTAGGGTTGGGTGTCCTGGGCTTTACCCGAAGACTTCGTCAACCACCAGAGCATCAACTAGCTTCATGCTAATTAGCAAGGATAATTAGCTAAAATAGGAAATAGCTTCCTCCCAGCTCCACCTCCTCACTGCACCTCACCTTCAGGGAGCTTCCCACTGCCCTGGCCCCGCCTCCCCTCAACCCATAGACGCTCCGGTATCTATCAGCTTTCGTATTCCAGAGTAGTGTCCTAGGGTCTTCTTTCCCAAGGGCTCCTTTCCCAAGCTGTTTCCTGCCCCACCCCCACCCCTCCTATCTCCCACCTGAATTTGCTGCAAGTTAATTTTTGGACATGTTTTGTATACCTTGTCATAGGTATTCAAATGTGGCTATGGGTTCAGGGTTCACTCTGGGGTCAAGAGCATCAGTCTAGGGCTCAGGTCAGGTCTCACTATAAGATCACATTCAAGGCTCATTCTGGGCTCCAAGGTACCAGTCCTAGGCTCAGGGATATGTTTGGAACAAGGGTTCAGGTTATTCCAGAACCAGGCTCAGGGCTTAGTCCAGTGCCAAGGTCAAGGCTCCATGTAAGACTAAAGAGCTCAGTTTACAGCTGATGTCTGAACTCAGTGAAGGACCAAAGTCAGGGCTTGATTTAGATCTCATTGTGGGACCAAGGTCAAGGCCCCAAGTGGTGCTGAGGTAGAAGAGAGATGTAACTAAAGGTGGTGACTGGGCCTTTGCCAAAGAGCCACCATATTAAGAAGGCACTGAAAGCAGTCGGACTTATTCAGTATCAGAGAAACCAGCATTTATCATATGATTAGCGAGGGTAATTAGTTAAAGTAGTTAATTAGTTAAATAGTAAGCAGTTTCTAACCCCACCCCCACCCCCTGGCATTCTCCCTGGCCTGGCTTCTCACACCAGAGCTCTCTTGCTGGTGGGTTCTCATTGCTCATGTGTCTTCAGGGCTGATGTCCTGGAATTTCTTCTTCTACTCTGGCCTTGTGTTTCAAGATATCTCTATCTTTCTCACTAAATGAATTTAAGAGGTTGGATTTTGGACACATTTCATGCTTATCCAAGCAGATGTTTGTTTTTTTTTTTCTTTCCCTCTTTGCCACATGTGACAAAATGGTGAGTTCTGGCTCTGGGCTTAGGGTTGAGTCGCAGTTTCAGTTTGGTTCTTTCCTGATCTAGGGTCAATTCATTGACTGGGGCCAGGATCAAAAATCAGCTTATAGTAAGGGCCCTTTTTTGGAAAGTTGGGGCTAAATGCAGGGCATGCATTAGGGTTCAGTCTGAGGCCCAATCAAAGCTAAGCCTGGAGTCCCAGGGTTCAAGGCTGAGGCACCACCACTCCAAGCTCAGGGACTCTTAGATTCTACCTCACACCCAGCGATTAGGGAATGGCTGAATGTGTTACGACACACGAGTCTGATGGAATACTATTGTGCGTAAGAGATGATGAAGAAGAAAAACCTGGGAAGACTTGTATGAACTGATGCAGAAGGAAATGAGCAGAACCAGGAAAACAATTTATACAAGGACGACAACACTGTGAAGAAAAGCAATTTTGAAAGACTTAAAAAACTCAGATCAACATGACGGCCAGCTGTGATTCCAGCAGGCAGATGCTGAAGAGTGTCACGTATCCCCAGACAGAGAGGTGATGGACGAATATGCAGAATGAGACACGTTTTTGACATAGTTAATAGAGGGATTTATTTTCACTATGAAATATTTGTTAGAAGGCTTTTTTTCTTTTTTCTTTTTTTTCAGGGATGGAGGAAGTAAGAGAAAAAATTACTTAACATTTGAGGGGGAAAGAAAAAGCCCAGTCTGTATGTAGCCAAGACCAGGTTTGTGTTCAGAGCTGGAGTTAGGTTCAATCCAGAACTCTGGTAAACTTTTCATCTGGGAAATCAGAGCCAGGGATCATCCAGAGCTGGGAGCCAGGCTCAGTCTGGAGATGGTGTTAGGCAGAATTGTAACTGGGATGGGTTTTCTGGGGCTTGTTCCAAGGCACTGACTTTGAGAAGGTGCTGGAGGGCCATGGATTCCTTCTGCAGCATAGTAATAACTAAGTTTAGTGCCTATTTCACAAGAATAATTAATTAAAATAGAAAAGCTGCCTCCTCCCACTCCTGTAGCTAGCTTTCAGCCACATCACAGGTAAGATCCTCCCTGGCCAGGGCCGGCCCTTCCCTCTCCCTCACCCAACAGCACCCATCCCTGACTGCAGATCGGAAGACCTTGGGTCTACGAAACTGAACACAGCTGGTCCAAGGGTCTCCCCCTCCACATGGCCTCACATCCCACTGTCTCTCAGCTCATATCCTCCACTCCCACCAATTTGTCCTAAGATGTTAATTTGCAGAAATGTGTCGCGCCATTTGCCTTGAGCACACATTGTGCTCGTGATCAGTCGGGATTCTGAAGTTCTGGCTCTGCAATCAGAGCCAAGTCTAAGGCTGGTGCTCAGGTTTAGTCTGGAGCAGGAGCCAGGGCTCTGATCAAGGCACTGTCTGGGGTTATAGTCAGAGCTCTGTCTCCAGTCAGGTTCAGGGTCCAGTTCTAGGTGAAGGGTCAGAGTTCAGTATGGATCCAGTCTGAACCTTGGGTCAAACTTGAATTCAAGGCTGGAGTCAGAACTGTCTGGAGCTAGGGACAAGGCTCAGTCCCAAGGTCAGGCTTGGTCTGCAGTCAGAATCAAATCCAAGGATCAGCCTGAGACCAAAGTCAAGGATTTAGGTTGGGTCAGGGCTAGGCTTAGGGCTCAGTCCAGGGCTGGAAATAAGGCGTAGATTTGGTGGCCACACTTAGTCTAAAAACATTTAAGGCTCAATCTGGAGCCAGGATCAGGGATGGTCCAAGGCTGAGGTCAGTTTCCAGGTTGAGATCAGAGATGAGGGCTGAGTGTGGGGCCAAGGTCAGAGGTCAGGGTTCGGTGCAGGGCCAAGGTCAAGGCTCATTCTAAACTCTGGGTTCTTTCCTAAGCTGGGGGAGTGTAATTCAGTTTGGGGCCAGAGACAAGGGTGAGTATGGACCTAGACCAGGGTTGAAAGCCTTTATGGATCCAGAGCCAGGGCTCAGCCAGGGGTCATGCTGGAGCCTGACAATTTGTTCCATATCTGGAGTCAGGACTCACGGGCTCCTTTTGGTCTTCAGGTTCATCCATCAGATGGATGTCTGGGGTCAGGGTTCCGCCAGAGCTTAGAGAGTCAGGGGGTCAGGCTCTCAGTCTGGGGCTAGGGTCAAACAAAGCTGTAATTAGGAGGAGCTGACTGGGGCTTTGCTAAAATTTAAAGGACACTCCTATCACTAGGAATCCTTCAGCAAAATAGTAACAACTGAGCTTAATACCTGCTTAGCAAGAGCTTTCATCTCACTGCATTATTTATGGCTCCATTTCCCTGGCCCAGCCCCACCTGTGCCCCACCCCCTACCCCACACAGCCTGCCTTACACAACAGCCCAGGGGTCTTCAAGGCTGGTGACTTAAAGTCTCCTCCCTTTCCACAGGGCTTCAAGGAGCTGTAGAGAGACCGAACCCCTCTTCCCTCAATTTGTTTTCAGATGATTTTTGGACCTATTTCAAGCTGCCTGATTAAAGCATATTTTGTACTCTTCCTTCCTAAAGGCACCCAAACTCAACCAAATGTTGAGTTCCTACTCTAGAGCAGGACTCTGGGTTCACTCTGGGTACAGATTCATCTCAGAGTCAGAACCCTTCTTCGGTCTCCAGTTTGAATCAAGTCTGGCTTTGGCCAGCTCAGGGTCAGTCTGGAACCAAGGGTGGGATTCAATCTGAGAGTAAGGTCAGAGTTCAGTCTGGTGTCAGTGTGAAGGACATTTGGTGTGGTGTCAGTGTGAGTGCTCAGGCAGAAATCAGGGCTGAATCAGGGGCCAAGGTCAAGGAGCAATCTGGAGCCAAGTTCGGAACTGGGTCTGAGAGTCAAGGCTCATTCTAGGGCTGGGGTCAGGGACCAGTCTGGGGTCAGGTTTCAGTGGAGCCTCAGAGTCTGGTTTTAGTCTGGGCACCAGATTTAAGGGTCAGTATGAGATTGGAGATCAGTCTGGAACATGTTGGGGTTCATTTCAGGGTTGGTGTCAGAATCCAGTTTGGAGATGAAGTTAGAGCTCAAGATGGAATTCAATATGGAGCCAAGGCTAAGGTTCAATCCAGAATCAGGGCTCAGGTCAGAATCAAGGTCAGGGTCAAGGTTATTTTGATACATGGGTTCAGGTTCCACATATGTCCTCTTCAAAGATTTAGTATAGGCTTGGCATGGGAGTGCAGTGTGGGCTAAGGTCAACACAGGGGGTGGGGTCAAAGTCAGGTTTGGCCTTCAAGAATGAGGGCTCAGTCTGTAGCCAGCAAAAGGACTAGGGGTTGGAGTCAAGGCTCATCCTGGCAATGTGCAGAACTCAGTTTAAGGCCAGGGCTCAGTTTAGGTGAGGGTCTGGGCTTAGTCCAGGGTCCATACGAGGTGAATTTTATTCTCCAGTTCAGGGCTCAACTTGTACCTGGAGGTCAAGGAGTTCATCTGAGTTTGGTGTAAGGGCTCAATGTGTACCTCGATTTAGGTGTCAACCTGGGTTGGGGGCTCAAAATGGATTTGAAGTGGGGGCCTGCCTTAGGAGTCAGTCTGGGGTGGGGGCTCAGATTGGGTCTGAGGTGGGGGCTTAATGTGTGCCTGCCTTGGCTATCAGTCTGGGGTGAGGAGTAGCTCTAGGTCCAGGGTCAGAACTAAGTTAGGTGTCGGTTTGTGACCAAAGTTAGAGGAGATTAATCTGCGGGTCCTGTCTTGGCCTCAAGAGCCACAATACCCCCCTATCATCAGGACTCTATGCCTGACCATCAGGCCTCCGGGGTCTGAGCCCCTAACGTCACAAAGGACCCCGCTCCGCCCAACCCCAATCAGCACCTGGGCTAAGGTGTCCCATCCCGGGGCCTCCAGATCGTCCCAGCTGGGACTGGGAGCTGGGGGGAGCAAGGGCATCGAGAGCCAGGCTGGGTTCCTCTCAGTCTCGGGATTCGCCAGATCCTCCGGCGACGTCACAAAGAGCCCAGTCCTGGCCCCGCCTCACCTGGTTACATAACCTTACCGCGGCCGGATGCCCTCTGTCCCAGTAGTCACAGTGGGGGGACCCACGGGGAGGTGGCCAGGGGACCGGAAATGGAGCAGGGCTGACCCCATGGCCGCCCTTCACCCCAGTAGCCCCCTCACATTCTCCCCAGCCCCTCCTTTCATTCCCCTCAGTAATTTTCATAACTCCTCCTCGTCCTCAGTCCCCCACCCTCATTCTCTCCAGGGTCGTCCCGGCCCCCACCGCATCTCTACGTTGCTCCGCGTCTCTCGAGATGCGGCAACTGTCGTATGGCTCTAACTGTCTCCAGCCCCCGGGTGTCCGTCACTCTCCTCTGACCAACTGTCTTTCTCCAGCTCCCAGTTTCTGTCTCTGTTTATCTTTGTCTCTCTCCAACTGTCTCTGGCTCTGGCTCTCTGACTGTGTCTTTGTGTGTCTCTCCTTCCTGGTGCCTTCCTGTGTGTCTTTCTCTGACTGTGTCTCTGTCTCTCCTTCTTGGCCCTCCCTGTGTGTCTGTCTCTGACTGTCTCTGGCTCTCTCTATGTCTCTGTCTCTAGTTCCTGGTGCCCCCTGTCTCTCTCTGACTCTATTTCTCTGTCTGTCTCTCCTTCCTGGAGCCTTCCTGTGTGTCTCTCTCTGACTGTCTCTGTCTGTCTGTCTAATATGTTTCTGTCTCCTTCCTGGGCCTCCCTGTGTCTCTCTCTCTCACAGGTTCTCTGGCACTTCACGTCTCTCCTAGCCCTTGGTGTCCCTGGGTGTCTCGGGACTGTCTCTGCTGGTGAATCCATTCCCAGTGTCTGTGTGTCAGTGTGCCTCCCTCCAGTTCTGCCTCTGAGCTGTTCCCAGGCTGTTCCCGGCCCCTCCTCCTCCCCTCCCGCTGCCGTGGCCCAGAGACCCAGTTCGCAGTGGCTGCGGTGGCTGTGGCTAAATATTTGTCTCCTAGCAACTTGCAACCGCTGCCGCCGGGCTGGGCTGGCCAAGGCTGGGGCTGCCCCAAGGAGGCTGGCTGGGCCAGGTCAGGACTAGGGTCTGGACATCCCGTGCTGGGCGGGCCTGGGGGAAGGAGAAGGGGGGAACCGGGGCGGGAAGAAGGCTTCCTCCAGAGACATACACAGTGAGAGAGAGAAAAACACTGAGAGATAAACACACAGAGACACAGGCAGCCAGAACAAGAGAGACACTCAGAGAAAAACAGAGAGATAAACAGAGAAACAGAACAGGGGAGGACAGACTCACAGGACCCTCAGACTCTGCAAACCGCGAGCTTTGGCGGAAGGCCGGCTAGGCCTAAAGGCAGAGAGGAGAGGCCTGGGCACCCACTGTTCCCAGTGTGTGACCACAGGCACTT
The DNA here is from genome assembly GCA_028646595.1 of Phalanger gymnotis. Lineage (NCBI taxonomy): Eukaryota > Metazoa > Chordata > Mammalia > Diprotodontia > Phalangeridae > Phalanger > Phalanger gymnotis. The sequence goes on from CM053622.1 coordinate 787,440,169, forward strand.
CCTGCAGCCTATCTGGGACGGTTTCCTTCCCCTAAAATGGGCATTGTACCAGCAAAACCAGCTTCCCCTGCTGAAGCGAAGTTGAGATGAGATAATGCAGGGAGGTACTAAAGGAAGAGCTAGAGAAAAGTCAGCTAGGTCAGCAATACGGTCCCTTTCAGGGAACATCATAGAACATAGAGTATTTGAGGCTGGAGAGCAGCCTTAGAACAAGGAAAGTCAGAACTGGGAGGGGCCTTAGAACAGGAGATGTCAGAGCTGGGAGAGAACTTAGAACAGAGAATGTCAGAGCTGGGGGTCCCTTAGAACAGGGAACATCAGAGCTGGGAGGGTCCTTAGAATAGGGTAAGTCTGAGCTGGGAGGGGCTTTAGAACAGGGGATATCAGAGCTAGGAGAGACCTTAGAATAAGGAATGTCAGAGCTGGGAGGGCCCTTAGAACAGGGAATGTCAGAGCTGGGAGGGACTTTAGAACAGGGGATGTTAGAGCTGGGAGGGACCTTAGAACAGGGAATGTCAGAGCTGGGAGGGACTTTAGAACAGGGAATGTCAGAGCTGGGAGGGCCCTTAGAATAGGGTAAGTCAGTGCTGGGAGGGGCTTTAGAACAGGGGATATCAGAGCTAGGAGAGACTTTAGAACAAGGAATGTCAGAGCTGGGAGGGCCTTTAGAACAGGGAATGTCAGAGCTGGGAGGGACTTTAGAACAGGGGATGTCAGAGCTGGGAGGGACTTTAGAACAGGGGATGTCAGAGCTAGGAGGGGCCTTAGAACAGGGAATGTCAGAGCTAGGAGAGACCTTAGAACAAGGAATGTCAGAGCTGGGAGGGCCCTTAGAACAGGGAATGTCAGAGCTGGGAGGGACCTTAGAACATGTAACAATGTAAGGGCTGAGAGGTGCTTTAGAAAAAAGAAATTCTGAGCCAGAATCTTTCAACGTAGACTGTCAGATCTGGGAAGAACCTCGAAGAACAGAATGTAGACTATTAGAGCTACATAAATGCTTGCTCAGGGTTGCTGATTTTACAGAAAGGGAAACTGAGGCCCAAAGAGGGCCAGGAGCAGAGCTCTGCAGATGCAGGCTTGCAGGTGCATGCCAGTCCAGACACAGCTCTCCCTGATAGCAACACACCCAAACACCATGGGACACAGAGACATTACAGGCAGGAACTTGCATTCCCCAACACACCCACTTACAGTCTCGGGCATGTATGAGAGGGTGTGAGATGGAACACACCCACAAGCTTCACCCCCTCCCCACACTGGTGTTTTTAGTTTGTTATTATACTTGTTTTCAGATCACAATGGGCTGCTGGAAATACACACACACACACACACACACACACACACACACACACACACACACACACACACACACACACACTGTTGAAAATGAGGAGAGCCGGCAAGGACAGAGAACAATACAAAATGTCAGAGCTGGAAGGATCCTTTGGAGGGATTTAACATGAGCCTAATCCTGTATGGAGGAAGAAACTGAGGCCCAGGGGAAGTGGCTTGTCGCAAGAGCACACTAGGAGTTAGTGGAATAGTAAGATATGAATCAGGGAGGAGGTGACCAATTGTGGGCCAGTTCTAGACAGGAAGATGTTCACATATACATCCCCCTTCTCATTCCTCCAACCCCTTCCCAGCTTCATACAAATGTCCCTTCCCCCTCAAATCAATACTGACACAGATTCCGAGTCATACACAGCCCAGTGATATTGCTCACACTCACAGATGGAGGACAACACACACACACACACACACACACACACACACACACACACACACCACTTCCCCCCCCCCCAACGTTTCTAGTTTCCTGCCCCTATAAAACCCTTCCCACTGTCAGACATCATAGGCTAGGACTACGGGACATACACATACATGCTCACACTCCAACACCATCACCCCGCTACGTAATGCACTCAGATATGACCTTTCCATGATATTTCTACCTACCCTCTCTCTCTTTTTCCCTCTCCCTATCAAATTATGCAGAATGTCCTACCTGAGAGGGGCCAGAGAGAGACCTTGTTCATTGTTCTCCCCTTTTTTCATAGGGGCAAAACTGAGAAGCAGAGAGATGAAGAAGTGCCAAGGTGATAATGGTGGGGCATGGAAACAAACCCACTCCCCCAGAGCATCCCTGTCAATCAATTGCTCTGGCACTCCATTCAGTGGACATGGTACATCCCTCACCACGACCTACATTCCTTATGAGGCTCCCCATGATAGAAGGGAAGCACCTTGAGGACAGGGATCACCTCACGTTTGATATTTGTTAAGTCCAGTGCTAGCACTATGGCTGGCACATAGTAGGTGCTTAATAGACATGTTTTCATTCATTCTTTTACTTGTCTGCCCAGGGTTCCATGACCCAATTCCTAGAAAATATTGTTTACTGAATTAACATTAAATAAAAAATATAAGGGGCATGTAGGTGGCCCTGGAGTCAGAAGGACCTAAGTTCAAATCCAGCCTCAGACACTTAGTATCTGTGTGAGCTTGGGCAAGTCACTAAACCCTGATTACTTCCTCCTCCCAACAAATCCATCATTATATATTATTTGTCAACTTTATAGCACTTACAGGGTGTCCCAAAAGTCTCAGTGAAGTTTCAAACTTTACTAGCTTAAACCTTTTTGGACACCTAGTATAAGGGTAAGAGAGGATGTGGCATAGTGGATAGGGAGCAGAGTTCAAATCCTGCTTCTGACAATTCCTGGCTATGATCATGGGCAATTCACTCAACCTCTGGGTATCCTGGGCAGCTAAGACTAAGTTAAGACACAGTTACTAACAAATTACCCCTCTGCTGGTGGAGGAGATTTCCACACCAGGAGTTCTGTGAGTCAATTATATCCCAGATCATCAACTAAGTAAGACTTATAAAAAGCACTTAGCCCAGTGCCTAGCACATAGTATACATCATATAAATGCTTATTCTCCTTCCTCCAAATATTAATGATGTTCATTACACATGGTCCCAATCTGTTGAAGATAAACCAGAGCATTCAGCATTCAGTAACGTTAACTGTCATTTATTTGGCCCTCTAAGGCTCACAAATTCTCACACCCACCCAGAGAGGTAGGTGCTATTATTAGGTCCATTTTGCAGATGAGGAGACCGAGGCTCAGAAAGGTAACAAAACTTGCTGGGGGCAGGATCCTAACCTCTGTGACCAAAGTCCTTCACTTCCTCATCGAAAACTGGGGGAATCATAACACACACACCTCTGAGGAGTAAATGAGATAACGCACCAGAAAGCATTTTGTAGACTTGAAAGCAATATCTAAATGTCTCCTCTCCTCTCCTTTCTCACTCCCAACCCAGGCCCCTAGCCAAAAGAAGCTGGGCTGCCTCTTAGTATATATAACCATGGTTCAACTACAAACTGTTTTAGATTTCTTTCTTATTATATGCACTATATATATATTTCTATGTATACATATAATTATATATATAGCTACACCCACTATATGCTACATTACAGTACGGAAAGGTAGCACATATATCACACTGAACAGAAAATGTTTAAATAAAATTACTTTATAGATTCATGCATTATTTTATATTTGCATATCTATTGTCCAATGAAAATACAAGGTTGTTCCTAAAGTCCTAATGAAATTTCCAACTATTAAAACCTCAAAATGGCAGGAGGCCTCTCTGTATGTGTATCCTGAATTAGCCGAACGTACAACAGGAAAATGCAGAACACAACTCGGTCGCATGCATTTCACACTCATTACAAGGCAAGCACTTAATCATCGCCTACTCTCTCTGAGGAGATGTAAAGAGTTTCTCTGGCGAATGACGGGAAACAGCATATAGGTGACGCATAGCCCACAAAAAGCCTCTGAGCCTGCTCTAGCCAGTCCACCTCTACTAAAGTCTCTGATGCCTCATCCCTCCTGGTACCTGGGAGGTGACCTTGGCTTTTTCTGAGGTGACACCTAGTGGAAGTCCTAACAAAGAAGGAAGGCTTGGGACCAGACCAGCCAAGTTCTTAAGAGACTCATCACCAGGTTGGCCCGCAGGTGATGAATGTTCCCGCCCACGGCCACTCTTGGAGACCATCTGGCTAAATTGTCGAGGGGCTGCAATCTGAGTCAGTGAAGAGATTGCCCACACCGATGACATCGTAGATTCTTGATGTAAGGAGGCATGGTGTGGGCACATTACGATGCGGTCGAGCTGCAAACAGAAACTCCTACCATCTAGGATGCTTCCTTCCTAGAAAGCAATGCCCACGGTGCCTACTGCAAAGCCCAGTGTCACGCTGTACCGACGGTGTCACCGTTTTTATAATCTGCACTAAGCTTCGGGGATGCCTTCAGCCCAGCATCCTCTGCAGAGCTCGCGGGGTCCCATACATCTACGGGAGGAGGGGGGAAGGGGACGGGAGAGAGTAATTCAGGCCCACGGTCCAAAGGACTGGACCTGCAGCCATTACAACTCCTGGCTCCGCGCGGGTCCCCAAGCCCGGAGCTCTCAGGGAGCAGGGCTGAAGGGAGGATGGAGGAAGAGGAAGAGGGCGAGGTGCGCCTGCGCAATGTAGCGCAGGCACACGGGGTCCCGGCGTTGCCCCGGGCAGCGCCGCGCGCCCGTTGCCAGGTAACGTCAACAAAGCAACCCTCTCTAGCCGGGTCCGCGCGCTCCTCCCCCGACCCCCTCCCGCCGGCCCCGGACGCGGTGACGCGCCGGCCCCGGGAACAGGCGCCGTCGCCTGGGCAACGCTGGAGTTGTTTGTTCGGAGCCTCACGTGGTTGCGCTAGCCCGGGCCGCGGCCTGACCGGGAGGCCGCAGTGACCCCCTAACGCCAGTGGCGCCCCGGCCCAGCCCCCAGGTTAGAAAGCATCTCTCTTCTCGCAGGGCTCCTCTGCCCCCGCAAGAGCCCGCCTCAGGACCACCGACAGTCGGGACTGTGCGCTAGAGTCACTCACAGTCACAGACAGTCTCATACACACACACCGAGTGTTACACAGTCACAGCTAAACACACCAACTGCACACCCGCCCAGGGATACACACACACGCACGCGCGCTCGCGCGCGCACACACGCACTACTACCACCACCACCACCAGACACGCACCAACGCTCACACGCACGTCCCAGTCTTTCCCTGCCACACACGCAAAGACACAGGTTCCTGGTGACACACACCTGGTGACACACACACACAACACCAGCAGCCAAGAGGAACAGTCCCACCTGAAGACACAGACACGAGCGCGATCCCATAACGTGCACTATTCAATCCCCAGGCAAAGCCATGGCTCCCGTCCCAGCCCGGAGCAACCCCCGGGGAGAGGAGGAGGGGCGTAGAGGGGGAGGGAAAGTGGGGGGACAGACCCTGCTCCGGCCGCGGGCCCCTCGGTCCAGTCCCTCCTTCCTTTCTTCATTCTTCCCTCGGCTGCCAGCCTGGGCTTCAGCGAATGCAACTTCAGGAGCTCCCCCCACCCTCACTGCCACATGTGACCGGGGCCCGAGCCAATCTCCCTTCGCTGAGAGACAGAGACAGAGAGAGACAGAGACAGAGATAGGGACAGGGACAGAGACAGTCAGAAACAGAGACAGACAGATAGAAAAACAGAGAGAGAGACAGAAGCAGATAGAGGGAGACACAAAGACACAGAGAGACAGACAGAAAGACTGAGAGACAGAGACAAAAACAAACAGACGCACAGAGACAGAGAGAAAAACAGAGGAGGGAGAGAGAGAGAAAGACAGAGAGACAGAGAGAGAGAGGCAGAGGGAGACACAGAGACAGAGAGAAAGACAGAGAGACAGAGACAGACAGTGAACAAAAACAGAGAAAGAAGCAGATAGGGAGAGAGACACAGGGATAGAGACAGAGAGAAAGACAGAGAGACAGAGACAAAAACAGAGAAAGACAGAAGCAGATAGGGAGAGAGACACAGGGACAGAGAGAGACAGACAGAAAGACAGAGACAGAGACAAAAACAGAGACAGGGAGATTCAGAGAATGAGAGATACAATGAATGAGAGGTGGAGAGAATGAGAGACACAGGGAGAGGATAAGAGAGAGGGAAAAGGCAAAGGGAGGAGAAGGAGGGGAAGAGAGACAAACAGATGAAGACAGAGAAATCTTGTGTGTCTTTGAGGTGTGTGTGGGTGTGTGTGTGCGTGCGCGGCTGGTATGTGTTTGGGGGTTCTGGGTCAGTGCTTGTGTTTGTTGCATTCTGGGTGGGGGGGTGGTCTGAGGATGTGTGTAAGTACCTGTGTTGTGGGTTTCACTGGTGACTTGTTCTCCCTCCCAGGCTCAAGCCTCTCTCCCCATCACTTTCTATGACTGCACTCAGGTTTTCATGTGGTCATTTATTTGGTCTGAACATATATTTTCAGGCCTATGGGGAACTCCTATCATGGAGACTCCCTCCATTTGAATGACAGTTTGTACCAGTTTGGAGTTGGGGGAAGGCGACTTGCCCATAGTCATCTGGCTGGTAAGTGTCCGAGTCAGTACTTGGACACAGGTCTCCTCACCACCAAGTCTGGAGTTCTACCCACTCCACCACCCTGCCTTTCACTGGTCTTCTACATTGTATATACTGCTGTATACCAGATTCTACTTTTGTTGACACAGTTACTATAAGGCAATAGCCTAAAGCAATTGTGTTTTAATGTAACACAATGCTATAAGATGACACAACAATATATAGTAAACCTGTTATATAACGGAGAAGGAGGAGAGCCAGGTAGGTGGAAAGAATGCTGGATTTGCTTCAGAGGGAGAGTTAAAATCTTACCTTGGCTACTCTTTGCCATGACCTGTGACTAGTCATTTAATCATTCTAGACATCAGTTTCCCTGTCTGTAAAACATGGGGTTGGATTAGAGGTCTCCTGCATCTCTGTCTCTTGATGAGAAGTGGACAGGAGGGGACTGTCAGGAGGCTAAAGGCTTAGCCAAGAACCCAGGGCCAGGAGCAAGAGAGAGAAGGGGATAGCCCCTTGCTGCCTGACTCACCTCGGCCATACCTAGGCCCTGACATCACCCTGTCCCGGGCAACCCCAGACAAGCCAGACTGAATCACAGCCAGCGTCCCCTCCCTGGCTGCCACAAGCCACAGGCCTCTCTCCGCCCCCTCCACCTCCTCATGGTATGTCTGGCCCTCTGGCCTGTGGGGCGCCCCCTCACTGACCTCTCAGCTGGCCTGGAGGGTAGCGTGAGTCAGGGATGGGACCACCCCCGGCCAGCCCCAGGAGGAAGTTTGTGGCTCAGGAGGAAGAGGGGTGGGCCCCCAGAGGAGCTGGGACAGGGAGGAGCAGTGCTTCTGGGTCCCAAAGGCCAAAGATGTCCTGTCATGCGTAAAGGTGTTTGGGCTCCCAGAGCAAAGCAGGAAGGCCATTCAGAGATCCCTTTCAGCACCACCCCCAGTACTGTACATGCAACAGAAGCAGCCTGGAAAGGGAAAGAAAGCGGGCCCAGACCTCCCAGGGAGAAACTGTCAGAAGGGAAAGCCTAGTTGGAAAAGCAGGGATTTTTTTTTTCTCTCAGTGTGTCTGATACGAACAACCATTTCTCCAGCATGGGAAGGTTTATGAAGCATGGCCCCTTTCTTAAGACCCTTGTGCAGGAGAATCATAGATTTACTATTAGAAAAGACCTTTGAGATCATCTGGTCCAAGCCCTGTATGGACATAGTGCAAATAATCATAGCATTTATTTGGCATTCACGGTTTACACAGCACTTTACATATGTGAATTCATTTGGTTATCACAACAACCCTGTGAGTTAGAATGAGTTAGAAGCTTTTATTACCTCCATTTGACAGAGGAAGAAACTGAGATGCCCAGAGTCACTCAGTCAATATGCATCAGTGAAGGACCTACTATGTGCCAGGCTCTGGGCTAGTGTCTGAGGCAAGATTGGGACTCCAGTTCCAACTCTTATCAGACAAAGGTGTCGAAAATGTGACCCCAAACCCTCCCAAGTTTGGCTAGAACCAGATTAAAATGTAATTCCCATATGATTTTAATGTATTGTGATGTACCAACAAAAAAAATGCACATGTAAACGTGTAGTTCTCTAAATCAATTTGCAGCTCATACGGGGGGTGGGCCCCATTTCTGTTCAAATTTGGCAGCACCGTACTAGGCCATTATTCTTTTTATTTTTTTGGAGGGGGGAAGACAGGGCAATTGGGGTTAAGTGACTTGCCCAAGGTCACACAGCTAGTAAGTGTGTCAAGTGTCTGAGGCCAGATTTGAACGCAGGTCCTCCTAACTCCAGGGCTGGTGTTCTAGTCACTGTACCACCTAGCTGCCCCTGTACTAGGCCATTATTATCCCCATTTTACAGAGGGGAAATTTGAGTTTCAGAGTGACTTGCCCAAGGTCCCTCAGCTAATATTTACTAGCACTCTAGGGCAGGGCTTTGTAAACTTTTTCCACTCTCGACCCCTTCGTTCTTAAACTGTGAAGGGGAAAGGGAAAGGCATAAACAGATTTCACACACACATACACACAGTAAAGTAGGTGATACAGCTATCTATATAGATATAGATATATCACATATATCACCTACTGTGTGCCAGGCACCATACTAAGTGTAGTCTCATAGCAACCCTGGGATGTAGATGCTATTATTATGTCTGTTTTACAGTTGAAGAAACTGAGGCCGACTGAAGAGAACTGACTTTCCCAGAGGCACACAGCTAGTAAGAACTTGGGTCTTCCTGATTTCAAGCCCAATGCTCTATCTACTGGACCACCCAGCTGCCAAGCGTTGGCCAAATGCTGGTCTATATTTTAACTTCTGTGTCTGCTTCTTCTCTTCGATAGAAAATGAATTTCTTGAATATCAAGAGTCTGTTTTGTTTTGTCTTGACATTCCTGGCACCTAGGAAGGAGCTTCATGAATGCTTATCGATCAATTGGTTGATTTTTCGACATGGATGATCTCACTGGATCCCCATAAGAACCTTATGAAGGGGGAACAAGACAGATTAGGGTTGTATGGAGTGGAAAACAGCCTCAGAGAGCTTCAGTGATTCTACTCATAGCCACACAGCTAGTTAGCATGAGAAGTAGGTCTTTCCTACTCTGAGTCCAGTACTGCCATAGAATCAGAAGAAAGGGAACACAGAATCCCATACAGGGAAGGGACCTCATAGGCTGGTAGGCCCATAGATCATTGACTTCGTGCCTCTTCAAGGACAGAGACGTCAAGCTCTCCCTCTTGATTTTCCCGTCTTTCCCCAGGTCTCACCACAATCCCTCTGGGTTCCTCTTTTTGGCCTCTGCGCGCATGAATGAGGGAAAGAAATCAACCACTGGTCACGTCTCTCTTCCTTCCCCGACGTGTGCTCTGGGAATGAGGAGACTCTCTGCTCTTCGACTCATCTACTGGTCGTGTGACCATGGGCAAATCCCTTTTCTTCCTCTGGGCCTAAATTCTCTGCTCTGGACAATGCAGTATGGAAAGGTATCACAGCAGCATCCCAAAGTCTCTCCTCTCCCACCTGCCATTCTAACTACTCCAGTCTACAAAGTTTTCCTTACTCTGAGCCCTGAGAATGAAATAGGTAGTAATGTAACAACAAGAAAACATGCTCTGCCTCCCCCATTACATAACCATGCTCCATACCTCCCATTAAAATAATGCCCATTTTTCTAGAGGCAAGATGTTATTGTGTAAAAAGTGTGAAATTTAAAATCAGAAGACATGGGTTCCAATTCTATTCCCTCCTCCCACCCCACTCCCTTGACTTCTTGCCTGTGTGACTTTGGTCTAGTTGCTTGACAGGAAACTGGCCTCATCTGCAAAATGAAGAGGCTAGACTGAATGACCTCTAAGGTCCTTTCCACCTCTTCCCTTATGAACTTATGAGAGCTTTAAGGTTTACAAAGTGCTTCCCAAGCCATCACTTGGTGAAATCGATAAATTACTATTCTGATCTCATGAAGAAAAAATCCAAAGCTTGGAGGAGTTTGATGGTTGCATGGCCTAGGGTCGCACAGCTAGAAAGGATTGGTAAAGGTAGGTCAAATGAATCTCTATTCTACAAATGTTTGTGTCTCTGAGTTCTGTGGGACCTGGTGGAAGGGGGTGGGTAGGCATGATGAGTGAGAGCTTGGACCTTGTAAAGTTATCCTCAAACTCATGCCTGACAGACAAGACCTGCCAGAACAAGTTCCTGCAAGTTAGCTCCATAAGCATAGAAACTGACCTCAACATTCCTAGCCCTCTTAGGGCAAGAGGACTCTAAAACCCAGCAGGAGGGTTAAGCCTTAGGTTTCTCAAATGTAAAATAATGTCTTGGCCTCTAAGAGCCCTCCCAGCTCTGATATTTCCTGTACTACATACTAACTTCCAGCCCCAGGGCTGACATTCTACCTTCTAAGCCTTCTAACGCCTAATGTTCTATGTGCAAAGAACCCTCCCAGCTCAGATATTCTGTTTCCTTTGTTCTAAGATCCTTCCTGGCTCTAGCATTTTGTCGGAGGGTTCTCCAAAGTCCAAAATTCTATATTCTATGTTCTATGGACACTGCCAGTTCTGGTATTCCATGGTTTGTGGTCTTAGCTGTAGCATTCCAAGATTCTCTGATCATTGTCAGCAGCATTGGGCAGTCTTCTTTTTTCCAGTACACCTCAAGGACTAACTTACCTACCAGCAATAGAAGTCAAATTTGACCAAAGTTCAAAACACTGCTTCATGGCCTGATAGTGAAAGGTGGGACCTTTGCGATAATGGAAAGAGTCCCAGACTGAGAGTTAGCATGAACTGGGTCTGAAGGTTGACTCTGACACTTCCTAGCTGTGTGATCCTAGGCAGGTCCCTTAGTTCCTCTCCGAACCTCAGTTTTTTCATCTGTAAAATGAGAATCACAATGCCTATAGTCCATATTGCATAGCATTATGATGAGACTCAAAGGGAAATATATATATATATATAGATATATATGTACATATATATACATATATATATATCTGAAAGTAGTTAAATTTAAATTCTATATAAACGTCTGTTATTGAGGGCGCAGCTGTGTCTTTCTACTCAGATCAGCCAGGTACAGCAGGGAATCAACTTAATTAAAGAAACATTTCTTTCTTAAGTACCTATGGTGCCAAGCATTGTGCTGGGTGCTAGGAATAGAATAACCAAAATTAAAGCATCTTCTCCTTCAAGGAGCTAATTTGCTATAGGATGGTCACAAATAAATACTAAATCTAAAAGTGGAGTAAATACAGTGTATGGGGGTGGGGCGGGGAGGAGAGAAAACACTAACAAAGGAGTTGAATAAAACTTCTTATAGAGTAGAAGGTCACCCTTGCACCACACATGCTTTGGAGGGAATTAGGAATCCTACTACGTGGAGATCAGAAGGGGGAGAAGTACTGGAATGGGATGTCCCAGAGAAACAAGTGGATAGATCAGCTCCAGGGATAGCCATGCCAAGTGATTTCAGCCACCTTTATCTGACCAGAGCTGGACAGCTCTCCCAAGAGATTATCAAAATAATGCCTGGTGTGTACAGATAGAAAGTGAAGGTGAGCTTCCAGAGAACGGTAGGGGTAGGAGGGAGGCTTAGGGGCAGAGACATCACGTCCCCGTCCCCCCACCTCCCCCCAGCCTTCTCTTCTCCTCAGATTGACTTCAACAAAGGTTTCTCTCATAGAGCTGTCAAACCCAAGAGTGAGATGTAATGAGCTAACCTACCCTGAAGGCATCCAAAAAGAGACTTGCGAAGGAGGCTAACAAAGGGATTCCTGCACTGAGAGTAAGACTGGACTAGGTGACTCTGGAGGTCTAGCTTAAAATCAAAGATTTTCAGGGATTGTAACTCAACTAGATGGTGTTGTCTCTTGACCAGCTCCCAATCATTGCTAAGACCTGCACCGCTGCTATTTTTTCAGTTCTTTTGTCTTTTCTGAAAACTTCTTCTCTCATTCTTTCCCTCTACCTGATCCTATTTTCTTTCCCTCCTCCTTGCTTGGAATGCTCAGAGACTGGTCCCACCAACTATAATGAAACAGTCCAGTTCTAAAACCTATCCCTATTCCATGCAGTCAACAAATACAATGTGAGAACTGAAAGGGACTTCAGAATGGTTTGATCTGGGGGGCCCTTAGAACATGGAATGTTAGAACTGGGAGGGCCCTTAGAACATGGAATGTCAGAACTGGGAGGGACACCTGAGAACAGGGAATGTCTTATCTGGGAGGGCCCTTAGAACATGGAATGTCAGAACTGGGAGGGACACCTGAGAACAGGGAATGTCTTATCTGGGAGGGCCC
>CM053622.1:787452943-787472768 GCA_028646595.1 Phalanger gymnotis
GGAATGTCAGAACTGGGAGGGCCCTTAGAACATGGAATGTCAGAACTGGGAGGGCCCTTAGAACATGGAATGTCAGAACTGGGAGGGCCCTTAGAACATGGAATGTCAGAACTGGGAGGGCCCTTAGAACAGGGAATGTCAGAACTAGAAGAAACTTCAACACATTGAACATAGAATGTCAGAAGTAAAAAGGACCTTGGAACAAAGAATAGATGTCCAATCTAGAAGGGCCCTTAAAACATGGAATGTCAAAACTGGACAGGTCCTGAAATCATGCAGTGTAGAATGTCAGAGCTGGGAAGGTTTTAAAGGCTGAAAAATGCAGTGGAATGAAGTAGAAAAAAAGGTTCGAATTGGAAAGAGAGGACCCGAGTTGAATCTCAGCTCTCCTGCTTACTATGTGGGTAGGTCATTGAACCTCTTCAGGACTCAGTTTCCTCATCTGTCAAATGAGGTATTAGATGTGCTGATCCCTAAGCTCCCTTTCAGCTGGCACTCTATGACATGGTCTAATACTCAAATTTTACAGAAGAGGAAACCGAAGCTGAGTGTAGGAAGATCCAAAGCTATGCAGGATTAGAATTGAGGGTCTTCTGATGGCTAAGCTGTTCCTGGTGGTGACTATAAAGTAATTTTTGTCAGACTGTGTCAGTGGCCTGAAGAGAGTAATACAGCCCTCCTCAGTTTAGGGACCTCCCAACTGAGTCCAGGCACCGGACTTGGAGTCGGGAAGATCAGATCTGAGCTGAAATACAGGCTCAGACACTTACTAGCCGTGTGACCCCGGGACTTAGCATTGTCTGCCTGTTTCCTCAACTGGAAAACAGGGATCATAATAGCACCTACCTCACAGGGTTGTTGTGAGGATCAAATGAGATAATACTTGTAAAGGTGTTTAGCACAGTGCTTGGCACCCGGTAGGTGTTGTTTAAATACTAATCCTCTTCCCCTCCCTTCTTTCCCCTCTGAAGCAGATTTTCCACACCTTGTCCATTAATCCTCAGCTACAACCACCTTCAAAGGATCTCAAAGCCCCTTTCCTCCTCATACTACATTTCCTTCTCTGAGGTATCAATATTCTCAACCCCTGAAGGGACCTTCAGGGAATAGAAACCGGTTGTCTGACTTCTCATCCAATGGGCATCTCAGAAACTGAAAGATCCAGGCATCTGGTTCCCACACTTCTAAGTTTCCTCTTCCGGGATGAATCTTTCCTTGATTAGTCTTTCCAGGTTTCACTAAGTCATTAGCTACATGGCCCCGGTCAGCTGAATATTTCACCTTTCTAGGCTTCAGTTTCTTCATCTGTGAAATGGGGCTAATAACATTTGGAGTGCCTCCCTCTCTCTAAAGAGCTGGAGAAATGTGAGCTGTTTTCATTAACCTTTGGCCTGAGGGCTTTGCATTCACGGGCAGTTCCGTCCTTAAATCAGCTTCCTCAGTGTGAGTCGGTGTCTCCCCAGGTGGGAAGAAACGGAGTTGGTTGTCGCTTCTTCGGTCCAGTCATTGTAGTTAGAGTCTGTGTCACCATCTCTTCTGATCCCTTTCAGCCTGGCCCACCCCGTCTGGTGGCCACAGAGGATGCTTGAACAGACGGGGGTAGCCAGAGGGAGGGGGTGGAGGGTGGTGTCCTTCGTTGTCTACCCCAAGCTCTTTCCAGTCTCTGCCCACATGTTCCTTAGTCTCCCCTTTTTGCTGCTCTTCAATCTCTCTTCATCATTCTTCCTTCCCATATTTCCTTCTCTGTCCCTCTAGCTCCTGTTTTCCATTCAGCATCTCCCTCTCTGTTCTTCAATCTGTCCTCTTTGCTCCTGGGAGCCTTTGGTCTGTGGTCTTTCTGTCCTTCGGGCTCTACCCACATGCTTCCCAATCTCTCCCTCTCCATCTCTCAGTCTGCCCTATCATTCATTCTCTCCCTCTGTCCCTAAGGCTCTCCTCTTTGTACCCAGGCTTTCCCTCAGCTTTGTACTTTCTGTCCATCAGTCTCTCCACCATCCTTCTGTCTCACCTCTGTTACTCAGCTTTTGTCTCTCAGGCTCCTCCCTCTGTCTCTCTCTTTGTTCCTTGTCTCTCTTATTTCTCAGGCTTTCTACTCATCAGTCTCTTCTCAGTCCCTCAGTCTTCTTCCTCTTCCTTTCCCTCTCTCTCCCATTTATCAGCCTCCCTCTTACTATCCCTCCTTTCTGTCTCTCAGTCTCCCCTTCAGTCTCTCTGTTTCCTTTTTTTTTAACTGTCTTTCCTTCTTTCTTCCTGTCTCTCTTTTACAATCCATCAGTCTCTTCTCTGTCTCTCAGTCTCCTCCTCTAGGTTCCTCACATGCCCCTCCCTCCCAATGTGTGTCTCTCTCTTTCTCTGGTCCTGACATTTTATGTTCTATGAAAGTAGGAATGCCTTTGATTTTGATTCTGCTGGGCACTGTATGAGCCTTGAGGGCTTGCAACTTGATGCTGCCTATAAACTGGGGCCTATCCCATCCCTGATTGTGTCGGGAATGGTCTCAGAGCTGGGAGGGATTGCCTAAAATTATAGGATTGTCGAGCTATAAATCTGAGAGCTCAACTAATCCAAATGAAACATAAGTAGAAAGTGCCAGAAATTCCATCAGACAACCTGCGTTCTTCTATTTACTACTTATGTGGCCTTGGTTGCTTAACCTTTCTAGACCTCAGCTAGAAGGAAGGTTAGAGCTGGAATGGGCTAGTTCAGATCCCTCTGTTTACAGATGAAGAAACTCAGTCTTCTAGAGATTAAGTGACTTGTCCAAGATCACATAACATACATAAGTGGCAAAGCTGGGCCTTTAAGCCAGATGTGGCTGAAATCCAGCATTGGGAAGAGATGCAGGTTTAGGAAAGATTCAGTGGCTGGGTCCCTTGAACCTCGAGTCCTAGATTCACCCCTGCCCCCACTTTTTCTGGTGTACTAGAATGAATGCAGGCCCTGGATGCTCCCAAGCTGGGATTGAAGGCCCTGCTCTCGCTAATTCCTCCAGTGGAGTTAACAGGCATTTATTAAGCACCTGCTTGTTCCAGGTACTGTGTGCTAAGAGCCCGGCATAAAAAGATAACCTTGCTCTCAAGAAATTCACAGTGTAGTGGGAGAGACAACATGTAAGCAACTATGTGAGCAAACGAACTAGTGACAGGCTGAATTGGGGATGCTCTCGGAGGGAAGGCGGCTTCTTGCAGAAGGCGGGATTTTGAGGTGGGTGCACTTCTCTTCCCCTGCACAGTTTGTTCCGCGGGCAAATAAGGGAATTGAACCGGATGCATTCTAAGGTCCCTTCTAGCTCTATGGTTAATAATCATCCTCCTAATGAATAGAACCCGCAGGTTTCAAACTTGAACACCTCTTCCCCACTACTGTTCCAGGTCTACAGTGGTCACACGTGCCAGCCCCTCCGTAGAGCCCAAGTGGGGTGGAGCGAGGCAGGGGGAAGTTTGGGGCGGGGGCGGGGTCTTGGTGGAGGAGAACACTTGGCTGGCAGCCAGTTCTCGGGGGAGGGGAAAGGGGTCCCCAAGACTCTCTGGGGCCGAGTCATCCGCGTCTTCCTCCATGCTGCTCTTTTGGCCCTAAGTGGCCTTCGCCTTCAAGCCCCGGGCGGCCGATAGTAAAAGTTTCTATTAATAACAGGCATGCAGCGCACCCAAGGAGCCGGAGAGTCGGGGAGCCGCTGTGCGCAGGCGCGAGCGAGAGAGCAAGCGAGAGGGATTCCCTCTGACGTCATTGCTAGGATACCAAACAAACACTCGGAGCCCAGCCGATGAGCTCCATATATGGCTAACTGCGTCACAGGAACTCCGCTCGGGGCGGGGCGCTGACAGGCGGCGGGATCCCCCTCCCGGACGAAAGAGCGCTCTGGGGGCAGGGCGAGGGGGCTCCGGGGGGCGCTTGGACAGGCTCGAGAGGGGCCGATCCTGCTCTCCGGGGCCCGTCCGGGGTGGAGTGCGTCCGGGCTTCCCGGGCAGAGCCGGCGGGAGGAGGCGGTGCCCGGACCTGGGCTTGGGGGAGGGTCAGAGCTCCCTTTGCGAGGGGGGTGACGTCAGCCGGGGGGGCGTGCCCCGCGCTATAAAGGAGCCCCGAGCTCGCCTGGCCTCTCATTCATAAGCTTTTCGGGAGCGGGCAGTAAGGTGCAGGAGCTGAGAGGGACGGGTATCGATTTTCTCCATCTCTCTATCTTGCCAGGGCTTCTCCCTGCCGTGCCTGGACAGCGCCCGCGGACTTCGCTCTTTTTCTTGGTTGGCCCCAGGACTTGACTGCCGCCGCCGCCACCGCTCCCTCTCCGGCTGCTTCCCAGGCGTGCGGGGCCGGGGGACGGGCAGGATTCCACTAAGAGGGACCGCGGAGCTCTGAGACAAGGGGGGACGGGGCCTTCTCCCCCTCCCCCTCGAGGGAAGATTTACCCCCTCCCCCTTCGCCCCCCAGAGCCGGACAAGCGGGGCAGGGGAGGGGACAGGGGTCCAAAGAGAGAGAGCTTCCTCCGTCTCTCCACATTTCATCTTCGGGGAATACTACTTCAGGACTTGGACTTGTCCACCCCCTTCCCCCCCTGGACTTGGGGGCCACCCGGACCGCCGGACTCTTTATCGGTTTGTTTTTTCCTCTCGTGCCGGGTCCCCCCACCCTCGGTCCAGCCTTGGCTTCCAGGCGGCCCCAGCGCGGTCACAGGCCACCCCCTGGGGTGCCCGGGGAGATGTTTCAAGCCTTCCCCGGAGACTACGACTCCGCCTCCCGGTGTAGTTCGTCGCCGTCGGCAGAGTCCCAGTACCTGTCATCAGTGGACTCCTTTGGCAGCCCCACGACTGCCGCTGCCTCCCAGGTAGGCGCTGGGGCGAGAAAACCCTCCGCCGCCGGTCAGCAAGCAAGCTCAGGGCAAAGGGGTTGGGGGGTGGGGGGTGGGGCCTGGGTCCGAGTGAGGTGAAGGGTCCGGAACGGCAGCTCCTCGTTTCCTCCCTGGCACAATTAACCAGGTGCCTCAGTTTCCCCACCTGGACAAAGAGGCGAGCGGGTTAGACTGACCGCATACGGCAGATCGCTAGGTAATTGATTGGTCTATGAAATGAAACTTGCTTTGGGAAACTGGGATTAGGATGTTGTCCTACTGTCGGGATCTCTAATTGCAAATCTCTGTGCAATCCCTATGCAAACAGAGAAGAGTTGGGGCTCTCGCGGGCGGGGGATGGTGGGGTCCTAAGCCAGCTTTGAGAGTTTAGAGGGGACGCACGCCCAGAACAGAGCAGTGCAGGGGGCCAGCTGGCTATGGAGTGGGCTCTGCAAAAAGGAGCCCTGCAAACAATTTTGAGGGAAGCCTCGGTGCAGGTCGCCCTTTATTCAGAGCCGACTTAGTAGCCCCGGGCGCCCGAAGGGGAGGCGGGTCTCGAACCCCTCCGCCTCCAGCGCTGGAACGTAACGGGGGACCCGTGCGTAAGGGCTGACGCGCTGGAATCCTCCGTCTGACGCGGGGCACGCACAGCGCTCGGCCCGCCCCCCTCCCCGCCGCCGCCGCACCCCCTCCCCCTGACGTCCCGGGGTGTCTTCTATTTTGGAACGCCCGAGCCACGTTGCTAAGGGAGGGAGGGCGGGGGGGGGGGGAGAGGCCAAGCCGCTGATTGGCCTCGGGAGCCGAGGAAGGAAACCAATCGTCTGCAAGGGTAGTCTCCTTGCTCGCAGCGCCTCCCCCCACCCCGGCCCCAGGCATCCTCTCCCCGAGCCCAGTCCGTAACCTTTAGTTGGAACCAGGGGTCGCGTTATCGTGACATGAGAGGGGAGTCAGCGTAGCGCCCCGATAGGGCTCGCGACAGGTCCTGGAAGCGCTGTTTTCAGACCCGGGATCCTCCAGTCTGAGACCACGTTGTGTCTAATATAGCTTGTGTCCCCACCCCCCCACCCCGCAAGCCCCATCGCGACATAGGATGACAGGGTGTCTTCTGGCAGCTATGATAGCCCTAGGTCCTTGAGGGAGACCTTGGGTGGGGCCCAGCGGGTGCAGCAGGAAAGCCGGGTAGAGGAGGAATGCGGGTGTAAATGGAGAGAAGGGGGAGGGGTTTGAGTACCCCTGCCTCGCCTGGGGTTGAGCGGATAAAGGTTCCCCTCTTTTCCCAGCTCTACGCCCCAGATTTAACCTTCCAACCAAGTTCAAGTCCCAGCCAGGGCCCGAGCTTGAACTCACGGGCGCCCGTGGGAAGTTCGGTGTTGCGTGTGCTCGCTAGCTCTGGCAAAGGCCCCGCCCCACCTCCAAGTTCGAAGCTACGCTGCTATTGGAGGCTGCACAGGAGGGAGGGCCCCGTGGGGGAAAGGCAGAAAGAAGCTCAGATACTTTGGGAAGGCTCAGAGGCTTGGGGGGAGATGGAGAAACACCCAGAAGAGGGGAGGAGGAAAAGCCACGGAGATCCTAGGACCGCCGTGCAGGCATCTTCACACCCGCCGGGCGCCACGCACACCAACCCACTGCTCCAGCACAGTCCCAGGGAGCCGCGGGCTGCTGCCCGGCTCTCCTTTTCCACTAGGAGACACAACCCCTCCGGCCTTTCAGCCCTCGACAGGAGCTCAGAGACTTCCCACCGAGTCCACTGCTCCAAACTCCTGCCTTCCCCCCCCATCCCAGGCAGCTCAGATAGCAGCCCCCCAGGAGAGCACAGGCACACGCCTGGCCCGGGATCCTACCCCATTTCCAAGAGCCAGTTGCGTTCTTTATCAGTGGTGGGGTGAAAGTTGATCCGAACAGGCTCGTCAGAGCTGGAAGGACACTTTTAAAAGAATCCCTCTCCGGCTCCCACAGCATTGTGTAGTAGTCTAAGGAGTGTGTGTGCGCGGACGGCCCTTAAAGCCCAAAAAGGGATTAAAAAGAAAGGAAGCAAGTCAAGGTCATGAACAGAACTGGAACCCAGGTGTCCTCTCCCTATAGCTTTTATCTGTGGAGATTCTGACATTCAGACAGGCCCCTGGATTTGAATCCTGGCTTTGCAAATATGCTTTTTACTGGGGCATATGCTCAAGTCATTCTGAGGCCTCAGTTTCCAAAGCTGTATCATCAGAAGGTTTAAGCCTAGGTAATCTCGGAAACCTCTTTCAGCACTAAATTCGATCTTGTGGACTTCAGACTAGTCTGTCACTGCAGAGGACACTCAGGCACAGTTAGAAGGGGACTTCCCAGCCACAGTGGAATCAGACCCCCTATCCCTATCAGCTTTTCCTCCTCCCTACCATCACTTTTCTTCCTTCTCCTAGAATCAGGGGTGGGGTTGGGGGTGGGGAATGTGTGTATGAGTGTGTGTGGGACCTGAGTCCCTCAGTTCTGCGGTCTCTGTCCTACACAAACACACACATACACACACTCATCCACTCACACACACATCCACATGCAGGAGTCACCAACCTGGGTGTGAATCACCACGGGCTTGAGCTGTTCAGTGCAACCTCCAGAGGGGGAGGAAAAGCCAGGGATGTGAACGGCTCTCATTAACCACTGCGTCACGGTGTAGTGGAAGGGGGTAGGTGGTGGTGGCTTGGCTGCCTGTGACACGCACTCACCCAGTGGCTCACCACGAGGGTGTTGGGGGGGGGTGTGTATGTCTCTGTGTATGTGTTCGGTCTGCATGCCCGGGGCTCTGCCCGTCTCTCTCTCAGCAGGAGTGTGCTGGCCTTGGTGACATGCCTGGCTCCTTCGTGCCCACGGTCACTGCCATCACCACGAGCCAAGACCTCCAGTGGCTGGTCCAGCCCACCCTCATCTCTTCCATGGCTCAATCCCAGGGCCAGCAGCCATCTCTGGGCCCCCAGCTGCCCACTGTCGACCCATATGACCTGCCTGGCACCAGCTACTCTTCCCCTGGGATCAGCGGCTACGCCAGCGGTGCTGGACCCTCAGGGGCAACTTCAGCTGGTCCTCCACCCTCACGTCCTGCACGGGCCAGACCTCGACGGCCCAGAGAAGAAACGGTGAGTCTGAAGGGCATCTGAGCCCATAGGCTAGGCAGGGTAGCCGGACAACCCCAGAGAAGGTGGCAGGGGAAATGAACCGTGATGGGTGAGGTCACCAAATCCCCACTGTTAGAACTGCTTTGTGGGCATTCTCCAGATTGGGGGAGGGGCATCCTCATCTCCTCGACTCATTTGGAGTCTTCCTCCTCCACGTGGACCTTGGTCTACCTCTTTCTGGAGGCAGGGATAGGTCTTTTTTTTTTTTTTTAATGATTGTTATGGGATAAATATGGGAGCTGTGGAGCAAAGGGAGGAGATATCACTGGAGGGAAAGAGAAAGGGGGTCTAGGTTGGTGGAGGGGGTCCAGGTTGGAGGGCAGGTGGCCACTTCCTCAGAAAGAAGGCTCACTCACTTTCTTCCCTCTCTCTTACCTCACAGCTCACCCCTGAAGAAGAGGAGAAGAGGAGGGTCCGGCGAGAACGGAACAAACTGGCTGCCGCCAAATGTCGGAACCGAAGGCGAGAGTTGACAGACCGTCTACAGGCGGTGAGGGTTCCTAATATGGTAGCCCCAGAAGGCTTGATTGGGTGGTTGTTGGACGGGACCGAGTCAGGCTTCCTCTTTCATTCCATTCTCTCCCCCCTCCCCAATCATTCATTCTTTTCTACCTGCCTCCCCCCTCCACCCCCCAGCCTGTAGAGGCTTTCCATGTTACTTCAAGAAGGACCCTCCCACAGTGAATCTGATCAGATTCCCCACATTGAGCTCCTGTGGATGTCCATGTGCACAAGGAGAGAGGCTTGATTCCCAACCAGCTTTCACCACTTTGTCTGCCCTCCCTTCCCCCCAGGACAAGCTTGTCCTTTGGAGTTGGAGGAATGGAGGAAGCACAGGATTGATGTCCATCCATCAGAGCAGGGTCCACAGAGGGCCAGACCCTAGAAAGCAGCCTAGCGGAGAAAGTCTCAAATTGTGTTATCAGAGCAAGTGGACTGTTAGACCTTTCAAACAGCATCAGAGTACTCCCCTCCCTGAAGCAGTTCCCAGGATGGAGATTAGACTATATCAGATTCTTTTGGAGGTCCCCCTAGCTCTGAGTCACCTGAAGTATTCTCTCTCTTCCTGCCCCTTTTATCCCCCTCTCCTTTACTTTGGTACTTTCCTAGGTCCAGGTTCTGCCACAAACTTAACCAAGAACTTCTACTCTATCAATATCTCAAGAGAAGAAAATTACTTTTGAGATCCCCTGGTCACAGGAGGACTTTCTAGTTGTGTCCCCTGCCCAATTTCATCTTGTCCCCAAAAGCTGCCTCCCCCCACCCTGCCAAATTCAGCCTCCCTTAAAATTTCACAGCAGGATAAAACTTTGTTCCTTGTACCTGCTTGCAGTAGCGAGGGAGACAAATACATTCTTCCCCCAGCAGTGCCCCACCCCATCCGAAGAAGGGAGTGATAGCACCTAGAGCAAGGGCTTGGTACAATTTTGACTACAGTTTGGACTTTGAAATGGATTCTTTCCTAAGTCATACATTATCTGGATAACAAACTTGTCTTGGGGGCTGGTGCTAAATTTCTTCTAGGGACAAAGAGTGACGGTGGGGTGGGAGTGGCGGCCAGTATCAATTAACCTAGAGAGGGACAGACCATAGTGAGCCTGATGTAATGGAGAGAACTGGGTTTTGTGAGGAGCAAGCTGGTTTGGAACTTTGTCTCCACTATAGCAGACTATGTATGACTCTGGACAAGTCTACCCCACCCCTTTACTTCTGTGGTTTCTCCATCTATAAAAGAG
This sequence comes from Phalanger gymnotis, assembly GCA_028646595.1. Classification (NCBI taxonomy): domain Eukaryota; kingdom Metazoa; phylum Chordata; class Mammalia; order Diprotodontia; family Phalangeridae; genus Phalanger; species Phalanger gymnotis. The sequence continues at coordinate 787,462,657 of CM053622.1, forward strand.
GAAGGGAAATGGTCCAAGCTTTATAAATAAACCCTCTCATCCTAATAGAGACAGAGAGAGATGCAGTACAGTAGAAAGAGAGTGTCAGCTATGGAGCTGGGGTTGAAAACCTGGATTCAAATTTCACCTCTTATGATGAGCCAGATGTGCCATCTCTGACTTGATTGGCATTTACCCAAGACCTCTGTGAACCTCAGTTTCTTCAAAGTACAACAAGAGGGGTTGGAATGGATGACCAGACTGCTTCCAGTCTAGATAGATGTCTATTCTCTGGTTCTATATATGATATGGTAAAAAGAATGGGCACACAAGTCTTTTTATATCAAATTGAAGATTGGCTGTCAGGGCCAGAAAGAAACAGGGATAATTGAGCATTTTACAGATGAAACTCCAGTTAGCCTGGAGAAGGAAATTGGCCCACTCTGAAGCTGTTTACTTACAACTGATAATTATTGGTGATTTCTTTTTGGTTAGTTGGGGTCATAGAAAGTCAGATCTGGAGGGAACCTTAAAGATTAATCGGTCTCAACTCCTCAGTTGAACAAATGGGGAAAGTGAAGCACAAAGCACCAAAGGGCCTTGCCCAGCTTCTAGCAATGCCAGGGCAGGAGAGCCTTTAGAGTTCATCTAGTCTACTTCAATCCCTTCTTTTTACAAAGGAGAAAACTTGAGGTCCACTGGGCATGCCTCATCTTCCCTAGTAGATCCTTAGCAGGAGGCATTATTGGAACTCTGGTTTTGAGATTCAACATCCAAAGTGGAATTGATTTGAAAGGTGGCATGGATGCCAGAAGGGTATGGCCCTAGTCCTGCTGCTGACATGGCTTCTCTCTCTCTTCTTTCCCCCTGCTGTCTGCTGCCCTGGGGTACCAGGAGACGGACCAGCTGGAAGAAGAGAAGGCAGAGTTGGAATCAGAAATCGCTGAACTCCAGAAGGAGAAGGAGCGGCTGCAGTTTGTGCTGGCAGCCCATAAGCCAGGCTGCAAGATCCCTTTTGATGAGGGGCCCGGGCCAGGGGGCCCCCTGGCCGAGGTGAGAGCTTTGCCTGGGCCCACGCCCACTAAGGACGATGCGTTCGGGTGGTTCCTGCAGCCGCCGCCCCTGCCCTTCCAGACCAGCCAGGAGCCCGGCCAGGAGGGGCCCCCAGACCTGACGGCTTCTCTCTTTACACACAGTGAGGTCCCAGCCTTCGGCGACCCCTACCCTGTTAACCCTTCGTATACCACCTCGTTTGTACTCACGTGCCCGGACGTCTCCGCATGCGGCGGTGCCCAGCGCAACGGCAGCGACCAGTCCTCTGACTCCCTGAACTCGCCCTCCCTCCTTGCTCTGTGAATTCTTTTAGAGGGAGGGGGCGCTTCTCTCTGGAGACAAAAAACTGGGGGGAGGTTGCTACACCCCCCTCCACTCTTTTGGCCTGCACCTACCTGAGGTCATTGACCTGAGTCAGCCTCTCTTCATCCTTGGCCATCAGCCACCGGATTCCTCTCGACCTGAGGCTTCCTTCATTCTCGGCCACCGACTGGATTCATCTTGACTCGAGGCTTCCTTCCTTCATCCCTCCTCAGCTGGGATTCCACTCACCCTTGGTCTGATGCCCGGCCCTCCCTTGAGCCCTGACCCTTCGACCCTCGGAGCTTGCCCTGCCATGCCTATCTGACCCTCCACTCTGACTGTCGCCAGTGAGAAAGGCGGAGACTTTGTGGGGGATGCACCTGAGGGCCTTGCTCCTGGGGAGGAGGGGGGGAAAAGGTATGGAGAGAGATTCTTGGTTGCCATGGCCTGCGAGCCGTCTGGGGCTGGGGGCTTCAGTGGGTTGTGAAGGGGAGGGTCTGGGAGATGGGTTCTAAGTCTTACTTGTGATGGAATCTCAGGCCCTTCCCCAAGACCCCCTCCAGCTGTTGTTCCCCCATCCACTCTCCCTAGAAGAGTATTAACTTATTTAGCCACTTTCCAAAGTCAAAGTCGAAAGGCTCGTCCTGCTTCTTTCTCTCCTCCACGGTTGGGAGATGAGGAGCCTCCCTTCACCTTTGTAAACAGTATTATTCCTATCCCCTTCTTCCAGGTGAATCCCCTTGACCTGTTTCCTCTTCCCTCACCCACTCCGCACCCCTCAAGCCCTTTGTGGTTTTCTCTGGGCTTTCCTTATTTGATGTGGCTGGTAGAGAAGGGTGACTCGCCTTTCACCCCTGCCCCTAGCTGAGGTATTTATACTGTGAAACGAGGTCTTGGGGAGGGGTAGGCACCAGGGAAGTCCAGTCCAGTCCCTGATCTCCCTTGGGGGCGGGGAGGAGAAATGAAGGGAAAGTTTCCCTTTACCCCAGAGTGGGTCTCTCACCCCTTCAAAGCGGATATACTTTTCCTCTATTTCATCCAACATATGAGACAGGGTCCTTTCAAGGACACCATGGGGCCCCCTGTTTACTGTCCTCTATTGGGTTTCTTTTTCCTCCACCCTCCCTACCCCCCAGCCTAGGACGCCAACTTTTCCCCTTTCTTATCCAGAAAACGGGCCAGCTGGCTTTGGGGAGAAGTTACAGAGCTGAGGCTTCCAGCCTTTGGGGGAGCTGAACTGGTGGACTCACCCCTCCCCCTTACTTCTTTGCTTAAAATTAGTGGTAGTTGGGGGGGAGGGGTGATGAAGGGCAGTAATCTCAAAGTATCCAGTGCTATTGGCAGCTGGAGGGTTCCATGCCCAGCCTTGGATGTTCCCCATTCATATCCATCTAACCCCTAACTCTCTCTTATACCTTTTCTTTTTAAATCTGGGGAACTGGTATCTTAACCTGTTTGTCACTGGGATGATAAAAAGGATGCATGCCCAGCTCCAGTCTCTCCCTGGCCTTAGTCCTTTCTCTTTTCCCTGCCCTTTCTCCTGCAACCCCCGCATCCCCCACCTGATGTTTTTTACATTTGCAGATTTCCTCATTTACAATTGAGGAAAATGATGCTCTGAGACATTAAGTGATTTGCCCAGAGGCTCAGAGCTATTAAGTGTCCCAGGGAGGATTTGAACCCAGGACTTTTGGTCTCCAAGTCCAGAGGGACCACCTGTGATTTAAAAAAAAAATATATTTTTGGAAATCGGGCCTGGTGATCTCAAAGTATCTATGACAGGTCAATAGGACAATGAGACAGACGCAGGAGGGCCTAAGGCCCTAAGCTATCCCCTTAGTTCCCTCCCCAGGTCAGATCCTCCAGGCCTTAGGAAAGGGCCAAAAATCCAATCAGGCTGCCCCTTCCCCATTCCCCGTTTTCCCCCTTTTGCCTCATGCTCTGAGAATTGTTCAAAACAAGAGAAATTCTGCTTCTTAAAAAATCTAGGATAATGGGGCCCCATCCTTCCTGTTGTAGTCCCTTTTACTGCATGGACAACATTCCACACCAGACCTGTCCCCTCACTAACCACCCCCCTCCCCCAAATCCCTGGCCTCAACAATTTCACCCTTTCCTGGTTTCCAAAAGGCACTATATCTATTCTGTATAAATATATATATTATATTATATTATATTATATATATGGTGTGCGTGTATGTGTATGTATGTATGCGAGTGTGTCTGGCTATAATCCTGCCTACTCCAGGCCCTCAGACTATGTGGCTGAAGTGAACGCTGGACAATCAGAGTACTCTGGCTTTCTCTATCTCTCCTTTTATGTTTGTCTCTGCCTCCTTCTCAGTAATCCTGCTGCCAATTTGTCCCTCTCTTCGTCTCCTCCCTTCATGTTGTCTGTCTCTCTGTCTGTCTGTTTCATACTCTGACTCTTTCCTGAATTTCTGCCTGTCTGTCTGTTTCATTCTCTCTTTCTGTGTCTGTCTTCAAAAAAGATTTGTTTTTCCTGTGACCAAACTCAATGACTAATTTGTCCCTCCCTCCTTCAGGGCCTCTGTGTGTGTGTGTGTGTGTGTGTGTGTGTGTGTGTGTGTGTGTGTTGATTGGGAGGAATTCCTGCCATCCACAGTTTATTGGTTTCCTCCCTGCCAGCCCTTTTCCCCTCACCCCCATGCCCAATGCTGTATTTGTGATGTTTTGTATTTCGTACCTGACCCCAGGAAGGGGCTGGGGCTGGGCTGGTTGGTGTTGGGCTGAGTGGTCCCTCTCCCTTCAATCCCAGGATTTGCCTCAAGTGTTTGAACCCACCCAATAAAAAGGCTTTACAAAAACACTCTTTGGATGTGGTCATCTTTGTCCTCCTTGTGGGCAGCATGACATAAGCAGAGTTGGATCCTGGGAGAATGTTTAGATTCCCAACAGGGGTTTCTGCTTCAAAGTCCTTCCTAGACCCACTCGGAGGACTTTCTGGCAGGGGTCTGACTACTGAAGTCTGACTCTAAGGCAAGGGAACAGGGTAGGGGGCAGCACTGATTCAGAGCTAGAGATCAAGTGATGACTTCCTGGTTGGGACCAATCGCAGCAGGAAGGACTTAGGCCAGACGTCTGAGAGGACTTCCTGTCAGGAGCCTTGACCGGACTAATTTCTAGCAGAGAGTGAAGGGGTCTCATTTTGCAAATTCTCCCAATAGAATGAGGGCTAGCTAGATGACAGAGAAGACTCCTTGACTCTTTCTGGTCACTGTCTTTGTATATAACATGGGACACTGAGGCTGGATCACTTGGCAGTCCTCACACTTGCCAAGGCTAGATCACCAGCTACTTCCCCCAGGTCTCTGCTGGTGTACTCCCCCTTCAAGAATTCCACAATCCCAGCAGCATGGACTGCTGCTTAAAACTCTGGACTCGGACTCAGAAAGTCCTTACTTTGAATCTGACCTCAGACACTCAGTAGCTCTGAGACCTTGTTAGTCACTTTCCAAGTTTTGTTTTCCTCATCTGTAAAATGGGAAGAATCCGAGCTCCCATCCCGTAGGGTTGTTGTGAAAGTGCAATAAGAAAAAGTATACAAAATAACTTGTAAACCTAGCTGTGAGCTGGTAGCCAACTGGCATCTGCTGCCTCTTCCTAGATGTTCCTAGATGTTTTCTTTCATGAATCCACTCTCCTAGTGAGTCTTTTTTTTTTTTGGAGGGGGGAAGGCAGGGGAATGGGGGTTAAATGACTTGCCCAAGGTCACACAGCTAGTAAGTGTGCAAGTGTCTGAGATCGAATTTGAACTCAGGTCCTTCTGACTCCAGGGCCAGTCTACTGAGTCTTTCAAACTGAGCTCTCCTGGGCTGGCCTTTCAGAGCACGGGAATGCAGAGAAAGGACTAGATGTTATTATTCCATCATCTGGAGGCTATTGGCACCCTTTGAGAGACCACAAAAATCTGGTACCATCGTTTGACAAATCGACAAACTGAGGCCCAGGAAAAAGAAAAGAATTTGACCAAGGTCGCACTGCAGGGAATCCTAGACTGCAAGAAAGGGAAGGAGAGGTTTGGTACAGTTTGATAGACAGGTAGTGGGGAAGAGAAAAACTTGAAACCCATAGTGAGCTAAAAGAGTTAGCATTATCGCCGCCCGAAAGGTGGAATTGAACCACTCTGTCGCTAGACAGCTACAGGTTTGAAGCCTGCACCCCAGACCACTGAGGATCATCCGGGCGAAATCTGTACGCCACCCAAATAATATATAAAGCTAAACATTCGAAACATTTTAAGCATATGGTGGAAATTTTTTGATGCAGATTTTTTAACCTCAGATCTTAAAAAAATATAAACATTTTGAAAATACTATTTCACTCTGAATGGTTTTTCTCTACTTCACGGGAAAGTACCAATGACAACCAGGGACGAAATGACTCTTCATTTGCATCGCGCGGAGGATTGTGGGAGAGACACCCTCACTGGACTGTTCCGGGCGTTATGGTGCTCCCTCCGGATCCACGCCACGAGCAGAAATCACAGCCGGGGGAGGGGCCGGGGGTTGCTCCTCCCCCACGCCCTGAACCCTGGGAGCCCCTGGGGTTTCCTTTGTCCTACAGCCAAGGCTGGAAGTAACCCGAGGAGTGCCCAGGATGTTGTAGACCTGGCCCCGAGAGCTCAGCTGGCCCACCCCACCTCGTTTTACAGACAGAGAGGGGAAACTACTCGCCAAGCGGTCAAGGACCGGAGCGTGCACCATAACCCAGGGGAGAAGCGGCCGTGGCAGCCGATCTGGACGATTTACAAAGCACATCCACAGTCCGGAATAGCGGTGCCGCTTCTCCGGATCCTTTTCCAGACCCCAGGGGGTCCGTGCGTGAATATCTGGCTCCTTGTCCGTGTAGACGCGGCCTCCCGGAGATCCCTCACCTACGCGTTCCGGGGAAAACACTGGGGTTCGGGCGACATCTTGCGGCTGGATGTGGTACTGCGCCTGGCCTGGAGCCTCCAAGACCCAAGGTCTCCCTGCAGCCCACCTCAACCTGGTCCCTCTGCGGCTCAAGAACGTTCTCTCGCTCCCTGCGCTGCATCGCTGGCTCTGCTCCCCACCAGCTACAACCCTGGATAACTCTTTTCCTTTCCTGGAGTCTCAATTTATTTTCCTTTCTGTTGGAACGCACCACCTTTTGCGTGGCCCTGACCCTTTCTGCTTGGCAATCTGGGGAAACCTATGGATACCCTTTCTCAGAAATGTATTTCAATGAATAAAATACGATAGAGGATTAGAAACGGCAACCAATTATATTGAAATAAAGACGTAACTTTTTCCCTGTTCAGGTTCATGGATCCTTGAAATGGAACCACAGATCTGGGCGGGGGGGGGGGGGTGCTCCAGAAAGAAAGGCGGGAAGAGACTAAGCATTTTGTACAGAGCACAAAACTACTCTCCCCATAAATGCTACTATAATTTCCATTTGACACTGGGGAAACTTAGTGAAACAGGGACTAAGTAACTTACTCAGGGTCACATAGTGAGTATCTGAGGCCAGATTTCAACCTGGCTCTTCGTGAACCTCTGAGCCTCCCAGCTGCCAGGTCCCACCATAGCTAACTGTGTGCTTTCTGCTAGGGAACAAAAATCCCGCCCAGGTCTGGAACATCAGGCCAGTTGCCTCGCAGGGCTTGGACTGGGAGGACTTGGGCTGATTACGTTCACCACCTGATCCCAACCACACAGAGCCCAACATATACCAAGCTAAATACTCGTGGACTGATTAGTTTGGACCACGAAGTAACTCTACAACGACTCAAACTCAACTCGTCTGATCTCTTCATTATAAGGGGGGAGCTGGTCCCCCTAAAGACTTGCTCAAGGTCACACAGCCAATCAGAAAACCAAAAATCCAAGCCTCCAAAGTATTCTGCCTCCCCAGTGCTCTCTCCATGGTGCTGTCCATGGAGGACTCCCATTTCTCCAGAGCATTGGGACATGCTTTTCTCCAAGCAGCCCTGTGAGGTAAGGAGTAGCATCATCAGTATTCTTACCCCATTTTGCAGATTGGGAAACTGAAACCCAGAAAGCAGAAAGTGAGTTCCTTGAGGTCAGACAACTATTGAGACCTACGGAGTCAAACCGAGGTCATAGGATCATAGAGCCACAGCTGGAAGGTGCCCCTTCATTTTCTATGTGAGTCAAGTGTGGATCAGAGAACTTTGGTGACTTACCAAGGTCATCCAGGTAATAAGAGAGGCATTGTCTGAACCTAGATACTCTAATGCCCCAGGCCCTGTCCTTTCTACCCTGTCCCATCCCCTCCCCTCCCTTTTTCAAGCACTCTCTCCTTTATAGCATACTGCCTCTCTATTAAAGCTCTTCAGGTCATTGACTCTGGTGGTGGTGGGGGGGGGGAGGCATTGACCAAGAATGCTTGATGAATGCCCAAATGACTATTGGAGTCCACTGGTTTTCCACAAGTTTTTTATTAAAGTGTAAACCCAAGCTCAGTTCTTTCCTTAACCCCATGAAATGCCCCAGGGGTGGGGACAGGGTGGCAGACAGGGAAATACCACCTCCGTACACACACACCTCAACACCCCATGGGGAAAGGGGTGATAGCGAGCTCCTGGCATCAGGGGGTGGCTGCCCTGTCTGGGCTACTACAAGTCTCTGGCCTTTCTAGGCACCCAGTAACCATCTGCAGACTCCCACATGGGTACACATCATCCTGAAGGCCATAGGAGTGGTGAGGGGGGTGGGGCAGGGATGATGGGGAGTCGGGTATCTGAGTGTGGAGAGGCCCTGGCTAGGTTTGCCAGGGCTGGAAGGTGTGTGTATGTGTTATTTGTGTGTACTCCTGTGTGTATGATCGAGGACTGGGGAAGCTGGCAGGGAGGGGGCAGGCAGGGCAGTTGAGAGAGTGCACCGGGGTGCTGTGGGCAGGTGGGTCCCAGGCAAGCCTGAAGAGGGGCTCATTTGGATTTGGCTTTGGAACTTGCAGAGACCCCAGTCCCTGGGATCTTGGAATAGATCCTGCAGAAAAGGTGGAGAACACAAGAAGAAAGAGATTTAATTAGAATACATGATATATGTAAACCTACATGTATATACATACACATACATATTATACTTAGAGCATCAGATCTGAGAGGGGCTTAGAACAGAGGAGGTCAGAGCTAGGAGGGGCCTTGAAACAGGGAATGTCAGAGCTGGGAGGGGCCTTAGAGCACAGGATATCAGGGCTGGGAGGGGTCTTAGAACAGAGAAGGATAAAGCTGAGAAGCACCTTAGAACAAAGAATGTCAAAGCTGGGGTGGATAGGTATGACCCTGCCAGATGGAATATGGGATATCAGAACTGAGAACGATTTTAGAAAGTAAAATATCCAGTCAGTGAAGGGTCCAGGAAAATGGAGCATAGCCTGTCATGTCTGAGGGGGATTCCTGAATATGGAATGTCAGAACTGGAAGGGTTCTTGGAACACAGACTATCAGAGCTAAGCAGAAGGGCCCTTAAAACAGAAACCATTAGAGCTAGGGGAGGCCTTCAAACACAGAATGTCAGGGGTTAATGAGATTTCAGAGATCAACTCCTATCCTCTTATTTTAAAGATGAGAAGAAGGGGCTTGCTTCAATGTCATATGGTGAATCAATGGCAAACCATAACTAACCAGACTGTTTCTCAGCTGTGGCTTGGACCATGGTCCAGGTGCCTTTCCATGCTTGCCATCAAGTGGCTGTAGTTGGAATTACAGCAGAGAAGCAAGAGGTGTGCACTAGTTCTTTGAGAAGGGAATGAGTAAGGATGAGGATGGAATTTGGGACCAAATGAAGAGAGAGAAGGCTTTTGGGTCCACTCAAACGGCCTCATTGACTCTCCCAGCGCCACAGACACACCAGTACTCACTTAGCCTTGATGTAACTCAGCTGACTGTTCAGCAGCCCAACATACTGGTCGATCTGGGCCTCAGGGAGGTGGAGAAGAGGTTATCTTGGGGGTGGAAAGAGAACTTCTCTCTTATCTCAGGGAGTCTCACCACTCCACTGGCCCTCACTGGAGGACCCCAGCAGTGAATATTGTTGGGGAAGGAGAAGAGTAAGCCAGGAGCTGCTCACTTACTGCTAACCCTAATTCCACATTGCTCCCAAAGTCTATGAATTCCCCATCCTCTTCCCAGCCATCTAGGTTTGCATGCTTCCCAATGGTGCTCCCAAACCATTTCCTTCCTCACATTCAAAGAATTACTCACAGAATCCTGGAATGGGTTTGTTTTAGGATATAACCATCGGGGAGCTGATGTACATATCTCCACTAGGCGTCCGCTGTGTGTTTGTGGCATGGACTGTATATGTGTGATAAGGGGGTAACAGGGAAGGGGGGTAAGCTAAATGATGGAGACACAGTCAGCTCAGGTGTCAGTGGCTGGTATGAAGGCCAGTTAGGAGAGGGGGCACTCAGCTAAATGACAGAGACACAGTCAGCTTAGATATCAGTGGCTGGTATGAAGGCCAGTTACACCTCAGTCGTCTCATGGGGAGGTGGCAGAACCTTGAAGAAAGGCTTCATCAGTCACAAGGTAAGGCAGTTTCTAGTGGGGCTGCCTCAGTGAGCAAAGTGGGTTCCTAACCTCCTAAGGTTCATATCAGCTGTAATGTTCCCAGATTTGGAAGATCTCAATCTGCTAACAAGTTGACCCGTCCTTGCCTTGGGTCTCCTTAGTCCAGCATTCACACACTAGCAGGCTAAACTTCCTAAGGCAGTGATCTCGCCAGGACACCCCATGGGGTTTAATCCCAACTTCTTTGCCAGGT
>CM053622.1:787479288-787574252 GCA_028646595.1 Phalanger gymnotis
ACTGATGTTGGATTTAAATTCAGATCTTCCTCATTCCAGGCCCCACACTCTATCCACTGTTCTCTCTGGGACCTTGGAGCAAAGAAAAATACTTTGACTTCTCTAAGACTCATTTTATGTCAAATGAAGGGAATGGACTAAAAGGACAGCAACCTTCGTCCTTAGCCTGAGATCATGGATTTATCTTCTTAAGGCTCGATTCCGACCATGCTACCCCCTCATTTCATCAACGTCAGCGGCTCCCTGTTATTTTCAGGATCAAATATAAACTACCCTGGCTTTCAAAGCCTTCCACAGCCTGGTCCCTCCTGACCACCTCAGTCTTCTTAGACCCACATACACACACAGTCTGTGTTCCATAGACACTGGCTTTCTTATTGTTTCTGGACCCCAGGCAGCCCATCTGCTGAAGCTGGGCAGTTCCCCTGGAATTCCCCCATGTCTGGAATGCTCTCCTTCACCTCCTGCTTTGTGCTTTCCCTGGCTCTCTTCCAGCCTCACCCGAAATCACACCTCTGTATGAAGCCATCCCCAGTCCTCCTTTACCTTCCTGCGTTCTTTCTGTTCATTAGCTCTCGTTTATCCTTTACATATTTTGTACAGTTATTTTGGGGCAGCTAGGTGGTGCAGAGCACAGGTGTCAGGAAGACCTGAATTCCAATCCAGCCTCAGACTCTCACTAGCTGTGTGACCCTGGCTAAGTCACTTGACCCTGTTTGCCTCAGTTTCCTCATCTGTAAAATGAGCTGGAGAAGGAATACAATTCCAGTATCTTTGCCAAGATAACCCTAAATGGGGTCACGAAGAGTCAGACAAGACTGCACAACCACATAGTTGTTTGTCATAATTGTCTCCCCCCTTAGACTGTGAGTTTCTTGAGGGCAGGAACTCTTTTTTGCCTTTCTTACTATCCCCAGCTTTAGCACAGAGCCTGCACTCAGTAAGTACTCAATAAATATTTATTAACTGACTGACTTATGGGAGGAGAGCAGGGTGATTTAGTTCCATGCTCTGGGGGTGGAGACAAAGGGTGTTTGATCTTATTTGGGTATGGGTATGGGACAGCAGCCTGGCTGAGCTCCCAGCTCTGTTTCTATCATTGTGCGTGTGTGTGTGCGCGCGCGCGCGTTTGTGTGTGTGTATGTGTGTGTTTGGGGGGGAGGGGGTAGAGCTATAGTCACTGGGGCACAGAACCAACTTGGAGCCCAAAGGAGCTTAGCTGAGGGGAGGTTCATGGCACAGATTGTGTCTGTCAGAGTGTAGTAACAGGGGAGTTTGCAGTCCTGAATTTGGAGTCAAGACACTGGGTTTTGATTATTTGTTCTGCTACTTACTACCTATGTGAGACAAATCCCTTACCTACTCTGGGCCCGTTTCCTCATCTGTAAAATGGAGGGAGTGCCCTGCATGACCTCTAAATTCCTTTCCAGCCCTAAATCCTATGACCTTCCAGGTTCCCTCCAACTCTAAGGGCCTATGAGCCTATGGAAAAAGGAGCAAAGGGGGTGGGGAAGCCTAGCTGTTGTGTGACTTGGCCCAATTTGTAGAACTCAGTTTAGCCCAAAGGTCAGCTGACTTGGTTGTCTGTGGCTGGGATGTGTGTCCAGGACAAACAGGTGTTGGGACAATGTGGGGGTGGGGGTCAGAGTGTTTGTCCAAACTGCCACTATGTCAGCAACAAATATTGTTGCTTGGCTTTTTAAGTGTCATTTGGCTAAACCTGGGGGTTAGCTAGCCCCAGTGTCTCTGGTTGTCTGGGAGGAGTGTCAGTCAGTCGTCATGCTGTCCACCTGCCAGAATCTAGTTGGCAGGTGGGCAGGGTCAGCTTGCTTTGTATGCCTAGAACCTACACTGGAGTATGGGGGTAGAGATGTGGGTGGGGGGCTGAGTCTCTTCTTACCTGGTGTTGTCGGTACAGCAAAGGAAAGGTAAATGCACTTATCACACCTGGAAAAACAGAGTCAGAAGTGAATAACTGTGGAGGAACGGCCTCAGTTCCCACTGCCCATTGGCTCTCCCCACTAGCTCACCCAAGATGAGAAGAGTCAACCCGTTGAAAACGGCTCCCACGAAGGTCAGGATGTAGAAGAGAAGAGCCAACTGTGGGAGACAGCCAAGATTAGGAGGATCCTTGGGGGTGGGAGGAGAGGCTGTGAGCTCCCCTGCTAGTGCTAGGGGGTGGGATGGGCATGTTAACTCTTCCTCCCCACCACTAGACAGTCTGTGCTCTCTATTTCCCAAATCTGTGGGCCCCCGAGCTGTGCCCAGTGTCCCGAGGACCAGGTTTTCCCAAGGCTGTGAACTTCAGCCAGCGGCACCTCTGAAGTTTGAGGACAATTTCTCCACCCGTAACTCCCGCACATGCACAGGCAAGTTGTGGAGTCCTGTTCTTTCTAGAATAGTGAGTTTGCCTTAGAAATGTTCCCCAGGGGCAGCTAGGTGGCGCAGTGAGTAGAGGACCTGAGTTCAAATGCCACCTCAGACACTTGACACACTTACTAGCTGTGAGACATTGGTCAAGTCACTTAACCCCAATTGCCCTGCCTTTCCCCCCCCAAAAAAAGAAATGGTTTCCCAGATCTGTGACCATCTCCTTTCAGCCCTATCCAGCCCGAAGCTTTGAGTATCCTCTATCATTTCTCCAAAAGGCTGTGTCCTCCTCTCCAATAACCAGCTGTAAGGTCCCTTAGGCTAAGTACTCCCCCTCCCACGAAAAGTCTATACTTTTCCCTTTTAGAAAAGGATGCTGCTGGTAATGGTGTCTATAGGCAAGAGTTCCATGTGTGTTTCTGGTGGTGGTAGGACAACTGTTTGTGGAACAGGTAGGGTTGCCAGAAGCCCTGTTACCTTGAGGGAATCAACCAGGTCCTCCACCAGGAACAGATGTCTCAGGAGTGTCACCCCAGAAACCACTTGAGCTGTGATCTGTTCGGTGTAGCGGGCTGTCTGCTCCTGGCTCAGGCTCAGATCCACATCCAGGTAAGCCCTGAATGGAGGAGTAGGGATGGGGAGGGGAAACCAGAAGTTTGGACTGGAAATGGTTGGGGGGATATCCTGGCTGCCCAGGGCCCTCTGGTGGCCTGAAGAGGAACCTGCAGGACAGGGTGCTCTCAGAAGAATCTGTGACCCCACAGTATTCCTTAACAGTACCAAAAGACCCTGATGCCTGAGATGCTAGAAGACCAACAGTGCATCGCCACCTGGTGGTGCACAGCAGGACCACAGAGTAGTGTACCCAGGAGAGGTCCTGATCTACAATGCCTCCTGGCAGTTAAAAGCAGGACCACACCAAGGGGCCAACAAAGGATCCTTCCCACCCACCCCATTGCTTTCATCAACCTAAGGGAGGGAGAGGTGGAAGGTGAGAGGGAGAGGAAAGTGGGGGACACATAAGATATGAGAGCTGAGTGGGAGACTGTCAGATCAGAACTCCTCATTTTAGAGATGCCCAAGGTCACACAAAGTTCAGAAATGTCAAAGCTGTTGTTTGAAGCCAGAACCTATGATCCCAAATCTACGGCTGTTCCCATGATACTCTGATTGTTTCTTTTGCTTGGGGTTACAGTGTGAGCCAGTGACGAAGACAAGGCTAGATTCCAGGGCTCTTGGGCAGCTCATTAGAGAGGTAGAGAGGAGGCTCAGATACTTTAGGGGGTCAGGGTTCAAGCACTGGCTGGGATTAGGAGTCAAGGATACTGGGTTTAAGGTTGGTTTGTGGGTAAGGAGTAGCATGGTAGGGGGTGGGGTTCAAATTAGAGTCAGGGTTGGGATCAGGTTCAGGGTTGGAATGAGGGTCAAGGTCAAGGCTGAAAGGTATCTTACTGGAAGGGGTTGGCCCCATCACCCCGGTGCACAGCCTGCAGTGCCTTGTGGTAAACCCTGAGAGAGATGGTGATTGCCAGCACGGCCAGGGCTAGGTGGGAGGCCACGGAGACAATGCTGAAGTGTAGGAGGCAGAGCAAGGAGATCATAATGCCTGTGAAGACCACACCTGATGTCCTTGTGTCCCGCCAATATAGTAGTTCTGCCACTGTGGAGACAGGAGGTGAAGGGGGATGGTGGTTCAGAAAGTACCTCTAGGTCTCCAACCCCTTCCAGCTGTACCAAACACAGAGACTCAATTTGGAGTGATACAGTATCAAAGAACATCAGATCTGGCCCAAGCGCCATCATTTCATGGTGGGTAAACTGAGGCCCAGAAGAGGGAACTGACCCACTTCAGGATCAATCTTATAACAACTGAATAGAATGGCTAAAGATAACTTACTTGGTGCCCTGAACAGAAGGAGGGAAGTTATAGTAATAATAGCTAATATTGATATAGCAGTTTATAAAGTGCTTTAGATATGTAACCTCATTTGATCCTCATTCAATCCTGGGAGGCAGGGGCTATCATAGATCATGGACTAAAAGAACGAAAAGGAACCCTAAATACCCTAAATAAAATATAGTTCACTCCCAATTCTATTTTACCCCTAGAGAAATTAAGGCTACCAGATGAAGGTCACACAGTGAGTCAACTGGCCTGGAACTGAATTCTCCCAACTCCCAGGCTAAGGCTGTTGACCTTCTACACATCTTCTCCCTCTCTCTATATCGGTCAATCACAAGAACAGCCCCTCAGATTTACTGCCCAAACGAGGATCAAATTCTGATGAGAGCACCCCTTCTCTCTCTCCTACTGACTCTACCCAGGTCACAGAGAGAGTGACCTCCTATCCTCCAGCCCTGGTTCTTCCCCACAGCCCCTGACAGCAGCCTGCCCCTTCCCTCCTGGGCATAAGCACACCAGTCCTTCTGCCTCTCTGGCTTAGATTACTCCCTCTCTTCCCTGTCCTAGAGATGTGAAGTCCCTTTCATCCTTCCTGAACCCCCTCCCTGAGACCCCACTTATTTCGTTCGCTACGATAGAACCTCTCCCACAAACAAGGGGAGACACCATTCAGGGCTTTCTTCCAAGTGCTCCATCCACAATCTTCTTTCCCTTCCCAGACCCAGAACTCCCATAACAGAATCATAGAAGAGAGAATGATAGAACCTTAGAACATAGAACAGAAAGTATTGGAGCTGAAAAGGACCTTAGAACACAAGAGATTGAAAGGCAGGGTGTGGAGAGACCTTAGAATAGAGAACTGCAGAGTTGGAAGAATATAGAATGTCAGAACTAGGAGGAAGCTTGGAACAGACCATCAGAGCTGAAAGGGGTCAAAGAACGCGGAATGTCAGAACTGGGAAGGACCTTCCAGACCATGCATGACCAACTTCCCAAATTTTGCAGATGAGGAAACAGACCCAGGGAGGGGAAACTAAGCCGGGATCAGACATGGAATGGGGGTGGGGGGTGCCCTCAAAGTCTGCTAAATACCATGGTTGGTGTGAGGGTAGGACAGTGGGGGTGGGGTGGAGACAGAGGCTGCCAGAGGTGGGGACTAAGTTTAGGCTGGACTCAGGGGAGCGGTAGAGGGGAGCTGGTGTCTGATTCCCGCAGCTGTCAGGAACCAATCCTTCCTCCCTCCCTCCCCCCTGAGTGACAGCTCCATCTGTCACCCTGGCAAGGAATGGTGCCTCTCAGAGAGGGGAAAAGGGGCCCAGCGACCCCCTGATCCCAATGGCCCTGGTGAGGATTTTGAGAAGAGATCCCCCTTCTTCCCATCCTCTTCTTAGATAGAGGTCTCCCCCAGGGGCTTAGTGGACCCTCCCTCCACCTTATGGTCCATAGGACGTCGAGGCTGCAAAGGACCATAGAGCCCGACACCTCCCCTCCTTTGGGGAGGAGTTTCCCTATGGAGCAACTGAGGCACAAAGGGGGGCAAGGGCCCATCCAAGCTCACACTGCAGACCATGCTCCCCTCCAGACCCCCACCCATCCCCACCTTTGCTGCCTCCCATCTCGGCGGCCGGGGGTCAGGGCGGAGCAGCAGCGGATCCTCGGGGTATGAAGCTCCAAGAAACAAGGGGGGAGGGGTCGGAGGAGAAAGGGAGGGAGAGAGGGAGGGGGCAAGGCAGGGGGCGGGGCGCTCTGAAAGTGACCAATAGCTGCGCCCAGGGGCCCCCTAGCGGAGACAAGGAGAAGGCTTATGGTGAGACAGCGGGAGGGGGTGGGTAGTGCCATGCCAATAGAGCTCCTCTGGTGGGAGGAGAGAGGCGAGAGGAGCCCATAGAAGGTAAGGGGGAGAAGCTACCCAAAGGGGCAGGATCTTCTTCAAATCAGCCAATGGTGACCATGCAAGTTCTCAGAGTAAGCCAACGAAATGGGAAGAGAGAGAGAGAGACAGAGACAGAGACAGAGACAGAGAGAACTTGGAAGGCGGGACTATTTAGGAAATAAAAAGAGACCTGCCAGTGGAAGGGGCAGAGTCGGGGCTCTGTGGGGGGCAGAGAAAGACACTGAGGGGGCGTGGTTTAGCTAGACTTAACAAATGGAGCTGGGCGGGGGAAGGGCTGGCAGAAAGAGGAAGGTTTTACGGGGAGAAGTCTGAAGCAGTGCCTCTAGATGAGGTGAGAAAGTACGAAGTAAAAAGAATGATCCCAAAGAGAAAAGGCAAGATGGATGGATCCTAATTATATCCCCCCCAGGGGAACAGGAGAAAAGGAGTCCTATGACGGGCGGGTGAGAGGTACGGAGTGGGCGTGGGCTATATGGAATCAGCCAACAGGGACGCTTTGGGTCACCCAATCAGGGGATAACAAGAGCAGGGGGAGGCGGGATTTGTCCTACTTAACCAATGATACCCTGGCGCCCCCTAGCGGGGAAGGAAGGAAAGAGTAGGAGAGTTGGGGGAAAAGGGGAGAAGAGGACAAGTTCTATTTATAACTAGCTAACCGTGGTACCCTAGAAAAAAGGAACAACGACAAAAAAAGTGAGATAGGGGAATGCAGAGGAGGGGGCAGGATCTACCACTAACCAATGGCAATGTTGAAGGGCTACGTAATGTAATAAAATAAGGGAGAATGAGGAAGAGAGAGGATACTGGATTAGAAATCATCCCATGCTTAGTCCTCTAGTGTCCCTTAGCGGAACAAAGGCCAGTGAAAACGGGAGTAATCTAAAGGGAGGATGGGATTGCATGAACTTGCCAATGGACCGATGAAAGTTGAGATAGCCTCGAAGAGTATGAGGATTATTTATAATTAACTAGTAGAGGGGTCCCTGTGGGAGACGATGGGCAAGAGGCAATAGATGGGGAATAGATAAGGAAAAGAGAAAAGGAGGAAATTATAAGCAACTTCAGTGTTACCCTCGACTCTACTCTCACTCCACCATGTCCAATTTATCACCACATCTTGCCATTTCTACCCTCCCAACATCTGTCCTCTATATCACCTAGACACTCACCCAGCTGCTACCCAGGTGCAGGCCATCATCATTTTATACCTGGACTACTGAAACAGCTTGCTGGTTGGTCTCCCTTCCACAAGTCTCTCCCCACCCCAGTCTACCATCCTCCACTCAGCTGAGGAGTGATTTCCCTAAGCAGAAGTCTTCCTTCCCTATTCAACCAACTCCAGTGGCTCCCTCTTGCCTCCTTGATCAAATATAAATTCTTCTGTGCAGTATTTAAAGCCCTTAAAGACCTGCCACCCTTCCTATCTTTCCATTCTTCTTATACCTTTTCCCCCTCCATATACCCTGGATGCAGGGACATTGACCTACTTGCTCCATTTCTAGACTCCATGTCTTTGCAATGGCTGGGTCTCATACCTGAAAGGTTCTGCCTCATGACCTTCACCTCTTCCCTGGCTTTCTTCAAGATTCATCTCAAGGGGCAACTAGGTGGCTAAGTGGATAGAGCACAAGTCCTGAAGTCAGGAGGACCTGAGTTCAAATCCATCCTCAAATGCTTGCTAGCTGTGTGACCCTGAACACGTCACTCAACTCTGATTACTCCCCCCCCACCAAAAAAAAAAAACTCAGCTCAAATCCCGCTTTCTATAAGAGTCCTTTCCTGGTCTCTCCCCATTCTCTGAGATTACTTCCACCTACTCTGTATGTATCGTGACTATAGATGGTTACAAAATATTTTCTCCCTTAGTAGAATGTAAGTTCCTTCAGGTCACATTTTTTTTTGTCTTCCTCTGTATTCCAGCTCTTAGCCTGGTACCTGGGACATAGTAAAAGCTGAATCAATGCTTTTGCCTGACTGACTGAATGGGAAGTGGGAGAAAGAGAAGAGGAGGGCACAAGGAAGGGAGAGGAAGAGGACTGGGAAAGATAGAAGATGATAAGAGGAGTGGGAAAGGGGGGAAAGAAGAGAAGGGAAATAGAGTAGAAGTTGGAGCAACCGGTACAGGATGGAGATGGCTGATGATCTACAGATAAACCAATGGAAGCACATCTCTAGTATTTTTTCCACCCTTCTGCCCTTAACCAAGACTGAATTTCCCTTCCCATATGTCTCTTCAGGCTCTTGGTCGTCTTCAGAGTGTTCCCCGAGTAACACCATGCTATCATGTCCACACTATTCGCTGCCTCCCTAAATAAATACTGAAGTTTAGGGCACCCATCTAGCCTGGTCCAGGAGTATCCGGGGTACTATTCTCTGTCATTCTCTTTCTTCCATTGGTTTCTTCCAGGAAGACGAGGTCTCTAAATCCCGCCTCCCCAGGGTCATCCAGGTCGCAAAGGCAAATATTTACCTAGGACATGAATTTCTAGAGTGATTCCTGATTGCTCCGAGCTGTCCAAGTGCTGCCACGTGATTGGCTCCCGCTCAATTGCTCCCCACACCTCCCCCTCCTCTTCTGGATCTTCCTCCTCCCGCCACGAGTTTGAGTCCGGAGACCCCAGTGAAAGAGGCGGGGAAGGGGTGTGGGTCTGGAGGGCTGAAATTCCTTGAGGTGGGCTCAGATGTGACCAACAGACCTCAGGCAGTGAGGGGTCAGGTGGGAGGCATGGCACTTCCAAGTCTTGGAGGCAGAAAAGGAGAGAAAAGAGTCCATGAGCTTCTCCTTAGGTGTACACCTCCCGCCCCCGCCAAAATAGCCCAATGTTTGGGACCCCTCCCTCCCCAGATTCAGTCACGGTCTTCTCCAGGATTCTAATAACTCCCATCTAAGAATCTACGCTTCTGCCCTCTCTCCCCTACCTTGCCCTGAAACCACCTTCAGCTAAACCTTGAACCTCCTTCTCAACCATGCCCTTTCGGCATACCTTCCCCAGCCAGTCTGGGCTCTGGTCTGCCCTCCTCCTCCTCGCCCTCATCCTCCGAGGGGCTGCTGGCCGAGTCCTCCGAGGCCGCCAGCCCCGACTCCCAGGCCAGCTGGTCCAGGCGGAGCCGCAGTTCGGCCTGAGGAGGGCCTTCCTGGCCAGCCCGTCGTCCAGGCTCCGGAGACTGGCTCAGGCTGGGAATGCTCTCCAAGCTGTCTCCCAGGCCCGAAGGGCCCGGTTCACGGGGTTCAGAGCGGCCAGAGGGGCGAGGCCGGCGATGGATGGAGTCCCGGCGGTTGCCCCCGGCTTCAAAGGCTATATAGGAGAAGGTCAGCTCTCGGGGGGTCCCCCAGTCCTGCGACGTCGTCTCTTCCTCCTCCTCCTCAGAGAACTCCCGAGCAGTGTGCAGCTCCCGGAAATCCGAATCGTCGTTTCCACCTGGAAAGACACTGGCTTTGAACTGGTGTCTCCTTAGTGCCAGTCATCCACCATCCCTAAACTCTAGATTTCTCTCAGAAGATCCCGGCCATGCTCACAGGATTTTAGATGAGAGATGGGATTTACAAATCACCTAATCCCACTTCTTCATTTTTACAGGTGAGGCAACTAAGGCTCTGTTTCTTTCCCTGAGTTCAAAACAGATTACTACCAGAGTTGGGATTTTCTCTCAGCAGCCCCTGATCTGTCTTCTCCCCACCAATACTAAGTGGCTATGACTTTATTTCCCGCCCCCTCACCCCCCAGCAGTACCTTCTCAGCAATTCCTCCTCGTTTCTCCTTAGAAAGTATAAGGTTACCATGAATCACGGACTCCTCCTCAGACCTCTTTACAACCCCTCCATCTAGCACCCCAGAAATGCCCCTGCCATAAAGGAAATGGAGGTCGACTCTACTCACCATCTGTGGAGTCAGGTGTGGAGGAGGCAGTGGATGGTGCTTCTTCTAAGAACGAAATAGAATCTTACACACAGCCCGGAAATCTTAGACACTTAGAATCACAAAATTCAGTCTTGGATGCTTGGAGTCTTGGAATTTTAGACTCATAGAATTGTGGAATTATAGAAATTTAGACTTTGGGGATTTTAAACTTTGAGAACTTTAGAATGATAGCATCTTAGCCTTTAAGAATCTTAGTGCCAGAAGTGGGTCTAGAAAGCAGAATGTCATAACAGTAAAAGACTTTAGATATCGTCTGATCCTCTCCAGTTCTATAGGCGGGAAACGGAAGCCTGCATAGGAAGGTTTGCCCAAGATTTCTGGCTTTAGTGATATAAGAAAATACTGATCGGAACTAGCATTCAGTTCGTGTGATGCCTCTGTACCAGCAAAGGGGATGGGGATGGGGGAGTGGAAAGCATCTAATACTCCCTTCTCCATACTTGAAAAACTAGTTCCAACTCTATGAGGAAAGATGAGGGGTGGGGGGCGGTATGTATGTGTGTGTATCTGTGTATGGGTGCACTTGTCTAAAGCTGGAAAGAAGGTGTGAGTGTACGAGACTGCCCCTTGGAGGCAGTGGCCCAGGATTAGTCCCAGGGAGTCCTGGGAAAGGGAGAAGGGGAGGGATGGGGCGGGGAATGGCAGTCTTCCCCTCCCCCATTCATCCTAGGCCTTTCCCTAGGATCAGCACCATGGCTCGGGGACAGCTCCAGTTCTCCCCATGTCTCTCTCGGTCCCTTTCAGTTCTATTGGCTGGGCCTGGCTCTCGACAGCCCGTTCTATTTAAAAGTGGAAGACGTTTAGAGATCATCGAGTCTAACCCTTTCATTTGACAAAGGGGGGAAACTGAGGCCCATGGAGAGCTATACTAGTTGGCTGTCGCTAGGAAGGGGATTCCTTCTTTGTCCTTACCCCATCAACCCCAGGAATCCCCTCCCTTCTCGAACTGGCACCCCTACCCCAGGGACTAGGGGGACTCACTGCAGTGAGCGAAGACAGGCAGCACCTGGCCCATGGCCCCGCCCGGGCCCGCTCCGGCCGCGCCGCCCAGGGCCCGGGGCCCCTTGTGCTCATCGCCCCGGCACCGCCCCAGCCGCCGCCATCCGCAGACCGTCGCCGCCTCCCTCCCTCCCTCTCCTCGGGGCCTGGGCGGGCGGGGCCCCGAGCTGGGACCGAGGGGAGAGAAGAGAAGGGGGTGGGGGACTGCAGCATGAGCCCCGGGCCGGGGGCGGGGCTTGGGCTGGGGGTCGTGAGCAAGCGCGCGTGCGCGAGCTTGGAGACGGGAGAGGCGATTGGGGAAGATCAGGAGCATGCGCAAGTCTAAAAGGGTTGGGGGGTAGGAGATGGGGGAAGGGGGCGGGCCCTGAAGAAGAGGGGGTGGAGCATGAGCCGTGGAGGGAGTGGAGCCTGCCTAGGGAGGGGCCTGAGGTTCGAACCAGGGAGAAGACCGGGAAAAAAGACTAGGAAACAGTACTAGGGCTGGACTAGGACTGGAGGGGAGGAAGAGAGGCCCAGGGAAGTGATAGGATCCTGGCAGAAGGGCGGAGGACACAACTGGAGAGGGGTTGTCGCCAGCTCCTAACCCTTCTGTAGCTCAACGTGCTGGGTGTGGGCGGGGCCCGAGGAGCTGGGGCGGGGGGGGGGGGGGGGGGGGGGGGGGGGGGGGGGGGGGGGGGGGGGGGGGGGGGGGGGGGGGGGGGGGGGGGGGGGGGGGCGTGACATCGAGCTGGTGAGCCTGGGAAGGCCGAAAGTGGAGTAGACCAGAATGTGACAGCCGCCAGGGGGAGCTTACACACTTTCATTCATTCGCTTAATTTCTATTTAGGGCCTAATAGGATGCCCAGACAATTGCACTAGGCGCTGGGGAAAACAGCAAGCAACACCAAACACCCATAAGATACAGGTCGCTGCCTTACACCCATAAGATACAGGTCGCTGCCTTAACGGAGTTTACTGTTTACTAGGGAGATAACTGTAGTCGTCAACATTGCCTGATAAACGCAGTAAAGAAGGACAAAGTTCTGGGTGAGGTCCAGCTCTAGCTCTCTGATCTTATTGTGAGGGAGTCAATATGTTACAAAGCACTGAATTTGGAGTCGCATCCTGCCCCTGTCACTTCCACCTCGTACTAGTCATTTCACCTCCTTAGGTCACAGTTTCTCCGGCTATAAAATGAGACATTGGACTGGATGGCCTCTGAGGCCCCTCTAGATATTTGATTCAAGGAAGAAGGTTAATTCTGAGGCTCCAAGCCAGAATATTATTCAGTTAGAATAATAGACTCTTTAAGTCATAGACTCTTAGAATTGTAAAATCTTAAGTCGAAATAGAATTTTAAGCTTTTATATTCGCATAACACTTGCCATGGCTCAACTCAGTAGTACCTCCTCCCAAAAGGCTTCCATGATCTCAGCTCTCTCCAGCTGAAAGTATTCTCTGCTTCCTCATATCATCTTCCTAGAGTGCTTTGTCTTTAAATTCCCTCTGATCTCACAACATACCCTACCTTGTAATTCTTACTTCTATCACATATTAGAATGTAAATAAGGTGGGAAGTGGCTCATTTCATATTTTGAAATTATAGTATCCTAGATTTAGAGCTGGAAGGAACCTTAGAAATCATCCAGTCTAACCCATTGTCCAAAGGAAGAAACTAAGGCCAAGAGAGATGAAGTAGCTTCTTCAAGGTCACAAAGCTAGTAGGGTTTGGAGCTGAGATTTACACTCCAGGCTGCCTCTGATGGCCCATCATGGCATGCAGCTTCCCTGGGTTCTCGAAGGCTGTGTTAGTCTCTGGAGCTCTCCACCAAGCTGGAAAGGATGAATAATGAATTTGGTTGTATGTAGATTATAGATTGAAGTTCTGTTGTCTGAGCCAACTAATGAAGCCTCCATTTTCCCTTTTTGTCAAACATAGCTCAGTTTGGAGAGGTTCATTAGCAGCTTGGCCACAAAGTGATGAGGATAACTCTGCTAAAGTTATATAAAGAGGTTTCTGAGCTGCATGCCTAGAGCAAGGACTGACAGGGCTAAAATTACCTCCCTTGAAGCATTTGAGCCCATGTTGTGACTCCCCCAATAGCCTCTTGGCCTGAAACATAGTGGGCACTTAGTGTTTGTTTCATTGAATAGAATCTTAGACTTTTAGGACCTTAGATTAATGGAATCACAAGATCTCAGAGGCATAAAATTTTAGGATGGTAGAAAGTTGACCAAGAAACTTTTACTGACCACTTCCTATGTGTAAAGACTAAATGAGGAAGTGTTCACATTTGGACACTTTTAGAGGTCTCTTTAACCTTCAACCTTCCCTTTCCCACCCTCCCCCAGAGCCCCTTGGCCTGGAACAAAGCGGGCCTGGAAGGGAAGAGAAAGCCCTGAACTTCTTCATAACCAAGGTCAGCAGGCCTGAGGCAGACTCTTGCTCTGTTAACCCCATTAGACTGTGAGCTCCTTGAGAAAGGTCTCTTTTCCCTTTCTGTCTTCCCAGCACTTAGATACTTAATAAATGTTTATGACCAACTGACTCCTCCGTGGGTTCTCTGCCTGCTGAGGACTGAGCAGAGGAAGAATTACTTAGCCACCCACCTTCCCCCACCATGAGACTGACCAGCCTTGTGGAAATAAAAATGATTAAGACTAAGGAGGGACTTCCCCTTTTTCAAGTTCCCCTGAAGTGAGGACATTTGAAAGGAGGAGAAAGGTGAATGCTTTAAAAAGGTACAGGGAAGAGAATCCTAGGACTCAGAATCAGGTGAAGAATTTTGTTCCCTTAGAGCCCAGAGAGGGGGAAGGATTTACTAAAGGTCACACAGCAAGTTAGGATCATAGCCAGGATTAGAATCATGACTTCTCCGTCTTAGAGAGGTGGTTAGATGGTACAGTGGATAGATCACTGGACCTGAAGTTAGGAAGACTTGAGATCAAATCTGTCTTCAGACACTAATTAGCTACTTGACTCTGGATCAGTCATTTAACCCTTAATCTCAGTTTGCCTCAGTTTCCTCAACTGTAAATGGAGATAACAGCACCCACCTCACAGGGTTGTTGTGAGGATCAAATGAGATATTTATAAAGCACTTAGTACAGTGCTGGCTACTATAGATGCTTATATCTCTTCCTCCCCACGCCCCTTAGAAAGAAGATAGGATTCAATATTGCCCAAATACCCACCCAGCAATCCACAGAATGATCAGCCAGCCAAAACTTGTGAACCAAAGGAGAGAGATCTCTGGGCTCAAGGAGCATTCATTAAGTGCCTCCTGAGGTCCAGGTACTGTGCTTAGTGCTGAGGTCCTCAAAAGGAAACTGGGTTCTGGTCAATGAGTTTCTCACCCCGTAGAAAGTAGAAAAGGGAATGAAGACCTGCTGCCAGAGGACCAGGCTAGGTCAGTTTGGAGAGATTCATGACCACCTTGGCCACAAGGTCAGGGAAACTCTCCTAAAGTTCTATAGAAAGGTTTCTAAGCTGTGTGCCTGGAGGAAAGACTCACAGGGGTGAAATCATAACCCTGGAGTTATTGAAGCGCAGGAGATATATATATCCTCAGGGCCCAATGCAGGATCTTGGGCATATCAGGTACTCTAAATGCCTGGAAGAGGGCCAGAAGATGAGGCTTCTGTGCAAGAAGGGTTTGAGGAGGTCAGTGGCTTCATCTGTGAGGTCGTTTACTGGGGACTTCCAAGCTAGGAGCCCCCATTACTTTAGGGGCAAGTATACCCCTTTCCAGGGTGGCCACTGCTCACTCTCATGACTTCCCCGCTCAGAACTCAGGCCCTTAAACACGGGCTATAGAATGATAGGGAAGGTCACCAGCTTACAGCACTGGCTCAGTAAGCACTAAATAAACGCTTGTGGCCTGACTGATTTTACACACGAAGGACGATGCTGAGGCCCAGAGAGGAGCAGAGAATTGCTTGAAGTTATCTAGTGCATTAGAAGTAGAATCCGAGCCTTCTGACTCCCCATCCGAGGCTTTTCTCCCAGAGTCCTCTGCACTCAGTCTTTATGAAGAGGGGGAACTCCGAAGCCCCAAGGAACTCCCAGCAGGCCAGAGCAGGAGGAAATGAATGCAAACTTGCTACTTCTCTTCCCCCTTCTAGCTGGCAGTTTGTGTATTTAGCAGGAGTAGAGGGGGAAACCGAGGCACACTGGATGGGGGGGAGGGAGGCTGAGGATGGAACCCAAGCGTCCCGCCCTTCCCCGCTCTCGCTTGTCTCTCAGTCGGTCTCTTAGTCATCCCGGTCCACACCTACTTCCTCCTCCTCACCTTCCCCAGGGGAGTGGGGGCGGGGCTGGCTCAAGTCAGGTGAAGGGAGGGGAAGGAGGGGGATAAGGGAATGACTCTATCTACAATTGATTGATCCCCGGAGTCCCCCGGGGACCCTTACCCAAGAAAAGGTGTGCGGAAGGGAGAGTAACCGGTGCGGAAGGGGGGCCGCCAAGGAGAAGGGCAAGGGGCAGCTGACCGGGCTACTGGACGCCCGGAACCTTTAAGGCGCGAGGCATTGTGGGCCCCCCGAGTGTGCGGAGCGGGGCGGGGTGGTGGGGAATAGGGGGGTGGTTAAAGAAGCAGGTTGGGATCTTGGAACGAAGTGTAACCACAGGAGGAAAAGCGTAACGTTCTAGCAGTGGGCAGCTGCTGCGGTGGCTGCGCTGGCCTGGCAGGCGCATCTGACCGGGAGGGGGAGCCCAAGGCGGGGGGCGGGGGCAGGGGGTGGGCCCGAGCACCCCCAACCAAGAAGGGGGCGGGACCAAGGCCGAGTCCCCGCCCCCTCCCATGCCCCCTCCCCCTCGAGGAGGAAGCTGCAGCCCTCCACGGGGCGGGTCCGGCCCCAGATCTGACCAGAGCCCCGGGCCCCCCTCCCCTGCCCCTTCCCCGGAGCCTCCGGGTGTACCCCGGAGCCCGGGAGCCCAGTGCGGCCCAGACCGCCCCTCGAGAGCCCCGCCATGAGGTGAGAGACACTAGGGCGGGGTCTGGAAGCCGGGAGACTTTGGTAGGGAGGGTGCCTTGGGCCTGGGGACCCAGCCGGGATCCAGGGAGGCCGCCTCCTCAGCCCTGTGGCGGGTTATGGGGAGGGAGAAAGAGGGTTGTGGGAACCCAGGTCTCTGGGTAAGGAAGGGGAGGCGAGGGGCGGACCCCCTTTCTCCTTCGCTACGGGAAGTATTTTTTGGGATACCCCCCTTAACCAACCCTCCGTAACTTTTGGAAAGACTCCCCTTGAACCCTATAGTTCTCGAGACTGGGCGGGGGAGGGGAGAGGGGTGTGGTGTCCAGGGACTCCTTGTGAAAAGGAAGGATGATGGCCAGACCGTTGCCCCTTCCCGTTCCAGTAGTCTTTCTCCTGTGAGGTTCCGATTGTTTCTTCCACTGTCCTGTTTCCAGGAGTTCCGAGATCCGTTAACCACACAGTGGTTTTTGGTTTGGTTTGGTTTTTTGAGAGGGAGCAAGTTTTGTCTGGGGATCCCTCAAAAGGAAGCTGACACCTTGTGCCTCCCCACCCCCCCCCCACCCCCTCCCCGCCAATTTAGGCGGTGAATGATGCTCTCTTGCCTCCCCTTCCAATTCTAGGGTCTATCCCGGTCAGTCTCTAACCACCTCCACCTCCCCAAATGTGGGAATTCCAAAACCTCACCTTTGCTTATAAGCCTGTGAGGAGAGTGAGATGCCCAGGGGGAAGGGAAGGATCAGAACTCCAACCACCCCTTTGGCCTTTAGAGACCAAACCCCATCACTCTTTAATGTCCTTCTCTGTTTTGCGGACGAGTCCCAGTTTATGCACTCGGAAGCCTCTGCCCTGTCCCCAGGGGCTCTGAGCCCCAACTTTTCTGGGGTACGATCCTTGAGTCCTGACATTAGGACTGTTGAAGCTCTTAATTCTTAGCTGTTACTCCTGTTTAGCAAAAGCTTAGATACACCCTTAGGGCTGGGATGAGCATTACCCGTCTCAGTCTCCAGCCCCGTCTCCCCGCCCCCCCCCACCCCGTCTTCCCCCACCACCACCCCACACCTGAGTTTCGCGGAGGGAGGAGGTCTCTTGTTTATATTCCCCTTCCGCTATATCTTGAGGGGAGGGGGCATTAGGGAGGTTATTCAGTGGGGTAGTCAGCCTTTTCCCAGAGTCTCCACCCCTGACCCCTCCCCCAGTTGCCCCTGGAAAGGAAACCAACAGCTGGAGAGATGGAGGAGGGGCAGGGGCGGCTTTTGTCTCCTGAGACTCACCTGTCCAAGAGGGAGGGATTCTGAACCCATGTTCATTGTTAGGGGTGGGGTGAAGGGGGAAGGGAGAGGGCACCTGGGGGGTGGGGCTGCACACCGGCCCGGGGTCTAGATGCTAGGCGGTTGGTTTTGTAGATATATTATGTGTAAGAGGGAAAATAAAGTGACAGGCCCCTCGCCAAAGAGACCTCCCGACTTACAACTCTTGCTTATGAGAGCGCCATCCTCCTGGAGTCCCGAGAAGACAGATACCTGAGCTAGGGAGAGAGATGTTGGGGAGCGGGTCCTTTTCCAATCTCCTGGGGGCCGCTGCTACAATGCTATCGCTTTTTCTCCCAGCCCAGGGATTTTCAGACAGCCCCCCACACCTCTCTCCACCAGCACTGGGGTTCAAACCCTAGAATTTAGCTCCAAGTGGCTTTAACCCCTGACAGGCCACAGTCCCACACCAGCTCTGCTGCAATTTAATTCATTAACCGCCTGTTAATTTCCTGAGGCTGTGGGGTTAATCTGGAGACAGGGGAGGGATGGAAGGGAATTTCCTCCCTCCCATCCCCCCCCCCAGATGTGGCCGGAAGTATGCGTGGGATAGTGGGGCAGTTTGACTATGATACCAATTTCCTTCAGTTTCACCACTTTCCGGGGCAAGGGGGTTGAAAGCGGGGGAGTGGGGGGGGGTCAGCTGAGGCGTGGGGATATGGGGGGGGGCTGGCAGCAGGAAAGGCTTTGTCGAACGTTCTAAGCGTTCTAGCAGTCACATTCTATCAACCTGATTTCCCGTTTGTTCTAATTGTCTTATGTTCTAGGGTTCACAGGCTCAAATTCGAATCATTCTAAAGGTCTAATCACCTCTCCATCCCTTGTCCCAACTTCCAGATCCCAGGGGTAGGGGGAAAGAGATACTGAGGGAAAGTTGGGGTTAAGACCCTGGGGTCAACAGTATGTAAGGGGATTCAGAATGCCCCCAGAGAGGCTATGGGCGAGAGGATTAGTGCCTCTAATTGGCCAGGATCCGGGACAACTGGGCTGGGCAGCTCCCCCTCCTTGCACCAGTAAGACAGAAACATTTCCCCTTCCCCCCTCCCCCTTTTAGAGTCGGTCCTGGCTCCTTATAAGTCTCCATTCAGCCTTCCTTCCTTCATTGGAGGCAGGGGAGGAGCTCGGGACCCCTCCCCTTTCCATTCCCCGCCCTACCTCCTGCCCCAGGTCCCTCCTCCTCCCCCCCTTTTCCGGTCCCCGGTACTAGGGAGGTGGAGAGGGTTGAAGAGAAGGCGGATGTCCGAGTCACTGCCTCCCCGTATCGCTTCCCCCCTTCCAGGTCCTGGAGACGGTAAAAGGCTAGGGCTAAGGCTGTCCTCCCCCTTCCACTCCGCTTCCCTAGCTTGACCTCCCCCTCCCCTCAGTCCATGGCCTGAAAATGAAGGTATTGCTCAGAAGCCTTAGAGAGTAACAGAGTGCTGACCTATTCCCAACACCATTTTGCAGATGTGCAAACTAAGGCCCACATAGTGTAAGGGACTTGCCCAAAGTCATAGGGAGCCAGAAGCAGAGATGAAGCTTGAAACTAGGCTAATAATGATTAGAGAGGCCAGTTGGTGTCAAGGAGCCCAGGACCCAGAAACAGCCTATGATGTCTGCCACTTAAGCAAATCACTGTTTCTTGGTCCCTCACGTCTGCAAAGATCGGATTGGCTCAAATGCCCTCTGAGGATGTGATGCTCTGATGCACAGAGACCCGTCTTATTCGTGTTCTCCCTTCCTCCCTACCTAGGCTCCTCCATAGATTCCAGTCTCCTTGTCACCTCCGTGGGAGGGGAGAGAACACTCGCTTTTGATAGACCTGGGTTGGAATCCCAGCTACAACAGCTCTGTGACCTTGGGCAAGTGGTTTAACCTCTGTGAATCTCAGTGCTCCTCACCTGTGTAACAAGGGTAATCAGCCCTCAGACCACCAGCTTCACTGGGGTCCTGGTGAAGAAAGCTTACCTAGTCAAACGGAGCTTTGGGGAAATTTTAGCTGCTGTTACCTCAAGAAACTGGGCGTGGCTTAGGGCCTCCAACTTCCTGGGGGATATTTGAGGGGGAGGGTAACAGGAAGGAAAGTCACGAGGTTGGTTTCTCAGTCCGGTTTGAGTGCCTACTGGCTGGCTTCATCGAGCTCAGGGAGATTGGTTACAGGGCAATTACGGGGAGAGGGGCTTTCCGGCATGGGAAATTTCCTTCTCTTTGAGCTTATATGTCTAAGAGCCTCCCAGTCACTAAATGTTGGATTCTCATTCTTCATGTCTCAGAGCTGGACAGGATGTGGGGCCCATCTAGTTCAAACTTGTTCCTCATATAGGAATTCCATCTCCAATGTAATCTGTCCAAGTGATCAGCTACCTTCTGCTCGGATGCTTCCACCTCCAAGTGGGAAGGACTTTAGAATGAGAAGACAAAGCATTAGAAGATGGGTTACAGACCTGGAGCTGGAAGGAATCTCAAAGGCCAGCTAGTGTAACCCCTTGGTTTTTACTGAGACCCAGAGGAGTTAAATGACCTTACCCTAGGGTCACACTGTAGGCATCAGAACCTAGCCAGGTCTTCTGACTCCAAAGCCAGGAATTGGGCTATGGGGCAGGGTAGGGGAGGGAAGGAGGAGAAGAGACACAGAAACAGGAGACAGGAGAAGAAAGATAGAGAGGGAAGAGAGAGGAGAAGAAGGAGAGGGAGGGAGGAAAAGAGAGAGGAAAGAGAGGGGGGAGAGAGGAGAGAAAAGGTGGAGGGAAAGAGAAGAAAGAGAGTCAGAGGAGGGGATGGAGAGAGGAGAAGGGTAGAAGATCTAGATTGGAGAGCCAGGGCCATTGAGTTCATCTAATGCGACTGTCATTTTACAGATGAAAAATTGGTGGCTGAGGTTATCTAGTTATCCTCAAATTCTAGGCTCTTTAAAGCCTAGGAAGTCTCAGGGAGATAGTGTTGTACAGAGGAGTCAAAGGACCTGGGTTCAGATGTGTCACTTATTGCCTACGTGACCCTGGACAAGTCACCTCATGTCTTTAGGTCTTGGTATTATTTGCAAAATGAAGGAGACGGAGTCTTCTAAATTGGATTCTAAACCTACCCCCTTGTACAGAGAGAGAAACTGAGGTCCCGAGAGACTCACAGTGAGTCTTGGAAATCTAGGGTTAGAACCTAGGTCTCTTAACAACCAGCTCTTTCATTCCACAAACATTTATTAAATATTCCACATGTGTAACAGTCTTGTGCCTGGCTGTAGAAGACACAGAGAGTTTAGATAATCCCTGCCCCTTACCGCCTCAGTGGAACTTATGATCTATTGGGGTAATAGATAACTACACCATACAATATGACATGGTAAACATATTGGAAGGAGGGGGAGGGGGGGGAGGGAGAGAGAGAGAGAGAAGAGACACACAGAGAGAAAGATAGAGGAGAGAGGAGACAGAGAGGAGAGGAGAGGAAAGAGAGGGGGGCTATGTGAGGCCTGAGGGGGAAGATCATTACCAACCAGGGGGATGAGGAAAACTGGAGGAAATGCCATCTGAGTTGCGACTGAAAGGTTGAGGGAAGGCATTCGTGGCATGGAGAACAGCCTGAGCAGGGAACTCTAGGAGAGCATAGGGTGTGTTCCTGAGACAGGGTGGATCAATATGGCATTCTATGGAGTGCATAGAGGGAAGTAATCTGAGATGTAACTGGGATAGCAGGGGAGTGTCAGAGTGGAAAGCTTCCAGTGCCAGTCACTGGAGACTGGACTTGATTCCACACCAAAGATTTTAAGGCACAGGAGTGACAAGACCTGATCAATGCTTAAGAAAAGGCTAGGCCTTCATTCTGAGGAGGGATTCAAGGGGAGGGGGGGGGAAGCAAGGAGACCTACCAGGACCCTCTCGCATTAGTCTGGGGGGGGGGGCGCTATGCAGACAAGGGGACCAGCAGCCGGAAGAAAAGGAGGGAGGGAGGGATTGCTTGATGTATTGGAGGCAATGGAAAGAGAATGATCTTGGAGTCAGTTCAAATACCCGATTTCTGCCCCTGGTGTTATAGTATGACTTTGGCCAGGTCTCTTTTCTCTGGGCCTAGACGCTCCCTCCTAAAGGAAGGGGGTGGACTGGATCCCTGGGGCACCATACAGCTCTGATGATCTGATCCACCACCATGGCGGCTTTGAGAGGTGCTGCAGCTCCGGGGATCTGTTGGCTCCCCTGTAAAATAGAGCTAATGTGACGGATGCTACCTGCCTCACCTGGGATGCTGTGAAGCAAGTACTTTGTAAACCTTAAAATGCTCAAGAGATGTACGCTGTCATTATTTGTGAACCACAGAATGTCAGGGTTAGAACATGGAATGTTAGTGATGGAAGAGATCTTAGAATATGAAATATCAAGGTTAGAAGGTACCTTAGAACATGGAATGGGAGGGAGCTCAGAACTGAGCATGTCAGCTGGGAAGAAACTTAAGAACACCCCAGGAGTCCCGAGGCTGAAGCTGGAACAGGGTGGGGCTCCAGTGTGTGTACCCCCTCCTCCCATTGAGGAAGAAGGGGCGAAGGGCAGAGAGCAGGGTGGTGCCTGTGTTGTGCTAGGACCTGCCTTTACCCCAGCAGGCAGTGGGCGTGGGCTCCAGGTGTGGGCAGCCTGCCGGGCCCTACCCTCGGCTCAGCCTTCCCTGAGCTGGCACTAGCCTACAGTGGGGGTGGGGGCAAACCCCTTGGGCCACACCAAGGCTCCTGGCTTTCTGGTGGGGGTGGATCTTCTTCCCCTCAGGCCTCACCTGTCTGAGGAGCACCTGGCATTCAAGTACAAATCTGGGGCCCTGAGGCCCTACTCCTTCTGACATCTGTTTGCTGCCTCTAGGCATCCCCCTGAGACCCAGGGACTCTGGGTGGGCTTGACCTCTTCTGGAGACATCCTCTCTCTCCTCTTTGGGGCTTGGAGAGTTGAAGTAGGGCTGAGGCAGCTTCATATGAGCACAGAGAGGGAACACAGTGTCTGTGGCTGTATGCATATGTGAAAGAGTGGACTTCCCATGGGGGGAGAGGCAGACCTTGGTATTTTACCTATTGGCTATTTCATCTTCCCGGGGCTCCCTTTTTCTCTCTGAGGTTTCTTATGACTGAACAGTTTTCCGGCTTATGGCCCCCTTCTGTCTTCCCCTTCTGTACCACACACAAAAAAAAAAAACGAGTCTCAGAGTTCTCCCCCACCCCATATCGGTATCACTCTCCCTCCGGAAACCTCTTGCCTCCCTACTTCCCCATATCATGGGGGATGGAACAGATAATGGGGTACTATTAGAGTCATCAGTTCCTTTAAGGTAAGAGAAGATATCTCCCATGATGCCTTGTGGGAAAGGAGGCTTCCACGGAATTCTGGGACTTGTAGTTTCTTTCTATGACATGCAAGCTAGAGGGAGGGTCCTTTGCCATGATGACTTTGGGGCTGGGAACAAAGTCCTTCCCCTACCCCTTTGGGGTCTGTTTGGAGCGTGGGGCAGAAGATGGCTTACAAATCATAGAATGTCCAGTGACTATCTAATCCGACCCCCAAGTTGTACAATTTGGAGAAAATGAAGCACACTCCAGAGTCTTTGCCAGGAGAACCCCCAGTGGGGTCAGGGAGAGTCAGACACGACTCAACGACAAGGAACGAGACCCAAGGAAGTGAAGCGATCGCTCAAGGCTGCCTTGCGCATTGGGCTCTCTCTCTCTGTTGATCTGCTCCCTGGACTGGCCTCCTGTGTGACAGAGGAATTTCAGGAGTGCTCAGAGGTCTCTAGACCAGTGCCCTTGTTTCCCAGGCTCAGGAGGGCTCAGCTTCCCTGGCTCTCTTCTCCCAGGTCTGGTTCCTAGGCCGGGGCTCCTATGTGGGCATCAGTTTGAAGAGAGGACTGGGGTTGCTGTAAAGTGATTCATCTCTTGCAAGCCACTGAGTCTGTTCCTCTTCCCCTCAGTGAGAACCTGCTCTGCTCCAGCTGGGCCACTGTGATGGTCTATGATGACATCAACAAAAAGTGGCTACCAGCTGGGACGGGGCCCCAGGCCGTAAGCAGAGTCCAGATCTACCACAATCCTAGCACCAATGCCTTCCGCGTTGTGGGCCGAAAGATGCAACCAGATCAGCAGGTGACTTCCACTGGGGAGCTGGGCCTTGGAGAAGAATCTGGGCTCCCCTTGGGGAGCAGCCGGGCTAGCAGGGAACCTTCTCGGGCCTGGCCTCCCTGTACCTTGACTTCCACTGGGGAGCTGGGCCTTGGAATGGAATGTGGGCTCCTCTCGGGGAGCAACCGGGTCTCCCCTTAACTGTGTCCCTCCCCACCAGGTTGTTATTAACTGTGCCATTGTCCGGGGTGTCAAGTACAACCGGGCTACGCCCAATTTCCACCAGTGGCGGGATGCCCGCCAGGTCTGGGGCCTCAACTTTGGCAGCAAAGAAGATGCCGCACAGTTTGCAGCAGGGATGGCTGATGCCCTGGAGGCCTTAGAAGGAGGTAAGAGGAGGGCGTTGGAATTCTGCAGCTGTATGGATCCAGAATGTTAATGACACACCTCCAAGTTTGCTAAGGCCCTTGGATGTCTAGAAAGGAGCCTTATCTATAGCGGAGTGGGAAGGGAGGGCCAGTCATCAGATGGGCCTGTGATGGAGGATGGGTGGCCTGGTCAGAGAGGACCCCTCTGGAGGTAGGCCCTTAGAGGTGCACAATGTGCAGGAGTCTGGGGCAAGGTTTCAGAGGCAGGATGAGAATGACAGTCTCCTCACTCCTTGGCTACACACAGCACCATGTTGCCTCTGGACAGTGTTACTCTCTGTTGTGGGCTCCCCAAGCTCTGCACCTGTATTATTCTCTGATTTCTCCCTGCCCCGCATAGGGTGGCATTTGGACCTGTGCTCAAAGGATTTAGAGTTATTAGGGACATGGGCCATCAACCATCAGTCTGGTGTTGGGAAATGGAGGGATGTAGGCCCTAGAAAGCCTTGGAAGAGAGGTAGGTTTAGGGCCCAGAAGGTCTTTGGGGGTCCGGAGTGAGATGTGGTTGGACAAGTGCTCCAGAAGGAAAGAGCCAGGAGTCTGGAGGCTACAAGTGGGGGGCGAGGGGGGGGGGCGGGGAGGGAGGTCTAGGGAGAGGGGCCACTTGTGGAGATAATCTAAAGACTTAGGTTGATGCCCTCTCCCGTAGGTGGGCCACCACCCCCTCCCCCTACATCCTGGTCTGTCCAGAATGGACCCTCACCAGAAGAGGTGGAGCAGCAGAAGAGGTAAATGTGCCCCCTCCCCATAGTTTCCTTCTCCTTTCATTTTCCCCCTCCCTCTAAGCCCCATCCCTTGGATGGGGGGGATGGGATCAGGATCCGCAGGGCCCCCTCTCATTTAATCCCCCTGATTTAATTGGAGGAAGTAATCGACCTCAGGGCTCAGGTAAGAAGGCCCTCAATGGGTTCCCCCCCATGCCCCTTCTTTGACCTTGAAGAGGCCATGATGGAATTCTGGGGCACAGGGATGAGGTGGAGGCCCCTCCCAACTCCTTTCTGCCCTAATCCTCTCCCTGCTTTCCTGCAGGCAACAGCTAGAACACCTGGAGCAGGTGGAAAGAGAACGCAAGGTCTCCAATGCAGGTAAGGCCCCCTGGGGAGGGAGACTGAGACCCCAGCTCAGACTTCATCCTCTGAGCCCCTGACCAGTCATCTCCCATCAGATGACCACATCTCCTTTCAGCTCTGCTTTTTTCTCACTGACTCCTCAGTTCTGTCCCTTACCCTTCTGTGAAGTGGGGTTGAGCTGGTGCCTCCTACTCTGACATCCTGGGTTCCATGTTCTCAGTTTTAGAAGTTCCCCTTCTGCCTTCTGAGTCTCCACTCCTGCCCTCAACTCCCAAATATCTTTGTTTCTGTGTTTCAGGAGCCCCAGCTGCTGCCCCAGCTGGGGGGCCCCCGCCCCCTCCAGGGCCCCCTCCTCCCCCTGGCCCACCCCCACCTCCTGGACTGCCCCCCTCAGGAGCAGGGCCTCCAGCCCTAGGTGGGGTGGGAGGCCCACCTCCAGCACCCCCACTGCCATCTGCCCAAGGTCCCAGTGGGGGAGGTGGGGGTGCCCCAGGCCTGGCTGCGGCCCTCGCGGGAGCCAAACTCAGGAAAGTCGGCAAGGTGAGATTGTATGGGTGCCTCTGGGGTAGCTGACACGGTGTCCCTACGAGGCCCGGGCTATGACAGTGGGATATGAGAATACTTCTCCCACAACCCTGGTCCTGACTGCCCTTCACTGCACAGTCTGGGGGGATGGAGGGAGTGTGAGGAGCAAAGAGAAGCTGAGTTCACTCCCAATGGGCCCTCTGACCTTTCCCTTTTCAGGATGAGTCCTCTGGGCCCCCTCCCACCCCAAAGGCTGAGGGTACTCGAAGCACCGGGGGAGGGCTAATGGAAGAAATGAGCGCCATGCTGGCCCGGAGGTGAGCCCTGAGCTGGGGTCCCAGGACCCTGGTGGGAGAACTCGAGGCCACTGCCACTGTCTAATATTTCTGGAGAGCCTATGTGCTGGGGTATTGTGGGTGAGTGGGCAAATGTGACCTCTGGTTCCCAGCTCCACATTTAACCAAACCTTAGCCCCCCCAGAACAGAAAGGGGCCTTAAACCAGAAGAAATAAAACCTTCCAAGAAACCATAGAGACCACTGGTTCCAGTCCCTTTTTGTCTGGGGGTGGGGGGGGCAGGACTGAGACCCAGAAAAGGGAAGAGCCAGTTCCTTATTAATAGGGACAATGTAGAAAAGAGGAAGGAGGGGGAGATGCCAGGGAATCCTGCTTGCGTGAGGTGGGGGGGTGGTGCTAGGACTCCGCAGGAATGGGGCCCTACACTCACGCCCCGCCCCCCAATTCACTTCGGGCCACAGGAGGAAAGCGACTTTGATTGGAGAGAAGCCCCCGGCCAAGGACGAAGCTGCCAACGTGAGTGGAGCGGGGGGTTTCCTGTTCCCTATCTCCCAGGGCCTCCCCAACTCTCTGTCTCCAATTGTTCCCAAGCTGCCAAGAGGAGGGGAGGTGGCATCCTTCCCCGGCCCTGATTTTTTGGGAGATTGGGAGCCTTGGGACCAGTGAAAAGAGACTGAGCCCCCTTTCCGCCTTCCCCAGCAGGAAGAAGCTGAACCAAGAATCCCCACGCACAATGGTGAGTTCACCTGGAGGAATTCCCAGGCTGTTGTTCTGAGCTGGCTGCCTCTGAGGGAGGGGGTAACGCTCTCCCTCCTAAGGACCTCCCAGCCCTAATCTTTGTGTCCTCTTTCTTTCCCTTCCCCCTCCAGAGCCTATTCGAAGACCATGGGAGAAGAACAGTACAACCCTACCTAGGTGGGTACAACCTCCCTGGGGGGCAGGGGAGGTGGGGGAGCACGTGGGAAGGAAGGGCCCTGCCCTGGGCTGGCACTCAGAGGGACCTCAGTTCAAAGCCTGCCTTTGCCCTGGCATATGGATGACCTTGGAACAGTCTTTGGCCACTCGGGTTTCAGTGACAGGAGGGAGCTGGATGTGTTCATCTCTAAAGTTCTGCCCATCTACATTCTAGGATCTCTCCTAGAAGGCATGACTTAATCTCTGGCCCTTTCTGGGTCTTGGTTTTCTTATCTATAAAATGGAGGCATGGAGGAGAGGACCCCTAAGAGCCTTCCCAAATCCGTCATGACTTCTACCCTAACTTTGCCCCAGACAAGTGGCACGTAACCACAAGGGGTCCCATAGTGGGAGATGTGCAGCAGGAGAGGGCCAAGACACCTGAGCCAAGTCCCTTCCCTGGGCCAACCAGCTCCCTGTCAGACACATCGCACGGGTGCCTATCACTCTCTGGCCTTGGTTTATCACGAGGTACAAGGAAGCGGGGATAGGTTTCTCTGGTTTCTATAAGGGCCAGTGAGCTGGACCCCATGTCAGGAGAGATCTAGGTTCATATCCTGCCTCTCATATTGGCCAGCAAGTCCAGCCCCTTTTATAGGTGAGAACACTGAGTCGGAGGGATGTTAAGTGACCCGCTTCAGGTGATACAGGTGTAGGTGTAGGGCTATAGTGGAAATATACAGTGATAGGTGTAGGGCTATAGTGGAAATCATGTCTTCTGACCAAGAGGCTAGAGGTCTTCTCAATGGACTTGAGTCTCGGTTTTCCAATCTGCAAACCCTCCCTGCAGATACCCAAGGGTTATTGTGAGAAGTACAAGCGAAATAAAGTCTAAAAATGCTTTTTGTAGAAATAGCAGCTGGATTCCCAGGCCCCTTCCCAAACTGATCTATGAACTCTATTTCTATGAACAATACTTCCATCCCCACCACAAAACAAAACTGTCTAGATGGGTTGTGCTAATTTGGTAGAAGTAATGCTCCTTTGGAGGGGGGATAATGTGGGTCAGCCCATCCTCCCAAACTATTTCTATTTCTGTACCTATCCCTCAAACTCTTCCAGGATGAAGTCTTCCACATCAGCAGCGAGCTGTGAGACCCCTACCTCGACCCCCGGCACCCATGAGGAGTCCGACTTAGACAGGGTCAAACAGGTAGGGAGGAGGGGCTCAGGGGAGGCGTGACCTAGGATCCCAATATCTGGACCATCTCTGCTAACTGTCTAGGACTGAATGAATGAATGAATGAGGGTGGGAGGGAGCCTCCCTAAGTTCTAGCCTAAGTGCTGACTCCAACTCTGCCATTGTTTTGGGGAGAGCCTTGAGGGTGTCCTCCCCCAGGACAAAGGGGGATTCTGATGTCCCCTTTTCCTGCCTCACAGGAACTACTGGAGGAGGTGCGGAAGGAGCTCCAGAAAGTGAAAGAGGAGATAATAGAAGGTGAGTGGCAGCGCTGAGGGAGAGGCCAGGGTTCCAAGGGCTCGGCACTGAAGTCAGAGGTCAGGAGGCGGTCCAGCCCCTGGCTACCCTGTGGCCTTCCCGGTAAAGCAGAGAGCTCTGACTGGCCAAGCCGCCTCTCTCCAGCCTCAGGTGCTCTGTGGCTGGGTCCCCTCCGGCTTCTCCTCTCAGAAACACCCTGTTCTCTCCTCCAGCTTTTGTCCAAGAACTCCGGAAGCGGGGCTCTCCATGACCAGAGAGACCTGGGAACCGAACCCTGCCCCAATCCCTCCTGCCTTGAGCTTTGGGATGAGCCGCTGAAGCCTCCTCCACATCTTGGCCTTCAGCCCCCTTGGAAGACCCCAAGGAGGTGGTGCCCCAGCCCTGCCATTCCCTCCTGGCATGCAGATTTGAGGCAGGAGCCTCCATGTCCCCCTTCTATCCTTGGTCCACTCCTCCTTTCATCCCCTTGGGGCTCCTTCTTCTGCTTGGGACATAGCAATCAGCTCCAAGAAGGAAAGAAGAGAGGGGAGATCATGTCTCCCCTTCTAGGAGCCCTTCTAAGGGCCCAATGTTCACTTTAATCCTTAGAAGCCTTCAATTTTTTTAAGAAAAAAAATATATATATATTTGTTTGGGAGGGAAAGGGGGGATTTTATTTGTTTTGATAAGGGTGGGGTCTTGGCAGTCTTAAATGCTGTAATCCTAGCTGTCCCCCTCTGGGGGTGTGGTTCTTCCAGGGGGTATAGGGAACCAGGACCTCTCCCCACTGCAGGGAACTCCCTTTTCCCCTCTCCCTCAAAATATTCCCCTTACCCCTTTTCTATATGGAATTAAGATTCTATGATTCTATAAAATACTGTAACTTTTTTTGAAAAAAATTTTTTTTTTATTTGGGGTAGGCCTGGGTTTTGGAGTCATTTCCCTGGGTGGGAGAGTGGAAAGCCCTCCTGGGGGACAGGGGAAACGTTCTCATCCCCTTCCCTATGTTGAAATGGACTCAGTTGGAATAAATCTACCCATTTTTTTTTTCTATCACACAACACACTCTCTTGGCCATGCAGTATTTAGAAAGCTCTTGGTCTTTGGCAAATGTCCTGCCTGGGCCCTCACCTGCTTCCCCACCCACCCACCCCTAGCCCTGGTCTAGGATGCTGGCTTAGCCTAGGCCCTTCCCCTCCGCGCCCCCCCCCAGACTGTGGGCTCCCTGAGGTCTAGACCATGTCTTCTCCCACTGGAAGGGTAAGGGGTAGGGAGAGTGGCTACATCTCTCAGACCAGGCCCAGCTTCCCCGGCCTAGCATTTACTCCCTCCCACATCCAAGTCTCAACCCCCTCTTCTCCAGCCTCTGAGATCATGGTTAAGGCCCTTCCCTGCTCAGAGGCTAAATTTACCTCTGGTTGAAGGAGGGGTCTTGCATAGCATCAGTCACCTGAAAGGTCCCATTCAATAGGAATAACGGTAAACATTCAAACCTCAGACCTCAGAAGAGAGGCCACACCTGCCCTTCCTCAAACCAAACAGACCATAAGTGTATTGAGTGATTTCTGAGGCCAAGGCCCCTCCCCTCCTTTAATTGTGAAGTATTTACAGTCATAAAAAAATAGAATCAGACCTGGAAGATCCCTGCCCTCTGCCCCTCTTCCTCCAATATCATCAGCAGATTCTTCTAGGGGAAAGGTGGGAGCAACCACCAGTCGGGAGATATCTCATTGCCAGAAAGCAATGAAGTGGTGCCCCCTGCCCTGTGGGAAGGCACAGAAGCACTGTATGACATTCCATTGGAAAAACAAGAGCTCCGTATATCTGGGAGGAGGGAAGGGGAGGAGAACTTTTTGTTTGGGATTTAGGGTGGGCATGGATTACTTCCTGATGTCAGCCTGGGGGAATGAAGGATGATATTTGGAAATGTTTCATATCCGGTGTCATAGCATTGGGCTAGAAGGAAAATCTTAGGAAAAGGTGGAATCCTAGGGAGGGGAAGGGGGGAACAGGAAGCTGGGTAGGGATGGGTCGCTACCAGTGGTGGAGTGGGTATGGATTTACAGACCCAATCCAAGAGAAAAGGCCACCTGAGACCATCTCATTCCAAGAATCAAGATAACCCAAGGAAGGCTGGTCTGGGGTAAGAGATCTCCACGGAGATACCCCCAAGAGACAGGAGTTCTCCATGGACCAAAAAAGGGGGACAGGGGAGTAGAAATGTCAAGCTGGACCAGCACATGTTTGGATCCAAGGGGCAGGGATATGGAGGGGGCAGGTCCAATGGGAATAACCCACCTTGCTGGAGTGGAGGCTTCTTAATATGCCACAGGGAAAGGGAAGAAAGGTGAGCAGATGCCTGGTATAAGGGAATGGGTTTGGGGAGCTGGGAGAGAAGATTCCAGTGTGAGGAGGGCTGAGGGGGCAGGAGGTGGAGATGACTTCAGGATGGCAGCACAATGGCCAATTCTTTACTCCCAGGGGGATGACAATGGAACATGTAGTAGAAAGTGGCCAATCCCATAATAAGAAACAAGCAGATCAGGGGGGTGTCACATAGGACCATCAAATGCCACAAGCAGTGGTGCACTCCAAAAGGAGGTACCATGGGTGCTGGCCAAGCATCCCATTCAAGGGGGCCCAAAAGAACATGCCGCCAGCAGGGGGCAGGGGGCAGTGTGCAGAGGGCAGATGATGGCAGCATCCATGGGAACCCAGTCCCCAGGTAACTGGTCAGGGAAGCTTCTATTTCTCCTTTTTGTCTAGTAATTCCTTGACCTCTTTGACCTGGGTCCGTAGCTCGTCAATGGTCCCCAGGTGCCGGGAGACCTCTCTCTGCTGTGCCTGCAGGGCTTCCACAGTCAAGGCTAGGGTGGTCAGCTCAAGCTGAAGTGATTCCAAGGTCCGAAGCTGCTCTTCCTCCTTGCGTCTAGTGTGGCCAGATTGACGGAAGTACTCGAGGACCAGGCAGGTGCCGCCCACCAGGAAGATGGTGGCTTCGCCCAGCAGCTCGGCCCCGAGTTCTGCTGCGGCCTCCTCATTGAGGGGTTTAATTGTGGCTCCTCGGAAGCCCAGGATCCGCATCTTTGTCCGCATTTCGACCCAGTGGTACACTGCAGAGATGAGAGAGGGCTTAGGTGAGGCCAGAGCTGGGGGCTAGGGCCAGAGAAGGCACTGACCGCCTCCAAGAAAGTGGGCAAATTCCTTTCCCTCTCTGGGCCTCAGTTTCCCCATCAGTGAAACCAAAATAGTCTCTAAGATCCCAGTTCTAAAACTCAGTCTGCTGCATAACCTTGGCCAAGTCACTTCCCTTCTAAAGAGACCTCAATTTCCTCTTATGGTAAAGTGGACCAGAGAGACAGTTCTAAAGAGGAAAGGGGTGGGGCTGGGGGATGGGAGAAGAAAAACATAGCTCCAAAGGAGTTCTCAGCCTGGGGTCTCAGCTGATTGTCAAGGAGAACTGGGAACGACTTCGGGGGATTGGTTGGTGAGCTAGTAAAATTGGGAGAAACGTCTTTCACTGGAATTGGGTCCCTTGGTAATCCTGTGTACTCTATCTTATGCATTTAAGATCTTTACTCTGGGAGAGCGTCCATAAGTTCACCAGCCTGACTTCCAAAGGGGCTCATGACATAACCAAGGTCAAGAACCCCTGCCACAGAGAGTGAATAAGATGTAGGAAGTGGAATACACGCCCAAGAACTCCCAGGGCACAAAGATCCAAGGCAGAGCCAGCAAGAGAATTCGACCTCAGAGGTCTAGAAGTGGGGGCACGCAGCACAGGCAGTGGGCCCTGGGCATCTAAAAGCAAGGACAGAAAGTCGAGATAGGGACCACTAAGGTTTGCTGGGTACTGGAACGAGTGAGGCTGCTGGCTGTGGTAGAAGTGAAAGACCACTGGATGTTAGGAAGCCATATTCACACAAGAACACTGAAGTAATAGACTGGTGAAGTGGTAGGAAACATCTGGGTGAAGATAAACCAGGCAGAAATATATCATAGTCCTCCCAGGCAGAAAGAGAAAGAGATAGGGAGTTTGTAAAAGAAGGGGGCAGCTAGATGGAGCACTGGTTAGAGCACCAGGCCTGGAATCTGAATCATCATCCTCTTGAGTTCAAATCCAGCCTTGGACACTTACTAGCCGTGTGACCCTGGGCAGGTCACTCGATCCTATTTACCTCAGTTTCCTCACCTATAAAATGAGCTGGAAAAGGAACTGGCAAACCACCGCAGTATTTTTGCCAAGAAAACCCCAGATAGAGTCACAAAGAGTCAGGCATGACTAAAAAAATGACTTAACAACAAAATTCATTTCAGCTTTCCCAAACTGGAGGAACCAGGGCCAGGATATGCTGATCTGAATCCAACTGTCACCAGCAAAGAGGGAATGGTTACTTTAGTGAAAGAACAGGAATCTTGGGAGACAAGTGATTATTCTAACTTTGAATGTGAGGGTAGCAGGGTCCTCTCTATGGAGGCAAGTTGGGGATCATCAGATAGAGATTCGAGATGTCACGAAAAGAGCTCTGAAAAGATTCGCCCTCCCCAGCTACAAAATCCCATCGGGGAAGCCAACCCAAACTAAATTTTGGAGACAGAGTCAATCCCCAGGAGTGAATGTATGCTATGGCTTCCCAAAACACTGCTATATAATCTTAGCTGGCATTCAGAGGGCCCAAGGCCCAGGAGGTGCTAGGCCCTGCTGGACTACACTGCCCCATTCTGGGGTGGGAAAGGGGGACACCTGGAGAGACAATGAAAAGCCAGACTAATTCCCAAAGAAGATAGCCCTTGCAACATCCTCTATGTGGTCTAGCGGAAGGAAGTGGAGAATGGTTAGCTTACAAGAGAAGATTCATGGAGAAACAAGAAAGACTTTGAAGAAGCGTCACTAGGAAGGGGATTCCCCTGCTTTTCCTTATCTTGGGAGGACAGAGCTGGGCACAGTGGGCACAGCCTGCCAAGAGGACATCTCAGGAAGCCTAACAGTCGGAGCCACCACAGGTGGATTCCCCATCATGGGGCGTCTACAAAGCACACTGTTTGTAAAAGGGGAAGAAAATCATCAGATCTGGGTGGAACCAAAGGGGCCTGGAGGCCTCTTCCAGTTTCTTTGGGCTCTGTGAGTCCACGAAACAATCCCAAGGAGGAGAAGGTGTTGTCTAAAGGGCCATACGTGAATGTATTAAAAAGACACCTCAGTCGATGGAAGCAAGGTCAGGCAGAATCCCATAGAGACAGCCCTGGAACAGAAACTGAGACTAATGCTAAGCTTACAAGGAGAGCTGGGGACAACAAAAAGGTTTTGGAAATCCACACTGGGGAAAGAGAAGGTTAAAAGGGGAAAGAACATTGCCTAGGGGCAGCCAGAATGCTGATGGGCCCAAACAGAAGAGCTTCTGTTTGTCCTGCCAGAGACATTGATCTTTGGACTGGAAGGGTCAGGATGAAATGGCCAACGTGGAGAGGACAGCCCAGGGAAATTAGTGGCCAGGAAGAGGGTATGGGACTGCCCTTGATGACGAGGCCCTGACAGATGATTTCCCAGGAAAATTCCAGAACTGAAAGCAAAGGATGGGATGCTCGAGTGGTCTAAGGAAGCCTGTGGCACACAGGAGGGCCACCAATTCAGAACTAGAGGTGGGAAAATGTTCTGGTTTTCCAAAAAGTGCTACCTGAAAAGTAGAGGTCTCTGCACTCCTGGCAGGCCAGCTGAAACAGAATGTGGTGGACAGAGTCATTGATGGTGTCATGACCATTAGAAGGGCCTGCAGTGCTGTGGCCCAGGGATCTGTGGTGGGCTCTGTAATCAGTGTAGATGGAAATCCTTTGCCACTGGGAGCCAGGTGGGGTGGCTAACCCCTGGAGGATGGTGTCAGGCTTGAGAGAGCTCAGGAAGGGGACTGACTAAGGAGCTGTCCATCTACAGCTTGGTCAGTCAGTTAAGACAGGCTCATTGACAGACAGACCTCAAGAAGACTGTCGGAACCGAACGCAGGGTGCCAGAGCACAGAGTGGCCAGAGCAGGAGACCTCGGAAACAGCAGTCCGCTGGGCAGATTGATCATCTGAGACTAAGGAGAGGTGATATTTTTCAAAAGTAAAGAGAACACCAGGCTCTTCTCTCCTCTACAGGGGTCCCGGGGCTCTGCATTTAGAGTGAGAAGTTTATCTGGACCCCATTCCTGGGCCAGGGTGAGGAGACAATCTGAAGCTAGGCCTGTGGAAGGTAACAGAATGCTGGGC
This sequence comes from Phalanger gymnotis, assembly GCA_028646595.1. Lineage (NCBI taxonomy): Eukaryota > Metazoa > Chordata > Mammalia > Diprotodontia > Phalangeridae > Phalanger > Phalanger gymnotis. The sequence continues at coordinate 787,513,634 of CM053622.1, forward strand.
TCTGGGATTCGCTAAGACCTGAGTTCGAATGTGACATCGGATGCTTACTAGCTGGGTGACCCTGATCGTCTAAGCCTGTTTTCTCGTCTGCAAAATGGGGGTGACATCTCCTCCCTCCCAGGGTTGCTGTGAGCCTCAAATGCAAACTTAAAAGCCCCGTACAAGTGCTGGCTACGTCTGCCCCTGGCCCCGGGATAACGCTTGGCTCTGCCCTCGACACGGTCTATACAGTCTCCTACTGGCTCATGGCCACAGGACATCCTAGGATCATTTTAGAAATGAGGACACTAGGCATCAGAGAGGATCAGTGACTTCCCCAGGGCCGCACAGCACCTAAAGAGCGGGGCTGGGGCTGGAACCCAGGTTCACTCCCCCTGCAGCCCAAGCTGGAGCGGTGAAACTGACACACAGAATGGATAGGGATCTCTGGGGACCAGAACTCTGAGCCCCGCGAAGTCCTCCCCTCCCCACCCCGAGGTCTCACTAACCCCGAAGCCCCGCCCCGTCCGTCATTGCTCCGGCTCAAAGTCAAACATGCCCGCCCTTCTAGCCTCTCCATTGGTTAGAGCCGCCGTCCGTCCCACCACTGCGACTCTCCCATTGCCTCGCCGTGCTTCCACGAGGGCGTGGGAGAGACGAAGAAAGGGTGAGTCGGAGCGCGGAGGCCTCCAACCATTAGCCGGCGCAGAGAGCACGCGGCGCCCCCATTGGGCTAGCTGGCAGTCCGGAGAGGAGGGGGAGAGAACGGGAAACAGACCCGCCTCTCCGGCGCGCGATAGCCTCTCCTGATTGGCCAAAGCGGGTCGGAGGGGGAGGAGGAAAGGGGGCGGGGCTCAAGGTCCGGAAAGGACCATTGCGGGGAACGGGAGGGGGATTCTGGGGTCCGGCTTACGCTGGGCGGGTGGCAGGCAGATGTAGGTCCGAAAGAAGTGGCTCCGGCGCGCCCCCTCCTTAATCCTTTGGGCCAGCGGCTTGCTCAACTGCCGGACGCCCAGGTACAGCAGCTTCGCCATCGGGAACGCGCCCACCACCATCTTGGCGGCCACACGTGCGTCACGGCCAGGCTGGGGGGGGGTGGGGGGGGTGGGAACAGCCGGGCGTGGACCTCGGCGCACGCGCACGTCACCGGCGTAGCCTGTTAGCCGTGGGCGGGGTGGGAGCCTGTGCGCACGCGCCTCTCCGGCTGTGAGGGGCGCGGTGGCGTCAGCACGTCCCGCCTGACGCTGCGGGCCTTTGCCCTCATCAATATGTAAACGAATCTTATTCCCGCAGAGTGGAGGCGGGGGAAATGCTCGCAGGTTTTTTCGGGAGGCGGACCGGCCAATGTGACGTCACGAATCTTGACTGTGACGTCACGCCCTATGAGGCGATTAATTAGTGCTGATTAATCAGCTAGTTGATCTTCAGAGTCCAAATCTCCCATTGACCCCAGCAGCCTGGAAGTGGAGCGTCGCCCCTCACCCGCCTCCACGGGTCTGGGGAAAAACTCGCCCCTTCCCCTTATTTCTCCTCCCCCTTCCAACCCTCTCCCTGTCTTCTTCCCCTCCTCCCCCCTCCGTTCCCTTTCTCCCGCGTTTCCCTGTCCCCTCTTTTAGCTTTTCCCCTCCCCCTTCTCGTCTTTTCCTCTTCTTTCTTTGTCCTTTCCCCTCTTCCTCTCATTTCCCCCTCTCCTCTGCTCCTTCCCTTATCTTTTCCCATTCTCCTCCCTTTGCCCTTCCCCATACCCCCCTCTTCCTTTCTCCCTCTCACTCCCTGCCCCCTCTCTGTTCATTCCCTTATCCCTTCGCCCCTCCGTTCCCTCTCTCCCTCCCTGCTCCCTCTCTGCTCCTTCCCTTCTTGCTTTCCCCCTCTTCCTGCCATTAGAGGGCTCCTTCCCCTTCCCCATACCCCCTTGTCCTTTCCCCCTCCCTGTCCTGTCCTTACCTCTACCCCTGACCTTCTTTTCCTTCCCTCTTTCCTTTTTTCCCCAGTCTTTTCCAAACCCCCTCCCTGCCCTCTTGCCTTCCCTTGCCCTTTCCCCTCCTCCCTTCTCTGCCCCTCTCCTCCAGAGGTGGTGGGAAATTCTTCTTCTCCCCAGCTTCCAACGCCTGTGAGAGATCTTTCCCCTCACTTACATGGGATCCTGGGAAACTTCTCTCTATCTCCAGAGAGTTTTGGAAGATCCTTCTCCTTTCCCATTAGAGGTTATGGGCAACCTCTTTAGACCGTCCAGTGCCTGCCTGGGTACTGTCATGAACTCCTCCCCACCTCCATGGAAGATCCTTTCTCTCTGCATGAGAGGGCTGTGGAAAACTTCAGGCCGGGGTTGTGAGAAGGGCCTCCTTTCCCCCATGGATGAACTGTGGGAGAGCCTTTCCTTATGCCATTAAGAACTGTCGGAACAGACTTTCATGAAGGACCCTTTCCTCTTCCACCAAGGACTTTAAGAAACTCTCCCCCTTCGAAACAGGGAATATGGATGGAAAATTGCCCCTCATGGGAGCATCGTGGGAGATCCGTTACTTTTTGAACAGGGACTATGAGAAATTCTCACCGTTGTCCACTGGAGGCAGTGGGGAACTGCCCAAAGGTCTCTTCACCCTTTTCTCTTGAAATCCCATTTTGTGGGTGAGATGTCACTATTGTCAGCTTGCCTTGGAGTTGACATCAGCCCCCTCCTCAGTCTGTGGTCTCTGAAAGGGCCATATGAGAGTGTTGGGACTAAAAGATGTTTAAAGATTGTCTAGTTTCTCATGTGGCCATTCTACAGCTAGAAAAATTGAAGTGGGGGAAGCAGCCTAAGTATCCCTTCCTGACAATTAGAACTCTACAAAAACGACTGCCTTTGAACGGAATGCTATCTGGGTCTCTGAAAGTATCCAAGCAAATGATGGATGATTCAGGTCAAGGAGGTCATATGAGGGAGTCCTTCACTGGGCAGGAAGTTAGGCTCTATGCTCTCTGAAAACCTTTCCATCAATGAGTTTTTATGGATTAATTCAATAATCCCTTCCTGAGGGGGCAGGGTCCCAGTGTGCCTTCTGGAGGGAGCTGCCTGGCAAGCTGAAGGATGAGAGACAAAGCTATCACATCTTTGAGGGGATGCTGACAAGCTAGGTCATGCCTAAAGCAGGGAGATCAGGGAAAGAGGGGAGGGAGGAACTAGAAACCAGGCCAGAAAAGGGTCAGCTGAAGGACCTTGGGAGTTTTAGCCTAGAGAAGAGGAAACTGGCAGGAAACAAATAGTTGACATTTTTTATCGTCTGGAAAGTGCTTTACACATGTGATGTCCTCTGGTCCTCACAACAGCCCTGTGAGGTAGGTGCTATGGGTATTACCCCATATTTCAGGTAAGGAAACTGAGGTTCTGAGAGGTGAGCTGACTCACCCAGGGTCACACAGCTAGCAAGTGTTAAAGGTATGATTCAAACCCAGGTCTCCTGAATGGAAGTACAGTGTTCTTCCTACAACACACCCACAACCAAAGGATTTAGAACTGGAGTCTTAGAGGCCACGCCAACAAACAATCTGAGCACCAGAAAGCGGAAGGGGCTTTCCCCCAAATCTTACAACTGGTAAGTGGCCCCGTGGGGATTTCCAACCAGTCTCTCACTCCAGATTCAGCGGTCTTCCCCCCATGTCTCACATACTTTGGGAAGTTACTGTATTCAAGTATGGAAAGGACTGTTAGGTAGAAAAGGAGTCAGACGGTTTGTTTGCTCAAGGAGGATGGGGACAGTGAAAGTGGGGAAAGACATTTCCAAGAAACAGATTTCAGCTGGGTCCACGGGGGAAATGTTTAACAATTGGGTTGAACCCTTCTACTCCCCAGCAATGTATCTGACAGTTGGGGGACCTGGCTTCTTGTCCATGCCCTGATATGGACTCCTTCTGTGACCTCAGAGAAGTCACTTTACCTTGCTGGGCCTGGAGGGGGGCAGGGTTTGAACAAGATGGTCTCCAGTCCCCTTCCAGGCCTGACATTCTGGAATAGCTGGAATAACACACAGGCTCTTTTTGGAAACCAAGTGAAGGCTTGTTGACTGAGAACCTTACCGAAAGGCAGGAGGGATCTTAAGGACAAATCACAGGCTGCCCAACTTTCCCCATCGGGGAAGTCACCTCAAAGTAGCAGGGGTCAGGATGAGTTGGACAAAATTCCTGGGGGGTGAAGGCCCAAGGGCATATTTAGAGCAGTCTGTTAGAGGGGAAAGGGGCCAGAAGGGTCCCTGAAAGACCCTAGAAGATACAAACATCTTCCTCGTCCACTCCACAGTCCCACTCTGAGGGAGTACAAAGATTCAGAAGCACGGAGTGATTTGCCTGAGATCTTGCAGCTGGTCATTTGGTCTAAAACTCGTGTTCGGATTCACACTGCCTTAAGCTTTTTCCAGTCTGTGGTGCTTTGGGGATAACTGCATACAGATATCTTTGAGTCAAAATGTGCTTCGCGGAATCCAGGGGAAAAGAAGACACATGCTCATAGTCCCCTCTTCTGTTCCTTCCAGTTAGAATTTATAGTATGTCAGAGCCCAGAGGGACCTTACAACATAGAATGACCAAGCTCAGAGGAACCTTAGAACATAGGATGTCAGAGTTGGGAGGGACCTTAGAACATAGGATTTCAGTTGGGAGGGACCTTAGAACATAGGATGTCAGAGTTGGGAGGAACTTTGGAACACAATGTCAACATGTTAATGGACAGAGAATGTCAGAGCTAGGAGGGACCTCAGGACACAGGATGTCAGCGCTTTTATAAAGGGCTTAAAAACATGTTACGTAGAAAGTTAGAACTGGGAGAGACCTTAGGACATAATGTTAGAAATAGGAGGTAGTGAAAAGATAGAATGTTAAAGCTTGAAAGTACTTTAGAACATAGAAAATCGGAGCTCAGAAGAACCTCAGTCTGTGAATGTGAGCTGGAGGGGACTTTAAAACAGAATGTCTTGAATAATGTGGAAATACGTTTAACATGATTGTACATGTATAACATCAGATTGCTTGCTGTCTTGGGGAGAGAGAAATTTTGGAACTCAAAATCTTATAAAAATGAATGTTGAAAACTATATGTAATTGGAAAAAAAAATAAAACACTATAAAAGAAAAAAAACAATGTCCAAGCTTAGAGGTACCTTAGGACACAGAATGTTAGCTAGAAAACAGAGCACAGGATGTCAGAAGTAGAAGGAACCCTAGAACTTGGAATATCAAAGCTAAGAGAAGCTGTGTAGTCCAACCACCCCCTCCTCAGGAGCCCCCTAGTTTTAGAGTGAGAGGGCCTAAGGCTCAGAGAGGAGGAACAGTTTGCCCGAGGTCACACAGCCAGAAAGTAACAAGCCACAATTTGAACTCTGGCTTCCTGGCTCCTAGCCCAGGGCACTCTCCACCCCTACCATTGCTGTCTCTACAATAAACAAATAAGTGATGATAATATAATATTCTGGCTCCTTCCTCAGCTCCCAATCTTAGTCTGTCGCAAACACTTCCTGTGTCTCATTCTCCACACCCTCTCCCATCCCCCCCCCCTCCTTGAATCACTTTCCTCATTTAGAGAATTTTTCCCATTCCTTCCCCCCACCCCCACCCCCATGCCCCCAGCATTTCCCAGTATGGGTTTCCAGGAATCTCTGGGGGTACAGTGGAGGACTGACCCTTGATGTCACTCACCCTCCCCATCTCCAACCCAGCCTGTTCATTTCTAGTGGGAGAAGGGTGGAAGCATCCAAAAGGGTTAAAGTTTAAACAATGCTTTGAGATCACCAGTCCATTTTACCCCTTTCTCCTTATTCAGAAAGACTGGAGGGGGGAGGGCAAGTTAAATAGAGGGAAGACTCCTCCTAGTAGCCTGGATAGGTGGGAGGGAAAGAGAGGAGGCTGATGCTGGATGGCGCCTGGAGAAATCTCCTCAACCCTCCCTCCTACCCCCCCCCTCCAGGGGCGTGTGAACTGAAGCAAGGGGCAGGAAGGAGAGCGTAGGGGGACCCTGCAGCTGCTCACAGGATCATAGATTTTAGAAATGGAAAGGGCCTTAGTCCCACACTGTCCAGGGACCTATATTAACTTGACAAACATTTCTCTGCTCCTGCACACCGGCCCAGCCCAGCTTGTCTTCTCTCTCTCTCTCTCTCTCTCTCTCTCTCTCTCTCTCTCTCTCTCTCTCTCTCTCTCTCTCCACTCTCCCTCTCTCCCCCCCCCTCCCCTCAGTAGGGAACTGGACATCTTCCTGAAGCCTGTGACTTGCAAGGGGCAAGGAGGAATGTGGAAGAAAAGAAGGGAAGATACCTTCCCAGTAGAACTTTAGAGCCATCCAACAGACAAGAGATAGGGAAATCAAGGCAAAGGGATTTACTCAGGGCCATCCAGCCCATGATCTCTGGTGCTGGCATCTACCTCAGGGAGCATCTCTGGCTCACTGGTCTTTCCCTAGCACCTTCACTTTCTCCCCTGCTCCCAGCCTCCTCTCCTCCTTACCACCTCTCTTCAACCTTCTCCAGTCCTTGCCTTTCCCACTGTTTAGGCTGCAACCCTATCCTCTCCACCATGGAACAAAATGAATGCCCCCTCTCCATCTTGGCTCATGCCCTCTTTATGGATATTCACACAAGATTCATTTGCATCTCATTTGCACATAAGAGACAGGGGGTGGGACAATACCAGGGCAGACTCCACCAGAGGCTGGGGTCCAGCGGGGAGGCTGGTGGAGGAGGGTCACTGAGAGGGCGGCAGCATCTTGAGCTGCACGTCATCCCCTCGCGAGTGGGAGTGGGAGACCAGGGCCCCTCCCCAGCTGCAGCGGCCCACACTGTTCCTCTTGGACGCCAGCGGGGTCTCCAGGGTCAGGGAGGCGTTGGCCATCTCCTGGGGCTTGTCGCTGGCCAGAAATCGCAGGAGGCTGTGCAGGGCCTTGGCCACGTCGCCACGGGCTCCCTCGTTGACAAAACAGTAGAGGATAGGGTCGGCCACACAGTTGAGGCTGGTGAAGGCCAGCGAGCTGTGGTAGGCAGCGAAGACCTTCTCCTCGAAGGCGCAGTCCCAGGGGTGGCCCAGGTAGACTGCGCTGCGCGACAGCAGGAGCACGTGGTAGGGCGCGAAGCAGACCAGCACAATGGCGATGAGGCTCAAAGCCAGCCGCTTGATCTTGGCCTTCTCCTGGCGCTCGGTGGACACGCTGCCGCGCACCGCGCGCAGGATGCCCCAATAGGAGAAGAGCATGAGAGCCCAGGGGAAGAGGAAGCCAATGAAGATGCGGTAGAGATTCATCCAGGCCACCCAGCCCTCCATGGGGAACTTCTCAAAGCAAAAGGTGTGGTTGTAGCGGTCCCGGAAGAGCTCGTCGTGGAAGAGCGGGGCCGAGTTGGCGCCCAGCTCCGTGGCCCACACCACGGAGCTCACGGCCACCGCTGTCTTGACGCGCCGCAGGCGGGCGAAGCGCAGGGGGTGGGCCACGGCCAGGTAGCGGTCCACGGAGATGCAGCAGAGGAAGGCGATGCTGATGTAGATGTTGGTGTAGAAGACGAAGCCGAAGAGCTTGCACGAACCGCGCCCGTGAATCCAGTTATCGTGGTGCAGAAAGTAGTCGACCCACAGAGGGAGCGTGGCGATGTACAGCAGGTCAGCGATGCTCAGGTTCATTAGGTAGACGCCCAGCTCGTTGTGCTGGCGGACCTGGCGGTAGGCAGCCCACAGGGCTAGGCAGTTGGTGGGCAGCCCGATGCCCATGACGATGATGTAGAGGGAGGGTGGGAACAGGTGGTCCACCCTCGAGTCCACGTGACATTCCTCCAGAGTGGTATTGCCCATTATGGGCAACGGAGGGGCAGGGGTGCACCCCCTGACCCAGGTGGGTGGTGGGGCCTCCAAAGGCTGGAAGGCAGGAGGCCATTGGGGCCCCCCTATCCCCTCCAGGGGACTCAGGGACACATGATCAAGGGGAGCACAGGGAGCTGAAGGGATGGGAGACAGAGAGCTTAGAAGGCTTCGGGAAAGCAAGTAAGGGAGGGTGGAGGGGCGCGGAAGGGGTAATTAATAGGACAGGCGAGAGAAATAAGTGTAGGTAGTGTTGGGAGGGTGGATCCCTCAGCCTGCCTGCCCCCTTCTTCTTCCCCCTTTTCTCAGAGAGCCTAGGGACAGTTAAGTGGAAGAGGGCTATGAAATCCTAGAAAAATAAGGAGAGAACAGGAAAGGCGGTATCTAGGACACTTGGGAGAGTAAAGGAGGGACTGGGGGGGGGGGTGCTGTAAGAATGGGGAGGGTGAGTGCTGAGACCCTTAGTCTTCTTCCTCAGAAAATCAGGCGAGTTGCAAGAGTGGGGGAAGGGGAGAAGGCCAAGGTTTTTGGGAAGTGAGGGTCAGAATGGGGGTCAGTGTGGAGGGGGTAGAAATAGAAGGTTTCTGGAAGACGAGAGAGAGCAGTTTCAGGGTAGGGGGTTAGGTGTGTCAGTGAGATTCTTGGGGTATTTCTGGTTGGAGATTTGGCTGAGTTATGCCCCTCTACCTCCAACAAGCTGGCTTGAGAGTCTGAAATTCCTCCTGTGTTAAAAGAAAGAAGCAGGAGTGTAAGGCTTATAGAAGGAGAGTGAATGGTCAGCCCCTCCCATACTGCCACCAATTTCCATTTAATCCCACGAGTACTTATGAAAAGAATGGGAGAAGGGTCAGCCAGGGAGGGTGAAAAGAAAGCCAGGTAGGATTTAGAAGACCTGAAGTTCAAATCCACACACCCTGGGACCTTGGACAAGTCTTTTGGGCTGTAGAGGACTTGATTTTCTCCACAAAATGAGGAAGTTCGGGGCACCAGATGACATCTCAAGTTTCCCAGTACATGATTCCATGGGTCTCTGCTGTCCCCTCCTACCTAACCCATCATCAGATTCTGTGGCCGCCAAAGGATGGAGCTGTCAGTTTCAAGTCACCCAGGAGAAGTAGGTCCCTACATCTGAAGGCAAAATATCCACCCTAAGAAGCAGAATCCTGGAGAAAAAACCTAGGCATTCCAAGATCCACCTCACTGGTTGGACTCTTCCCTGAGGAAAGTGGAAAATCACCTAGCAGGCAGTTAATCGATAAGCATTTATTAAGCACCTACTAGATGCCAGGCACATGCAAAGTCATGGGAATACAGAGAACAGCAAAAGACAGCCTCTACCCTCAAGGAGCTAATGGCAAGAGAAAGCATGGACACAAATAGGACAATCAAAACTCAACAGGATAAACTGGAGCTAATAAGAAAGGGAAGGCACTAGCCTGATATAACACAGAACAGTCAAATGAAGAGAACAGTAAAAGGAGAGACAAATATGCTCAAATATGCAGTAATTGCCATGCATAGCAGTAAACACAGTTCCATTCAAGGCACACCACACAGACAGGCACAGGATAACAACTGTCAGTTCTAGAATGCTTTAGGGTTTTCTGTGCTCTTTCCTCACAGCAAGAATCCCGACACAGGGAAATCCCACTGTACTGAGACAGAAACTGAAATGTAGGGAGGGAATGCAATTTGTCAACACTTGCCCAGCTAGGACAGAGTAGAGAGGGGACTCAGCAGGGTTTCAGGTCTAGAGCTGGAAAGGGCTTTAGAGATTATCTAGTCCAACTCCCATATTTTGCAGACTAGGAAACTGAGGCCCAGAGAGAGGAAAGACTTGCCTCTCAGAGGTCACATATGTAGTAAGAAGCAGAGTTGGGATTCCAACCCAGGCCTCCTGACTCTCAGCCCAGGGCTGGAGCCCTCCCCCTCTAGCAAATCTGATCCTCATTCCTTGCATTGGTAAGGTAACCTGGAGCTATCCAAAGGTGTGTTACTTCTGCTCCATAAGTGTGCACATGTGTAAGGCACATATGCATATGTATGAAGGGGGTCTTGGGTGTGTCTCTGGGGCTCAGCCCACCCTTCTGGCCTGGCTGTATTCCCCTGGCACCAAAGCATGAGAGCAGTCTCTTAATCCACCAAGAGAAAGGTCAAGTCTGCTTGGCAACCCTGGCCCCGAACAATTCCCATATCGTAACGTCCATCCTATCCTTCCCATTGGGAGCTGGGACAGTGACTACCTGGCTCTGTCCCTTGTCCCCTTTGTCCTTAAGCCTTCCCTCTCAGACCTTCAGTTTGCCCTCTGATCCTTAAGTATTCCCCGCTCCTTGTCCCTAACTTTCCTCTCACCAGTCCCTCAGTCTCTCCCGCCAGCTTCTCTGTGTCCTTTCTTTCTGTACCATTGATCTTCCCCCTCTCTTCTTTAGTCTCCCTCTCTGTTTTACAACCTCTTTCCCTCAACGTCCCTTTTCTTCTGATCTGTCTTCTCTCGGGCTCTCAGCCAGCCTTTCTATCCTATCCTTTCTCCCCATCTTTATCAGTCTCCCTCTCTGTCCTTCAGTCTCTCCCTCTGTCTTCTCCTCAGTGGTCCCTCTTTCTGACCCTGTCTCTCTTCAGTCTCTCCATTTCTCAGCATCTCCTGACCTTCAGCATCTCCTCCCTCTGTCCCTCAATCTTCTTTCTCCATATTCTTCAAGCCGGCTCTCGGTCCTCACTCCTTTCCATCTTCTTCCCTCAGCATGTCCTCAATCTTAGTCTCTCCCATTTTCAGTTCCTCAGTATCCTTTTTTCCCATAGCCTCCCTAATTGTTCCCACCTCTCTTCTTCAGTGCCCCTCTATCTTCTAATCTCCCTCTCTCTGACCCATGATCTTTCCTTCAATATCCCCTCCCTCTGGCTGTCTTCCCTCTTTCTCCCTTGTCGTTTCCTCCATTCTTCAATCTCTCTTGTCCCCAACTCTCTGTCTCTTAGTCTCCCCTGTCTGTGTCCACCAGTCTCTCTACTCTATCTATCGAGTCTTCACGATTTGTCCCAGTCCATCCCTCTCTTCTTTCCCCTTGGTCTTCCTCCACCCTGCCTTTCAGGCTTCTCCCTTAGTCATCCCCCTTTCCCTCAGTTTCTTCTTCTCTGATAGATTCAATAAATGTCTTTATCTCCCTTACCTGGTGCCCCTTGGGTGCAGAAGAGAAAACCAAACACCCTGTTTCCCGATATCAAGGAAATTCACCTCCCACCCAATCATTTCCTCCTGGGGTGGGAGGAAGTGGGAGGGAGGTGTGCTATTGCCCTCCCTCATCCAGAGGAAGGGGACACTTTAGGGCAGTATCTGGGGATTGATCTCACTCCTCTGTCTTGTCTCCTAATTCCAAGTAGTACCCCCAAGAGAACCCCTTTTACAAAGTCCTACAATCTCACATTAATAGGCTCTTGGAACTTCCGAATGATATTCTTATAATGCAGAATGTTAGAACATACATAGACTGTGAGAACAAGGAAAGACCTTAGAACAGAGGAACCATAAGAACATAAACTGTTAGAACTGAAAAGCGTCATCAAATACAGAATATCAAAGTTGGGAAGGATCATAAAACATAGAATATCAGAGCTGAAAGTTCCATCTCCCAGTCTGACAGATAATGAATTGAATTTGCCCAGGGTTACGGAGTCAGTGGGACTAGAACCCATGTGTCTGAATGCTCAGGGTTTTTCCTACTATCTACATTGACCCCATGCTTCATCATACTTTGACTACTCTCCCTCTTCTGCTGCCTGGTGACCCCTCTGGACCACCCCACCCCCTTCCATATGCATCTTGGGATTGTCACCCTCCTTTCTTCCCAGAAACTTCTGGAGCTCTGGGCCTGTGAACCCAACCCCCAAACCCCAACCTCCAAGCTCCAACCTCTAGTCTTTGCCACTGACTCCCTCACCTCTTTGTCCTACTTTCACTGGCAGGTAAGGAGGTCTAGGAAGAAAGGTGTTCTGGGAAGGAGAGGTAAGAAGGGAGGAGGAAAGGGGCTGCAGAAGTCTTCAGTTTATCTTGGTCTTCCTCTGTCTCTGCGTCTGTCTCCTCACCCGTCTCTCATATGTTTCTGTCTTTCTCCGTATGTTTGTCTCTGTCTCTAATTCTCCCTCCACATCTCTTTCTGTTTCTCTCCACCATGTCACCCTCATTCCAGCCCCCGTTTGGGAAAGAGGAAAGAAGCAAAGAGAGAGAGCCTGGGGGCGGGGGTATGAGGTGGGAAGAAGAAAACTGGCGACTTCTACCTCTCTCTCCCTTCATCCTGAGTCAAAGAGCCAGAAAGACGGAGAGAGACAGCGACAGAAAGAGAGAGGTAGGAAGTGGAACTTCGGCAGAGGGTGGGAAGAGGGCTCGGGGAAGGGGAGAAAAGGAGGGGGGCAGAGACACACAGAGACAGAGATAGAGTTAAAGCCGCAGTGAGGAGTGGGGTGATTCAGAGACAGAAGCAAGGAGTGACAGAGACAGAACAAGAGGATGGGGAAGGAAGGGATGAGGGGTTAGAGCAAACATGGGGCTCCCCTCCCTCACGGACCCCCCCTGGCTTGCTCACCAGCTCCGCCGTCCCCCCGCGCGCGTCCGCCTGCTTCTCCGTCGGTCTCTGTGTCCCCCTCACATCCGCCCCCACCCCCGCCCCTCAGCCCCTCTAACCCGGTTCCCCCAGGGACCGCCTGCCGGCTCCTGCTCCCGCAGGCTGCCCATTAGAGGCTGAAATGTGATCACGCCGGCCGGGCCTCGCTCCCCACCTGGTGTCCAGGACGGCCAGAAACCTGACCCTCCTCCCCCCAGTCCCCCAGCCTTCGACGGCGCCGGCGACGGCTGGACCCGCTCGAAGCCTTGGAGCCCCCACCCCAGATGGAGAGAGACAGAGGGAAAAGAGGAAGGAAAGAGAGGAAGAAAGATAAAATAAGACTGTCAGAAAAGGGGGTCAAGACAGAGAGAGAGTCAGAAATCACTGGGCTATAGTGATGGAGAGAGAAGTGCTGTAGAAGAAGGAACTCAGCTTACAGCCATGGAAAGTGGCATCTTCTCCCCAGCCCCTTGTCGGGTCCTCCCAGATGGGAGTGCCCTGGGAGCAGCCCCTAGCCTCCCCCAGAGACCAACACCTTCTCTCCTCCTCCTCCCACATCTCCATTCTCTGCTTCTGTCCCAGTCACACCAGCCAAGTTATTAGCTGTCTAGACACAGACCAAATTATAGCCCCCAGCAAGGAAGGAAAGGGGCAGGCATCAAGCTGGGGGTTAACCCCTTGCCCCCCATTTTCCACCCCCTCATTCAGATTCTCTTCTTCCCAATCCAGCTTCCCTCCCCATCCCTTGTTTTGGTGAGGACCTCCTCAGCTTCTGTCCATAGAGCCTAGAGCAGGAGCTCTTAACTTTGGGGGGTCAGGGACCCTTTGGGCAGTCAGTCTGGGGAAGTCTGTGAACCCCTTCTCAAAATCATGTTGTTAAATGCATAGAGTTAAATCCGCAGGAAATGAAGTATATGAAATACAATTGCCAAAGTAGATTTAGGGGAAAAAATTCCACAGATCCTAGGTTAAGAATCTCTGGTCTCCGGTTTGTAACTTCTAAGGTTCTAGAATTCTACAATCGAAAGCACTAAGCTTCTCTGACACTAAGGATCTAGACTCTTCAGGTTCTAGAATTCCATGGTATGGAAATTCTAAGGTTCTATGATCCTATTATCCCAAGATCACTAAATTTGGCAACCTTAGATTAAGATGCTATGGTTATTTTTCAGAAGTCCAGCTCTCATATCTTGGACTCTCTCTAAGACACTATCTCAGTAGGCCCCTCCTAGAAGTGGGAAAGCCTTCCCATCAGCCCCAATATCCCAAGCCAGACTCAGCCATACAGAGAGTGGTTGGAAGAGTGAGTGGGGGGAGCCTAATTTCTAGTCTTTGGGTGATGTCTGAGCCTGACAAAGGAAGTGTGGTTGCCCAGGCCAAAAGGTCTTTGATTGGGATGGGGGAGTATCAGGAAGGGGTTAAAGTTGGAAAGTTCAAAGCCTGTCAGGGAAGAGGGGGAGGAAGAGACTCCCCCTCCTCCTAGGCCCGGAATTCCTGAAGCTTTCCTGTCTTGGAGGTGGGGGGGAGCTAGGAGAGGAAGTCGGGGTGGGAGGAGGGGACCAGAGGAAAGGTGGTGCCCAATCTGTCTCCTGCCTCCAAGGGCTTTATCATCTTTTCCTGAACAGCCTCTTGAGGGAAATCACCCATCCCCCCCACCATGAGAAGGTCTGAGAGCCTTAGACAGATCAAGAGACAGACAAGAATGGGAAAGGAAGGCTCTGTAGTTCTTGGGTGAGCAAAGGAAGCCTTTAAAAGGCACGAGGAGGGAATGATGGGGTTAAAGGCAATAGAAAGGGGGTCAAGAATAAAGGAAGGGAGAAGAGAGAAGGAGAAAGAGACTCTTGATTTCTCAAAGATGCATCTGAGGACTTCCTTTACCAGGCACAGATGCCAGCTGGGTGTGTGTGGGGGAGGTGAGGGTTAAGGTCAGACTTCAGGAAGCCCTTTCGGACCAAGGTAATTCTGGAACGAGCCCATCGAGGAGGTGGGAAAGGGAGAGAGGAAAACTGAAAGAGATAGAGACAGAAATGAGGGGTGGGATGGAGAGAGACAGAGACAGGAAGACATAGAGAAACAGTGAGCAAATGAGACAGAAAGACAGACACAGAGATAAAAAGACAGAAACACAGAGAAAGTGAGGGATCAGAGAGGGCTTTCTGGAAGGGGCTGGGACAAGGGGGCACCAGCTTGGCCCAGAATGATGAGGATGACTGAGAGGGATAGCGAGATAGAGTGAGAGTGGGGTGGGGGACAGCTAGGTGGCACTGCAGTGGACAGAGGATCAGCCCCAGAAACAGGAGGCCCTGAGTTTAAATTTGACCTCGGACACTTATTAGATGTGTGACTCTGGGAAAGTCACTTAATCCTGATTGCCCTCCCCCAAAACAAATGGGACTAGGGACGGACTCTAAAGGATCTGGGTTTTTGTGACTTTGATACTATTTGTGTGACCTTGAGAAAATACTTGCCTTCTTAGTTTTCTGCTCTCTACCATGGGGGAGTTGGACTAAATGATCTCTAAGGATGTCATGAGTTTAAGACCCAGGAAGCCTTACTCTGCCAACATGCTGTGTAATTCAGGGCAAGTCACATGCCCTCTCTGGCTTCCTTTTCATTATCTACATAATGGGAATGATTAACCCCTGCCCTCCTCTCCCACAATTCCAGGATGGTTATTACTTGTGAAGAAAATGTTTTGTTAAACTTGAAAGACTGAGAAATTGGAATCATCCCATGACCCTAGTCACACAGGGTGACAAACCAAGCAGGGAGGGCATCCTGGGAAGGTAGGGCAGCACTGAGCCAGCCTCAGAAGGACTGTGAGGGCTAGAAGCAAAGAAGACAGGGAAGAGCTGAGAAGCAGGAGGGCCAGAGTCTGGTCATGAGCTGAAGGACCCTCAGTTTCCTCCATGGCACTTTCAGTGGGGAGTTATGTCATAGACTGTTGTAGCTGGTTTGAGACTTACAAAGCTCCCAAATGGATGAAAGAGTGGCCAGCCCAGCCCAGGATTCAGTTGGGTCCTGGTCTTGCACTTAACCGGGGAAGGCTCACCTCCTTGGGCCTCTCAAATTCTAAGCTCCCTGTCTTTTGCTTCTGTTTCTCTGGCATTTAGCACAGTGCCTGGCACATTTGTTTGTGGTTCAGTCATTTCAGTCTCACTCTTTGTAGCCCCATTTGGGGTTTTCTTGACAAAGATACTGGAGTGGTTTGTCATTTCCTTCTCCAATCATTTTACAGATGAGGAAACTGAGGCAAACTGGGTTAAGTGACTTGCCCAGGGTCACACAGCTAGTAAGTGTCTGAAATCAAATTTGAATTCAGGTCTTCCTGACTCCAGGCCTGGTGCTTTATCCACTGCAGCGCCACCTAGTTGTAGTAGACAATATACCACTGAATTTACTGAATTTGAATTGAATTCTAATAAAACAAGGGGATTGGAAATCCTTCTAGCTCTGTCATTTTATGCTCTATCCCTAAAGATGCCCTTATTCCAATCCCCTCAATTTACAGGTGAGGAAACTAAGGCCCAGGGTTGGAAAGTGTCTTGGCCAAGATCACAGAGCCAGTCACCTGCAGGGCTCGGGTTGACTGATTCCCTGCCCCTTCTTCTCTTTCAGAACAAAACTCAAGATACTGAATTCCCAGTCTGAAGCCAAAATGACCTCTTACAAAGAGACCCAAGTCTTAGACTGCTGAGATAAGGGGTCAAAACTTTAAGTAGCTATATAAGGAGGGACAACTGGGGTGGGGGGAGAGTGGGAAACAGCCCAAGATGAAAACTAGCCCCTTCCTACAAGGAACAACAAGGCTTCAGGGAGGCAGAGGAACAGAGATCTTCTTGTCACACAGAACACACTCAGTATCACACCCAGTACACAATGATGCTCATAATTCCTCCCCCTCCATGTCTCTCTCACACACACAGAGGTAGACATGCTCATACCACCCCTTAATGTCATAATGATGCACACCGTCCCAGAGAAACCCAGACACACTCAGTCTCTCAGTGCATGGATCTTTATTTCTGGATGATACAAAAGAATGAACTTAAAAAAAAAAACCCTAAACTAATGTGCCCCTCCTTGCAGCTGTGAGACCTGTCCCCTCCCCCCCACCCCTCTTCCCAACCTGGAGAAATATAGAGACCTTTGTCTGCCTGTCTGGCTATCCCCTGTTCACCCGCTTATAACTCTCTTTCATATATATATTATATATAAATCTCTCTCTACATATAGATTCTCATTTATATATTATATTTCTCTCCTACATAGTCAAAGAATGTCCCAGCCCTGTTCAGGGGCTCTCTTTCCCCGAGGCTCCACTGGACTACAGGGGCTCACACCACGCGCCACTGTAAGACACTGGTGTCCTTGCCACCAGCTGAAAGAGCAGTCGAATCGTCCCACAGGAAGGCCACATTAGTCACATGGCTACTGTGGCCACCATATTTGTGGCTTGGAGCCTGAGTGGGGAGAAGAAGAAGGGGAGGTTAGAAGTGGAGTAGATCTGCTCTGTCTCAGCCTGAGCCTCTCCCTCTGTCCCCCACTGTTCTTCCCTTTCCTCTTCCTTCCAGTTCCTAGCACTCACCCTGGGATGAGAGCAGGGATAGGCGAACAGGTGTACTTTGCCAAAATCATCTGCCGAAGCCAGCAGCAACCCATCGTGGGAACGTGCCACAGCATTGATGTCAGTGCCATCGACTCCCTCAGACCAGATCCCTTTGGGGCAGGGACAAGCAGAAGGTCATGGGGATAAGAGCTGGGAGGAACCTTATCGAGCCCAAAGAAGCCAGGGAGTGAACTGCTTACACCCAAAAGGAGTAAATAGTGTAGTGGGAATCTGAACCCGGGCATCCTGGCTCCCAACCCAGGCTCCCCTAGAGCTCAGGAGGGTCCCTGTCCTTGCTCACTCCACCCCCCCCCATACACTGCAGGCCAGTTAGGGGCAGAGGCTAGCAGAAGAGAAGGTTTTCACCCATTACTCAGTCACTCAGAGGGTGGGTGTAAAGTGGGGGAGGGGAGATCCCAGTGTACATTCTGATTCTCCCCTGACCCCAGCCCCTTTCCCTGATTCTCACCAAACACGCCAAATCCCAGGACACAAGTGGCTGTTGCCCACTCCACATTCCGTACCATATCTGCGTTAGTGATTTGCTTACAAGTGGCTGGATCCCCTGAAGACCAGAGGGAAGGAATTAACCAGTTTTCCCCAGAAAACCCGGCTCAAGGGTTATAATGCCCTTGGAAAGTCTCCTTCTTCCCCTGGAATGAAAACTCCAAGGGTTAAGACCCAGGCTGATGAGCCGAGCCGAGCCAAGCCAAAGAGCCCTGGGAATAATGAGACAAGGGAGCTGGGGGGGGGGGCGGGGGTCGTCGCTCACCCACTCGGCCACAAAGAGCCAGGACTGTTAAAGCTGTTAAAGGAAGAGCTCAGTCCATGGCAGAAGCCACACTGAGGGCTGCAAATTAGATGCTAGCTAGGCTGAGGGGTACAGGGCCCAACAAGCTAGAAACATGGCTGGCTGGAGCCTGAGGTCCTCTTGCCCAACCCCCCACTTCCTGAGAAGGCCAGGCTCTTTCACTCACAGTACAAGATCTCATAGTCCCCTGAGTTGGTAACAAAGCAGGAGCTGTCCTCTGCCCAGTCCAGATGTGTTATAAAGCTGGAATGACCCTGGAAGAGATGAATGAGGGAAGGTGGAGGGAGGGCGGAGGAAAAGAATAGTAAGAATCATAGAAAACACTTTACAGTTTTCAAAGTGCTCTCCACTCAATCCATCAATACTCATTTCTTAAGTACCTACTGTTTGCCAGGCACTTGGGCTTACAAAGACAAAAGTGCCATAGTCTCTGCCCTCTAGTGAGAAGCCAGCATGCCCAGGTACAGATAGATACCAGATCAATGCAAGTACAAGGCAACTTGGCGGGGAAGGGGCATCAGGAATGGCTCCTGAAGAAAGGGACGCTTGAGCTGAGCCTGAAAGGAAACCAGGGAGGCTTTGGGGTAGGGGTGAGGAGGGAAGGCCTGTTTTCTAGCTGATCCTTACAACAACCCTGTGAGACAGGCTTATTATTCCCATCCCAGAGATGAATGTCTCCATGTAGCAATAGAAACAGAGCTGACCTCAGAGCCAGGGAGAGCTGGGCTCTAGTCCTATCCCTGACACATATCTACTGTGGGACCTCAGGGAAGTCACGGAATCTCTCAAGAACTAAGAGGATAAACAAGTGTCTGGGGCAGCTAGGTAGCACCATAGTGGATAGAGCGCCTGGCCTGCAGTCAGGAAGACTCATCTTCCTGAGTTCAAATCTGGCCTCAGACACTGTGACCCTGGACAAGCCACTTCACCCAGTTTGCCTCAGTTTCCTCATCTGTAAAATGAGCTGGAGAAGGAAATGGCAAACCACTCCAGTATCTCTGCCAAGAAAACCTCAAATGGGGTCATAGAGAGTTGGGCATGACTGAAATGACTAAACATAAATGACAAAGAACAGGTGTCTTTCAGCCCTGATGGAGGGATCTTTCTCACTGAGAGTATTCTATGCCTGTGCAATCACAGTTCCAGAAAGAAAAATTGAGGAAACAGAGGCTCAGAGGAGTTGATCACACACACAGGGTACCCCAGCTAAATATGTGCCTGAGGCAGGATTTGAATTCAGATTTTCTTGACTCCTCCAGCCACCATGCCAGCTGGCCTCCTGGATTAAATGTTAGCAATGGGGATAAGGAAAATGGCTAATAATAATCTGGGAGAGGGAAAAATAGTCAAGATGGGGGATAACCTTATAATAGCTGATAATTAGCTAATGTTGTTTAAGCCTTACAAGGTCATCCTTGGAAGTCTGGGCGATGGTGTGGGAAAGGTCACAGAGATGGGTTTGGCTTGGAGTCTTGTGCACTCACCGAGCATTTCCCCAGTCGGCTGACTTTCCGGCCTCCCTCGCTCACACTGTACACATACACCAGGTTGTCATGGGAACCCACTGCCAGAAACGCCCCATCTGTTGGGACATGAGGAGATGGGGCCCTTAAGACCATGCCCTCCCTGGCCCCTGACCCAACTTCTCTCCCTGGGCTCCCTTCTGCCCAGAACTGGACACTCCCTACCTGGGGAAAAGCTGACCACAGAGATCTGCTCGTTACCATCTGTATGAATGGCCACAAGGTCATGGGTCTCAGTGTCCAGGAGGAGCCACCTGGAGGGGAGGGTCAAAGGCAGACTGAGCATTTCCCAGGCAGCAAAGCTCCCCCTGCCCCCTTTTCAGGAGGGAGGAAAGGCCAGCAGAGGGGTTGAGCTTCAATTTCCTCAGCAGTAAAGGAGGTTAATAACTGCCTCAGAATGGTTAGAAGGAAAAGGCTTTGGAAACCATGAAGCACGGGAGAAAGGGAAGGTATTATTTTAAAGAAGCTCAGTGACTGAGTGTCAGAGCTAAGTCAAATATAGGAACTACTCTAAGGTCTGATGAGCTGTTTGGGAGTGAGGACCAAAGGCCTCTTGTAAAAGATAAGGCTTTCACTCAATGGTGCGCTCCCTCCCTCCCACCTTCCCCGAGGTGGCAGCGCTCAGGTCCCTACCTGCCAGTGACTGTACCCACAGCCAGGACAGAACCATTGGGGTGGAAGCCAGCTGAACGGGCAGGATCCTAGAGGCCAGGAGAGAAAAGGCAGGATGGAAAATGGACCTTCTGAGTCTTTCTAGTTCCCCACCACCTTCCCATGCCCAGGGGGCTCTTCTCTCTACAGCCTGGCTTGGAACCTCTTTCTCCCGTGTTCTGAGATCTTTCGTGGCTCCTCACAACCCCCAGGGCCCTGCCCATGTCTTTCAATCTGGTACAGGGGTGGAGAACCTGTAGCTTCGAGGCCACACATGGCCCTCTAGGTCCTCAAGTGCGGCCCTTTGACTGACTCCAAATTTCACAGAACAAATCCCCTTAATAAAAGGATTTGTTCTGTGTAACTTAGACTCAGTCAAAAGGTCTTATCCAAGGACCTAGAAGGCCACATGTGGCCTCAAGGCTGCAGGTTCCCCACCTCTGCTCTAGTATTTGAGGACTTCTTGGTCAGTCCTCAATATCCCTCTCCAGTTTCCTCCCCTTCCAAAAGCCACCGCATCTCTCCACATTAGGATCCTCCTCATCCTTCAGGGACCAGATGGAACTTCTCCTTGACCAGAAAGCCCTCCCTGATCTTTATATCAACCAATATTTAATAAGCCTCTATATTTCTCTGCTCTGTGGCTCAGGGCCAAATGAGAAGAATTATATTAGCTTGAGGTAATGCAGAGGATAGGGACAGAGAAAATCTTGGGGGCTAGGCCTATCAGGGAAGGCTTCCTGGCGACCAAAGGGACCAGAGCTGTGCCCTGAAGAGCGATTAGCTACTTAGAAGGGAGAGAAGCTCTCCAACTTCAGGAAGTCTGGGAGGGCTTCCTGGAGGAGGTGGGATCAGCAGAAGGATAGGGAAGGCCTCAGGGCTTGGGCAGGCGAGTCAAGGGGGACATCCTGGAGTCAGGCATGGAGACGGAGGGGCTTGCTCTGAGGTGAGCCTCAGCAGCAAATCACATTAAGAGTGAGCAAAGGGACTGTGGGATGGGGTCTTCCTCTCACTTACCTCTATGATCTTGCTCCATATGGGTTGGTGGGAATCTGTACTCCACAAGTGTACTTGCTTGTCCTGGCCACATGTGACAAACTGGCCTTGGCTGGGATGGGTAGCTAGACCCCACAGCTCCTCAGTGTGGCCCTAGGCAGAGGGTGGGGGGGCAGGGGACAATCACAGAACAGAGAACACCAGAGATGGATGGGCCCCCCAGGCTAACTGTCTGTTCCAATGTTCTTTTTTCACCAATTAAAAAACTCCCACCGGGCTCTGACCTTCCCTGCTCCAAGGGCCTTCCCTGCTCTGACATTTCCCTGTTCTAAGAGCCCTCCCAGCTCTGACATCCTGTGTTCTAAGGGCCCTCCCAGCTCTGACATTCTCTGGTCTAAGGGCCTTCCCAGCTCTAATGTTCCATGTTCTGAGGTCATTCCCAAGTTCTAAGTCCCCTCGCAATTCTAATACTTTATGTTCTAAGACCACTTTCAGCTCTGACATTCTATGTCCAAAGGTGCCTCTCAGCTCTGATTTCTGAGATCTGATGCCCCTCTGAAATCAAGCTTCTGGCCTAGAGACAGCCAGGGAGTGATTGGGTTTCCATGGGTCAATACCGCCATCTTGTGGCCATTTCTAGTACTGGGAGAATAGAGGCTTTATAGCATGTAGATACAGGCTCTCCTGCAGGAAGGGTCCTCAAAGGCCTCTTGGTCCTCCTCACAGAAGAGAAAATCGCAGCCCAGAAAAGGAAGATGATTTTCCCTAGCTCCCACGGTAGTAATCTTTTAAGGGAGTATTTGACCGCAGGCCCTCTGAGTCCAGAGTCAGGGCTCATTCAAAGCAAGGTTGAGGTGCTGGGCATTGCTCTGAGGCAAGAGTTCCAAGAGCGCTCATCCCCTTTGGCCAAACGTTTGAAGTGACCTGCCTCAGTGCCCTCAAATATCAGAGCCTCTCAAAGGGTGATGGGGCTGGGTCCCAGGGGGAGAGGACACATGCAGGTTAGACGGGAGGTAGGGAGCTCACCTGGACCAGGGCAGAGAAGCCCGTGTGGACTGAGCCCCGAAGGATGGAGTTGCGGGTCGTGCCCACAAACAGCTCATCTCCCCGGCCTTCTGCCACCGTGCGCACTGGCCCAAGGGCCTCCGGGACCTGGGGAGGCGGCAGGGGAGGGGAGTGGACTGACCAGCAGAGACACACAGGCACACACATGGGGGACCAAGGGGGGGGATAGGGGCAGCATTAGGGCTGGGCTTCCCAGACCTCCCCCTCCCTGGACTTAGCCAGGGCACGGGATCTCCCAAGCCTTCTCTTATAGGCACAGGAGCCAGGAGAGGGAAGGTCCAAGGGAAGGAGTCCAATCAGGTGGATCAGGACTTCGAGACACCTTGAAGGCCACCTAATCCAACCCTCTCATTGCCCAGGAAACTGAGGCGCAGAGGAGCAAATGACTTATCCAAAGTCACAAGGTAGCAAATGGCAGAACCCAGATCTGAAGCCAGTGACCCCAACTACAAATCCAGAGCTCTTTCCACAGAAGGGAGGTGGAACACGAAGAAATAACTGTTATTATCTGCTTTCATCTTCCAAGCGCTCCCACATTTCCAAATGTTTGCTGTATCACCACCGTCCTTTGCTGTGCAAACATCATGATACCCACTTTACTGATGAGAAAATGAAGGTGCAGGAAAAGGGTGTATGTGGGGAATTGTGGAGGAGACAAAGTAACTGAAGTGGTGAATCCTGGACAAGGAGGAGGAAGGGGCAAGGTCTGGGTTTAGACAGCTGTTGGCCAGTAACAGCTGCTGTGCAGAGCCAGAGAATGACACGGTGAAGGCTGGTCAGTGTAAGAGGTGGCGCTGGGTACCAGGAGTGGGCGGAGTTAGAAGGACGTGACGTCAAGGATCAATGGGCGGGGCCAGAGCTAGGAAAAGCAGGGGGCTGCGCTCTCTGCCCGTTTAAAAAATGCAATCAATTTGATATTCAGGTCAGAGATCTAAGGATCTTTGATTAAAAGGGACGTGGCCTAGGAGGCAGGTCAAAAGACACCAGGCAAGGCTTGGGATCTGGGAGGTCCTGCTAACATTTCTGTCTAGCGCTGGAAGTTTACAAAGCTCATGACCTCCCTGGGCTGTGATCCCGAATACTGCCTAGACAAGTGAATCCCTTCTTTATATTCAGAGGACTTAAGAGCTAGAAAGGAATCTAGAAATCATCTGATAGCCCCGAGAGGCTTACCCAAGGTCAGCCAGGTAGCAAGAGGCACAGCTGGGCATCGATGCCGGTTTCCATAGTTCCAAGTATGCGGTTGCCTTTTAAGGCTGGCCGCAGGAAGGTACAGAGCCCAAGGCTCTGGACTGGCAGGGCCTGGGGCTGGAGCAGAGGGCGGGGTCTAAGCCAGCTCCCGGCCACCCGCCCCTTACCTCAACCTCCTGCAGTTGGCTGTAGTCCCGGCCCCAGAGCACCACACGCCGGTCTCGGCCGCCCCCGGACACCAGCGTCCCGTCCCGCAGGACGCACAGGCCGAAGACACCGCCCTCGTGGGCCCCTGGCACCGCGTGGCTGATGCGAGTCCCTCCTGCAAGGGAGGCAGAAGGCACGTGCTGGCTCTGCTCTCTCTCCCACAATTCTCCATCCTTCGCTCCCCAGCTGGCGTCTCCACCACTTTCTCATCCCTCTGCCTCTCCAGAAAACGCCCCCTGACCGCCCCAAACCTCACTGGCTGCTTCTTACAAAGTCAGAGCTGAGAGGGGCTTCTGAAACCAGAGTCTCCCATCCTCCCCTCCATTGTACAGACAGAGAAATTGAGGAAAAGAAAGGGGCAGAGCCTCACCCCAGCACACACAGTAAGTCAATGGGAGTAGAGTACAAGTGTTCTACATGCACAATTCCTGTCTTTTCCACTCACTCTGCCTCAGTCTCCTTTTCTGTCTTTTGCCTGAAGCTAAATGGGGAGGCTTCCTTGTTGAGGGAGAGAAGAGGGGGACCCTCAAGAGGAGTGTCTCTGACCTTTTCCCCAGATATAGATGTTTCCACTGGAATCTCCAGTGACCACGTCACCACCCTCTGTGAAAGCCACACTCAGCACATACTTGGGTTTCTCACGTTTCTGGGGAAAGGAATGGGATAGAGGAAGTCACCATCAACAGGAAGAAACTTTTTGGGAATGGCCCTCTGCCTCACAACACACTCCTAAGCCACCAGTCTGTAAGCTGGGTTTGCCTCCTATCTCCATTTCTCACCTCCATTTCTTCTCAGGCTCCCTTCTCTACAATATCCCAGTTGCCATCTCTGATGAGCTCAATGGCTCTCTGGGCCTCTGTTGGGCCAGGCCTTGGGGTTTCTTCCAATTATCTGCCTCTGTTTACTGATGAGGACTATGGAGAGACAGGGAGTCCCCAAAGCCCTTCTCCAAGCTTCTCCTCTTTTCCCATCTGTCTCTGTCTCTTTAGCTCTCAGGTCTCCAGTTTCTGCTTCCCATCTTCCCATCTTGGTCTTGTTTTCTGTCTCTGCCTCTGAATCCATCTGTGTGTCTGTACCTCTCTCCATGTATCTCACACTCCCTTTTTGATTCCCTCCCTTGCCCATCTAAGGATCTGCCTGTTGTCTCTATTGGGGCTCCCTGTTTGCAGCTCTATGTGGTTCACTCTCTCCTTGTGGCTAAGCATCTCTTTGGCTCTATCCTGGTTTTTGCTTCTTCCTGCCTCGGCATTTCTCTTCCCTCCCTCCCAGCACCCCATGCCCCCTGAAAGCCCAGAGCAGGAAGGGACCTGAGAGGCCATCCTCACCTCAAAGATGCCTTGCCTCTTGCTCAGGCTTCCCCCTTCAAGATTCCAGAAATAGATGTGGGACTTCCCACAAGTGATGATCAGGTTGGGCTCGGTGGGATGGAAGGCAGCAACCAGGACAGCTTCATTGGAACACTGTGGGTAGGGAAGGGAACACAACAGATCCACATGTAGGTCAGGAAGTTGGAGCCACAAGTGCCCTTAAAGGCCACTGAGTGCCACTTGCTCATACAGACGGAGAACCTGAGACCCAGAGAGGTTGAGTGTCTTTCCCAAGATCACAGGTGGAAAAAGGTCTGGACTGGGAGTTGGAAGACGTCAGTTTGAACTGTCAAGTTATGTGGCCTGGGGCCAGTGGCTTCCCCTTTTTAGGCCTCAGTGAACAGGCTGGACCAGAGGGTCTCTAAGAACTCTTCCATCTCTAACCATTTGAGCTGCGGGTCCTTTTCTCTAGTGTGCTAGAGGGAGCCCCTGGGTGAATGTTGTGGGGAGGGAGAGCAATCCTATGACATCTCCACTGATGAACAAAGACCCATGGGCTGGGCGGGAAGAAGCCTGAGTTTGAGCCTCACTGATCTGCTGTGAGTTTCAGCTACTGCTTTCTTTTCTCTGGGGCCTGGTTTTGCTTTTTGTAAAATGAGAGCCAGGACGGGATGTTGGACTCTAAGGTCCCTCTGAACTCTGCCAGCCTGAGCTCCGAGGGGACTGGGGATGCTCAGGGAGTGCTTGAGGCTCTGAACTCTTCTGGTGTGGGAGAAGTTAGACAAGGCGTGGGGGGTGGCGGTTCTCCTCACCTTGACTTCAGTCACTTTTTGCTCCTTCGCCCAGTCCCACACCGACAGCACATGGTCATTGGATTCATCCACAGCACACAGTAGGTTCCCTCCATTCTAGGTGGAAGAGGAACCAGTCAGCAGAGGCTGCCCCTTCTAAATCAGCATTCCTGACATAGCTAGACCCAGGGGCATCTGACAGAGGCCAGCAGCACAGAAAACTGGTGCCAGGCAGCAAGGGAAACATAAAGGAAGGCAGAAGTGGGTAGAAAGGGAATTTCACAGTAGGCCTACGGGAGGACAAAGGGATCACTGGAAGGAAATGGAACTTACGGACTTGGAGAAGCCCACACAACAGACACCTCGGTCAAAAGAACCCAGGCCTAGCACGTGCAGGGTAGAGAGGGAGACTGAGTCCCAGACCCTCACGTGGGGAGGCAGTGGCTACACAGAAAAACAAGGAGAAAAAAGAATACTCAAAGTCTGAGTACTGGCCACTCACCCACACTCTTCCACTCACACTCAGGATATGGGATAGCACCTCCCCCAGACTCCAATTTCTCTTTCAGACATTCCCAGGGGCTCTGTGTCCTCCAGCTTCCCACATCTGGGACCTACAGCCCAGGTGTCTCCAGGCTTTTTACCTTGCCCTCTTTGGTGGTCCCAGCCACTTGTCCTGTGGCGATAGTGACCATGTCAGGGTGAACTGCCAGGCTGAGAAAGAGAGGGAAGGGAGACCCAGGTCACAGGGATCCCTTGATCTGTGGACTTCTAAATTCCACCTCCCTCTCCCTTCCCTCTTCCACCTGCCAAAGGCTGAAACTAAACCTTTCTCAGAACTCGGAGAGCCCCAGCCTTCTCCCCATTTTATAGATGAAGGGAAACTGAGGTGCAGAAAGGGAAAAAGACTTTTCATTTGTCCAAGATTGCCCAGGGAGTGAGAGGCAGAGCCAGGATTCTTTTAGGTCTACCAGACTGCATTCCTGGCCCCCTCCCCCTCCTTGGGGCGGGTCTTCCATCCTGGTGACGTCACCACGTCCGGGGCGCAGAAGGGGTGGAGAAGAGGGGTACTGAATGCATCTCTGGAGGCGGGGTGGGGGCGGTGTCTCCTGGGACAATGGGGATTTCAAGGGTTCCTTCTCACCACTTGATGTCGTCTGTGTGGCCCAGATAGTGGCGTTGCCTTTGTTCCTCCACGCTGTAAAGGACTCCCACGGAGGCTACAAAGTACACGATCTCCCCCGTGGGCAGCAGGTAGAGGTTGGCCCGGCAGTCCCGACCCCGGTACCCGTAGCTGGGCCCACTGAGTCAAGGACTCTTTTCTCTAGTGTCACCATGAGGAATCCCTCACATCCAAGAAGGCCGGGGTGGAACTGGCCTCCTCCGGAAGCCTTCTCACATTGCCCCAAGATAAAAGGCTCTTTGTGCACCTCCTCTCCTCACCTCAGAGTCCAAACCTTCCTAGATTATCCAAGGCTTAGCTGAAACTCACCTCTGCCTGGGAAGTCATCTGGAACTGTCCAAACCTTCATGCCCTCTGCATGTCTAAATCTTCCCCAATCTCTTTTAGAAAACCCAGCTCAAAGCCATCTCTGAAAAATCTTCCTGGATTTTCTGAGTTTATACAATATCTCTTGCCTACTCCCCTACCCCCACCCCATCTTCACACCGTTCAAGGCTCAGGTATGTTCTACCTCCTCCCAGGAGCCCTCCCAGACAGTCCTTAGGACTCTTCTAATACTCATTTCCCCTCACTGTTCTTCAGGACTCTGGTCAGTGCCACCAAAGCTCTTAGATCTTTGGAGCCCATGTGGTCCAACCTTCTTGGAGAGAGAAACAGAGTTCCAGCAAGCGGAGCTGGGAGCATTTGGATTCAAACCTAGATGTCCTGACTCTCCAGCCTTCCTTCTTGGGAGGCTTTGGTGTAGTGGTGGAGTCATTATCAGATTCAGAGCCAGAAAATCTGGGCTGGAATCTGCTCTGACTCATTAGCTATATCACACTGGGCAAGACACATGATTAGAGGCAGGGGCATCAAGGGGCAGTGGAAAAGGTTTAGACTTGGAGTCAGGAGAGAACTGAGTTAGAATTCTACCCCTGCTACTTAATGGTTGTGGAAATCACTCGAGCTCCATTGACTCATCTATAAAGCAGGAATACCACTACCTTAGCATATCTGTCACAGGATTGTTGTGAGGCCCCAGTGAAATCTTCTATATTAAGGGAGGGATTGAGAAGCCAATCTACCCTCACTTAGCTAACCTCCTTTCTGTCCTCTGTAAGCCCCCTTACTGCAGCCTACAGAAAGGATACACCCAGTCCAACTTGAATCGTCGGGCAGGTAGCTCTGGATGGGCATCCAGACTGTAATTGGACACCAGGGAGTTGGGGATCAGCATGGACACTGGACGGCCCCGAAGAAACATCTTCACAGATCCCTCCTCTGCAGGAGCAACCACTTCTAGTCAGGGGGCTGAGACCCAGGTCTCTTTCTTCCCAGCTTGACATCCTCCCCTCCCCCAGTCTCTACCTTCCATCTCCCCAAACTCCCACTCACCCAGGCTGAAGATAACTTCTTTGGTCTTGCTGTTGGGGCAGGAAAAGGAAGCCGTTAGAGGATGAGATGGGGGAGGGGGCAGCTTCCCTTCTGAGGCCTTCTTGTGGTCCTCATCCCACTTTCCCACCTCCCAAAAGGTTAATGGTGCCTTGGAGTCATAGAACCTTAGAATATCTGACACATCGGAGCCTTAGATGTCCTTAATCTTGAAGGCTTGGAATATGGAATGTCAGGGCTGAAAAGAACCTTGAAAGCCACCTGAGACTCTTCTACCTGCTAGGGACAGGTGACAAGAGGGTGACCATGGTGTGTCAGCTGGCTAGTAGGGCCTCTGGATACAGTCCAGTGCAAAGTATCATTTTACATCAGGGGTAACTGAAGCTGAAAGGGACGGGGGAGGGAGAGAGAGGTAGCCCAAAGAAAGTGTGCTAATTAGGAGGCACAGTCAGGTACCGGAGCTCCTCCTCTCCGAAGTTTAGCTCGGAGAGTTTGTTTTGAAAGGGGGCGTGGTGCACAAGAGCGGAAAAGTCTAGGGAATGGGGGTAGCGGGGAAGTGTAGCGGCCACCGTACCCCTCTTCTCCCCACTGGAGACAATAGCTCCGGACCCCTAACACCGAGTCCGAGAGAGGCTAGGGGGAGGGGCGCATTCCCCTTCCACGGTCTGAATGTGCAGGGAGGAGTTACTAAGGCCGGCCAAGAGCATCCGGAGGAAGGGAGAGCCTAAGGGAGTCCTCTCGAAGCAAGGGACGCTGGGTGACCCCAGGGACTGGGTTGGGGAAGGGTCTCACCCAGGTCCGAAGCTACTCATGGCGGCGGCGGTGGTGGAGGTAGCCGCAGGAGTAAGAGAGGCGGCGGCGGCGTTAGCAGCTCTTGGAGAAGGGGCGGGGCGGGGGGGGGGCAGGGCGGAGTCAGGAACCCGAGAAGCAGCTTCCTGCCCCTGGAGGTCCGCGCTCCACCCCGCCCTGGCCGCGGCCCTCCCTGGGCCGCCTCAAACACCCCGCCCCTGTCCCGGCTTGCACTCTCAGAGAGGACTCTCTGGGATTCTTAGGAGGCTGCAAATCGGCAGGCTCGAACTTGTATCTGAGTACCTGGATTCAAATTTTCTTTCGGTTGCTAATTACCTGTGTGACCTTGAATAAGTTACCTCCCCTTTGTGGGCCTTAGGTTCCTGACCTCTAAGATGGAGGGCAAGATGGTTAGCGCTGTGCCGGGCCTGGAGTCAGCAAGACCCATCTTCCCGAGTACAAATTAGGTCTCAGACACTTCCTAGCTGTGTGACCCTGGGCAAGTCACTTAACCCTGTTGGTCTCAGTTTCCTCATCTGTAAAACGAGCTGGAGAGGGAAATATCTTTGCAGAGAAAACCCAAGGGGTCATGAAGAGTCTGACGTAACTGAACCACAACAACGAACGGCTGGCCTGGAAGACCCTTCTGGTTATAAATCTACCATCTGATTAAGTGCCTACTATGTGCCAGACGTTAGGCGCTTTGCCAGATGTGCTGGGCATTGGGAACACAAAGGTAAAAACTGCCCAGTCTTCAATTGTACTGGAGGAAATCATGTGTTCACATAGAAGTAATAACAAAGCATATATTTAATAAGTAACAGCTACAGTCACTGCCCTGTCCTCAAGGACTTTTCTGTTCTAGAGAAGATAGGACAGAGGGTGATGGAGCCGATGTTTGGACCCGTGATTTCATTAGTGTGTGGGTCCTCCCGGCGTGGAAACTCCCTCCACTGATGCAAGTGAGCCGCTAGTCATTAATTGCTTCTCAGAGCCTTAACTTGACTCTCTCAAGGTCACACACCCAGTAGGTGACAGCCAGGTGAACCTCCAAGTCTTTCTTCCTAACTCTGTCCACTACTCCAGAACATGACATGTACACAGACCTAGGGTATAGTATATTATGCACAATAATACAGAACAGTGTGATGGGAGAATGAGACCTGGAGGAAGATGTGAGGAGCTGGGAAGCGGCTGGGGCCTTGAAAGAAGATAGTGAAAGACCAGGACGGCCTAGGGAGAGGCAGACATTCATGTAGGGTTCTGAGATTCTACAGAGCCCGCTTTGCTTCTAGGGGGTCTGTCTTTCTCATAGTCCTCCCCAACCTTGCTTCTCCTAGCTCCGCCCCTTTAGCGTTGGCCCCGCCCCCAACCGAGGCCCCGCCTCCTACCCGTCCTTTTTGGCGCTGCAGTTGCTGCTGGAGGATGTGGTGCGGCTGCGCTCATCTCGGCGGACAGAAGAGAGGCGTTCCGGGGATGGGCAGCGCCGTCCGCTATGTCTGGGCACAGAGAGCGGGGCTGGTTGCTTGTGCCTAGCCTCCTCCCCCTCTCCTTTCCTCTTCCCTTGCTCCCTGTCTCCTCCCCTCCTGCCCTTTTCTTCCTCTTTCCCCTTGCTCCATCTCTCCCACCTTTCCCCTGTGCACCTTACCTTCTTCTCTTTCCTACTCCTCCTCCTGCCCACGCTCCTGCCCCTCTCCGCTCTCGCCCCGTTCCCTTCCCGCCACATAGAGCCAGAAGGCCGTCTAGTCCACCCACTTAATTTTAGAGATGAGGAATCGAGGCCTGGGAAAGTGAAGTGACTTGAACAAGGTCATACAGATAGTAAGTGCCAGGGTTGGGATCCCTGTAATCCCCCCTCCTTTTTATCCTCCCTCTCCGCACACTCTCGGAACGCTAGAGTCAGCATCCCCCAGCCTCCATTCTTACCCTCTCCCTGAGGTCGCTTCCTTCTTGGGAGAAGAGGGGGAGGTAGCGTAGCCTCCGGGGCGTCGAGGGGTCGTCACACCATTCACCGAGGGTCGGGAAGGAAAGCCCTTCAGGAGCTGGCACACTGGGGAGAGGAGGAAAGGAGGTCATTAGGCCAAAGAGTGTTCGAGTTGGATGGCACCTTTAGAGCTGGCTCACTTGGGTCAACTCTCTCATTTTACAGATGGGGAGCCTCAGTATCTAGAACCCAAGCGATTTGTCCGAATTGATTAGGTGGTAGAGATCTGAGTCCATGTCTTCTCATTCCAGACCCCAATTCTCCCCTTCCGCTGTGCCTAGATGTCTCCCCAGTTAAGCCTAGCCCACCCCATTGACCCTACCTCTACTGCGACAGCAATGCCCCCATCCCCACCCCACCCCCAGTCCTATTCCATCTTGCTTTTGATTTCGGTCCTACCATTTCAAGATGCTTTAAGAATTAGATTTTAAAAGCGTAAGATCTAAGTTCTAAGACACAAACTCTAAATGAGGAGAGAAATCAGGTGCAATGAGAATTTGGAGTTCAGGAAATCTGGACTCAGACACTTAACAAGCCAAGTTACACCACAGCAATCTCGTCACTTCCCCGAGCCTCAGTTTCCCCTTCCGTAAAACGCAGCAATAATATTTGCACTCCCTATCTTATAGGGTTTTTTTTTTTAGGAAAGTGCTTTGAATTGAAATTATTAATAAGATTCAATGGCTAAGAATAAATCTGAGATATTCAGAGAAACATGGGAAGATTTGTATGAACTGATGCAAATTTCATAAGTACAAACAGAGAAACAATGTGGACGGTGACTACAACCATGTAAAAAGAAAGAAAAATTTTAAAACCTGAATTCTGTTTAATTGACAGTTTCCATACCTTTTAATAGCTGTGCCCCACACCTGAAATGTTCTCCCTTTTCGCCTTCACCTCTTGGAATCATGGTTTCCTTCGGGGCATAAACACCACTTACGCCAAAGACCTTTCCCCATATTCTTCTCCTCTCCCAAAACTGCAAAGGAGGGGAGGGGTACCTGTCCTACTAAGGTTACTGTGTATTTACTTTGTATGTATCTTGGAAATATCTATATACATACATGCCTTCTTTGACAGAATGTAAGCTTCTCAAGGGCAGGGACTGTTTCCCATCCATCTTTGTATTCCTAGCTTCTAGCACAGAGTAGGCACTTTAAAATGCTGACTGATTGATTCTAATGTCCAAGCTTGATCACAGAGAAGAACTGAGAGTGTGCCTCCCTCCCTTCCTTGCAGAGATGGAGAGACCAAAGCAAACATAGTATATTGGGGGGGGGGGGAATGCTGGATTTGGCATTAGGAAGAACCAGCTTCGAATTCCATCTTAAACACTTCCTGGCTGTGTGACCCCAGCCAAATCTCTTAACCTCTCTGATCCATCATCTGTAAAGTGGCACCACATCGTAAAGAAAAGATAAGAATCAAGTCTGTCCAGTGTTTTGTAAACCCTAGAGAAAGACTCTTTTATAAATGTGAACTCTTTTTTTTTCCTTCTCTCAAGATGGTGGACAAAAAGCCCCCAAAGGAATCAAAGGAGGAGATCAAAAAGGGAAAAAAAGAGAACAAAAAGGAAGATATGGCTGAAAAGGTGACGGAAAAGCCTCAAAAGCATTGTAGTAGGAACCTAGTCCTGGCCCAAGGGATTGGTAGATACTCCAGGTCTGCAATGTATTCCTGAAGAGCCATGTACAAGTGGAAATATGTACCAAAAACCCGGATTGAAAGGAAAAAGAAAGAGAAGGTGCCTGCTATTATCTCAATGCCAGGTGGTGGTGATAAGAATGGAGGAACCCACGCGGTAAAGATTCACAAAATGCCTCGGTATGACTCTACTGAGGATGTGCTTAGAAAGCTGCCAAGTCATGGCAAAAAGCCCTTTAGCCAGCATATGAGGAGACTTGGAGCTAGCATCACCTTAGGCACCATTCTGAGCATGCTCCCTGGCCTCCACAGGGGCAAGCCAGTGGTTTTCCTGAAGCAGCTGGCTAGTGGCTTGCTACTGGTGACTGGACCTCTGACGATCAACCACGTTCCTCTGAGAAGCACCCAACAGAAATTTGTCATTGCCACCTCTACCAGGGTTAACCTTTCAGGTGTAAAAATTCCAAATCATCTTACTGATACTTACTTCAAGAAGAAGAGGCTCCATAAACCTAGACACCAAGAAGGAGATTTTTTGACACAGAAGAAGAGAGATGAGAGATCCCAGAGCAGCGCAAGGCTGATCAGAAAACAGTGGACTCTCAGATCCTGTCCCAAATCAAGACAACTCCTCAGCTCCGTGGCTACCTGCATTCTGTATTCTCTCTCTCCAACGGAGTTTATCCTCACAAACTGGTGTTTTAAATGCCTTGCAGAGAACTCATTAAAATATTTGGAATAGCAAAAATAAAATGTGAACTATCTTGATATAATATTGCATATGTCAGGACCTCAGAATCAGGAAGACCTGGGTTCAAGTTCTGCCTTGATAAGTAGAGGCCGTGTGACCCTGTCCAATTTACTGAACCTCTCGATTCTCCCAGCCTAAGCGTTCAGTACATATTAGGTGCTTAATAAATACTTATTGACTGACTTACTGCCAACTTAAGCCATAGATGGCAGAGCAGATGCAATTTTTGACAGGGTCTCCTCAATGGGAAACCTAGACCAATGAAATAACTGGTCCCTAGACCAACGAAATAATAGATCAGGTCCTAAAAGGGGAGGGAGGGATGAATATGCTCTCAAACTGGGCTCATGCGTTGACTTTGCTGGACCGTTTCTTTTAAAATCCCGGTGCCAAGGAAAAGAAGGATTGAGGGGGAGGGGGTATTCACAAATGAAGGCGATGTAGGGCTTAGCACACTGCCTGGCACGTAATAGGCGCTCACTAAAATGCTTATTGACTTGATCTGACAAGTCAAGGCAAAAGGTATCGCTAAAAATGCCTGCTAACCACTCTGTGACTAAGATCTCGAATGTCAGAGCTTCCTCTGGTTTCCCCAAGTCTCGGGTGGTCAGTGTCTAAGGTTCTAGAGTTCTAAGGAGTTAAGTTCCCACCACTGTGGTGCCCGGGCATCCCAACGTCTGAGGATTCGGTGTTCTGCGGCCCCGTCCCGGTACCTGTGGCTGTGGCGCCCAAACGCAGCGGGGCCCGCCCTTTGGGGGTCCCGCGGGCGCGGATCGTGGTCCCCTGCTCCTCGCACACGCGGAGCCGGCGCAGGGCGTCCGCCAGCGCCGCCTTCAGCACGGCCAGCTCGTCTTCCTGCAGCTGCAGCCGCTGCTCCAGCGCCGACACGCGGTCGTCCACCTCCATGCCGCTCCCGGACAGACTGTCATCTATAAACGAAGGAAAGCAAGGTGGAGAAGCAGACACCCTAGGGCAAACGCACGAACAATCCCCCCGCCCAGCCCCCTTCGCCTCCTACGTGGGTGGAAGGGACAAATGCGCGGGGGGCTTAATGGGACCTGGCCTTCGAGCTGGAAGGGACCTCAGTAATCACCTGATCCAACCCCATCCCTTCACAGAACAGGACAGTTAAGTGCCTTATTCCAGTTCGTACAGACAGTGAATTGAGGAAGCTGGATTTGAACCCAGGGCCTCTGACTTCAGACTTTCTGCAGACTGAAGAGGCAAGGCCACAAGGAAATGGGGTCGGAGAAGGGAGCGGAGAGGAGACTCGGAATCATCTCTTATTCCTACGGCCTCTGTTGTCCGTTTCGAGGACACTTGGGCAAGTCAGCTCCCTGTCTTGGCCTCGGTTTCCCCTTCTGGGACACAAGAAGCCTGTTTCAAGCAGGTTGTATCTAAGGCACCTTCCAGCACTGATATTCTAAGCTTTAAGATCCCTAGAGCCCCCGATTCTATGTTCTTTC
Organism: Phalanger gymnotis; assembly: GCA_028646595.1. Classification (NCBI taxonomy): domain Eukaryota; kingdom Metazoa; phylum Chordata; class Mammalia; order Diprotodontia; family Phalangeridae; genus Phalanger; species Phalanger gymnotis. The sequence goes on from CM053622.1 coordinate 787,548,353, forward strand.
GACCCCTCCCTCCAAGACACACATATGCTCCACCCCAGGGCTAATGGCAAGAACTGGATTAAGGTAGAGCAGCGGTGACCCCTGGCGACGAGTGTAGGGAGTGCCGGCAGAGCTGTGCCAACTGGGAATCCTTAAAGCGAGGTGTGGGTCACTCCTTTGACAGCCCACTTCCCAGTTTTTGGAGACACTTTACCCTCCCCACCCCAGGCTACATATTGTTCACCCTGTCCCATCCTGAGCCCCACCCATCTCATCAGCCACCCCTCTCAGGCCTTCCTGGAGTTAAAGAGGCTGAGGACCCTCTCCCCTATCTCCCAAGTACCAGGAGATTCCTGCTCCCACTTCTCTGGGTTGGTGGGGGCTTAAGGGGGGGGGGCACCTGCCATCCTGAGGTCCGCTAGCTCCTCCCGCTAGGTCCGGGCTCCGCAGTGCCTCCAGCCCCGCCCCCTCCCTCTGCTCGCTGCCCAATCCCCTGCACGAACTTTCCTGCCACCCCACCCCCACTCCCCGCCCTTGGTCCGAAGCCAGCAGCCTGCAGCGGCCAGACTAGATGGGGGTAGGAGGGCTCCCTTTAGGAGAGGGAGAGGAGGGTCCCTTTAGGTGGGAGGTGGAGAGGAAGAAGGGGGCGGACCCATACAGGGTCCGCCATCCTATTATTGCTAAGCTTCCCAGCTTCCATCTTCCCAAGATTCTGGTTCTATGAGAAGAGGAAGGGAGGAGAGGGGCGTGGGGTCTGCATCGTTCGCACCTCGCCCCTCCAGGAGAAGGGATCCAGGTACCCCGGCCCTCCAGCTCTGCTCCTTTCAGCCCATCATTAGGCCCGCCCCCAGACGTTTCAAGCCCTCACCCCCTTAACCTCTCAGGAGTACCTGACATGCGTCGGTTCTCACGGCTACTCTGAGGATTCCCCGAGTGCTTGGGAGTGGAGGGGAGGTGTTATATGGGGAGGTGAAGCCCAGAACTGGCGATCTTTCTCTCCCCTCTCTTCTCTCCGTTTCTCTTGTTCCCCAAGAGGGCTCCACCCCAGAAATAGTTGCATCTGGAGGCTTGGAGAGAGGATGTCGCATGCCACCCGTCGTCCAGTGGCCGGTAAGGGTGGGGGGAGCATCCTCTCCTCCAGTCTGAGCGCTCTCTTTACAGGAATTTGGCAACCCTCCATCACACAGTTTTCTCCTCGGCACCTCTCACTCACCTGGCCCCAGGTATCCCCAGCTAAAGTCCTTCCCCCACCTCCCCAATGCTGGGTTTCTTCTCCATCGCCTTTATGTGTGTGCTCCCCCCCCCCCACCACCCATCCTGGTTACTCTCATCCTTCCTAATTTCTCTCAGGCCTCTTCCATCTCTGCCCACTCCTCTCTACCTCTCTCAGTGTTCTCAACCCACCAAGCCTCTTTCACTTTCCTAAGGCAGTTTGTCCCTTTCCCTCTCTCTCCTGCCACTTTCCCTAGGTTGCCTCAGTTGCCCCGAGGCCCAAATTTCCCATTGCTGGAGTCCTTTTGGTCTCCCGCCCTCTCTTCCATCGTCCTGCCTGCCCAAGGTTTTTCATCCCACTGCTCCAGCACTAAGCCCTGGTCCTCAGCCTCCTCCCTATGACTGATGTCTCATCTGTGTTTCAGCCAGCTGCCCCAGAACCCCTAGATTTCTTCTGTCTCTCAAGTCTCTGGTTCTCTCCTCAGTCTCCATGCCCTAGGCTTTTGTCTCCCTTAACTCCAGGTAACCCCCACCACCCCATCCTGCTCCTTTTCTCTCCTCCACCCATTCCCTCATCCCTCCTGTCCCCAGTTTTTCATTCCTTTCAATCATCTCTCCGGTTCCTCAGCCAACCCTCCCCAGTTCTTCATTTCCCTTGCTCTTTCCCCTTCTTTTATGGCCCTCGGTCTCCCTTTGGGTCCTGGGCCCCCACCACTCCCCGCCCCCATGCAGTCTCTTTCACATAGCTTTCAGTCCCCACCTTCCTTGTTTCCTGAGTGACCCCAGCCCCTCCTCTACCACCACGTTCCCTCGGGCAGGGAGGGAGTGGAGCTAGAGCCTTATCTGCCCGGGTTTCTCATGCACCTACCCATTCCCCTAACATTTCTCAATTCTCCTCTGCTCTCCTATCACCCTTACTCCTATTGCTTCAGCTTCCTCAGTCTCGGTTTCCCCAGATCCCAACCCCATAGCCTTCTCCTCTGCCCTGCTCTTCCCAAGTCCTTGGTCTCCCCTTACTCTCCAATCCCTCATTGCCTCAGTTTCCCTAGTTTCCTGCTCTTGTCCTTCCAGTGTCCCCTATCTTTGCCTCCTCCTGTTCGCTGTAGCCCCTTCCTTCCTTCTCAGTTTCCCCTCCCTCTGGACTCTCTCAGCTCTCAACCCCTTCTCCTTCCTCACCGCACCCCACCAAGGTTTGGACTCCCTCCTGTCTTCCCCAGATTTCTTCCTTCTTGGCCTCAGTTCGTCCCCAAGCTCCCACCACCACCACCTTTGTGTCCTTGCCGGTGGGGAAGGGTGGGAGGAGAGAGGGGATGTAGTCACTACTGCCCTGCCCCTCCCCCATCGTCCTCAGCCCCTCAACCTCCAGCATCCCCCTTTGTTGCCTCAGTTTATCCCCGGGTTCCCTACCACCACTGTGCCTGCCAGCCTGTGGCAAGGGATGGTAGGGAAGGAAGGGAGGATGAGGCGGAGCTTTGCTCTGTCTTTCATCTCTATCCGCTCCCTCTTGAACACACACACCCTCTTCATTGCCTCAGTTTCCCCCCTGTCCTGTGAGCGGGAGGGTGGTAATGAGGGGGCAAAGAACGGATAGATCTGGGACCCCGAGCCGGGGACTGACCGTGGCAGAAGCGAAGCAGAGAGGAGGTGTCGTACAGGCCGGGGGGGCAGGCCGGGCCCGGCTCCCGCTCTCGCTCAGACATCGCTGCGATCCCAGCCCGGGCCCGGCCTCCCGTCGCCATGGCGACCAAATACCACCCCCCCCCCTCCCGGTGTCCTTCTCCACTCCCTCCTCCCGAAACTACGGGCTAAGACGGGCGGCGGAGACCGGATCGGCGCCCCACACTACCTCAGACCCCGGGCTCTCCCCGCCTCAGCCTCCTGATTGGCTGCCCTCCGGCCAATGGGGCTACAGCAGAGCCAAGGATGCTAAGAGCTCGGGGCTGCCCGGATCCCCAACACCTTCCCCCTCCCCCACCTCGGGGAACCCCGCCCCCGCAGCCCTCACTGCTTATCATACTCAGCTCCAATCCCAATATTTTAGCCCCGCCCCAGGACACACCCCATGTCCTAGGCTCCAGCCTAATGCCTACAGCTGCCTCCGGACGCCTCTTTCCATTCGCTTCTTCTACCTCCAGCCCCGTCCCAGAACCTTCAGCCCCGACTCAGAACCCTCCTCCTGGTCCATGCTCCTTGGTGCACAGTCTGGCCTCCTTCGTCCTCCTGCTCCTTTGCCTCGCCATAGATCTTCCCCAACATTCCACGGGGAAATGGAGGCTTACAAAAACTAAGTGACTTCTAACAAAGCCAGTAATTATCGAAGCTGAACACCACCCGTCTAATTCCACTACCTAAGTCCTTTTAGTTATAACAGGCTGCCTCTCAGAACCTCAGAACCTTCCCATCACAAGACCTTGGGATCTTGGAATTTATCATCTCAGCTCCTCAAAATCTTAGAACCTGAGAACCTTAAAGTACAGAACTGTAGCATCTCAAAACTGCAGAAACCCAGAACCCCCAAACTTTGGAATCTCTTGGCTTAAACCCTTTATAATGGGAGAATCTCCGACCTTTATTTAGCAAACTTTCCCCTAATTTGAGTTTCCACTCATAGTTGTCCTCATAGGTCCTCAGAAGACTTCTCCTCCTTCCAGGTTCTAAGGTACCCTTGTGGGCTTGCACTCCTAAAACTCTTAACTCCTAAGTCTCTAATGATGAGCTTTCCCTAAAGTCAGAAGTAGGCACAATTAGTTCATAGCAAAGAAGTCTACTTAAAGAAATAGTAAGATACAAGAAATACACATTCACTCTAATGTGTATTTTCCTAAACTGTAATTAGCCAGAACTAATTCTCCCTTGAGTCCACAACCGGGCTCTCTTTTCTGCTTCCAGGGCTTTTGCTCCTTGCAATTGTTTCTTACCCCTAGAGTTATTGCCTCTCTGTATCTCATCCTGCCTGGAGACTGTGTTTCTCTATTCTTTGCTGAATGAGATTATCTCCTACGAGGAGAGTAGCTTCGATACTAACAGAGGCCCATCTCTTTTCCTCAAGAGGAGACATTCCTTTCCCCAGGCAGAGTTCTTTCTCATCTGTTGGTTGCCACTAGGGTGAGTGGCTTTTAAATGTCTTGAGGGCCAAGCTCCACCTGATCGATTAATGGGCTTCTTTTCCAAGACTCCTTCCCATTTCACAAAGGGATGAAAGGCTGTATACGAATCTTAGAACCTCAGCTCTTTGGAATCTCTCCGAACTTCAATGTCGTAGACTCTCAGAACTTTACAATGTCAGAATCTGAACATGACGAAGCAGAAAGGGGGCTGACTGGAAGTCAGAGGACCTAGGTTCAAATTCGTGTTGTTGTTGAGTTGCTTTTCAGACCTGTCTGGCTCGCTGTGACCCCACTTGAGGTTTTCTTAACAGAGATACTGGAGTGGTTTGCCATTTCTTTACCCAGATCATTTTACAAATGAGGAAACTGAGGCAAATGGGGTGAAGTGACTTGCCCAAAGCTACACACCTAGTAAACGTCTGAGGTCAAATTTGAACTCAGGTCTTCCTGACTCCAGGCCTGGCACTCTAACCACTACTCAACCTAGCCGCCCCACCCTATCACTAAATACCTGTGTGATCTTAGGCAACAACAGCCCAACCAAGTTTTCAACCAACAGTTTCCTCATGGGTAAAATGAATTAATGAAGATAAACTCTAAGGTTCTTTCTAGCTCTTGATCAATGAACCTTGGAATTTCACAACTGTCGTAACTCAGAAGCACAAAAACTTCAAAAACTTAGAACCATTTGATCCTTAGAACTTCGAAACCTCAATGTTCTGAGACTCCATTCCAGCCTCAGAGGATAAGAACCTTAGTACCTTTCAACCACTGTATTTTGAACAACATCCAAGAATGTGCAAAGAGTTGGTGTTAGATGTTGTGGTGCTCCATGGGACATCTCAGAACTTCCAGAATCTTAGAACCTCTGAGGAACTAGAACTGTGGAGCTAGAAAAGATCTCGGGCCACTAGTCCAAGGGAAAACTGGAGCTCAGAGAAAGTCACACAGTCAATGTAAAAGAGAGAGCTTAGATCTCCACATTTCCATTTGGAGGATCTTTCTGGTCCTGAGAGCTGAAACCTGAGCTTTGGGGTATGCCCTTGGGGGGAGGAAGAAGAGTCAGCCTGCTTACACACACACACACACACACACACACACACACACACACACACACATACAAGGTAGGGAAAAGAACCCAGGAAGTCAGCTCCATCCCTCCCTCTACCTGGTCCAATATAAGAACAGTATTCTCTCCCCTAATCTCCACCTTGGGAACTCAGCCAGAAAGAGAATGGGGATGGAGGGGATAGAGGGGATGTCCACAGGGAACTGACCCAGATCTTTCCTCATTTCTCCCTCTCTCCAGAGGACCAGTGCTGAGAAAAAAGGGTTGACTCCGGAACCAACAATATTTGCTCCCCGGCTTCAAGGAAGTCACTATGACAACGAAAGGATTTGGACTCCAGACTGTGGAGGGAGATAGGCAGAGATGGAGAAGGGGGAAAAGATATATATAAACACGTACATATATACACACACATTTCTCTCTCTCTCTCTCTCTCTCTCTCTCTCTCTCTCTCTCTCTTTCTCTCTCTCCATATATATACATGTAGTCATTCACATATAGTATATATACAAATATAGTATATATTCATTATCATATATATGTATATTTCTCTCTATACATATAGTCATTCACATATAGTATATGCAAATATAGCACATATTCATTATCATATATACATATTAATATATATGCAGAGACATATAGACACCTAAATGTATGTGTATATATGTAGAGATACAGAGACAGATGCACACACACACACACACGTCAGAAAGGCAGAGAGAGATCAAGCTGGAGACAGAAAACACATAAAGAGAGAGTGAGACAGGCCAAGACAGAGAGCCCAGGGTCAGACCCTCAAGGCTCCCTCAGGAAGGCCCAGCTTTCTAGGTCCTCAGACTTCCACTCAAGAAAGGAGACTTGGCATTAACTGGAGAAGTTTCTCTCCCATCTCTGTAGGTGGGAGCCTGGCTGGGGGTAGGGTCTACAGGGAGACAGGAATTGAAAGGCCAATAGGGGAGTGTTTTATATTTGATCTCTAGCTCCCCTGCCACTGGGTCTCTCTGTCTCTTCATTTTCTTGTCTTTTTATGTGTGTCTCAGTCATGCCTCTGTCTCCCACCTCCCCTCCTCCAATCCCACCCCTTCAACAGTGCCCTGTCTCTCCCCTGGAGACCTCATTTCCCTGCCTCATCGACCTTGCCATCTGTCTGGGCTCCAGAGCCTTGTCTCTTCCCCCAGGATCTGTTTCCTGTGCCTGCTGTCTTCTCAGCCCCAGGCCACAGCCCCCTGACTAGCTTGGCAGTCCTTGGGGAGGGGTGTCATTTAAGAGAGGCCCTAAAACCCTAAGCCAGGAGAAAGAAAGTGAGACACTGAATCTGGGATAGACACAGAAACATAGCAGAACACAAAACATACCCACAGAAACTCTCAGAGAGAGTAGAGACAGAGATTGAAGAGAAGGAACAGAGAAAGGAGAAGAAAGATGTCCTGGGTCTCCTCTCCTGTCCCCATTGGAACGTAAAAGGAGAATGGAGTAGGAGAAGGAGAGCTGGGGGGTGGGGCGGCTCAAATACCTGAGTCCTGTATTTAGGGGTCAGCCGACCCCAGCCCCACTCTCCAGAGGAGACTGCTCCTTCCATCCCATCCTGGGTTTCTTTAGTGCTTTGAGAGCTCAGAGAAGAGTTGAGGGGCAAGATTCAGAAGGAGTTCACACCAACCAGTCTTCTCTTTCCTACTCCCCCCGAACACCATAGCCAGGGGGGTGCCAAGGACAGACATTCTATTTTCCATAGTGTCTTCCTTTTCTTCCTCTGTCTTTCAGGCCTTTCTGGGGCTCAGTTTCCTTCTCTGTGATACAGGAAAATGGGTTTCTGATGAGTGAGAGTGTGAATATTTAAGATACTGATTAATATGTATGAGTTCTTTTACAAATAAAGGGAGGTTTTTGTTCTGCTCCCCACTTCTTATAACCACAGGCAGGATACAAGGACACACAGAAACAGGTCAATGAAATCAAAGAGAGAGAGTTGAGACAGACAACATACAGGCTGTGCCCAAATCAGTTCAATTTTAAGTTTATTAAAGACCTTTTGGGATACCTTGTATTTATATTTGTTGATGCTTGTCAAATTTTCCATAAACTAAAAAAAAAAAAGATCCTTGGGACCTTGAAAGCACTATGGTTTGGTGGACAGATTGCTGTACTTGGAGTCTAGAAGATTTGGGTTTCAATCTGGCTGTGTGACCCTGGGTAAGTCACTTACATTTTTTGAACCTCTGTTGGACTTGATGACCTATAAGATTCTTCCCAGCTCTAAATAGATGATACTATGATCTTTCCTATCACAGCAAAGCAAAGAAAAATAAGGGGAGAAATTGAGACCCAGAGCAACAGGAGAAGACAGACTCAGAGACTCAGAGACAGAGACACAGAGACACAGAAAGAAGAGAGAAAGAAGCCCCCGCGTGTTTGTTCTGCTCTGTTTTCCTTCCATCTGTGAGAGACTCGGGATGACTGAGAGACTGGAAGAGGCAAAACCAGAAGGGTTCGTTGGAGGCTAAGGTCCCTTTCAGCTTCCAGATCCTAAGATTCTAGAAGACAAAAATGAAAGGACACACACACACATAGTTTGAGAGAGAGCCTTGGCTAGGTATAGGAGGGCTGAGCCTCTGACGGACGGACTCCATGTGTGACAAGAAGTGTTTGCACCCACCCCAGGGCGGAGCTCAGAACCCAGAGCCTGGAGGACAGGGCCAGAGGAAGAAGGGCAGAGCAGCAGCCACAGGTGAGAGGACAGGTAAGGGAAAAGCCCAGACCTTGTGCATTCTCTGTCTCTCTCTGCCTCTCTCTGTCTTTGTGTCTCTGTGCCTGTATCTCTCTGTTTCTCCCTTCTCCCTCTTCTCTTTGTGTCTGTCTGTCTCCCTCTCATCTCATCATTCTCTTTCTCTCTCTCTCTCTCTCTCTCTCTCTCTCTCTCTCTCTCTCTCCCCCCTCCTATCTCTTTCTCTGTCTCTCTCTCTGTCTTTGTGTCTCTGTCTCTCTGTTTCTCTCTTCTCTTTATCTGTCTCTATCTGCCTCCCTCTCATATCTCTCTCTCTCTGTCTCTCTCTCTCTTTCTCTTTCTCTCTCCCTCCCTCCCTCCCTCTCTGCCTCTGTCTCTTTCTCTCTCTGTCTCTCTCTCCGTCTTTGTGTCTCTGTCTCTCTCTGTTTCTCTCGTCTCTTTGTCTGTCTCTGTCTGTCTCCCTCTCATCTCTCTCTCTCTCTCTCTCTCTCTCTCTCTCTCTCTCTCTCTCTTTCTCTCTCTTTCTTTCTCTCTCTCTCTCTCTCTCTCTCTCTCAACCTTGGGGATGACCTCATGTCTTTTCTTGTCCACTAAGAACATGTTTTTTCTGTCTCTTCCTCTGTGTCTCAGTGTCTCCTTCCCAAGACACTGGTGATGGGATTTGGAGGTAGGTAGGGAGATGTAGGTGGGGTGAAGGCAGAGGAGAACAATTGGGACAAAGAAAATGGAGCCACCTTTTCTTCCTCATTCAAGTGCCTCAGACACCTGGGTTCTTCCCTCCCCATCCTAATCCCTTTCTAGCCTCCAAAAGTTTTGAGATCTGAGGTGTCAAGAAGGAAGGTGGTGGGTGGAACCCCTCCTGAGGAAAGTGGGTAATAGAAAGGCCGTTGAAATATGTGATGTGGCAAAATAGGACTCAGCAAAGAGTTCTTGAAGGGTGTGAGGGGTGGGGTGGGGGTGGGGAAGGGGTGGGGTAGGGGTGGCAAACAATCCCAGTCTGGTATGGGGAAGCACTGGAAATGATTTAGAAATTTCCTAGTTGTTCAGTCATCTTAGTCGTGTCTGACTCTCCGTGTCTCCATTTGGGGTTTCCTTGGCAAAGATACCAGAGTGGTTTGTCATTTCCTTCTCCAGTTTATTTCACAAATGAAGAAACTGAGGCAAACAAGGTTAAGTGACTTGCCTAGGGTCACCCAGCTAGTAAGTGTCTGAGGCCAGATTTGAACTCAGGAAGATGAGTCTTGAAGACATTAGGCCTCGTGCTCTATCTGGCTGCCTTATGGCTTAGAAGTTAGGGCAGATTAGAAGCCATCAAACAAACCTTCAGTTTCTGCTGTAGACCTCAAAGTTCCTTCTGGAAAACCCAGAAACAGTTTGATCTAGTGGACTGAAATTCTGTTTCTTTTACTCCATCTTCTCTATGCAATGGGCATTGTAATAGCACTTACACCTCCCTCACAGGGTAGTTAGGAATAGAGACTGGACCCATGATTTTCATTGGCATAGAGAGCTATTGGGCAAGGAAATTCCCTCTACCAATACAGGTTAGCTCTTCTCTTCAATTGAAGTCATCAGATTGTGTAGACTAGGGTACCAAGATGCCCTAAAATGAGGTGGCCTGTTCAGGGTCACAGAGCCAAGATGTGTCCAAGAACTCCTTGGCTCTACGGTCATCTGTCTCTTACGCTACCCTGCCTCCCACAAGATTGTTAAGGAGTTCCAAGGCGCCCCTGGAATCGTGGACTCTGAAGGCCAGATTCCTTCCTGTGATGTTGACACCTCCAACTCTCCTGATTTTCTTGCTGTCCCATCCAGTCCTGTGGAAAGTACAAGTAAGGAGGTGGGAGGGAGAGGCCATAAGGGCTTAGAAATCTTCCTGGGGGTGGAGGGGGGGGTGAAGGTAAGAAGTAGTTTCAAGACCCTCCCTCCCAGGAGCACTAATGGTGGGTTTACAGATGCCCTCCTCATTCCCAAGTAACTAAGTCGTATGACCAAGCTTTCGAGGTTTTAAGACACCCCTCAGTTTGGATGGCCACTCAAGACCACCTCCTTTCCTTTTCTCACACCAGCCTGCAAATCCTGCCCCTTCCTGATACCTTACAAATCTGGGAGAGGGCTAAGTGCCAGACGGGCTAGAGGAGGAGGGTGGGGCATATTACAGGTTGTAGAGGCTGGGGTGGATGAAATAGCTTCTGATGGCTTTCCAAGAGGGTTTTAAGCCTCACAACCAACTGTAGTGGAAATTCCAAGATCCCTTCCTCTTCTTCCATGTCCCTGGGGGTCTGGGGAGGAGGGTTCTCTCTGCACAGGCCAGCTCTCTGAGGAACACAGCCAATGAGGCCTACCGTCGGTGGGTGCAGTACCAGGCTCAGTGCCAGGAGGCTCTAGCTTCTGCTGAGCCATTGGCAGGTGAGCTGGGGCTCCTGAGGGATGGAGCAGGTGGGCTGTCCTGAATCTCAGAGAGAATCCGGGGGGAAGAATCAAACCTGTATCGGGCCACTGTTTGGGCTGGTGGAGATGCCTTTACAAGACCTGAAGTCACTCAACTGTCAGTGCTGGGGGATGGGGATGGGTGTATGCAGGTAGTGCATGTTGGAGAGAGCGGGTAGGAAGGCAATGGTGGAATGGTCAGTCTGTCTAGACCTCGGGGAAAGCCACAAGGGTGGGAGGTCCATTGGGCAGATTTTTCACAGATTGGATGGGTCATGCTTGAGCTGACGAAGGGAGAAGGCAGTTGGGAGCAGCCATTAGGTTCTATGGGTGGGATAGGGGAAGAATCCACCTCCTTCACAAATCTGTATTCTCTTCCTCTCTCCTCCCTACTTGGGGGAGCCTGGGAGAAGGAACGGGGAGTGAACATCTTTGCCTCTCTTTTCTTCCTCCTCCCCCAGGCCTTGCCTGCAATGGGACCTTTGACATGTATGCCTGCTGGCCACATTCACCCCCTAACACCACAGCCAGTGCCCCCTGCCCCTGGTACCTGCCCTGGCATCAGGAAGGTGAGGATCCCCTTGTTGGGAGAGTAGCAAAGAGGCCCACTTCTTGAAGCTTTCTTTGAGTCTGAGGCTACCTCAGATTCTCATTCTATACCTGTTTTGGGATTTCTCTGTGTCTCTCTCTTGAGTGTGTGTAAATGTCTGGTCTCTATTTCTCTCTTATCTCCTTCTCCCTATCATCTCTGGGTTTCTCTGTGTGTGTCTCTCTCTCCTTTCTCCTCTCTGTGGTTCTGACTTTCTGTCTATCTCTGTCTCTCTGATTCCTTGGTTCTTTGAATCTCTCAGTGTTGTCTGCATCTCCCTGGTTTTCTAGGTTCAAGTCCTTGTCTCCTCATGGGACCTTGGGAAAGTCACTCCCCCTGCACAGGCTTCAGTTTTCCCCTCGGCCTGTGTGAAAAGAGGCCTTGGGTTAGATGTTCTCCATGGTCCCTTCTCTGTTGTGTTCTAATCCCTTGTATGCTCAGGGACCACCAGGTCTGACATATTCATATTGAGCTCTTCTTTCTCTGGGAGCATCTCTGTGTTTCTGTCTAGAATGGTACAAGAGAGAAGGACCTGGATTTGGAGTCAGGAAGATCTGTGTTCGAATATTACCTCAAACTGTGTGGCCTTGGCCAAGTCACTGAATCTTTTTAGGACTCAGCTAAATGAAGAGGTGGCACATGATGGCCTCTGAGGTCCCTTCCAGCTTGAAATCTGTGATCCTGTGAGCTCCCTTTGTCTCCATGGGTGGTGCCTCTCTGGGTCTCTACCCCTCACCTTCCACCCAGACATTCCACCCCTCCTATAGCCTGGTCTCTGTCTTCCACATTCTTCTCAGTGACCATGGGCTCTGTGCTGCGTCTCTGCGGGGCTGACGGGCAGTGGGGATCCTGGAGGGACCATTCCCAATGTGTATCTCCAGAGACGGAGCAGGTCTTCCAGGTGAGATCATTGTGTGTAGGAAGAAACATGGCCCTTTCCTCAGGGAGAGTATGGAAAAATCTCACCATCTCATGGGGAAGGTGGGCCATTGGTCTCAGGGCTGTGTTCTGAGCATTGAGGGGCTTCCTTCCTCCAGGGTCAAAGGCTCATCCTGGAGAAGCTGCAGCTGGTGTATACAGTGGGGTACTCACTCTCCCTGGTTGCCCTGTTGCTGGCTCTGCTGCTACTCGGCTCCTTTAGGTAATTAGTTCCAGAGGAGAGAAAAGACCCTCTTCTCAGAGGGCCCCCAGTCTAAAGAGTGAGATTCAGCTTTGCTCTTTAGGAGACTCTGGGTGGAGGGAAATATGTGGGGGTGGAGGGCAGGCGTGTTCAAGCATCAGAAGGGCCTTTAGGTGGGTGATAGATCAGACTGGTTCTGCTTGGCTCCAGAAGAGAGGACTTTTAGGCTCTATGTCAGGAAGAGCTGTCCAAAAGTGGAATGCACTGTCCTGGGAGGTGGTGGATTCCCCTCTCAATAGACATCTTCAAGCAAAGATAGAATGACCATTTGTTGGGCAAGGGTAAAAGGTCAGTCCAGAGCAGGCTTCCTTCAGGAGAACTAGAAAGGAAGTATATGGTGTGTGTGTGGGCGGGGGCAGAAGAAGTGGAGAGCTGGTGGTTATGGGGCTAGGTCAACAGATTCTGTCATGACCCTCTCTCTCTAGGAAGCTTCGGTGCACCCGAAACTATATCCACATGAATCTGTTCATCTCCTTTGTCTTCCGAGCAGCTGCCATCCTCACTAGGGATAAACTGCTGCCCACCTTGGGCCTTCACATTGGAGACCCATCTCAGGTGCTCCCTGATCAGGTGATCTTTGGGTTCTCCCTTCCTTTCCCCTTTCAGTGTAGGCATAGAGCCTGCAGTTCTAATATGCTGATGTTCTGTGTTCTCCATTCTAAGTGGCTTCCTGGCTGTAATAGTCTATGTTTTATGCTCTATGATCATTGGATTCCACCACCTTCCTCCCACCCTGCTTGGCTCATTCCCACTCATCTGACTGTATACCCTCTCACCTCTTTTCTTCCCCTTAGACCAGGTCTAGAAGAGGGGGACTTTATCTGGGGAGAGCATTTGCTTGATGGGTGGGGAGAAATGGTTGTTTGGGAGAGGGAGTCTCCCCTGGGAGGTTTACCTCTATTTGCTTCTGATCTTCTCACCCACCCCCAGGCCCTAGCCACTTGCCGAGTGGCCCAGATTGTGACCCAGTACTGTGTGAGTGCTAACCACACATGGCTGCTGGTGGAAGGTGTATACCTGTACAGCCTGCTGGCGCTGATGGCCTTTTCAGAGGATAGTCACTTCAAATGCTACCTGTTTCTCGGCTGGGGTGAGTCTCACTAACTGGTCCTCAGTGCTCCCGGTCTGACAATACCATCGAGCCTTGGGGTAGTGCCCATAGAGAAAATAAAGGGGTGAACTAGCTTACCTCCTAGCTCTGAGATGAGGTCCTTCCAGCTCTGAGACCAGTCAGTCAACAAGCATTTGTTAAACCCTGATTGTGGGTCAGGACCTGTGCTAACCCTGAGGATGCAAGGACAAAAAGAAGTGCCTGCCTTCGAGGAGGATACATTCACATGGGAGAGACGACGTGTAAAGAACTGAGTTCACACGAGATACAGATAGAAAGAGCAGATGAAGGGCACCTGAACAAGGGGAAGGCATTCCTAGGACTTGTCTGGTTTTTAGGAATTTTACATTCCCTGTCCTTAAAAAGCTTCAGACACACCGACAGCCCCACCTCACCTACCTCACCCCCCCGCCCCGCCCCAACCCTGAACAGGTAGAAGGGACGGTCTCCCCGTCTTATGACCTCTGTGGGAATGACTGGTTTTCACAGGGGGCCCCGCGCTCTTTGTCGTCCCGTGGGTGATCTCTCGACACCTCCATGAGAACACTCAGTGAGTGAAAGCGGACGCCAGGAGGGGGAGCCAGTATGGAACGTGGGCGTGAGCTCCTGGGGGTAGGGGTGGGGGGAATGGACGGACGTAGCGGGCGGGACTAGGGTGCAATATGGGTGTGGCCTGCACAAAGGCGGGGCCAGGATGGAAGGGCAGGGCCAGGACTGAATAGACTGAGCAGAACCTTGGAGAGTTCTTCTTACAGGTGCTGGGAACGGAATGAGATCAAGGCAATCTGGTGGATTATCCGCATGCCCATTCTCGCCACCATCTTGGTATGATTCCCCATTCCCTAAGATGTCTCTTACTCAAGGAAGACGCCTGCTTCAGCAGGCTCCGCACCCCCTCTCTTTAGTTCAGGCTCCTTTTCATCTCAGCTTGGGGTTTTCTAGGCTCCTTTCCCGGGCCTCTCCCTCTGTCAGAGCCCAGGCATTTCCCACCGCATCCTGGAAGGCCTGTTTGACCGTTCTCTCCTCTCCCGAGCCCCCTACGCCTTATTGTGTGGGCTCCTTCCCCCTACCGTGCTCTGAGAGTGAGAATACCCAATGCTCCCTGAGGCTTCCCAAGGCCTTCCTCCCCCCCACCCCGCCTTAGCCTCAGTCTTATCCTAGTGGGGTGGGGGGTGTATGAGGGAGAGGTTCAATAACTAGGACAGCTGAATGAAAATGAGCTATAACATTCTCAGATTCTAGGTCTGACCTTCCAGAGCTGTAATGTTCTGACATTCTATGTTCTTGAATCCCAACTGTCCATGGTGCTGATAGTTTAAGGTTCTAACAGTCTATGAGTCTGGAACACTCCTGTTCCTTAGCTTCTTACTCCAACAACTTTGCCCTCTTCCTCAGCATGACTCTTCCCTACATTCTGTCACTCCTTTCCTTAGGTTAATTTCCTTATCTTCGTTCGAATTCTGGGCATCCTGCTGGCCAAGCTGAGGGCCCACCAGATGCGCTGTCAGGACTACAGGCTCAGGTGGGGGGGGGGGTAGGGAAGAGTCGTTGGGGTCAGGGAGGATTCACAGCGGGGGTGGGGAGGGGTAGAAGGGCTCTGGGGGCTCATGCTCCCTCTCCCCCCAGGCTGGCTAGGTCCACACTGACCCTCGTCCCCCTCCTGGGCATACATGAGGTGGTCTTTGCACCTGTGATAGAGGAGCAGGCAGAGGGTATGCTTCGCTACACCAAACTCTTCTTTGAGATCTTCCTCAGCTCCTTCCAGGTAGGGTGCTGGGATAGGAGCCATCTCGATGACATTCCAAATCCACCACCTGCCACCCTTGCCCCTTGACCTCAGAGTCTTTGTATAGCAGCTGAGCCTGGTTCTGCAAAGTGCTTTGAGAAGTCTTCCCAGATTGGAGCCCACCTCTAATGCTCCAAATACAAAGAATACAAAGACTTTTGCCTCTGATTATAGATGTGGGAATTAAAAACTGTTGTCTAACCCCCACCCCCATATTTATATTTGGTAAAGCTTAGGCCCTGAAAGGGGAAGGGATGTGTCTAATAGCAAATCTTCTGGCTCTCACCCTTCCATATCAACCAAGAGCAGATAATATAACTCACATTGCTAGGGTGCACCAAGGCTCACAAAAAGGGAGGGAAGGCAAAGATTATCAGGTTGCTTTGGGGCAGAGAACGCTGGTTTTGGAGCCTGATCAAGACTGAAGTCTCGGACCTTTCTTTAGGACTTGCATTAGCACTTGTATTCATTCAATGTCTTATCTCCAGGGTCTCTTTGTCAGCATCCTGTACTGCTTCATCAACAAAGAGGTACAAAGCCCCCGGACCCACTACAATCTTCTTCTACAAAGTAGGTCGATTGATCGTGGTCATGTCCTACCTTTGCCCCTTGGTCCCCCACAGGTCCAGGCTGAGATCCGAAAACAATGGCAGCGATGCCGGCTGGTCCAAAGTCTCCTGGATGAGCAACGCCTGTCCCAGGACCGCCGTTCCTCTAGCCATGGGGCTGCCCCCTGCATCTCCATATGCAGCAGGGCACTGGGTGGGGAGGGAGAGGAGGCCAGCCCGGCCTCTGAGAGCTCCTGCTAGGAAAGGGTCCAACCACCCCCTGTTCCTCCCAACATAGAATCAAAGATGCGTGTGTGTTTAGCAAAAATGTAATAACCACCACAGTCATGTTTCCAGCCCTAATTTGAGGTTTCTGTAGCTCTTTCCCTGGAACAGCCTTGGACTGGGGAAGGTGGTACAAGGTTGACTATCCCACATTTACAGAGGGAAGAGTGTGAGGCTCCATTACTTGGTCAGGGGTACGCAAGTAGGAAGAGGCAGAACCATGAAGCTCAGATAAGGAGGTGCAGGGGTCTGTGAGGAGCCCCATGGGTGTATGGAAGAATAGAATTATGGAATCTGAGAGCTGCAAGGGTCATTTAATGCAACCTGCCTTGAGCTGGGGGTCCCTCTGCATCATCCAGCCTCCTGACGGGAAGCTCACTACACCACTTTCTCCCCTCTCCCACCCTGGCAGCACACTCCGGCCTTTGACAGCTCATCATTAGGAATTATTCTCCCAGTCAGAAGACTTGGGTTCAAGGGCCATTTCTGCCACTGACTTTCTGTGTGACTTTAGGAGAGATCCTACCTAGTCTCTGGGCCTCAGTTTAACCATGTGTGATATCTGGGAATCAAGCCAAAACTGGAATTCCTGCCCTCTGGGACCAAGCAGAACAAGTCCTTCAGACAGCAGAAGACAGAAACCATGTCATAAAATCACAGTTGCAGAGCTGGGAAGGACCTCAATGGCCATGCACCCCAACTTGTTCTTGGAAAAAAAAAACACCTCCTTGTGTAACTTCCTGGACAAGTGGCCATCCAGGCTGCGCTTAAGGACCTCCAGTGAGGGGGAATTCACTATGTCCCAAGGCTGGCTGACTGATCATGGGGACATTTTTTTTCCCCTGCTTATCAAATGTGCCTCTTTTCAACACTCCCCCTACAGATCATGAGTCCTGCCTTCTGGGATCAACCATGGCTTGATGGACGCCTCTTCCATACATCCACTCTATCTTCAAACACTTGAAGAGAGCCATCATATCCTCCTTGAGGCTTCTCTTCCCCAGAGTAAAAGATCCCCCAGCCTCTCCACATTTGGCACGGAGGAGGCCCTTCACCACCGTCATTTCCTTCCTTTGGTTGCTCTCCAGCCCATCAGGGTCTTTCATAAATTGCCCCCAGAACTGAATACCCCCCCCAGACGGGGCCTAGTCAGTGGCAGGATAGCAGGATCACCATCTCCTGGATGCAGGTAGTCGAAGTGTCCCAAGATCCTAATAGCTTTTGGGGCTGCGGTCTCGCCCTGTTGAATTTCGTTGGAGCTTTCAGTCTCTGGAAGGCCCTGGATATTCTTCAGAGGAGCCGCTAAGCCTCTCCCACAGTTTTGAACACAAGGCTAAGACTTGACATTTATCCCTATTTCATTTTGATAGATTCAGCCCAATTTTCATAGAATCACAGGTCTAGAGCTGGAAGGAACTTAGGGGCCATCTAGTCCCAACTGACTCATTTTGCAGATGAGGAAATTCAGGTGGGGGTCAAGTAACTCTCCCAAGGTTGCTTAAGTGGGATTTTGGACAAAGGTCCTGACTCCAGACCTGTAATCCTTCATGTGTTGTTAGCCTATTGAGATTTTTGGATCCTAATGACATCACTCGTTGTGATAGCCACCTCTTCCAGCTTTGTGTCATCCGAAAGTCTGATAAAGATGCCACTTGAGTCCTTATTAAAGTCGCCGACAAAGACATTCAGCAGCACAGATCCCTGTGGCACTCTACCAGAGACCTCTTATCAGACTCCTTTTTGAAATCCTTCTGGCTGTACTATCTTCCCCCCAACGCCCTCTACAAGAATCAAAGGAACGCTTTGATGAGATTTAGGCCATCTCCTACAGTCCCCTGATGTATTAGCTTAGTAACATTGTCAAAAAAGGAAATAAAACTAGTTTTGTGTGACTGGTCCTCAATGAAGCCATGTGGTACTTTGTGTTCACTGTCCCTTTAGTAATAACTCATTCCAGAATCCTTCCAGGAATCAAGCTCACTGGCCTCAAGTTTGCAGGGTGTGTAACCTTCTCGGCTTGGGGTCCCTCTCCCACTCTCCACCTTAAGATCTGTGATGGCAGCTCCACAATCTTACTCATCTGCGTCACCGTGGACTCACCCAGGGTAGCTAGGGGCCAGCTCCCTTTCTCCTGACTCAAGGCCTTGCCCCCTACTGGCCATTTTCACTTTTCTCTCCAGTCTGAAATTCATCCTCCTTGGTAAACAGGAGCAGAATGAACAGGATGCAGTCCCATCATCCACAAGCCACTGCCTTCACTGGTCTTCACTCTTGGCCCACACCACCCCCTTCTTCACCAATCCTAGCATCACTGGTCGCATTTAACATGCACATCCATGGCTTGGTCTTCTGGAGGCGCCTAAAAATCTAAGCTGCCTGTCAAGTTGTGTGTGCATCTATACCATGCACCCTCTTCCTCCTCACTGGAAGAGTAGTCACAATTTCATTTTTGTATTTCCTCTCCTTCCTTGGCTGTTTCCCCAACAGAACTTTAGTGCCTAAGATCCTATCCTACTCTGAATTCTTTGAA
This sequence comes from Phalanger gymnotis, assembly GCA_028646595.1. Lineage (NCBI taxonomy): Eukaryota > Metazoa > Chordata > Mammalia > Diprotodontia > Phalangeridae > Phalanger > Phalanger gymnotis. Next base: position 787,566,904 of record CM053622.1, read on the forward strand.
ATCTGGTCTCTCAATTTCTAGGATGCTGACTGTTCTCAGCTCTCCTTTCCTCCATCACAAACCCTAGGAAGGAGCAGTCACTGCTTCCCCCTGCCCTACAACTAGCTCCTCTGTTGGGGAAAATCAGATCCAGGACAGAATTCTGTTATTTCTGAAATTATTGTTAAGATAAAGGCAAGAATGACTTCACACGTATAACAGGTATCATACTGCTTGCCTTTCTCATGGGTGGGTGGGTGAGGAATGGGAGTGAGAGAATTTGGAAGTCAAATTAAAAAAAAAAGCTAATGTTAAAAACAAACATTTTAAAATCCACCAAAAAGGCAGGAAGATCAGCAGAAAATGATACCCAGCAGAGGTCTGGATGGGCTAGACTTCCCCACCACTGCTCTATCATGCCCTCTCCTCCCCTCACAAATAACCGTAAGAGCTTCAGTTTAAACCTTTTATTTCCACGGGTCCAAAGGATTCTTCCCCTCCTTAGGAAGGAGTGCCTGCTTGCAGTATGACACAAGATGTTTCAAATCTGTACTTTGATGATGTAAGATCAGAGGGAGGTCCTTGAAGCTTTGTGACTTTGGAGTGGAGTAAGATTCTGGATCTTAAGCTTCTAACAGGCTCAGAGGAAGGGGAGCTCCTTAGGGCCTAGTGTCAAGCAGCTGAGTCAAACCCAGTGTCTCCTTAAATGAAGTCTGAGAGGGCCCCACCCTGCTCATTACCTTTGTGACCCAAAGCAAACCAAGGCTGCTCTTTTGGACTCAGTTTCCTTTATACAAAGAAGGGGGTGAATGGTCTATAAGCCTGCTCCCAGGTCTGAGGGTCTGTAATTCTATGCCTTCCTATTCTTAGGCCCCCAAAGCATTCCTCCAACTCCTCCTCCTCCTGTGTGCAAGGGTTTCAATTCCCTTACCACCCCTGTACCCCCACTTCCATGACTTTATACTAGTCTGCACTTGTTGGGATGTTAAGAGTAACTCCCTAAGGGTGGGAAGGAGGAGGAGGAGGACTCTGTGCTGGCAGCGGGGCTCTCTGGGGCCAGAGCCAGGCAACCAGGAGGCTGTGTCCAGCACATGTCCAGCAGGGCTGGGATGGGTGTGTCCCTGGTAAATGAGGATTCAGGGAGTGGGAGTTTACTTCTTTCTGGTTGGTGAAAGTAGCATATGTAAGTCAACAATGAAAAATAACTTATTCTTTGTGGGGAGAGAGAATGAAAAAGTCTGTGTGAGAGTTCAGGCCCAGGAGCACCAGGCATTGCTCAGGAGAAGAAACTCGGCTGGGAAAAGGAGAACTCAGCCTGTGCTGCCCCGATGGTTCCAAGGTGTGAGACCTAGGCTACTTTCTTCAGTGACAGAACCTGGGGAGGTGGACATATGGGGGCTCCAGGCTTGCTTGGCTCTGCATTCTGGAGGCCAGACTTGTACCCCCAAGGTTCAAGACCTCAATAGCTACTAATGGCTTGGCTTGTCCCTTTGATAGGCTGACTTCACATTGAGCTGGTGGTTGGTTCTACCTGTGGCAATGATTCACAATCTGATGGTGAAGTGTGTGTCTGTGTGTTGGGGTAAGGAGGGGAACCACACCAGGTATCACATCTAGGTCACCTGAACTCTGCCCTAATCCCGAGGGCTCAGCCGCCCTTTACTCTTCTGTAAACCCACCCCTGCCTTACCTGCTATTCCTACCCCAACCCCACCAGGCACCCACTCTGTGGGCACCTGTTTGCTCGGCCCGAACTGGGCCACAAGAATCAGACCGGAGAAGAAAAAACAGGAAGGTTTTATTCACAAAAGGTAAAGCAAGTGACCCCTGAGCCTAACTGGGCTGAGCTGAGGGTTGGGGTGGGAAGGGAGGCTCTGGCTCTACTACTTGCCAGCAATGAGTGGGTTCCTAAGGACCACGATGACGGAATCCCCTCTCAGGAACATCTTGGAAATGTAACGATCTTTGTTCACTGGTTTCGACTTTTTCTTGCCTTTGCCGCTTTTGGGTACCTCCGTCCACATCTCCTTCACATTCTCCAAGACCATGTTGCAGTGCCTGGGACCAGAAGGGGCAGGGGATAAGTAGAAAAACCAGCTGAGCCTATCTTGATGCCCTCAAAGGAACCCCAGAAGGAAAAGGAAGGCTTGGGCTGTGGACAGCAGCGGGGAGCTGGACCCTTTCATCCCCTGCCCACAGTCAGGACCGTGGAACTATCCTTCTGCAAGATGCACACTCCCAGACTCCCCGCCTTCGAGTGGCAGCCAGGGAGGGCCATCACCCACCTGTCAAAGGCCTTCACCCGGCCCAGAAGTTTCTTGTTGTTGCGGCAGTTGATGAGAACCTGGGTGTTGTTCTTCACCGACTGGGTGAGCACCGACAGGGGCCCGGTGTTGAACTCCTCTTCTTCCCGCTTCTGCAGCTCCTCAGGCGTCATCTCGCTCTTGGGCTTGTTTAAGAGACTCCTGGGGGCAGCGCACGGACACAGACACGTTGGCGTCCTCCCCACAACCCTGCAGCAGCTGGCTCCCCGTGCACTAGCTCTGACTCACTGATAACCCCCCATCTAGGACAGGTGAGGACTAGCCAGGGCTTGTTCTGAGGTCTGCTGGGCTTGGACTTCTCCAGATAACCCAACTCTGCATCCTTGGAGACTCAGCTCACCTTCAATAAAGCCTTTAAGACTTCCCATTTTACCCAGGTCCCCACACTGCCTTAACCACAGCCCTCTGCTCTGTAGGTGACCTGCATGGCAAAATACCTCCACTATGTGGTCTGGGCCAGGGGCAGAGATCCTCCACAACCCTCTGTCCTGCAAATCAAAGCTCCCTTTTAATCTGGTGGTGGTGGTCTGGCAGCTCCCCTGCTGCTCAGATCACTTTCTACTGGCAAGCTGTCTCCATTCATGCCCTGCTCATGCAGACCTCCCTACCCAGGCCCCACTTGGGTGCACTCAAAACTGTGGCTGGTTCAGGTGTCACCCACAAGAAAGGTTCCCTATCCCATCCCAGACACAAAGAAACCCAGGACTGGGAGATACTTGGGGAAAGGGACAGTAGTCCAAATACCTAAGCATGAATCCTTTATACAACAGCACTGGAGAAGGAACATCTAGCCTTTGCATGAATACTTCCAGTGACAGAAACTCATTGCCTTACGCAAATAAAGGAGACTCTATCCCTAACAGTACCACTCTAGACCACCAGATCTCCAGAGACCACCCCCTGGGGAACCTAATTAGATCTAGATCTCCCACTCAGCTTTGGAACTCTCACGCTAGAGGCTGTGTTGTCCCAAATGCTTAGTGTAAAATCACACGGTTCACTATGTCTATTTCTGCCCTGGCCACATCACCATCTGCTCTGCTGCCCCAAGCCCCACCCCAAATAACAAGTCCATTTTCATATTGTTATTTATTAACAAGGCCTGGTCAATCCACTTCCCCACAGCTCCATTCACCATCCCAGGGACTCCCCACACCCCCATGCATGCTGTCTGACTCGATTATAACTCAAGCTCACAGAGGGCAGGATTTATCTTGCTTTATTTATCATTTCTGAGCTTGTTCCACAGTAAGCACTCAGTAAATCAAATGAGATAATATGGATTAGCACAGTGCACCCAGTAGGCACTTAATAAATGCTTGCTCCTTCTCCTCCATCCAGTCAATAGCCCTTAGGATTGATAAACATCTGGGTGGAAGGTGAAGGAGGGAGTAGAGGGGAAGAGTTTCTGTTCTCAAGGAAGTTTTTGGTCCTAGAAAGATGGTGAACCATAGGATCCTGGGAAGACAAGTGGCTTGGCCAAGCCCACATAGCTGTGGCAAATAGAGTAAGGATTTAAGACCAGTGGTCCTGATGTCAAATAAGAGTACCCTGCCCTGTTCCCAACTGCCTTTGGAGAAGGCCAGTATTTTCAAAGGGAAGATTGGAACAGAGTACTGAAGGTGGACATCAGGAAGACTATGTTCAGAAAATGGAGAGACCAGTCTGCCTAGACTATATACACAAGGTATGTGGAAAAATATTTCTCAAGGCTAGTTCATGCTAGCTGTCAGTGACTCTGGAAAGAGGAAAGAATTTTCTCAGGCTGTTCAGAAAGAACTAGATGAAAGGATGTTTAAGCTGGAGAAAAAAAGACTTTGTTAGAGAAAGGATGACTGTCCTCAGGTACATGAGAGACTAAGACTCACTGTACTTGACTCTAGAGAAGTCGACGAGGCAGATGTTGGACTGACAGAAGTGAAACCTTAATGAGTCAGCAAGCACTTGGTTTCTGAGGGTCAGCAATTGGAGGAGGTTAATGGCCACTTGCCCAGGTGGTCAGATTTTAAGGTGGGTTTGGCCCTGGTGACCTCAGAGCTCTCTTCTAAGACTGCAACTCCTCCCACATGGAGATGGCTATGGCTGCCATCTGGTTTTCTCATTTCACCCTCTTGGACTACTTAATCCTCAATTCCCTTTTACTTTCCTAACACTGCTCCCCATACCGCAAGTCTCCGTAAGACAGACCACTTACGTGATCTTTCCACCACCAAACTCTTATGTCTCTATTTCTCCCCAAGTGACTCCTTCATTGGGTGCCCTTCACCATTCATCATGGGTAGGGCTGGCTCCCCACCCAGCTGCTCCAGTTCCAAACAAGGCCCACCCTCCCTGGGGCTCCCTATCTGGCCATCCTCCTTGCTCTGACCCTCTCAGCAGATCCTTCCAGCCTGTGAACTGAATTCCCTGGATACTTGGATCAATCCAACCTCCGGTCCCGAGGGGCCGGCACTCTTGAGCCTTCCCGGGGGTTTCCCCCCCACATCTAGCTCTTAGGTCTCTGAGGAGTTCCAACAGCTCTCTACCACTTCTGGCTCCTCAGCTGGCCCAACCCCCATCCCTGGATGGCTCTCAGCTCTGCTCCCTCCCACCTCCTGTTCCCAGACAAACGCTCACCCCTTGTCTCCTGGCAGTGCAGACCCTTCGATCTCTGTCCTTTAGCACCCTAAGGTCACGGGTATAGAGACCTTGGAGTTCACCTGGTGCAGCTCCCTTATCTTACGAAGGCCCAAATGCCGCCTCCCTTGGGTGAGTTCCTCATTGAGAGGTCAGTCCTTTTCCAGTCGTGTGAGACTCTCCATGACCCCAATTCGGGTTTTCTTGGCAAAAATACTGGAGGGATTTGCCATTTCCTTCTCAGCCTCATTTTACAGATGGGGAAACTGAGGCAGATAGGGTGAAGTGACTTGCCCAGGGTCACAGAGCTAGAAAATGTCTGAGGCCGAATTTGAACTCAAATCTAGCTGATTCCAGGCCCGGCTCCCCACCTACCGTGCTTCCTAGCTGCCGCCATACTACTGCATGGGGCAGGCACTAAATTTCCCTGAATTCACAGTAGTGAATCCAGGATCCAGGGCATGAACCGTCCCTCCCCCGCCCCCCCCCCACACCTACCCAAGCCTCCCACCCCCTTCCTCCCATTGGCCTCTGGAACGGCTCTACCGGCCCGTCCCCATCCCCCATTGGACGCCAGCGCCGCTCTCTCGACTAGGACCCTCTTCCCATTGGCCGCGCTGCCGCCTTCCTAACCCGTCCCTTCCCCCAATTGGTCGCACGCGCAGCTCTACGCTCCACGTGCTCCGCGCGCGCCCTTCCTCCCACCGGTCGCACCCCCACTGCGTTCTACTCGCGCGCTTCCAGCTCGCCGGCGGCACGCGACCTTCGCGTTCTAATTCCCAACGTCACCCAGGCAGTCCGCGCCACCCCCACCCCCCACGGTGGTGGCTTTAGTTCGCCCTCCCTCAGCCCCGACTCCGCTCCCACGTGGCTCCGGCCACGCCCCGTCCCTGGATGGCATCCTCCTGTTCCGTCGAGGGGAGGATTGCCGCTCACATGGTAGCGGTGGCCCCCGGTCCTTTGCACTCCTGCCGTCCTCGCGCCGCGGCTGCCTCTGTGCTAAGCTCCCCGTCAGTGCCGCCTCGAGCCGCTTCCGGTTCCGGTGCAAAGGAGCGCGGGGAGGGGAGGAGCGAGGCACTTCCGATTCCGGGCTGAGAGGCAGTTACGTGGGAACGGACGCACGAGCGGAAGATACTCAGGCAAGAGCTTCCGGCGCATGCGCATTGAGTCGCGGAAGAAGCTTGCGGGGAAAGATTGGCGCAGGCGCGTTGTCATAGCGACCGTGGATCGTTGTCCCAGGGTGTCCACGTTCTAAGCAGGGGAGTAGCCTGAGGGCTCCAGGGGACTCGTTTCAGCTCCAGTTTTGGGGAGCGGGGAAGAACATCCTTTGGGTTTCCACCCACACCACGGTGCCCATGAGGTAGCGCTAGACTTGGAGCTGGAGGACCTGGGGTCTAACTCTGCCTCTTCCCCCTACTGTCACCCATATGAACTTGGACCCTCCCTGGGCCTCAGTTCTACTCATCTGCAGCCACAACCTGACATTTCCATCGCACTTTAAAGTTTGCAAAGCACTTTATAGGAATGAATGAAAAATTAAGCACAGTAGTTTCAGAAATGTTCAGGTCCTGCCCTCAAGGGGCTTACAATCCACCCCTGTTGGAATGTGGTGGCCAGGAAATCCACAGAGGTGGACCGCGGAGTGACTTGATTGAAATGGGGGGAGGCTCGGCCTGTAGCCGCAGGGGGACTCTGGATCAGGGTACAGCAAAACCCACCGATCTCATTTGATTTTTACAACCCTGTGAAGTGGGTGCTATCATTATCTCCAATTCACAGCTGAGGAAACTGAGGCAAAGGTCAGGTGACTCGTCGATAGTCACACAGCTAGCAAGTGTCTGAGGCTGGATTTGAATTCAGATTTTCTGCGTGGGTGGTGGCACCCCCTCATGACCTCCATGGCTTCAGTCTCTCTCACTGCACTGGAGGCCAGGTGTACCTTGGGGTGGGGCTAGGGAATGGACCAGATGCTCTTTGGGATCTCTGAGAAGCCACCATCCAGCCTCGCTCTGATGGCCCAAGTGACAAGGCCTCAATGCCTCTCAAGGGCCTGTGACATGTTTGGTCAAGTCCAGCCGGCCAGCCGTGCGTAGGTCAAGCTGATGGGCTGTGTCAGCCTGCACCTGTTGCTCCTACTTCTGCTTGGTGGGGCCAAACAGAAGCCTCACCCCTCTGCGTAGAAAGCTGTCCTCAGGGCGGTACAGTGGCTAGAGTGATGGGCACGGAATCAGGAGAGCCTGGGTTCTGATCTTGCCCCGGACACTCACTAGCTTTTTCATCTGTTGGACACCAGTAGAGGAAAAATTGGGAAGAGAAATGAGAAGGATGAGAGAAAACCATGAAAAACAAGTCAATGACTTGCTAAAAGAGACTCAAAAAAATACTGAAAAGTATACTGAAGAAAATAACACCTTAAAAAATAGACTAACT
>CM053622.1:787574752-787639762 GCA_028646595.1 Phalanger gymnotis
GGGAATGGGGGGACAGAGGGGAGGGCAGACTGGGGAACAGGGCAACCAGAGTGTACATCTTGGAGTGGGGCGGGGGTGGAAATGGGGAGAAAATTTGTAATTCAAACGCCTGTGAAAATCAATGCTGAAAATTAAACATATTAAAAATAAATTAAAAAAAAAAGAAGAAGCCAGGGTGTAGAAAGCTATGGATGATGGTAAGATGAAGGGGGAGGGCATGCCCCTCTCTGTGGCTGGCTGGGCTGGGAAGCCAGGAGGGTGTTGGAGGAGACATCACCAAGTCTAGGGCAGGGGTACAGAAGCATGGGAGGCAGATTCTGAAGAGCCTTTAAGAAAGGAAAGGAGATGACTGCCTGCCTCAGCATTGGGAACAGGTGATGTACCTTGATGGGACGCATCCTTGTTTCCTAGCTGTACCACTCAGGAGAGTTACCCTGTCTGCTGGGCTCAGACTGCCAGTGTTTTATTTGGGGCGGGGTTTGAGGGAAGAAGATAGGGCAATTGGGGTTAAGTGACTTGCCCAAGGTCACACAGCTAATAAGTGTGTCAAGTGTCTGAGGCCGCTTTTGAACTCAGGCCCTCCTGACTCCAGGACCGGTGTTCTACTCACTGCGTCACCTAGCTGCGCCAAGATTGCCAGTGTTAAAAGGATGAGAAAAATAAGATAGCCTTAATAATAAAAACATACATATCTATATCTATATCAACACATATATGTTAACCTGCACAGATGTCGAAGGCCTGTCCATCTCAGGATGCACCTGCTAGGGAGAGGCAGTGGAGGCCCAGACCCTGCCTTGGATGGGAATACAAAGACAAAAAGGAAACTAGGTCCTGCCCTCAGAGCTCACACTCTATATGACAGCATGCCAACAGATAAATATATCCAGGATCGTTTATGGAGGAAGAAGGGAGCACTGACGGCCTGGGTTCAAATCCTACAGCAGACACTTGCTGAATTCCTGTGACCTCAATTTCCTCATCTGCAGAATGTCTCCTAGGGCTCTTTTGTGGGGCCCAATGAGACAGTGCATCTGAAAAAGTCTGCAAGCCTTGAAGGGCTGCAGAATGTTGGGGTCAGGAAAGGACCCCACGTGAGCTAAGCCTGGAAGGAAGCCGGGGATTGGAAGGGAGAGAGCATCCCAGGCAGAGACACACAGAGATGGAAAACAAAAGGCCATAGTCAGTGAATGGCAAAAGGCCAGTCTGACTGAAAAGGAAAAATACATTAACAGAGAACAAGGGGAAATGAACCTGGAAAGGCAGGCTGGAGCCAGCTCCAGGGGGGCAATAGGGAGCCACGGAAGCTTCTTGAACGAGGGAGTGAAGATGGTTTTGGCAGCTGGGCATAGGATGAACTGGAGAGGGGAGAAAGTGGAGGCAGGGAAACGAAGGAAGAGGCTGTTGTGACACCATGATCACGTGGGGTCGGAAGTAGAGCCCGATCTCTGGAGGCCCAGTGGGTAATCCCTGGCAGGGCAGGTCCCTGAATCACTCTGACCCTCAGTTTCTTTCTCTGTGAGATGGAAGCAGCATTGCCTATTGGACCCCTTACAAGGTTGTCCTGAGGCTCACAGGCGAACATGTTTCAGTTGCAGGATAAAGACTGCCCTCCTCTCTAAGGAGCCTGTCACAAAGGGGACACTTGTGCCCACAGCTGCTGCCTTCCTGACCTGGAGGGGACCCTGGGCTTCTTCCCAGGGCAGGGTAGGCTCAGCTAGGCCTGACAGGGAGAGTAGCATCTCACCTCCAGGGACAAGCCCAGCTCAGGGCTCCCAGGCTCTTGGGCACCAGAGGATTGGCCACTGGGGTTGCCCAGCTGACTGTGCCCCAGGGGTTGGCAAGTGCCCTGCCCTCTGGTACTAGAGACCCCTGGGAGCAGGCTGTGTAGCAGGGAATTGGCTGCTTAGGTTCCTGAGAGAAACTGCCTATTACAGATGCTTCCATGAGCTAGGATACTGGAAAATGTTCACAGTCAAAACCCTCTGGGTCTCAGTGTCCTCACATGTAAACTGGGGATAGTAACAGCTGGGCTGTGATCAGGACCAATGAGACCACAGCTGTCTAAGCATCAGAATGATCTCTTAGGTACTAAGTAAGTGAGATAGGGGCACACAGTAGGTGCTTCATCAGGTTGGCTGAAGCAGTTACACGGCACTCTACACCGCCTGTGATCCCCAGATCACAGGGGCGGGGGGGGGGTGGTGGATCAGATGGAGGACTTTCACGTGAGGATATTATCATCATCATTACATCAACACATCCTCATTATCCATCATCCTCATCATCACAGATGAGGAAGCTGAGGCCTGGAGAAATCCAGCAACTAACCCAGGGTCACACCAAGAGTAAGTGGCTAAGTCAGGATTTGAACTCAGGGCTTCCTGACTCTAAGTCCAGCACCTTGACCAATGTGCCGCCATCTGCCCAGTGAACGGCCTCCTTCCTTTGGAGGCTTAGCTCAGGGACCACTGGCCACTGCTCCCCCTCTCCAATGACTTGGTATTTACTTATCTGTTTACAAGCAAAGACAGTGAGTTTTTTTTCCCCACCCTTGTATCCCCAGTCCCTAGCACAGAACCAGGCACACAGTAGGTGCTTAATAAATGGTGGCTTGCCCTCCTCAGCCTGGCAGCTGGCTGAGGGCAGGCCCCTCAGACCAAATGAACAAAGTCAGAGATATGAAAAGGAGGATTTTTCTCACAGTAGCACGTTTGAGTAATCAATCCCTGAGGGTCACAGTCTAGCTGGTCCTCCCTCCTGCTGTCTGGAAGGGATAGTCCATGTGTCTCTGGGGTCCCTGCTGGGGCAGGAGCTCAGAAGTGGCCTTGCCCCCCCAGGGGCTAGAGGAGACCCAGGTACTCAGCCAGGAAGATGGCAAAGATGCGACTGAGGTTGTGCACTGTGGGCGGATGCAGGTTGGCCTCAGTGTCAGCTGGGGTGTGCCAGACGGCAGGGAAGGGCGTAGGGATGAGGTGAAGAACGGGCACGCCTGGAGAGGGAGAGAGAAAGCAGAGGGCTGTGAGCTGAGCTGCCCAGGCATGGTCCCAGGCACCATCAGGCCAGGCCCTTTGGCAGGGACGACAGAATCCAGGCCAGGCTGGGGATCCGGGGACGAGTACCTACCTCTCCGCAGGAAGGGCATGTGGTCATCATCCACAGGCCCATAGGGTGGTCCTGGCTGGAAATACATCACCTCCCGAGGATGGGATGCCAGAAGCCCCAGCCGGTGAAGCCGCTTCTCTGCAGCGGCAGCGAGGAGGAGGGGGTCAGAGGGAGGCCCTGCTCAGGGCGGGGCTGCTCCCCTCCTCCCCTGGCCCCCATTACCTATCGAGCTAAGCCGCTGGAACCAGGGGGCTGTACGGGGGAAGTGACTCTTAATGATGGGGTCAGGAGCTCCCAGCAGGTCCAGGAGGACAAACATTTCCTGGGGGGGGGGGGGGAGAGAGAGAGAGAGAGAGAGAGAGAGAGAGAGAGAGAGAGAGAGAGAAGCATCAGCTCCCCTGGCCTGCCAATGACCAGACTGGTCAGGAAGGGCCTCGATCCTCCACTGCGTCTGTTCGCACAGACAGAGCCTCTGATTTTTTTGTGCAGCCCCGTGGTCTTCCTGCCTCTGTGCCCATGCGGCCGTGCAGAACAAAGGGAGACGCCTGCCTCGCTGGTGGTCCAGTGACTGCTGCACCCTCTAGCCCTGGGCCTCAAAGGGAGCTGGCAGGAAGGCTGGGGCCCACGACTGTGGGTCTCTGCCACAGATGCCCCCTATACTGATGGTTCAGCTCAGGCCAGGCTCCTGTATGACAGCAGAATGCCAGCCAGGGGTGGGGTGAGGGCAGGGGAAGCTGAGCCGCAGGTCCCCCTAGGTTGAATGGTGCCAGCACCTCCATGCTAAGAGGCCTGATCCCAGCAGCTGAGCTTCCCCTAATGCTGGGTTTCCTCTGGCCTTGGGAGCAGAAGGCTTCTCATGGCGTCCTCTCCCAGTGCAGTTAGGTGGCCCCATGGACAGAGTGCTGAGCCAGGAGTCAAGAAGGCTGAGTTCAAATCTAGCTTCAGACATGTAGTAGCTGGTGACCCGCCTAAGATACTTAAATCTCAGGTTGCCTCAGTTTCCTCAATTGTAAAACAGGGATAATAATGGCACCCATCTCCCAGGGCTGTTGTGAGGATCACATGAGATCATATTTGTAAAGCACTTAGCATGGTGCCTGGCACATAGTAGGTGCTTAATAAATGCTTATTCCCATCCCCTGCCCAGAAAACCTGCCCACCCACCCTCAGGAAAAGGAATCAGGTGTCCCTGACCTCCCCCAACCTTCAAGTTTCCCCATATTTCTCCTGGACAGGAGCCCAAAGGAAGGGAAGTGAAGCACTTGGCTGATAAGGTGGGGGGGCAAGAGGGGGCACCCTGGAGGAAGTAGGTGGATGCTGAAAGATGGCCCGAGGCCGGGAGAAGATGGAAGGAGGAGGACTGGGGATGGGGATCCCCCACTCACACTCCAGGCACTCACAATTGCCTTAATCTCTGTGATGCCAAAGCCATGGGGTGTCTGCTCCATGCGCTGGGCCAAGTGCCGGGCCCCATAAAGAGAGTCTTCTGGCCCCCACTCCTTCAAGGCTTCCTCCCCATCCAGGAAAAGGAGCTGAAGGGTCACAGGAGCACCCTGTGAAGAGAGATTGAAAAGCCATCAGGAACCCCTTCCTCTCCACCTCCCCCCAAACCCAACTTTAGTAGAGACCACTCTCTGTTCATTCCGGAAAATCCTCCAGGGTTATTCCTTGCTCCTTCCCCCCCCATAATGGTCCCTTGTTCTCACTACCTGGTCCTTAGAACGGCCGAGTTGAGGGTCAAGGGCACGGACGAGCTCAAGAAGCAGGGCACAGGGCACAGCAGAGTCTGTGGCACCCAGGAAAAGGGGTGCACCTGGAGGGAAGAGCTTGGAGTCCAAGTGGCAGGCCAGGGTCAAGCGGCGGGGGGCTTCTGGGGACAGTGTGGCCACCACATTGGCGAAGGCCACAGGCCCCAGTGGGGTTGGGGCTGAGAAGGCGTCCACCTCTACCTGCCAGCCAGCACCTAGAGCCCGGAGCTCATCCTCCAAGAACTGTGGGTACAGGACAAGGGCTTGGAGGTCCAGGAAGCCTGGGTCCTGGCAATGAGTCTGGGGGAGGGCCTAGTGAGCCAGATGCCTGGGTCCTGGCTATGAGTCAGGGCCAGTGGGGGGGGGGATAGGGGGGCTAGTTGGCCAGATATCTGGGTCCTGCCATGTCTGAAGGGGGCGCCTAGTGGGCCAGGAATCCTGAGTCCTGGCTATGAGTCTGGAAGGACCTACTGGTCCAGATGCCTGGGTCCTGGCTAGAAATCTAGAAAGAGAGCTAGGAAGTTCTAGACACCTGCATCCTGTGTACAGGTAGGAAGTAGGGAGGAATGGGGGAGGGGTAGTGAGGACACTTAGTTTCTCCAATAGATCAGGGGAGGGGGGTAAGCTCAGAAGTCCAGGATGCCTAGTGCCAGTCTATGGGTCTGGGAAGGAACTAGGGCGTTTAAGATTCCCAGCCCCACCCTACTCCTTCTTCCCTCCCAGGCCCCTCTCTTCCTTACCTGTCGGACCTTCAAGTTCCCAGGACTGCCTGGTGTCCTTTCAACCAGTAGGGGCTGAAGATACTTGCCCCAGAGGCGTTGGGGGTCCAGTTGTTCTAACAGTGCCCGAAGGTGGGCTTCAGGGAGGCTTCGGGGCAGCCGGGATTGGGACTGGGAAGAGAACAGCCAGGCCTGGGGGATAGCCCCTCGGTTCCCTCCCCATCCCCACCCTCTATTCTGCCTCCCTGAGGCCGTCCTCTGCCCACACTAAATGGCCCCCACAGTCTGAAGCATCACAGACCCTTGGAACATTAGGAGGCACAGAATGCTGGGGCCCTAGAACTTTGGGGGTCACAGGATGTTTGAATCAGGAAATATTTGAATATAACACTAGAAATATGGAATTTCTTTAAAGAAATTAAATATAGAGAGAAAGGACCTACAGTACAAAAACTCATAGCAGTCTTTTCATTGTAGCAAAGAACTGAAAATTAAAGGGGTGTGCATCAGCTCGGGGATGGCTGACCAAATGGCCTGTGGATGTAATGGTATATTATGGTGTTATAAGAATGTCAAAGGATGGTTTCAGAGAAACCTAAGAAGATTTGTATGAACTGATACAGAGCCACGTGAGCAGGCCAGGAGGTCAGTGCCAGGAGGTGGATTTAAGCAATGGCTGCAACATTGTAATGGAGAACCACTGTGAAGGCCTTAAGAACTCTAGTGAAATCAACCAATGATTAATCATGACTCTGGATCCCACCACTCCCAGTGTGTGAATTCCTTTTCCTGGCTGGATGCCTTTGAACTGGCCTTTCCCCATGTCTGGAATGCTCTCTTCAAATCTCCCTGCCTCCAGGCTTCCTTTAAAACTCAACTCAAATTCCATTTTTTTTGGAGGGGGGAAGGCAGGGCAATTGGGGTTAAGTGACTTGCCCAAGGTCACACAGCTGGTAAGTGTGTCAAGTGTCTGAGGCTGGATTTGAACTCAGGTCCTCCTGACTCCAAGGCAGGTGCTCTACTCATTGCACCACCTAGCTACTCCTCAAATCCTACTTTCTTCAGGAGGCCTTTCTGGATCTTGTCCGTACACAGTTGTTGGCATGTGGTCTCCCCCAATTAAAATATGAGCTACTTGAAGACAGAGACTCTTTGCCTTTTTTATGAAGAGCCTGACACATAGTAAAGGTGTTGACTAGCTGATGACATCTGGTTAAAAGGAAGGGTATTTTGGGGTGAGAGGTAGGAGAGATGGAGGTCAGTAATACTGATGCCAAAACTGGAAACCGAGGGCGTGTCTTTGGTGATGGGGGAATGGCTAAACCAATTATGCCATGTGAGTGTAAGAGAAATGGCAAAGAGGAAATTTCAGAGAAACCTGGCAAGACCTGTATGAACTGATGCAAAGTGATGCAAGCCCAACCAGGGAAACAACTGCTACAAGCTCAGCAGCACTAGAAAAGACAACTTTGAAAGATTTGGGAACTGGAATGATAAAGTGATTCTGGAGGGCTGAAGATGAAGCAGTTAGCCACCTCCTGATGGAGAAGAGATGCACTCAAAATGCAGAATGGGACAAAGATTTTTCAACTGAGCCAATGAGGGAATGAGCTTCATTTGACTTTGTTGCCATGGTTTTGTTTTTTCTCTTTCTCTTTTTTTTCTTTCTCCCTTGCTCTTTTTTTTCTTTTTGTCCTCCGTGTCTCCCTCCTTCCCTTCCTTTCCTGCCTCCAATTTAATGGGAGGAGAAAATGGAAAGGAGAGAAAAACAATAACTAATGGAGAGTCAATTATTTTGTATTAATTATATAATTAATGGTTAATTAAAAGAGAAAGGGAAAGAATGTCAGCTGTGAAAGGACCTGAGATACCACCTAGTCCACTATCCAGGAAGAAATGAGCAAGGAAGTAAGGAACATCACTGAGAATAGGAAGGAAAGGAGCAGGAATAAGGAACAAATCTGAGGCCCTTTGAGGAAGGGGAGGTATAGCTGAATGATCTGAACAGTAAATAGCTGCTTGGCTACCTAGAAATGATGTCGCCAAACTCATCCAGTAAGGGAGGCAGTAGATACAAGGGGCCCTTAGGGGAGAAGGTGCCAGCAGCTAGGGGCATCAGGAGTGAGGGGAGCCAGGGATTCTGTGAGGTGAAGAAGAGGAGGAAGGCCTTTCTGGACAAGGGGACAGCCAGCACACAGATAGGACTAGCGACAGGGAGAAAGCCCTTTAGGCTGGATCTCAGAAACCACAAAAGGAGTAATGTACAATAAGGCTGGAAAGGGAGGCCAGGGCCAAGTGGCAAAGGGCTTTAAATGCCACAGGAAGCTCTATTTGATCCTAGAGATAATAGAAGCTATTGCATGGGGGAGGGGTGTCAGGGTCACTCCCATGATTTGGGAAACTTCCTTTAGCAGCTGAATGGAAGATGGATTAGAGGAGAGGCAGGGAGCCCAGTAAGAATGTTATTGCAGTAGGATAGGTGAGAGGTGAGGAGGCCCTGGACCAGGGTGGAGGCTGGTGTGAGTGGAAAGAAAAGGACATGTGGGAGAGGTGTTGTAGAGACAAGCAAGATTTGGCAACTAAAGTTGCTAATGGTTTGAGGGAGAATCAGAAGGTGAAGATGACAGGAAGGTTGCAAATCTGAGTGAACGGAAGGAGGGTGGTGACCTTGGCAATAGCACGGAAGTTCAGAAGGTTGTTGTTGCTGTTTGTCCTTTGTTCTCGAAGAGGACTATGACGTCGGGGAGGTGATGCCATGACATGCAAGCAAATTGGATTGAAGTGAGGCAGGGCTGTGCAACATCACCAGCCTCGTTTTCTCCTCTGGAGCCATCTGGGTCTAGTGGCCAGATGTGGATCAGGATGACTGGAGATGGCCCCCTCAGAAGAAAATGGGTCTTTTAGAAAAGATAATGAATTCCATTTTAGATGCACCAAGTTTGAGATGCCTATGGGACATCCAGCTCCAAGTGTTGGTGATATAGGACTAGAGTCCAAGAGAGAGACAAGGCTGGGTATGTGTCTGGGACTCATTGAATAGAGATGATGACTGTACCCTTACCATGAGATCAGAAAGTGAGAGTATAGAGAGAAAAGAGGACCTAACATTTAGCGGGTGAGAAGTGGATGAAAACCCAACAAAGGAGACAGAGGAAGAGCCAGACAGGTCGAGGAACCAGGAGAAAACAGTGTTGTAAATATCCAGAAAGGATGGATTCCTCAAGAAGAAGGTGGTCAGCAGAGCCTGCACCTACAGAGAGATCCAGAATAACGAAGACCAAGAAAAGACCATTAGATGTGGCAATGAAGAGACCGTTGGTAACTTCAGAGGGAGATGCTGGAGTTGGGCACGATCATGGCGGGTTTAGAAGAGAGACGGTGGAAGTGCCAAGCATGGACCATTTTTTCAGGGAGTAAATAAATGGTGGTAAATAACAGGAAGAATCAGATCTGTTGAAGGTTCTTTGAGGGTAGAGAAGACTTGGGTAAAGATTTGCAGGTAGCCAGGAAGGAACAAGTAAATATGGAGAGAATGAATGAGAACGAGGGAATGTCAGTGGGGGGAGGGGAGGAAATCTGCTGGAGAAGGTGGGAGGGGATGGGCTTGGCCTTGGCAGGGAAGATGGTCACCTCTTCATCAGAGCTCTTCTCACCTGCAGGCTCAGGTGCCATTCAAGGCCCTCATCGCCTCTTCTCTATATTCCTTGGTAGTAGCAATGCCAATGGGGCTCCCAACCTCAGGTCTCTCCTCACTCCAGTCTACCCTGTGCCTTACCACTGCTGCCAAGGCACTTTCCTGAAGCACAGATCTGACCACGTGACCTCCCTGCACATCCCCTCCAGTGGCTGGCTTCCTCCTGCCATAACCCCCCTGGTTAGCTTTCAAAGCCTTCACTACCTGGCCCCAGCCCATCCTTTTATATATATATATTTTATTTTTAGTTTACAACACTCAGTTCCACAAGTTTTTGAGTTGCAAGTTTTCTCTCCCTCTCTCTCCTCCCTCCTTTCCCCCAAAACAGCATGTAATCTGCTATAGGTTCTATATATACCTTCACTTTGAACTTACATAATAGTCCAGTTGTAAAGACGAATTATAACCAATAGAATGAATCATGAGAAAGAAGAAATGAAACCAAAAAAGAAGGAAAAAGAATAAAAGAGCATATAGTCTCCCTCAATCCCAGCCCATCTTTCCAACCTCACCAGACACTGCCTCCCTTTTTCAGTTTGTAATCCAGCCAAGCTGGCTTTCTCATACATGAAGCCTCTCATCTCCCACCTCCACATCTTTGTGCTTTGGCCATGCTTGGAATGCATACCCTCCTTACTCTGCCCCATAGAGGCCCTCTCTACATTTTAGACACAGTTCAATTAGATAGCTATTATATAATAAACATAAAGTTTGGAACTACGACTATGTACAAGTTAAGGCGTAAGCTCCTTGCCAGCAGGAATCATTCCATTCTTTGTGGTTTTATCCCTAGGCCCTAGTAGTTTTCCATGAATGGTCTCCCTTGGATTAATATGTGTGTGGGATCAGTCTCCTGTGGCCTAGGAGGCCGGTGTTCCCTGATTTTACCCATGTGGTGTATCTAGGTTTCAGTCTCCCACGGATCAGGGGTGGGGCTGTATCTTGTGGATAGACGTGTGTATGTGTGTGTGTGGAGTGGGGGCGTGGGGGTGGGAGTGCCAGTCTCTCCTGGGTAAGGGTGTTTGTGTGTAGGGAGATGTGTCTTTCCTAGACAGGTGGGGGAGGGTGGACGGTCTCTGCTAGATAGGTCTGTGCTGGGGGTATCAGACTCATCCTATACTGGTGGATGGGTGGGAGGGGGTCAATCTCTTATAGATGAGTATGGAAGTGACGTTAGTCTCCAGTGAATTAGTGGGAGTATTGTCTCTGGCAGATTAGGTGCAGAGGCTGGGGGGATTGGGGGAGAGCTGTGTATGTGTGGGTGTCAGTCTTCCATGGATCAATGAGGGGAGGTGTCTGTCTCCTATGGGTCTCTGGGGGGTGTCGTTCTCTGGTGGATTATTGGGGGGGTGTCTGTCTCCCACGGGTCAATGGGGGGGGTTGGTCTCCCATGGGTCAATGATGGGGGGGGTGGTCAGTCTCCAGCAGGTCGGAGGGTGGGGGTAATCAGTCCCTGGCTCTCTCCTGGGCAGGGCTCTCCCGCCCAGCTCCCGGCTCCTTCTCACCTGTCGCTGGGGGCCGCCGCCGCTGCTCCTCCTCCGGGCCGTCTCTGCTCCTCCTGCTCCTCCTCCCTTTTTCTCCCCTCCCCCTTCCCCTGGCGCCCAGGCCACGTAGAGCCCGGTGCCCAAGGCCAGTGCCAGCAGCAGCAGCGGCAGCGGCGGCCAGAGCAGCTGGCGCCGGGGCAGGGGCCCGGCCTGGGGCGGCTCCGGCGGACCGCGCTCCCCGCTCCGCAGCCGGGCTCGCCCCTTGCCGCCCCCGGAGCCCCCTCCACTGCCTTTCCGCATGGTCTGGGACCAGCCGAGCAGCCTCGGCTGCCTGGGAAGCAGAGGTGTGCCCGCCACGCCACGCCCCTCCGGAAATAACTAGGCCAATGAACTTTGTCTCAGTAGCGATTGTGACCAATGGGAGGCCCCGACCCAGGCACACGGGGGTAGCACGCCTCCTTCGGCGGCAGCAGGAGGATTGGCTCCTCGGAGGCCACGCCCACTAAAATCGTCAAGGGGCTTCGGCACTTGCTACCCCCCATCCTACCTGTGGACGATTAGACACTCCCCCAATGGGTATGATTCTAATTGGTTCTACAAAGGACACGCCTCCCGAATTTGCCGACTTCTGATTGGAGAAGGCGAAGCGCGCTCCCCTTTAACTAGAGATGGTCGGGCCCAAGTCTGCGCTGGTCAAAGCCTAGGACAAGCTCGTTAGCTCTCGTGGGAGTCTCAGTGTTCCAGTCCTCCGTGCGCCTTGTCCACGTAGGCCAACCAGCTCCAGAGGTCCTGGAAGCCTGGGCTGTAGCCACTTGGAAGCAACGTCGGAGGGCATCGGTTCCAGAAAGTCTCCTCGTCTGCACCCTAAAGGAGGCCGTCCTGCCGCAGCTTGGAGCTCCACAGTGTAGGGAATGCCCCACGTTCCCAAGCTGCCTATGACATCTGGGGCAGGGCTAAACCCAGGGAAGCCTGACCTGGCCTCACGCTGCCTCCAAGCTCTGCCCTCTGGGGCCAAATAATTACAAAGTGCTTGAAGGTTTGCAAATATGTGCTTTACAAACATGACCTCATTTGATCCTCACAACAACTCTAGAAGGCAGGTGCTATTCTCATTTTATTGGCTAGGAAACGTAGAGAGACAGAGGTTAAGTGACTTACCCAGGGTCACACAGCTAGTAAGTGGCAGAGGATAGATCTGAACTCAGGTCTTCATTCCAGGTCAATTACTCTATCCACTATGGGACCATCTGTTTGCATGTGTTTGTGAAGACATAAAAGCATTGTTACTGTGGAAAGACCACCAGATTTGAAGACAGATGACCTGGATTGCAATCACGCCTCTGTCTCATACTACACGAATAACTATAGGCAAGCCACTTCAATTCTCTGGGCCTTGGTCTCCCCTTCTATAAAAATAAGGGCTTGTCCAGCTCTAAAGCGATGGACCTAAGGTGCATTATTTAGTCTCTCTCTTCCACAAGATAGCCCTTCAGATACTTGAAGACCACATTTAAGTGACCCAGGAGGCTGAAACATCCTCCCTTCCTTCACCTTATGACCCTTGACTGTTCTGCACCATCCTATTCTCTTGGCGGCTATTTTAGGATCCTGGGTCTGAAAGTGGAAACGACCTCAGGGGCCATCTAGTTCAACTCCTTCATTCTATAGGGGAAACAGGTCCAGAGAACTGTCTTACCCAGGGTTGTCACCAAAGCAGAAAACATCAGAAACAAGATTTGAATTCTGGTCCTCTGACTATAGCCTGTACTCTTTCCTCTGCCCTTCCTAAAATGTGGCTTCTGTAGCAGCCTGACCGGTAAACTGTAGTTTAACCATATTAAAAAAATACAGCAGGGCACCATATTTTACCTTTTTTTTTTTTAAACCAGATTTGTGATTTCACTGGCATGGGGAATTCTCATGAGAACTCCTTCCACCAATGCAGAGTGGTATCTGCTCTGCAACTAGAATTCCATAGAGTGTCTGGGATCACTAGGAGGCTCTATGTCTTAGTCTGAGGTAGCAGTAGGCACTCTGGGCTTTTCTGGCTGCCACATCACACCAGTGATACCAATTCATCTATGTGTGTTTGTGCATATATGCATACAAATATGTATATATGCATGTGTGCATATATATATATATGTTACTTCCTTTAAACTGGCCTTCTTAAAGCCCCTCACACACTTCCTCACCTTTGCATACATTGGCTCCCAGCATCCCTTCTCACCTTCGAATTCACAATTTCCTACAGCTCAGTTCAAATGCCACTTCCTACATGAGAACTTTCTTTCCTGATCTCCCATCCCCAGGGGCTTCTGCTTTCCTCACTTCTCTGAAGTTCCCTTATATTTAGTTTTGGGTTTTGAGGCAGCTGGGTGGCGTTTGGATAGCAGACTGAACCAGTGTGCAGTAAAACTTGAGCGTGAATCCTGCCTCTGAGGGCAGCTGTGGAATCCTGACAAGTCCTTCAACTTCCTTGGCTTCAGCTTCATCATTGGAACAAAGCAGGTACCAGTAGCACCTACCTCTCAAGGTTTTGGTGAGGATTAAATGAGATACTTGTAGACTACTTTGCACACCTTAAACTACTACATGGATATTGGCTATTATGTATAACATTTATAACTGACTTAGCTCTTATATTTTACATTTATAACATTTTAGATTTCATTTTAGGTATACACAGTCTCCCCTATAGCACATAAGTTCCTGGAAGGCAGAGGCTTGCATTTTATGTCTTTGGATCTCCAGTGTCCACCAAAATGCCAGGCAGACAGTAAATGCTTAGTAAATGCTGTTTGGTTCACTGACCTGTATGGGGAATGCATGCCAATAAAAACCTCAGGTCTGTTACAGAAACAGGCCTAGAAAATCTAGCCACAGCACTGACATCACACAGTCATCAAGGTGAGGGCAGTTACTCAGTCTTATCCACAGGGTACAGGATTTGGAACCTTTTTGAACCTAAACATCAGTTGTTTGAGCTTGGGACCTTAGTTTAGAGCTTAGAGATCATTCCACCCAGATCAGTTGTTCTTATTTTTCAGGCATGTCCCACTCTTCCTGACCTCATTTGAGGTTTTCTTGGCAGAGATACTGGAGTGGTTTGGCCATTTCCTTCTCCGGCTCATTTTACAGATAAGGAAACTGAGGCAAACGGGGTGAAGTGACTTGCCCAGGGTCACACAGCTAGGAAGTGTCTGAGGCCAGATTTGAACTCCCAGTTCCAAGCCCTGTGCTCTATGCACTGGCACCACCTAGCTGCCCTCTTGACTTCTTTAAATAACTCAATCAGGTCTTCAACACTTATTAGCCATGGGACCATTGACAAGTGACTTAATTGGAACCTCAGTTTGTTGTTATTTTTTTTTAACAGATAGCTCAGTGTATTGTTGTGAGAGTCAGATGAGGTCATGCAAAGTGCCATCTAACCTTTAAATGCTACATAAATGTCTGTCATTATCCAAAGCTCCTGGCTTTTGTGTGCAGGCTTCCTGGATTCCCCTAGTTGGCAATGACCTTCCCCTGAGGAATGCCAATACAGGACAGTGCTAACAGTCAGAGGACTTTCCTTCCAGCTCCAGCCCTGCCCCTTATCATCTCTATGACCTTGGGCAAGTCACAGGATGGTAGAAACAAAAAGGTACCTCCAGTCATCTTGTCCAATCCCCTCATTTTAGAAACATATGGAAGAGGCTGGATTCAAACCCAGATCCTCCAAATTTCAGTCCAGTGCCCTCTACTCTGCTTCTCAGGCCTGAGCCTTGAGATCCTCATCTGTAAAGTGAAGGATGCTGGACCAGAAGCCTGTTCAAGGTCCCTCCTAGCTCTGAAGCAATGATCTGCTGGTTGCACACGGCCCTCGGTTTTATTCAGTTGGTTTTTAGTCATGTCTACCTCTCTGTGACCCCACTTGGGGTTTTCTTGGCAGAGATACAGGAGTGGTTTGCAATTTCCTCCTCCAGCTCATTTTACAGATGAGGAAACTGAGGCAAACTGGGCAAATCACTTCACCCAGGGTCACACAACTAGTGCCTGAGGTCAGATTTGAACTTGGAAAGGTGAGTCTTCCTGACTCCAGGCCCAGGACTCTGTCCACTGTGCCACCCTGCTGCCCTCTGTTTGCACCTTTGTAATGCACCTCTGATGTATTACAGTTTCAGTATCTTATCCCTCTGGGCTAGCCTGTGAGTGCCAGTGCAGACTGTATATCCTCCAGGACCCAGCAAATGCACAGTACAAATCTAAATGAACTACAGAAGGTCCCCTGCTGCACGGTATATGCTTGGTAACGCAGGGGTCACTGTAGAAAGGAAAGAAAGCCTTAGGTTTGCCACCAGAGGACCTGGCTTTAAATCCTGGCTCTTTTAATTACAGACTCTGTACAACCTGAAACAAGGTTCTCGTCCTCTCTGAGCCCCTGCTGTCTGTCAGTGTCTCTCTCAGTGCATAGCACAGCATTAACTGTCAGACTCTGTCCCTGTGTTGGGGAGGGCGCATCTGAAGACGACTGTGAGATTTTCAAAGTCTGTGATAATAAAAGCTTTACGAAAGAACATGCTGTTTGAAGTAGATGATTTATAGCTCTAAATTCTAAGACCCTACTTGTTAAAGTGTGGATTATTGTCATTAATCTTCCTGACCCAGACTGAGCCTCTGGACACCTCCCCCTTCCCACTCTCTGAACACAGACCAGCCCAGGCCCAGGCATATAAATAGTTGCTTTATAGAAAGGACCGATTCCCAAACCGGCCAGACTGCCACACATGAGAAGCATTCAGAATCACAAAGATGTAAAAACAAACAAACAAAAAAAAACACCACGAAACAAATAAACAAAAAAAAATTAGACTGTCCCAGATTGGATTCCCAGCTTCCCCAAGAAACCCAGGAGTCTGCCTTTCTTCTGGGAGCCAAGTGGAAGCAAGCCCAGCCTGGCTAAGAGAGGCCCAGAGCCCCCCAGAGTTTGCTCTGAGTTGAAGTGGGAAACCCAGAAATTCCAACCCAGGTTCCCACCACTCTCAGAAAGGATTCACAGCTTTGGAATTGGGGGTTGCTTTAAATTGTGGGGTGGGGAGTAAATGGATTCAAATTTTTCAAAAAGAAATGTTTTCCTTCATCCCTACCCCAAGAAGAGGCAGGGGAAAGATTATGGATGAGACAGATTTGGGAGAAGATGCTGTTAATGTTTCTTTCAGAGACTAGAAACATTAAAGAGGGGTAGGATGGGGAGAGAGAATGAACTAAATGTCTGGACTGCCTAGGAGAATGAACATGAGGATCCGTGAAGGTAACAAGCAATCTAGGCGAGGGGGTACAGGAGAATCGAGATGGGCAGATGGGGATATCAGGGTATGGACAAGGCCTCTGTCTACTCTCTGCTGGTAGGGCCCTTGCGGGGAGAGAATGAAAGGGGACAGAGCCCCGGGCTCACACCCTAGCATCATCCCCATCTGCTGAGGCTAGATCAGAGAAGGAGAGGGGTAGAGGGGGCTGAGATGAAGACAACACACTATTCTGAGATGCCCTTCTCCATCCCCAGGCCCAAAAACACCTTAGGGAGAGGAGAAAGTCTGTACATTTATGGAGGTGGGGCTTAAGTGACAAAGAACCAATCAAAGGGGGGCGTCTCAGGTAGGCTCTTCAATTCCCTGTTTGATTGGCTACCAATCGGTTTGTTTTTTTCCCAGGAAGGGCAAGCCGAGAAGCAAAGTGGGGAGGGGCTGGGAGGGGGGGGGTGGGCACTCCCTCCCCCTCCCCCCCCTTCACCTGGCATCCTCACGGCCAGGCCGTGAGCCCGCCAGGGTGTGGCACGGAAGTACCCAGTTGTTATCGTGCAGGCCCAGCCTGCAGCCCGGCGTGTCCTTGTCGGGCCGGCGGCAGCACATCCAGTAGGAGCGGCCGTAGGGCAGGTCGTGGTGGTAGGGCTTGGGGTGCCAGCGGCACAGCGACACGTCCCCCTTCTCGTAGCACTTGCGGCACTGCTTGCACGGGTCGTCGCGGTACAGTGGGTGGCGGCTCCAGCGGGAGTCCGTGGCCTGGACACCGAAGGTCTCTATGACGCATTTGAAGTAGTGGCAGGTGCACTTAAGGGCGGCCAGGGCACGGGTGGGCAGGTAGCCGAATATCTTCACCAGGACGTGGTCGGGCAGCAGCAGCATATACTGGCGGGGCTCCAGCAGGCGCTGGATCTTGAAGCGGATCTCCAAGAAGTCATGGGAGACGTGGTGGTAGAGGCGGCACAGGGAAGCATCCGAGGCGGTGCTGGCTGCCTCGGACTCGCTGCCTTCGGGAGTGGGGGCCGCCGGGGCCTCGGGGGTGGTGGGAGCCTCGGGAGAAGGCTCCCCTCTGGCTGGCAGCAGGAAGAGCTGCCCCGGGGGCGGCGGCTCCTCGGGGCTGACCGTCAGGCACACTGTCTCCTCTTTCACAGTCTTTGCACCGTCCTTACCAAAGAAGACACACTCGTCCACCACGCCGGTAACCACCACGTCCACGTGAAAGCCGGCAGCGCCCGCTCCGCCGCAGTCTCGGGCCCCCGCAGGGGGCGGGGGTGCAGCTGGAGGCTTATCCCCAGTAGCTCTTTCGGGAGGCCCCTCAGGGCGGGTGGCTCCTGCTGCCTCCCCATCGCCAGCCTCATCTGCCCGGGCCAGCAGGAAGTCCACGTTACTGGGCAGGGCATCCCGGGATGGGCTGATGAGCTGGTACAAGTCACAGGTGATCTTGTCCTGGGCCCGGCTGCTGGGGCCCGGCCCTCCGGCGTAGGTGCACCCTGGCCGGCTGCTGCAGCCGGCTCCTGGCTGGCCACCTTCGGGGGAGCGGGGCTCACGCCCGCTGGAGATTCGAAAGGCAATGCGCACCTCACCAGACCCTCCACTGCGTCCCGTGTCCCCCTGGCGCACCTCCTCTTTGCGCAGCCCATCACGCCGGGCCTCAAAATGGGCCACGGCTTCGGCCACGCGGCTGCAGTCGCTGCCAGGCCGCCGCTCCCCACCGGAACCCTGGGCGCCCTGCTCGGCGGCTGACACAAACACGACAGGGGTCGGGGCCCCCGAGCGGGGGTAGCTCTGAAGGGCCAGGGCAGCCCTCTGCTCCACCAGGGCCACCATCTCGGCCACAGAGAGCAGGTCCACGTCCTCGGGGGCACCGGCATTAGTCTCGGCAGGAGCAGGCAGCTGCTGGTCCTCTTCTCCCCCGACATCCGGTGGCTTCCCAGGGCTGGGACGGGGCTTGGTGGAGTCAAGGCAGCGGCGCCGCCGCTTGGCCTTGGAACTATCACTGCCCCAGTGGCCCTTGACCTTCCCGGCACTGGCCCGGCTGGCACCACCACCGCACTGGTGGGCCACAAAAAAGGCCACCTTCTCCTTGGTATTACCTGGCTTGATGACGTACCAGGTATCCAGCAGGACCCGGCCCTCCTCACCTGGGGCTGTGGAAAGCAGGGGAGCTGTGGGGGCTGCTGGAGCAGGAGGCGTGTTCTCTGATCGGGCCAGCCCATCGCCAGAGCCGATGCTGCTACCACTCCCAGGCTCCGGACAGGCAGGGGGAGGTGGGGGCTTGCGGGCTGAGGGGGCGGCTGAGCGGGGCTGATTCTGAGAATAGGTACCAAAGGGCCTCGGGCACCAAAGCTGCACTGGAGAGAGGCTGCTGGGGTCCATGGCTGTTGGGCCAGAAGAGGGTCACCACATGCTGAAGACCTGGCAGGTGGAGATGAAGGCGCCCAGAGCCACCTGTGAAGGGGGAGGCAGAAACAGGGATCTACTAGCAGCTGTGGAAAGGACCTTTTTTAATTAATAAACTGACTCAGTTTCCAAGTTGGAAGAACTAATCATATAGAACTCCAAAGGCACATAGAACCTTAGAACACAGAACCCCTGAGCTCAGATGCACAAGTAGCAGCACTGTGTAAGAGAAATTGTGTGACATTTGGGAGAGGGGTTGGAATCTGGTCTTTGCCCTTCCCCTTCTTTTGGGTCTGTTTCACCTTTATTAATGGGTCTAGGACATCGATGCTTAGGGCTCACTCGGTGGTTCTTGCTACAGGATTTCTAAGGGCTGTGTGGAGAGGCCAGATACCATAGCAATTTGGGAAGAACTGACCAAATGATCATGCCCCATGAGGATGAGCTGAAGGAACTGGAAATGTTTAAGCTGGAGAAAAGAAGGTTGGGGTGGGGTGGGGTGGGGAGGAATGTCTTCAGAACAGAACTTCTAGGTTAAGCTAGAATCAATGGATGTGTATTGCAAAGACAAAGCTTTAGGCCAGATGGAAGGAAAAACTTTGAGGGCTTTCCCAAAGTGTGAAGAATAGTCTGAGAAGGGACAAAATGCTTCCCCTCTCCATGGAGATCATCAGAAATCTGTTGGGCACTTTGGGGGAGATGCTAGAGATGGAATTAGGGTAATAATTTTTCCTGGAGGATCATTACTGACGGGGGTATGGGTCCAAGTAGGTCCCATTTGTCTAAAGGGCCCTGGAAAACACCACCTTGAAATCTCCGTGGATTTCCGCACTCGATATGGTGTTCTCATAGGGCCATAAGCCTTATGTTACCGCTATGCCTAAATCTGTTACCTTGAGATTTCCTTCTGCTACTTCCCACCCTTGATCCTATCAAAATCCCATTGTCTAGTCACCCCAGGAAGCTGGTCATTCCCATCAAGACCTTCACAAGATTCAACCTCTAGTCACTCTAAGTTACTGACCACTCCCAACGAGACCATCCCTGGAACCCCGAGACTAATTGGCCACCCCTGGATTCTTCCCTCAGTCTTTCTGTATATAAGATCCAGCTTGTTCCATGAAAGTGCTCAGATTCTATCTAGACTGTTTACAAAGGCTTGAGGTTCAATCTCACCCACTAGCATTGGTGATACAAATGCTCAGGCTCGTTAAGGTCTACCCATTATGGCGAAGCTTTAATAAATTTTGTTTTTCTTTGGCTGTAAGAAGGCTTGGGTGGAATTCATTTGGGCACAACCCGGGTGTTGGTATTTTGGGGTTCCCAGCACCCCTAAACTCCTTCACCTCAACAATTAGAACACACCAGGCTCCCAGGATCAGAGATCTGGAGCAGGAAGGTGCCCTGGGGCACATCTTTCTTGCCACCCACTCTTTTAAAGAGGGAAAAACTGGCTCCAGAGGGGAAGTGACTGCTTTGGCCAAGTCACTAAGCAAATGGACCCTTAGGGCTCTCCTGATTCCAGGGCCCCTTCCACTCCGCCACAGACCCTTTGTCTCCTCAGCTCCATTGGCTGCTCCCATCCCACGCCCCCTCTTCTACAGCCCAGTCTGGCTCACTGCACCCAGCATGCTCTTCAAACAACCAGGCAAGAATTTGCCACTGCCCACAGCTATGGATGCTAGGGCCCACTGGCTAGAAGGAACGGGAAGGAGAGGGCATACCTGTCAGGGCTCTTGGAGCTAGAAATGAGGGATCCAATAAGACAATGGGGTACAACCTCTTTACATCGGAAAAAACTGAGACCCCAAGAAGGAGGGGAAGGGCCCAAGGTCTCAGAGAGAATCAGGGACTTCAGAGCTGTGGTTAATGCCAAGGTAACCTGCCTGAGGCAGGATCTTCCACATAGGCTCTTGTCCCCTACTGGGGCCTGGGGCCAGCGCGCCCCACATCAAGCCCCCTCCACTTTCCCTGACCCCCCCCCAACCCCAAATAAATCCAACCCATGGTCCTTTCACCGAGACTCTTCCCCAGTTGTAGACAGACACATTTGGTACTGGCAGGGCCCTGGGAGGCAGTTCTAGATCAATCCTTTATTTCAGAGATTAGCAAACTGAGGCCCAGAGAGGCAATGACATGCCCAGGGTCACACAGCTGAACAGCAGAGGGGCCCAGGGCTCGTGACTCTGAATGCAGACCCCTCCCCACTGCCCCCAGCAGGCCTCCTAGCCCGCATCCCCTCCCGACTCCGGGTACGGGTGAGAGAGAAGCCCAGAGTGTGGGAAGTCAGAACGCATGCGCCAGGAGTGCGGGTGGAAGCAAGCCACACCCCCTCCTCATTCTCCAGGAGCCCTGGCTCTCGCCCAGCCTTCCAGTGAAGCAAAGGAAGGAGAAGGAGGGAAGGGTGGAAAGTCGAGCTGTCCCGGGAGCCCGCGCCACCACACACCCCACCCCACCACCCCCGCCCCTTTGTTGACAGACTCGCGCATGACGGTGCGGCCCAATGAGAGGCCGCTGTTCGGGGCCATGCCCATATATGGATGGACATCGGCGAAGGGGTGGGTCTGGGAGGTGTGGGGATGTGGAGGACATGGGGGAAGGGAAGGTGCGCACGAGCCGGCCAAGGAGCGTCCAGCAGTTCCTAAACCCGCACTCTCCCGTACGGAGGGAGGGGGATGGACTCCTGTCCTCCGCGAGTCTTCCTTATCGAGGCTCCCTGAACTCCCCCCCCCCCCCCCCCCCCCCCCCCCCCCCCCCCCGCCATGGACAGAGCGGGATTTAAAGCGCCAGGCCCGCACAGAAATAGACACTCAAAAGGCCAAGAGAAGTGGGTGGAAACCCGGCTGGGAGAGTTAGAGGGGGAAGAGAGGCCTGGCGCTGACCTCAGCCCCCCAGAAAGTCGGGGCCCCCTCTCCCCTAGAGCTCTTAAAGCTCATACAGACCCACCAACTATTCAAGCAGGCTCTCACCCTCTGGGAGGAGAAATGTGGGCCACTGCGGGAGGGGGGGTGGCCCCCGGCTCTCCGGGCAGCTCTGGAGGGCAAGGGCCGTGCTTGAGGTCCACGGGCCTAGGCACAGCTCTCTGCCTCCACCGCACACGGCCTGGGCAGAGTCTAGGGAGACCTGAATTCAAATGTTGCCTCTGGCACACTAGCTGTGTCCCTTAACCTCCACTCTAAAATCGGGTCACGATGCCAGAACCCAGGCCACCGAGTGTACGGTGAACCTTAGGGTGCTATACAAATGTCAGCTGTGATCTCCCCTGCCCCCCACCCCCAAGGCTTGGGAGGAGAGCAGGCTTCGGTTTGGGAAAGCCACTCCTACCTGACTTAGCTGCTGCTGATTTCCTGTTTCTTAGAGTCCCAAGTCCGAGCTAGGATCATATTAACTCAAAAAACCCGGAGCCTGTAATACCTAACTTTTGAGTCCCACCCACTGGCAATGTGCTCCAGACAGGCCACTCAACCTTGGAACCTCAGCTTCCCCATCTGTAAAAAGGGCATAATAACATCGGCCACTTCAGAGGGTGATGGTGAGTCTCAAGTGCATCTGTAAAACACTCTGGAAAGCTCAAAGTGCTACATGAATGTGAGCTGTTTGTTATTTACATTTTTAAATGAAATTTTATTGATAAGCTGTTGTTATGATTACTGTCTTCCATAGGCCACAGGATAAAGGTCAAAATCCATTCAGTGCCATAATTATTTAAGTGCTTACTATGTGCCAGGTAGGTGAACATCCTTATCTTTAAGTTTGGCATTCAAGGCTTCCACAATCAAGGTCCAACTCCTCTCTCCAGCCTCAGGCTCATTCCCTAGCCCCTATCACAACCTTAAAGGCCTCCAAGACAAGTGGTCGGTCCTTCAGGAAGCACTTCTAGCCCTTTCCCCCCAGAGCTGCTGGGCACCATCAGTAAGAAATCCCCACTCACTGTCTGCTTTATAGAGCCTTAGAATGAGCTCCTGAGGTTAGACACTAATTTTCATTCACATCTCTTCTTAACTTCTGAGGGGATTTAGAGTCAGAGAAGCTTAGAATTAGAAGGCAGTAACAATCAAGAACATTCAGACTGTGTAGCTCAACTATAAGGCCTCCATTGTACAGAAGAAAAAACTGAGGTCCCGAGGCAATGGGACTGCGCCAGGGTCAAACGAAGGGATTTGTCTAAGGCCATCTATGCACACCCCCCCCCACACACACACACACAGCAGAGGCCAGAACACAGAGCTGGGAGGGGTGGGGGTCTGCCTCCCACTTCAGGGCTCTTCACTACATCTTATGCTCAGGCACCCCTTCACTACACTGAGGGCACAGAGACCCTGTATCCTTGGTCCCCAGATCTCATCTTGATGGGGCTCCTTAGGGACATGAAAGATGAGAGGCTGACACCCAGATACAAGGCCCAGCTCTGATTGCAGAAATAAAGGACCTGAGTCAGGCCCAGCTGTCTCTTACTACCAGTCCTTCATCTAGGAATAAAATTCCCTTTGCCCAGCCCCAATGTTGTGCCCTTCCCCTTTTGGGGGTATTGGCTTCCCCACCTGTAAAATGAAGAGGTTGACTGTCACTAAGGTGCTTCCCAGTTCTGACATCCTATGTACTAAGATCCCTCCCATGTCTGATATTCCATGTTCTAAAGTCTCAGCTCTAATATTCCAGATTCTAATATCCTTTCCTGTTCTGATGTTTCTGTTCCAAGGTCTCTTTCCACTCTGACATTCCCTGTTCTGTGGCCTCTCCCAGCCTTCACATTCTGGTCCTCCTAGCCCTGACATTCCCTGTCCTAAGTCCCCTCCCAGCTCTGACATTCCCTATTCTAAGGGTCTTCCCAACTCTGACATTCCCTGTTCTAAGTCCCCTCCCAGCCCTGACATTCCCTATTCTAAGGGTCTTCCTAACTCTGACATTCCCTGTTCTAAGGCCTTCCCAGCCCTGACTTTCCATGTTCTAAGGTCAATCCAGGCTCTGATCATCCATGTTCTAAGGACGCTCCCAGTCGGACATCCTGTGTTCTAAGCTCCATTCCAGCTCCCCAGTGCCCTGTTTTAAGGGCCTTTCCAGCTCCGACACCTTTACATCTGTGGGCCCTCTAGGCTCTCTGGCTCTCCGTGGCTCCCTGAACTCCCTGGGGCCCTCGGGACCCAGCCAGGGTGAATAATCCCAAGGGTCAGGCTGGTCCCAAACCAAGGATGGGGAGGTGCTGGTCCATAGGACCTGAAATGGCGGAGGTTTCTGCGCATCCAATGATCTTTGAAGCCGGCAAGGGGCTCTGACTTCGTACAGACACATCTGCCCCTTTCTCTTTCAGATGGGGAAACTGAGGCCAAAGACACCCGCTCCTCCTAGTACTGGCAGGGAAACTGAGGCCGAGGAGGGGCCAGCAAGGGAGGGTGGTGGAAGGACGGGAGGAGGAGGTGGATCCCCCCTACCCCAATCCCCAGGGTCAGGACCCCTGGGCTGGGGTGGGGCAGGAGCGAGGCCCCTTCCTCCCACCTGTCTCCCCTCCCCCCAGGTGCCCCGCCCCCCCGGCCCGGTCTCTGCGCGGGGACGCGCCCAGCGGCTGCCCGTGGGCCCCTGCCCACCCCTCTCCGTCTCCCTCTTCGGCCTTACCCGCTCCGGGCGCCCGCAGGTCGCTCCGCACCAAGGGCTCCCCCCACTCACTCACTCCACTCACTCCACTCACTCGCCCTCCTGCCTCCACTTCCGGGTTCCCGGAGCGGGGCATGCCGGGAGTTGTAGTTCGTTGCGGGGTCGGAGGTGACGGGAAGGGCGGAGGGAAGGGAGGGACTCCATTTCCCAGAAGGCCACTCTGTCGGGAAGGTCGGCGACGCGAGGCCGCGGTCCTCTATGGGAATTGTAGTCCGAGGACTGCCATTTTGGCCAGGATCCTCCCTTGCTGGGACTTGGGCAGTGAACACCACTGTCGGAAAAAGGACCAACGCCATTCCCTCTGCCTTTCAGACCCAAGGACAGAGACACTAAATATATACCAGACACTATCCTAGGTGCTGAAGATAAAAAGGCAAAAATAAAGCAGGACCTGTCTTCAAGGAACTTGCATTTCTATTGATAGATGGCTGCTGAAACCCTATCCAGTTCTGTTGTTGTGTTTGTCCTTCATTTTGGAAGAGGACCATGACATCAGGGAAATGATGACATGACTTGCAGCTGAGTTTGATTTAAGTGAGGGAGAGCAGTGCAAGGTCACCAGCCTCACTTTCTCCTCCAGAGCCGTCTATGTCCAGTGCCCAAATATTCATCAGGATGACTGGAGATGGCCCAGGATGCAATGGGAGACCCTGGCCCTTTTAGGCTAAGTTCCTTTCAAGTTTTCACTTTGAGCGAAGTAACTCCTATTCAGTGAATAGGCCTCTTTAAGAAGTGAGTCAAGGGATGGCCCCTAATCCGGGTCTCCTGGACTTCCCTAATCCACACTTTGCTGTGTTACAAATACTCTGATATCTTAATGACCCAGCCTTTCTTGCTTTTCCCTTGCACATGACATTCCATCTCCCTGACTCTGTCCATCATAATAAAAATGCTCTCCCTCATCTCTGTTCCAGTTAAAATCCCATCTTCTAGAAGAAGCCTTTTCCAATCCTTGTAAATGCATTAGTGCCTTTCTTCCGAGATCGCATTGAATTCTTCCTGTTGCATAGAGTTGTCTTCATTCTTAGACTGTAAGCTCCTCTAGGGCAGGAACTGATTTTTACCTTTCTTTGTATCTCCAATATTTAGCACAATGCCTGGCACAAAGTAGGTGCTTACTTGTTGATTTGACTTTAGTTCTTTTCACCACATCCACTCACTCTGCCTCTTTAGAATTCTTTTAAATATCTCTCTCTCTCTCTCTCTCTCTCTCTCTCTCTCTCTCTCTCTCTCTCTGATTTTTAGGACTGCAAGGAAGCTGAAATAAAGATCATTGTATCTAGAACCAAAACGATGAAACCAAGACCAAGAGGGGAAGGGATATGTCCAATTTTGAGAACAAAGCCCTCATTTTCCAAATGTAGAAAATGATGTTGGGGTTTGTAGCGGAAAAGAAGCCATGGAAGAAAGAGAACCATATTTGGGGTAAGGACTCGGGTGTTTGCATCTCAGGTCTGCTATTTACCATCTGGTATGAACTTGGGTAAATTACTTGCCATCTCAACTCAAGCTTCCCTGCCTGCAAAATGAATGGGGTTAGATTGTCATCTCTAAGGTCCCTTCCACTTCTATATCCTATGGAATATAGAAAGGGAACTTGCCACCTTGAGTATATTAGGGTCCTGTATTAGCTAGAGTCCCAGAGGACTCACGTTCTGGTCCTGACCCCCTTGTCCTTAACTCCTCTGGGAAGGAGAGGGTCAGACAGATCAAACCACCACCACCTTGTCCATCATCTCTCCTCAGACCCTCAAGAAGGAAGCCCAGAACCCTGAACCCAAGAACCTCTGGAATAGTCATGCTTCCAGCCCGGAGGTTAAATGGTTCAGCATCAGAAACTGATATAATTGTACTAGTTGTAAGGACCTTAAAGAAGAAGGCATGGCATCTGTTTTGATGCTTCTCCTTAAGGACCATGGGAGCTTTCCACCTGACTCGCAGCTGAGACCCTCCATGTGTATTGTCTCTCCCCATAGAATGCGAGCTCTTCGAAAGCACGCACTCTTTTCTATTTGTATCCCGAGTGATTTGCACATTCATTCACTCATTTAAGGTCACTTAATTTGAGGTCCATTTTCTTTGACTCATTTCCCGTTCAGGTTCTGAATTCTGCGTGATGAGAATTGAGAATCACGGTCAGAGCAGGAACCTGAATCGGGTTGCGAACCCATCCGACCAGGCTTACCAAAGAGGAGGCTCTTAAGGCTCACAGCCTGGCAGGACCAGCGCGCATCGTTGCTACAGCAACTGGGCGGGGCGGGGAGGCCGGAGGAGCATCTCTTCAAGAGGGATCACGCCTCCCTCCCATCCCCCCACCGCGCCCCAGGCCTCTAAGACTTCTGATTGGCCCTTGTGTTTATGGCCCCTCCTTTTCGCATCTCTCCTCCCTCCCCTTCCCCGCCCTCTGTGAGGCATCCCCCCCCACATCGGCTCGTGAGCCCCGGGGGAGCTGGAGTTCTTTTTGTCCCGACGTTGTCCTTCCATTTAGGGAAAGGAGTGGGCCTCGGAGCCTGCAGCCACGTCCTAAACCTTGGTCTTCCCTATGTCACCTGGAGCCAGTCCTTTGTCCACCTTCCCCTCACCCCCGTCACTGGGCCTCAGTTTCCCCATCTATGAAATAGAAGTGGTGGCGGGAATGCCTGCTCTTGGAACCTTAGGAGTCATCCCGGCCAACACCCTCATTTTGAAGGCGGGAAAGCTGCAAGGGAATGACCCCAGCTCAGGGTTCGCGGCACCCCACCACGTGACCTTTCCCTCAAGAGGCCCCCCCCCCCCTCCCCGATCCGGTGCAGTCCTTCCATTGCCATGAATGGTTTGCTTCACCAGGGCCGGACCGTGACAGCCTTGTGGGAGTGGGGTGGGGGGAGGGGAACGAGAGATGCACATCCACGCTTGCAGGCAAAATGCTCCGTGCCTCAGTTTCCCCACCTGGAAAACCAGGGCCTACGTGGTCTCTAAGCTCTCTTCTATAGGTGATGGAGGCCTTGAATGCCAGACTGAAGAACATGGTGGGAAGGCCGGGGAAGGGATTGGAAAGTGAGAGGGTAGGAGGCCCGTGAAGACAGTGGGAGGGAGCAGTGGGGCGCTGGGGGGTCGGGAAGGGGAGGTAACATGGACTCCTTTCCGAAGCCCCTCCCCCCTCCAGGGGCCTCAACGGTTGACAGTTGACGGTTGACGTTGACGGTTGACAGTTGATAATTGAGGGAGGGCAAATAGCCTGGCCTGGGAGGAGCCTTGGGGAATTGGTGGGCGGGGGGAGGTGGGGCCTATGGTGTGAAGGGGGGGAAGGGAGAGAAGGAGCGGGAAAGCGCCTCGTGACCGAAGGCCCAGATGACTGGAGGCGGAGCGTCAAGAGTCAGCTCAGCTCGATGAGAGAGCCGAGAGGCTGGAGGGGAGCGAGAGGGGCGGAGCCAACCAGGCTACCGTCCAATCCAGGGCAGAGATTGCGAAGCGCGGGAAGCCCGGGAAGCTCGAGGCCTGCAGCAGCGGGATGGGGCGGGGCCAAGGAGGCGAGGCGCAACGCGACTGGCCAGCCGGTTGGGCGCGCGGGGGTTGCAGCTGGGCTTCAAGGCGGCTGCGGCTACTGCAGCAGAGGCGAAGACGAAGGCGGTAGCGGCGGCAGCAGCGGCACGCGCTCGGTTCCAGGCTTGGGCTTCGCAGGCCTGAAGGCCCGGCGCGCGTGCGCGTGGTGGCTTTCCCCTGCCCTCTTCCCCCTCCCCAGGCCGCCCCGGGGTCTCGCGCCCGCTCCCGGGCAGGGATCTGCGGGTAGGACGCTGCTGGAGGGAGGCTCGCACCATCGCGCATCTCGGGAGGCCGGGGCTGGAGGGGGCGCAGCAGAAGGGTACTGGGGCTGGCAAGGGGCCACGGACTGGATACACCGCCTGCCCTCCTCCTCAGGGTGGGGCCGGCCGTCTTACCCCGGGGCTCCGCCTTCGCCCCACCCAGGGGCCGTGCTCCCCTCCCCCAGCTGCCTTGGCCCCTCCTCCCTACCTTGTCTTGGCCCCACCTTGCCCTCCTCTGCTCCCCGCTCTCAGCTCCTCTGGACCCTCACGCGGATCTGCACCCCACCCAGGGGCCCCTCCCCATGTGCCTCCCCCAGATTTCTGGTCTCTCTCTTAACCCTCGCCCACTCTTCTCCTTTCTTAGCTTCTAAATGGCACTTCCCACCTGCTTCCCAACTCCCAGGGTCCTTTCCTTTCCGCCTCACCCACCTGGGGATGTCCAGACCCTTCCCCCATGCTCTGCCTCCCTCCCTTCTTGATCTCCTTTTCCAGCCTCCAAGGCCGCCTCCGCAAAAAACCCCTGTGCCGCGTCTTCTAGGGTCCCCTCCACCACTGGGGAAGCCTGCACCTTTCCCGCTGTGCCCCACCCCCAATTTCCACCTTTCCATTCTTAGCCCTCTACCTACCAGAGTCCTTCTCCCAGATCCTTCCTCCCACTTCCCATACTTGTCCTCTCCCTGCATTCTCCACCCTGAAGATGCCCAAGCCCCTCCCTCCAGTACAATCCAGGGGCCCTTCCACCCAATTCTTCCTGGCCATCCCTCTTCCTCTCCTTCTGCAGACACATCCCTCTGGCCTGCATCTCTAAGGACAATGACCCAGCACTCCCCTGCTTGTCTTAGGGAGCCTTACCCAGATTTTCCACTTGCCCCTAGATCCTGATCTCCCTTCCCTTATATCCTCCCCCCACTCCTTCCTTTCCTCCTTCCAGGGCCCCAGAAGGGAAGAGATGTCCATCTTCTCCCCATGAATTCTGCCTCTTTTCTTAGAAGCCCACCTTGTATCCTTGAGAGAGAAGTGCCAGTTCCAAGGGTGTCAGAGGCCAATGGCCCACTCATTACCTCCCTTCTTTCATCTCCCTTTCCAGATGTGGGGCCCCAGTGGACACCCATATACCCCCGAACGGCCCCAAGGAGGCCCTGGCTTCAGAATGGGCCCACTCCGCCCCAGTGAGAGGTAACAGGGGAGGATGGGGAAGGGATCTCCCCTTTGTACCGGAACAGCTGGCAGGACTAGAGATGCTTAACAAAGGGAAGGGATGTTTGAGTCCAAAGGTTCTGGGTTCCACTTCCACATATACCACGCGTGTGATCTGGGACAAGTTGATTCTTCTTTGGGTTTCAGTTTCCTCATCTAAAAAATAAAGGGGTGGATTAGGTGGCCTTTGAGATCTTTGCTATTCCTGGACTTTCTGATAATCTGATTCTTAAA
Source organism: Phalanger gymnotis (assembly GCA_028646595.1). Lineage (NCBI taxonomy): Eukaryota > Metazoa > Chordata > Mammalia > Diprotodontia > Phalangeridae > Phalanger > Phalanger gymnotis. Next base: position 787,604,047 of record CM053622.1, read on the forward strand.
ATATTCGCCCTGTGCAAGACAACTTAGTTGTTAAACTTAGCCTAGAGAGCAAGCCTGGGAGGGGATATTGCAGAGAGGTTGTCTGATTGGAGCTTGAAAAGAAGAGGGACTTTAAAGCAAAAAGGGTTGCCCTTTGAGAGTTGGAGATTCCCCATCACTGAAAAGCTTCAGCACAGGGTGAAAGAGCCTTGTGGGAAATCAGGCAGTTTGACGCTGTAGAAAGTTGGCTGAAGCTTATGAAGGAACCCACCTGTGATGCAAGCTTTGTGACTGTGGGCAGATCATTTTATCAGCTAGTATTCAGTAAGCATCTACTATATGCCAGATACCTGCTGAGCAAGGGGTACAAAGAAAGGCAGAAATAGTTCCTACCCTCAAGAAACTTACATTTTAGGTGGCAAAACAATAAATAACTTGGTGCACACTAGATAGAGAGATATACATACCTACACACACACACACACACACACACTAGGCTGAAGGCAATCTGGTGGGAGGGGAGGGGAGAGCAATTAATAACAACTGGGAGGAGACCCTGAAAACCCTCCTTGGATAAGTGGTATTTGACCTGAGGATACCCCTCATTCAATATGAAGAGAAATGAATTGTAGCCTTTACCATCCTCTCCTCTGGGGTTACGTGAGCCCTATATTGGGAATGTTCAATTTAGAGGAAGCCCTCTAGCAAATTGGGTGGTTGGATATGGGTGGGGCATCTACAGGAGAACATGGATGAAGCTTGCCCAGAATGGGAGGATGTGGTCCCTTCCATCTGTAATTGTATATGGAGTACCCATATTCATGACATTAAAGATTCATCATGCTATCAAAGGAGTACTGACTTGACCAGGTTGTGAGGGTCATTTGAGTTAATGTATATAAATGATTTGGCCAGTCATAGCTCCGTATGTAAACCTCTAGCATCATAATCATCATTAAGATGCTCTGGGGAATCCTACTTGGTGCTAGGTTGGACAAGATGTTCTCTGGGGGATCTTTCAGCTCTGAGATTCTTGCTCCTGCGACAGGGCCCCCAGGGAGCCCCCACTGCTGTTTGACAGGGGCTTAGTACACAGACAGTCTGTCCGCAAGCAGGGCTCTGCTGTGCAGATACTTTCATTCCCTTTGGGCACAAGCTAGCCTTCCCCATACAGCTCTAAGTCAATGAAACTTGAGCTAAAGCCCATCAGCAAACCGTCACCTCTGGATCGGGCCCTTCCCCAGGGCTTACAGAGCTCCTTGGGTCCAGTTTCCTGAGGCCTGTCTGTGTCTTCCCAGACCACCTTTTCCTGTTCGGAAGCTTTACAGCCCCATGCAAACACAAAGGCTTATTGCTGTTCTTAACATTAGTTGCTGAGGGCAAATAGTGTAAAAATGGGAAGGAAAGGAGTGCGAGTCTGTTTGCCGAGAACAGACCTGCAGGTGAGCCCAGAGCTTAAAGCCACAAGGGAGCTCCAAGCTGGGCCAACTCTCACTTTGCAGATGGGGAAACTGAGGCCCAGTGAGGAGGAGCAGTTTGTTCTGGGGCAGAGACAGCTGAAGTTGCTGATTCTGGGTCCCCACATCAACCTCTCAGAGCCATAGTTTTTATGTCTGTAAAATAGGCATCATAAGAATAGCTGGCACTTAGCACCTTGTATGTTAGTTCCTTCAATCCTCACAGCTATGTTGGGTTGTGGATGCTTTTCATATCACCATTTTATGGATGAGGAAACTGAGGCCAAGAGAGAGGAAGTGACTTTGCCCAAGGTCATATAGCTAGTAATTGTCTAAGGCAGGATTTGAACTCAGGGCTTCCTTTGTCCAAGGCCAGTCCTCTTAACCACCTAGAGGCCTAATAATAGCACTTTTGCTACCCACCTCTCAGGACTGGAGTGACCAAAGTATTTGACAGACCTAGCCTGCTGTGTAAATGTGAGCAGATAGCATCATGCATGAGTCACCTATTTGGGGTGAGGGGGAGTCTAGTCTTCTAACCCTAGTCTACAAGGAGCAGGTGAGATCTCTTTCCTGAGGACCCACAGGCAGGATCAGAATCCAGGCCTAGATTTGGAGTGCTACTTTCTTCTTCTGCATTCTCTCCCTGAACAGAAAAAGGAGGCAAAATCACACCAAAACGCTTCAAGAGTTAGCCATGCTACTGCCAATCTCCCTGCAGACAAGCAGCAAAAAACTCACCAAGGTACAGGGGGAGGGTGGGCCAAGGGGCGTGGGAAGGCAGGCGAGACAGAGGACGAGGGAGCCAAGGGCTTTATGAAACAAACCAGCCAATGGATGGTCCAGCAGAGAACATCCTAGGATTTTAGAGCCCACAGGGACTTTAGAGATCATTAAAAGGCAGGGGACCTTCCCGAGCTCTCACGGGGGTAAATGGCAAAGTTATGATTTGAACTCAGGCCCTTTGATTCTAAATCCTGTATTCTCTGCATGTCACTGCTGTGCTGGTGACCATCCATCAGCCTCTGAGGGTGGACAGCAGAGCGGCTGGGAGAGAAGCAGGAGCCTCCATGGACACTTCTCACGTGGGAAGAGAGTTTGCTTCTTGGCTCACTGGCTTTCTCCCCGCCCAGCAGAGATGGTCGAGTGATCATTCCCAGAACCCAATAGTCTAGAACCAAGTCATCTAGAAGTGAGCCCTGCCCCACCCTGCTGAGTGTGACAGTGTTCATTCAACACATTTCCTGGAGGGTGGTGTAGTTGAGGGTTGGGGAGTCAGGAGCCTGAGGCCGGAGATGTGGCCTGGCCGGGAGGCCCCCTCAGGCTGACGCTTCCTCTCTGGGCCTCTAAACCAGTGACTTGCAACAAGTGAGCTTGGAGGTTCCTTCTAGTACTAATTGTGCTCTGTGACAAGGTTGAAGAGCCCAAAGAAGAGAATGGACGGAGCTGATAGCAATATTCCAGTATTGGAAAGAGCTGGCCCATGCAAGAGGGAGCACCAGTGATCTGACTGTTCAGTTAGTCATCGTTCAATATTGCTATGGCTGTGTATGGTATTATGGCTCTGCTCACTTCACTTTGTATCAGTTTGTAAAAGTCTTCCCATGTTTTTTCTGAAAGCATCCTACTCATCATTTCTTACCACACAGTAATATCCCATTGGTGAGGCTGTTATGATCCTCATTTTTCATTTGAGGAAACTGAGGCAAACAGGTGAAGTGACTTGCCCAAAGTCACACAGCCACTAATAAGTGTCTGTGGCTGGATTTGAACTTGCCCTCCTGCCTCCAGACTTGGGACTCCATCCGTTGCGCCACCTATCTGCCTCAGGTCTCTTTCATTTGGACTGCTGTCCAGTGATGCTTCCTACATCCTGTACCCCATAAATTCTTTGGCACCAGGAGAGAAAAATCCCCATTTAGGCAGAGACCTTCCTGGATGTTCCATGGGTTAGTTGAAGCTCAGTGACATTGAGCTTCAGAGGCCCTCAGAGGCTGCCTAGTCCAGGCCTCTACTGAATAAACACGGACTGACTGAATGACCAGACTGAGGCCTTTCATGGAGAAGCGCTTTCTGATTCCCAGATCCTACCCAGACCCTCTGTTTCTCTTTGGCACAGAAGGAGATTCTCCTCCATGTTCTGCACTATATCGAACACCTCCAGCGAAGCATCGATGTGACCAAGTCTCTTCTCTTATTCCAGCCCACAGACAAAGAAGGTAACCCCTAAGAAACTGGGGCCTGGGGAGAGAATTTTCAGGGCGGACATAGTTGGGGAGCAGAAGTCTCACACCAGACTAGGGGAGGCCTGGACGTACAGTATGGTACAGGAGAGCCCAGACTGAGCTGGGAGTTGGGAGGCCTGAGGCTGAGCTCCAGTCTGCCCTTTCCTTCCTCTTCGGGGGTCTCTGAGCAAGCTGTATCTTCTCTGGGTCCTGTTTCTTCTAAGTGAATGGAGATCTGGCTGTGTGAAAATCAAGTGAAGGAACAGGGTAGTTAGAGCTGAAGAACAGAAGAATGAAGGGGGCAGCTTGGCTGTCTTCAGGTGTCTGAAGGGCTGGCATTTGGACAGATTAGACCAGTATAGTGGCCATATTCAGCAGAACTAGGAAGTTGCAGAAAGGAGGATTTTAGCTTATTTTGAGCAAAACTTTGGAACAATTAATTAGAACTCTCCCAAATTGGGGTGGGCTGCCACAGTCAATGGTGGGCTCGTCACGGTTGGAAGTCTTCAGATGGAGGCTGGGGACACTTAGAGAGGATTCTTATTCAGGTTGGACTAGTGAACTCTGAGGTTCCTTCCAGCTCCAGCAGGTCTTGAGTCTGTTCTTAGCTCACTACTACTAGTTCTGTGGTTCTGGACAAGTCACTGTCACTTTCTGAGCCTTAGTTTTCTTATCTGTATAATGGAGATAATTCTACCTATACTACAAATGAAAGTTGTCTACCACATCGCACTGTTAGCACATATTAAGAGAGTGGTCCACCAAGTCTCCAGGGCTTTTTCATTTGAATTGCTCTCCAGGGATATCTCCCTCATCGGGTGCCACACAGTTGATCATTTGCAGGGGGACGGGGGGGGGGGAATTCCTGTCTAGGATCTTTCAGAAATATGAGATAAAGTCCCCAGGGAGGAGAACTTAGCACCCAACTAGATGAGTGGGGGAATGGATTTTCAAAGTACCAATACAGGAAGAATTAAGAAGATAAAGAGACCCAGACCCGATTCGTTTACATGTCCCTGTATAGGGCTTGGTGGAAATGGGACTAGATGCAGGAAGCCCCCTACGTCCCCAGGCAAATGCAAAAGGAAGAGTTAGCACCCCACGGCTCTCATCGTGTTCGAAGAGCCTGGTTCCTGGGTATTTGCCAGAAGTCTTGCAAGAAGAAACAAGCCTGGAGGTTAGGATAGGAGGGGGAATGGAAGCGCCTAGATGCCTCCCCCACCTTACTAGAGTGGGTGAAAGCTTGGGCTGACCGGGGTGGTGAGGAGGGGCACACCAAGGAACAAGGACTTGGGTGGAAGGTCTCACCTGCTGTCCCTAAGCCACCTGTCCTTCTTGCTCCAAGAACAAATATCTGTGGTGATCTTACTGCTGCTCAAGAGAAATCTTTGCTATTTATTGAAAAACTGGCTGTCCCTGGCCTCCAGATCCCTTCCCACTACTCCTTACTACACACCCTGCTCTCTGGCCAGATTGGGCTGCTCAGAGCCCCTAGCTGTGCCATCCCTGGCATGCCTGCCCCAGCCCTGCTTGTCTGATTGCTCCCGACCCAGCTCAAATGGCACCACCTTTCTAAACTGTTATAGCAGGCAGAGGGTGGGGTGTACAACAGAGGATGAGTCCTGGCTCTGCTACTTCTGCCCTTCATGACCCTGGACAAGTCTCTCCTCCTCCTGGGCCTGGTGTTTTTTCTCTGTATAATGTGTGGGTTGGGCTAGATGATCTCCGAGGGCCTCTTCACCTGTAGATCCTAGGATATCCTCTACAGATAGAAGATACACTGTTCTGGAAAGAATATTGACTGGCCTCAGGCCTAGGTCTGCCTCTTGGCTCAGATCATTGGGCCAGTCCTTCAGTTTGTTGATCTAAAGTGTGGGGGTGATAAGGCTATCCCTGTGCCTTAAAGAATGGTTGTAAAGAAAGCACTTCATAAATATCATTACCATGGACATGTGAACTGGTATTATGAGGAAGAAATCTATTCCTCCTGACTGCCTAGAGTTTGTGACTAGAGAGGGAGGCAAGTGAGCTGGAAGAGATCACTCAGTCTCTATTTGGTCCAGAACCTGTTTGTAACCGAGGGTGGTTTGGTTGAATCAGAGGACCCCACTGGGACAAGCAGGGGACCCCTCGTGCATCAGTGGCACCTTCTGGGCTGTGGAGGCTATTCAGAAGACATGGAGAGAAATTGCATGAGATGGGTCTGGATGCAGGGGCTGTGATCTGGACCTGTGGAGGGTGTGTCCTCTTCAGTAAGGTCTAGGAGCCAGTGAAGCCTGGAAGCATCTCCCCAGGAATGGAGAGGATAGAGTGAAGAATTGGGAGTCAGGTGACTCAGGATTTAATCAGTGCCTCCTGTGGGCCAGTCTGTGTGCAAGGCACCAGAGATACAATGACAGGAAAGGGAACAGGGCTTGCCCACAAGGTTACATTCTACCTCAGCTCTTTACTTTCTGCCTATGTGACTGTGGGCCAGTCTCTCAGCTTCTCTGGGCCTTGGCTTCTCAAAACATCTATTAGAGTTCTAGACAATGTCTAAGCTCCCTGCTAGGCCAGGGGAAAGAAGGGGATGTGGTAGGGCGGGCAGAAGAGGCTTTAGGGAGGGGGTAAGGAGCAGTCAACTCTTTTTGTTGTTTTTTTTTCCATCGGTAAGCTTTAAAAATAATGACCATTCGTTTCATAGACCTATAAATATTAGCTATGGACTAGTGGAAAGTGCTGAGTTAGCCCAAGACATTTTATAGGGGCCAGGATGGGGAGGGGTGAGCAGAATCTGAGGCCTTGAAAGGAGTGGGAATGCTCAAAGTCAAACAACTAGTTATTATCACAAGCCAGGTCAGTGCCCAGGTCTCCTGATATCTGGTCTAGGGCTCTTCCCCCTGAAGCTTTAATCTTGCTTTTTTTAAAAAGCATCTCACGTCATAGTATTGCATGCATCTATCCCCTTTCCCCTCCCTAAAAGCCAGCCCATATGACAAATAATATTTTATTGGAGAAGGAAGAAAAGGTCTGCAAACATGTTCAAGTCTGTAACATCTGTGGACCTCCCACCTCCACAAAGATTAAAAGTGTCTTCTCAGCTCTCTTCATGCCAGTGCCACTTGATCTTTACAATTTTGTTACATTTTCTTTTGATTTTTTTTTAGCATGTGACATTGCTATGGTCATTGTGTGTATTGTTTTCTTGGCTCCAATTACTTCCTTCTGCATCAGTTCATGTAGATATTTCAAAGCTTCTCTAATCATCACACATTTTCTTTCTTTTTTTAGGTACAGGCATTTTTATTAACAGACTATTAGAAAAATAATCATGGTAGAGACCTTTGGTTCATTCTTCTAATAAGCCTGTTAATCTGGTCTTCCCTGTTAGCAGCATCTCCACCTTCCACAAAATGTGAAGACTTTTTCTTCATTCCATCCTGTGGAGATCATTTGCAGGGCCATAGGAAGTTGTTGGGGGGTTTGAAGTGCTTGCCAACAGTGTAGACCATATGGATCAAGTCCTCCATGCAGATAATTCCATATTTACCAAGAGATTTCGCAGTAATGGCATTATCAGGCCAATTCTGTTTTTTTGATCTTGCCATAACCATGTTTGTAAATCAAGTCATTCACAGATTTCATGTTTGGACAACTCCATGCGATGTATGGTTCCACAGTCCTCAGCATGTTAAATGAAGCCTTGTTAAGCTTAACAAAAGCACCATTGAAGATCTGGCAAAGGCAAAGAAGCTGCAATTACTTTTCGGACATTTGGGCTAACACCTTTGATACTTCTGATTCCAATCACAAAAGCTAATTTGGGTTCAGCAGGTACATACTACGTGCCAGCTTTGCATGCCATTCTAGCCAGCCAGATTTCACTTCTATACATATTTAGCTTTTTCATAAACAACTTTTCTCTGTATTTTAAGGAGCTTTTATAAATTATAGCCATCTTCTTCAGGTATTTGGCCTTCAGTACTGCAAAAGCCTTTTGCTTTTTCAGAAGAGATTCTGGAATGGACGGTCACTTCTTTTTTTCTTCTACACTTACCAGGGTTCCAACTGGATAAAGGCCACATACATCATTTCTTCTAGTAGTCATATTCCATTGCATTCATGGGCCACAATGTGTTTAGCCATTCTTCAATGGCTAAACTTTGGCATTGACTTGGTTTCCAATTCTTAGCTATCCTAAAAAGTGTTGCTATCAATATTTTGGAATTATATGGGGACTTTCTTCTTCTCAATAGTTTTCTTGGGCTATAAGCCCAATAATGGAATCTGTGTTTCAAAGCATATGGACCTTTTAGTCAGTTTCTTTGCATAATTCCAAATTGCCTTCCAAAATAGTTATATCATTTCACAGCTTTATCAATTATGTATTAGGGTGCCTTTCTTCTCACATCCCCCCCAACGTTAACTGTTGGCATTTTTCGTCATTTTTGCCAATTTGCAGCATGTGAGGTAAAACCTTAGACTTGTTTTGATTTGCATTTCTCTCATTATTAGTGATTTTTTCATGTGGTTGTGAACACTTCACATTTCTTCTTTTGAGAACTATTTATATCCTTTGCCCATTTTTCTATTGGAGAATGGCCATTAGTCATTTTGTGTGTGTGTGTGCGTGCGTGTGTTTACATGCATATGTATATGTATGTATGCATGTGTTAATTGTTTATATCTCTTGAATCTCAAACCCTTATCAGAGAAATTTGATACAAAGATTTTTTTCCCATTTGACCACTTCCCTCCTTATGCTAGAGGCATTAATGTTGACTGCAGAAGCATAATCAAAGTTATGTATTTTATCTTTCGATTGCCTCTGTCTTCTGCTTGGTTAAGATATATCTCCTACCTATAGCTGTGAGAGGTATATAATCTGTCTCCTAATTTTTTTATAGGATGATCTTTAATGTTAAGGTCATGTATCCATTTAGTATGCATTGTGGGGTATGGTGAAAGCAGTTGGTCTAAATCTAGTTTCCACCAGACTGCTTTCTAGCTTCCTAGGAATTTGTATCCCTTGGTAATCTATGTTTTCCACTTTAGCAGACACTGGGTTGTTGAATTCTGTTGTTTCTGAATTCCGCCTTGTCTTGTCTCTTCCATTGATCTATCCTTTTGCCAATATAAGATGGTTTTGATGACTGCTGCTTTGGGATAGAGACACCTAATCTTTCTATCCCACTTCCAATTCATTTTTTCACCCCAATGCTCGTGTTTTCCTAGTTCCCTTCTCAGATTCCAGCACTTCTTTGTTCCAAGATCTTCAGAAGCCCCTTCCCTGCTGAGCAGATGAAGTCTAAACTCCTGACCCTGGCATTGAAGGCCCACCATCCTCAGCCCACCCCATTCTAGGCTCTCCTTCCCCCTTCCTTGCCTTTTCACCTGGCTATGTCTTTGTTTACGCTGTTCCTCACTTAGAGCAGATTCCCCCTTCCTTCCTTTGCCTGTCTGAATCCCTCCCTTCAAGGCTTGAACCTTCCCTGACCCAACTAGATGGAAGTGAGCTCTCCTTTCCCCACTCCTGCCCAGCCTCTCATGGTACTTCACCTAACTTTCCCTTGTCCTCATCACATTCTACCTGTACCCTACTCAATCGAGTGCATGTTTCCTCCCAACCCCTATTAGACTATGAGCAGTATGACGGTAGACTTCATCTCTCTGCTCAGTGTTCAGTGCAATAACAGGACTCTGTAACAACAGCATTTAGAGAGTTCTGGAAGGTTTGAAAAGCTCTTTGCAAATATCATCCCACTTGAGACAACAATCCTGGGAGGTAGGTGCTATTGTTGTATCCATTTTACAGATGAGGAAACTAAGGCAATTCTAGCAATTAAGTGACTTGCCTAGGATCACACAGCTAGTTACATGTCTTCTGACTCCCCATCTCCTGCATCACTAAGCCGCTGTAGCTGCTCCATTGTACATTTTCAAAGGATACTTTGACTTAAACCCTGGAGCGAGTGTTTTTGGTTTTGCCAGCTAAAGGGTCTTGTATTCCTCTTTAACTCCAGTCACTTTGGTTTCTCAGAACTAAGGGCAGGGGCCAAAGATCCTCATCCATGCCTGGTCCTAGGCAGAGGCCCCTCCCAGCTTGGGGAGGAACTGACTGCCAACAGAAGCAGAGAAGGAGCTATGGGGGGAGCCGCTGTCCCCAGGAGATACCCCACCCCTTGCCAACACCTGGAGTCTTGGTTGCCCATGTCCCACGGAGGAGCTGAGCTCACACTTCTGGAGATGGCTGAAGGTGGGGTTCACCTCGGCTTAGCAAGTTGGTTCCTCGGCCCTACCTTCTGCTGTTTCCCCTCATTCCACTCTGAACCTTCAGCCCTCGGTGCTAAGGATCTGGAGGGAGGGAGGGTGGGATTCTATCCTCAGGGGTGGCTTGAGATTCAGAAAGTCTTGCTGGGAGGGGAGGGTTGACACCATAAGGGTGGTGGGTTCTTCTTTCCTTTCCTGGTGCTATCTGCAAAGGGAGCCAGGCAGAGCTGTTGCCTGTTTCTCTCTTTCTTCCTGCCCCAGACTGTGGTGGAGGACCCAGTGCCCAGGAAGAACATCCCTGCCCCACCTGCGAGGCCCAGATGACAGCAGTTGGTGCATGGCTAACCCCTCACTCCCCGAGTGAGCCTCTGCCCAGGTAAGGCCCTCCCTGCTCTCACCTCCACCAAGGTGTTGGAGAAGGCCTCCAGACCAGAGGCCAGTCACTGGACTCTCGGAGCCTTGGTAGGATTCACACTTAGAGCTGTGTTGGCATTACTAATGCTTTCCAGCTCAGAGGCTCATCAAATACCAAAGGAAGAAGTCACCTGGCTGAGGATGATAAAGGCAGTAGGCCTTCCTTTGAGGACATAGGCTGACATCTTCCACCTCTCAAGTTCATGATTCTTTGACCCTAGGAATTGTGTCTTCCAACACCCTTATTTTACAGAGACGTGAACTCATGCCCAGAGTGGGAAATGGCCTGCCCAAGGTCCCAGAGCCACCTTGAAGGTTTAGGAGTGTGAATCATCACTGTTTTGTCCTACCCCTTCTGTACCAATCTTTACCCGGTGGTTGTTTGCTAGAGGAAAGCCGAGGAACACGTGATTGAGGTTGCTCAAGCCTGGGGTGGGGCAGTCAAGAAAGCATTGAGGCTGAAGCAGTGAACTCTGAGGAGGGGGCAGGGGGAATACTGAAGGAGAGCCTCCTGGAGGAACGAGGACTTGACTTTTACACTCAAAGCCCTTAATTCACGTGAGCTCGATAGGGAGGGTGCTTGGAGACCTGGAAGAGCCTCAGCCATGGACCATTCTAACCTGCCCAGGAATGCCCTCAGCCTCGTCCCTGATAGACAGCCCGGGAGGACCTTTGCTAAAGAGGAATCCACTCCCCCATCCAGTGGCAGAGCCGTCCTCTGCGTTGGCCTCCTCGGCTTGTCCCTGAAGCTCTGCCTTCTCTAGCCAAGCAGAACGAGTCCTCAGTCTCCACCTGAGAGCCCAGAGGATGGCGACCAAACCTTCCTGGTGCCCGCTGGCTCTGGATGCTCCAGCTCATCAGGGACTTTTCCAGACCTAGGGAGCAGAAGTGGTGTGCTCCGGACAGGAGATAGAGCATTGATTAAGTACCCGCTGTGTGCCAGGCACTGCACTGAGCTCTTCGATCCTCACAACAACCGTGGGAGAGAGGTGTTCTTATCATCTGCATTTTAAGGTTGGGGAAACTGAGGCCCACAGAGAGGTGAAGTGACCTACCCAAGGTCACACAGCTACGACGTATCAGAGGCTGGATCTGAGCTCTGCTTTTCCTGATTCCAGGCCCCAGTGCTCTGTACCAAGCACCACCAGCTGCTTTTATTCGAGAAGGAAGATCATTTGATCATTTGGGACTCCTGACCTCAGTGAGCTTATAGTCTATTAGGAGAAATAAGGCAATGGCCACAGGAAAGAGCAGACCCTGCTCAGTGTAGGAGACCAGAGGCATCGGCCATCAGAGGGCCTCACGGAAGGCGCCTCGGAGGAGGAGGCGTGTTGCCACTCAATGGGTTGTGGTGGGGATCTAACTGAAGCCAAGGAGGAAGGGGGCGCCCAAGTGCCTGTCTATGGGATGTTTGGCTCCAAAGATCAGCCAGTGGGGACTGCTGGAGCTGGGCAAGCAAATATCCTTATGTGGAGTACAGTGTGGTCGCCGATGAAATCAATGCAATTGTTTTCTTTTTTCATTTTACACTGGACTTGTGGTTTTATTTTTGTGGGGTAGGGAACTTCCACAGCCAATGCAGGTCAGCTCCAGCTCTGAAAATTATAGTCGTTGAAAACTGAGAGAGAGCATGGCATGATGGAGGGAGAACCGACCTCAGAGGAAGAAGAGCCGGGTTCAAGTCTCTCTTCTACCCCATACTGGCTCCGTGACTCTGGGCAAATCACTTAGCCTCCAGATGTCCCCATGCAGGTCTGTAAACTATGGTCTTAGGTCCTACCACAGGAGCAAAACGTCCAGGCTGAGGAGGGGAATGGCCCCGCAGCCCTCCACCTTGTCAGGTCACTTCTGGCACCACATTTTAGGAAGGCCAGTGACAAAGAAGGATAGAGCTCACAGGAAGGCAGCCAGGATGGCCAGAGGTCTCCAAACCATGCCATTGGAAGGTCTTCTGAAGGATTATGTGATGCTTATCCTTGGATGGACATGACAATTGTCACCTTGGATTTGAAGGACGGTCATGTTAAACATTAAACTTGTTCTTCTGGGCCTTAGAGGCCAGAATCTGGACCAGGGAGGAGGCAGAACAGGAACAGGGAGGGCGATTGTGTCTCGATTCTGTCCTAGAGTGGGGCAGCTCCCTCAGGGGAGCCAGTGACTTCTGTGGCTTCTTGAGGCTCTGGAAGCCTTCCCCAATCAGGCCTGCCCTCTGACATCACCTCCAGCTCTCCCTCCATATGGAGCCAGTTCTCAAAGTTGTTTGCATGGTATTTCCTCTCTTAGACTGTGAACTTCCTGAGGGCAAGGGACGCTGTGGCCTTTCTTTGTATCTCCAGCCTTGGCACGGAGCAGGCACTTATTAAATGCTTGTCCACTTCACTGGACTCTGGTATTCTGTGGTTGTGAGCTAATGGGCTTAGCTGGCCTAGGAGACGAGTGAGTGAAAGGCAGGATGGAGCCAGACCACGAAGGGCCCCGAATGGGAGGCAGAGGCATCTCGTCTTCATGTAGGGGCATGGAGAAAGGCTGCAGCTGCATTTCCCTCTATTTCTTTCCCTGTTCCCCTGGTGGAACGTGGGAGTGTGGGGCAAGGTCTCCTGGAGGATGTAGGCCTAGAACTATAATGGCATGTTCCCCAAGAGGCCAGAACTAGCTAGGGCTGGGGGCTGTTACTTGGGGTCCTTTGTAGTTCTGTGTGAACTCAGGGGAATTACTTTCTACCTTCATCTCCTCTGTGAGGTAAAGGGCTAGATTAAAAGGTTCCAACTATCAAGTGTCTGATTTTTCCTCTTGAATCCCTCCATCTTGCAGGCAGAAGCTGGTGTTCTATGACTCCTCTGAGGAGAAGGAAGAGGAGGAGGCAGCGGACAGAGGGCCTTGGCTCCCAGCCTGGCCCTCCGATAGCAGCTCCCATGGTGAGTGAGGTGGGAAAATCCAGCCTCTCTGGCCTCCCTTTTGTCTGAACTTGGGCCCCAGAGCTTGGAAGAAGCTGGGCCCAAAGCAGGATGGCATCCTTTCAGGAGACCATGCAGTCCAGCAGAGCCAAGACAACTAAGAGCGGTGCCTGGGCAGATTGTGCTTTGGAGCCTCGATACCGCCCCTGATGGGCAAAATCTGAAATAGCCCAAACTCAGTTTCTAAGCTGGGGATCTAGAAGTTCCCCAAATCCTAGATCTTAACAGATGATGGGGCATCCTTGCTCTAAGGAGCCATAGGACATATGTAGGAAATCTAGGATGGTGGAACCTTAGGAAACCACCTTGTCTAACCCCACCGCCACACAAACAGCGAAACAGGGCCTAAAGAGGGAGTCGGTGGCTGAACCCTGGCTGCCAAGTCCCAGCCTTGGTGGTGGTTGTGTGCTCTGGCCTAAGTCTTTCTTGGAGCTCAGAGGCAGCCTGGAATGTGGTCTTCCTTCTCCCCTCTCTACTTCCCACAGTCCTTACTACAAAGTGCTCCTGGGTGGGAGGGAGAATCTTTTCTGGGTACCTGTTAGCCTCATCTGAATTTCATCCAATTTGGGATTTGTTGAAAAATCTGTTGATGGAAGAGTAGCTTCTGTAGCTCAGGCTTGCCTGTCTGGTTTCCAGGGAGCCCCTTGGTGGATTCTTCCAAGACCAGGAGCTGGCCTGGAGCTGGCCAGCCTAGTGATGAGCTTGGCCTGAGCCCCTCACTCTTTACCTCTCCGGGGCGACTGCTGCCTGGGAAGATCCTGCAGGAGGGCACAGAGAGCCTTACCCAAGGTGACGTCATAGCGCTGACCTGCCATGGGGTAGAGGCCAGAGCATTTCCAGCCTGGGGACTGGGTTGGGCAAAGAGACTTCCGAGCAGGCCTGCTAACTCCTGTCTCCTTTACTCACAGCTCTCTTTGAAGATGTCTGCCTGAGTCCACAGTCATCTTCTTCTTCTGCCAGCCTGGCTGGGGCACCACAGAAGGTGCTGCCTTTGAAGCCTCTCCCTGCTCCATCTCCATTCCCTTGTGTTTTGTCCTTTCACTTCCTAATAACCTCCCCCTCTTGAAAAAGAAGCCCCAGCCCCACTTTTTCTCCTTATGCCTCAGGGAGAGGTTGGAGCCCTGAGCTCAGGAAGCTTCCTGTCTGAGGAGAGGCTAGAGACCAACAGTCTGTGCGGGGAGTTCCTAGGCTGAGCCAGCAGCTTCTCTGTCTTTGCCTGGATTTAGCTGATTTGGGGGAGGACGCCTGGAGGCCTGGGGCCTAGGAAGCAGTGAGCTGCAGGAAAGGTCCCCCAGCAGGGCAGGGGCTGCTGCAGAGGCAGCAGCCTCTTAGCTTGAAGCAGGCCTGGCCACCATTCTCATGCCATTCTTTCTCTCCTGCCTGGTCCTAGGACCCTGCTCCATCAGCCTCCGGTGGCTCTCCCCACTCCCTCAACCTCTTCCAGTCAGCATTCTCCCTAGACCACTGTTATCTCTCGCTGAGTGAGACCAGCAAGACTGACTCCAGCCCCAGCTCAGGGGTGAGTGAACTGGTGTCCCTGTGGAACAGACAGCAGGAGGAGGTGAGATTAAGTGTTCTCTGCTGTGGTCAGAGGCCAGCTGGCCCCAAAGCCGCTGCTGGTTCTAGGTGTCCTGTTCAAGAGGGGTTAGCCGCCTAGAGCTGGCTGGAGGTGGGTGGCAAGGAGCCTGAAAAATCAGCCTGGAAAAGGGGAGACCTAACGGTGGGAGGGGCTGTCCTGAAATCTATATGAGAGGCTTTTGTGCGTGAGAGGGATACATTATAGTAATACCTCACCTTTACAGGCATGGGGCTAAGCACTTTAGGAGCCTCACACCAGCCCTGGAGGGAGGGAAAGAGGGGCTGTTATCCCTATTTTACAGATGAGAAAGCTGAGGCAGGCAGAGACTTGGGCTGCTTGGACTCAGAGGGCAGCTCTCTGAGGAGAGGTTGATTTTGCCCCAGAAAGAACTTTGTTAGACACAAAATGGAGGGGACCCTAGAGAACATCTTGTCCAGCAGCCTAGTTTTTCAGAGAGGGGATGGGACTTGGCTTGGGCCACACAGATCATAACAGCAGAGATAGCTTGAACCCAGTCCTCCTGACTCCCAGCCCAGTGACCTTTCCACACCTTGGCTGCCTTGGGAGGGTAGTGAGCAACGCGGCTGCATCCAAGCAGAGATTCCTGTGCTGGGTGAGGTGACCTCGGAGTCATCTGCCTGAACCGGGCAGGTGGTGGTCAAGACTAAGCCGTCTCCTCCCTGCCCCAGGACTCCCAGTCCACCCTAGATGGCTTCCTGTCCTCTAGCGATGAGGATGATGACTGTACATGGACCCCCACCAAGCATGCTTCCCTTCTGCCCACCTCTGGGAGGAAGTGGAAGAGGGGCCAGGCAGGGGGCAGCAGCAGAGGCCCTGGGAGACACAAGGAGAGCAAGAAGGCGAGCTGTCCTTTCCAGCTGAAGAAGAAATGTGTCAATGGCTTCATCATGTTCTGTCGCCTCAACCGCAAACAGTACATTGAGTGGGTTTGTGGCCCTTCCCTAAGCCCTCCATCTTGCCCTGCACTAGGCCATCCCTTCCCCTCCTGTCATGGCTGAGCTCCCTGAGCTGGACCAGGGGAGGTCATCTTTATGCTCCCTGCCTCCCACGCCCCCCATCCCAGCCAGCCACAGTGCTTTCTGCCCCCAGAAGTCCAGCCTTCCCAGGCTGTGCCCTCATCACAATGCCTAGCTAGATGAATAACCTCCTTCATAAACTAACCTGGTCAGGAGGTGAATGAATGAACGGTGGACAATAGGTCCTGGCTGTCCACTGAGGGAGTATTTGGGTATTAGTGGTAGCCTTCAATACCCTAACTCTGTGAAAGGCCTAAAAGTGAGACTTCAAGCCTGGGGGAAGGAGGGGTGGGCGTTAGGACATGTACCCCCCCGACCCCCCCCCACCATCTCGTATGAAATCTATCCGTGATCAAAAAACCTTCCCTTTGCTTCCTTTTCTGGATTTTTGGTGGTAAAGAGGATATTGGAGAGGATGCTGACCATTTATAGACTCAGAACAAGGAAGATCTTTTAAATCTTTTAAACCAAGAATGTCAGGCTCGGAGGAGCCTTAGAACCAGGAATGTCAGGGTTGGGGATGCCAGGACTTAAAACAGGGAATGTTAAGAGTGTGAAAATCAGGGCAGCTAGGTGGCACAGTGAGTAGAACACCGGTCCTGGAGTCAGGAGTACCTAAGTTCAAATCTGGCCTCAGACACACACTTACTAGCTGTGTGACCTTGGGCAAGTCACTTAACTCCAATTGCCCTGCTTTCCCCCCCTGCAAAAAAAAGTGTGATAATGGCCCTCTTTCTTACCCAAATGGCCCAAGGCAGAAGTAGCCTCCTGGTCCCATGGCTTCCTCATCCAGGCGCTCCTCACCCCATCTCCTCTTCCTCTGGCAGAGCCTGCCCTGGCACAGCATCCACTGAGGCTACCAAGGAGCTGGCACACCTGTGGCGGGTGATGACCAAGCAGGAGAGGAGGCCGTACTGGTAAGAGGGAGGGTGGCAGAAGCTGCTGGGGGAGGGGCAGGATCTCCCGCTTAGGTGGAGACTGTCAGTCACAGAACTAAAGGACTTTAAGGACCATCAAGTCTCAGTACCGAGCCACTGAGTGACTTGCCCAACGTCATAGTGAGAGCTAGATGTCATAGGACGAAGTCTCCTAAGAGATCAGCCAGGCCTCGTACAGGGGGATGAAGGATGGGGGGAGGCGACTCCCAACCTTGGCCAAACTGCCCTTGTGCCTCTCATACCTGAGGCTTGGGGGTGGGGGCAGAAGCAGGTGCAAGGGCCTCTTGTTGGTGACCCTTCCCGTAGCATCAAGGCCCGGAAGTTCAGCCGCCAGCACAACAGGATCGTCAGACAGAACTGTTCCAGCGAGGAGGAAGACCGCTTGTCCCCCAAGCCCTTTCATCTGCTCCTGGCGGAGAAGGCCCTGTGCTCCCCAAGCCTGGAGGGCACAAGCTCCCCTTTGGAGGACCCCATCTCTGACAGCCCGGAGTCTCCATGAAGCAGGGACTGCCCCCCCTACTCTGACCTCAGGGTGGCCAGAGGGGGAGGGGGCCTATGCCTCTCCCCAGCTACCCCTCCACACAGCCCAACCAGGGGGAAGAGAGGGGCTTGGCCCCTATCAGCCTGTCTGCATCCCCATTTACCCTGAAGGAAGGGGGTACAAGGGGAGACCCTGGGCCACTCTCACTTTCCTTAGCTTTAGGTCAGCCTCAGATGTTTGAAACTCAATTGTCCTCTCACTCTGCCCCACCCCCCCACTGTTATATTTATAGATTATTGTTCTAAAAATAAAATCACACTTGTTCTTGGACTTTCCCTGGAGAATGCTGGGTTGTAATACTGTCCTGGCATGGAAACAGGCCCTGCCCCTGATCCTGGGACACCCTCAGGAGTTATGGGGTGTGGGGAGGGGCAGTGAATTGTTTCTGGCCTCTCCAAATCTTCCCCTTCCCCAGCATGGTGGTCAGACCACAAACCCCACATTCTTTCCCTCCCCATGACTTCCCTCAGAGGAGGAAGCAAAAGTTCTATCAGGGTTGAGAAAGGGCATCAGGAAAGGGTGCTGACTTGCCCCCCACTTCCCCAGGATCAGAGGCCCCCCCTGCATTTCTGGGTCTGGTTTATTGAAATTGAGGCAGTAACATGTCCTAGAAAAATATAAAGATTTGGGAAGGTACAAACCAAGGTCAGGAAGGTCACCCCTCCCGGGAGGAAGGATCTTTGGCCTGGGGTAAGGAGGGATTGTGGGGCCCTTGCTGCCACCACCCAGACACTGTTGGCTACTTAGGAGATGCGTGCATGGGGTGTTGGTGGGGCCCCTTCTGGGAACTCTCAAATTAACAGCCATTGGAAGGGCAGGACAGGGTCCTTGGGAGGGTGGATCCAAGGGCCTTAGTGTTTTTTTCATAGACAATTCACAGCCAGTACCGGATTCAAGAGGGATGGGTGTGCAGCCACCCCTCAGTTCCCCCAAGAACGGCTCCAGGTGGGCAAATGGGGGTGCAGCTGTATGTAACATGCTGAAGCCTCCACTCCCAGGGGAACTGAGGACCCCCCAGAAGGAGAGGGGCCTGAGGGAGCCTCTGACCCCCGAGGGGGTGGGGTGAATTAGTGTTATGATTTAGAAGACAGTAGCTTTTGAGGGAGGCACAGGACCCCCCCCCCCCCACTCATTCCCCTTTGGCCCCTTGAGGAAGGAAGGATGCTACAGTCTTCAGAGCACCTCATTTAGGGATCAGGGGAGAAAAGCCCAGAAGTCTGAATCCGGTCACAGCTCCAGCGGCTCCTCCACAGGCACCGACTGCAACTGGGTCAAGACCTTGTCCTCGGGCTCCAATTCATCCCCCTCCTCAGCCCCCGTGGCCCCCAACAGGAGGCCGTCTCCATCAGGCAGCCTCAGGAGGGTATGGGGGGCAGATGTTCCTAGCCCTTTCTCCATCTCAAAGAGCCCCTCAGTTCCCACCCCCAACTCCAGGCCCCCAGGCCAAGAAGAGACAGCGGAGACGGGGACACTGGTTAGGAGACCAGAGGAGTCTGGGGAGAAGGCCGGGCCAGCTGCCACTGGAGCCACGGGCACCTGGGGCTGGGCTGAGAAGGAGGGAAGGGCTGGGCCAGGGGCCACCGTGGCCAGAGCCGGTCCCTCAGCCACAGGAGCCGAGACTTCCTGTTTGACGGGCAACGCCAAGCTGGCGGCAGTGGGTGGCAGGGTCTGGGAGACGAGCATGCTGGCTGGGAAGGTGGCAGTCAAGATGATCTTGCCCTGCTGAAGTGTCATCCCTGTTACAATAGGGCTGCTGGAAACCGGGTTTGCCAAGAGGAAGTTACCTGTCACAGAAGGGGGGGACGGGATGAGACGGTGGTGACCTGAGCCTATCACCACACTTCACCCCTGCCCAACCCACAGCCAGCCTCTTCCGCTCTGAGCCCGCCTCCTCTTGCTCTAGGGGGGATCATTTCTGCCTTCATGGGGCTATGGTGATATAAACCACATACAGGTATAAAGGATTAAATCTGACAGGAGAAACTGAGACCCAGGCCGTCCTCCAGGCCACATTGCATCAGAGTGCCCTGACAGTCCCAAACCAGGGCTCCCGCTCCCAACCGACTCCCAGGCCAAGAATCAGAAGAGAGGTGAGAGAAAGAGAGAGCTGGAAGCACCTGTCCTGTTTACACCTAGAGCTAGAAGGAGCTTTGTCAAGATCCCCGAGCCCAATTCATGACAGCAAAGGAGAGATGGAAAGCCCAGAGGGGGAGGAACTTGGCTACGGTCACAGTGGGGAGAGGGCAGGGCAGCATCCAGGGTTGAAGCGGGACAGGAGAGGTGAGCGGTGAAGGGAGGTAAAAGGATGACATCTCCCCATCCCTATGCCCTCTCAGGTTCCCTTCCCTTCCCCTCACCCTCCTCAGATGATAGGTCTGGGACTACACCCTAGAGACCATTTACTTTGTAAATGGCAAAGTGGCCCAGAGAGAAAAGTGGACTTTTCCCAATTCACACAGGCAAAGGGGGGATTCAGGGAGAGGGGCTACGTGTGCTCCCACCCTGGGGGCCTGGGGAAGGGGTAAGGAGGTTTACCTGGGGTGGCTGTAGGTAACTGCAAAGCTGTGACCCCCATGCCTGGGTTGATGAGGTGAACATTGGCCTGGCCCAGGGTAGCTCCTGCTGCCGCCGCCACCTTGACTGGGCTAGCAGGCCCAGCCAGCAGCTGTAGGGACCCCATACCTTGGGGCAGTGTCACCACCTGGGATGTGGGCACCACTTGGGGAAGGGAGACCAAAGGTGAGGCCCCAGGGTAAACAGGGCCTGACGGAGATAGGGGAACTACCTGGGGGGCTGGCACCGGAGTTACTGGACCTGGGGGTGACAACGGTACCACCTGGGGCCCTGGCCCAGCAGGCGTCACCACCGTAGGAGAAGGGAAGGGTGCTGCCGGCTGGGGGCCGGGAACCACCTGGGAGAGGGACAGCCCCTGCAGTGGCAGGGCTTCCTCCCCAGATGCCTGGCTCACTTTGGAGCCCCCGTCTTCAGGCTGAGCATCTTCAGCCTTCAGGTCTCCAGGCTGGGGAACTTGGAGCAGGGAGGGCAGTGGAGCCTGGGTCTGTGGGCTAGAGGGTGGTGGGCCCCCTCCTCCAGCGGCCCCAGTGAGCAAGAGTGGGGCCAGGCCTGAGGCCTCCCCCAGGGCCAGTCCGTTAATGATGACAGAGCCTCCATTCAGCAGCACGGCTGGGGAACCGGCCGTTGTCAAGAAGCCCCCATTGAGCAGGATAGATGGGGCGCTGGCTGGTCCCGACGGAGCTGCCGCCCCAGCCAGCAACACAGAACCAGGAGCCGGTACCTCTGTGCTCCCCGGGGCTGCTCCCGCTCCAGTGTCCACTTCCTCTGCTCCGTGACTGGACTCGTCTTCTGTACTGGGGTTCCCGTCTGACTCACTGTGGAGAGAAAAGGGAAGACAGAAGGCTGAGTTCTTGGGGGATCGAGCAGGAGGCCAGGAAGGTCTGGGGAAGTGGTCCCTCAAGGCTCATGGGAGGCAGCTGAAAGTGGCCCTGAATCTGAGATGCTCTACCATCTTCTCGAGGCTAGCATAGGGGGCCGGGTGTAACTCAGTGGTGTAGGTGGGAAACCCCTGCACCCCGCACCCGGGTGACTGCAGTTCCCCACGGACTTTGGGTGCGAGAGGAGCAAGGAGGGATTACGTTTCACAACAGACCAGGAGCACTTTCGCCTCCGGCCATCCCTGCCCCCTCTGGCCTGGC
Organism: Phalanger gymnotis; assembly: GCA_028646595.1. Classification (NCBI taxonomy): domain Eukaryota; kingdom Metazoa; phylum Chordata; class Mammalia; order Diprotodontia; family Phalangeridae; genus Phalanger; species Phalanger gymnotis. The sequence goes on from CM053622.1 coordinate 787,625,133, forward strand.
AGAGGACGGCAGGAGGGGCCCTCAGAGCTGCAGTGGAGGCAGCCCCCCGGGGGTCTCACCTCCTGCCGGGCGCCCCCGCAGCCGCTGCCGCAGCCCCGCCGGGGCCCGGGCCGCCCGTGCGGTCGCGCTGCCGTCGGTTCTTGAACCAGTTGCTGACCTGCGTGAGCGAGAGGCCAGTGAGCGCGGCGAGGCGGCGCTTCTCGTCGGGCGCGGGGTAGCGGTTGCCGCGGTAGCAGGCCTTGAGCGCGGCCCGCGAGCGCTCTTTGAAGCAGTACACGGTCTCCTCGCCGTCCCAGATGGTCTTGGGCAGCGGGAACTTCTTGCGCAGCCTGTACTTGTCCACGGCGCCCAGCGCTCGGCCCCGGGCTCGCTCGGCCTCGCGGTAGCGGGCGCGCAGGTAGAGGTCCTGCAGGAAGGCATGGTGCGCCGCGGGGAAGGGCCGGCTCTCCAGTAGCCGGTACAGCTCGGCGAAGTCCCCGCGCTGAAAGGCCACGAGCGCCCGGGCGCGCAGCAGCGCGTCGCTGCCGCCACGTAGGCGCTCGGCGGGCGGCAGCGCGCCCAGGAAGCGGCCCAAGCGGCCCGCGTGGCCCGCCTGCAGCAGGGCCTCGCAGACGCACGACACCTGCTCGGCCGAGAAGCGCAGCCCGCCTCCGGGCGCGGGGCCGGGGGCGCCGCCGGGGCCCGAGGCCAGGGCGGGCGCGGCGGGGGGCGGCGGCTGCAGCGCGAGCGGCGGGGCCCCCGCGCCCTCCCCGGCCGCCGCCGCCTCGCCCTCCGCCGCCTGCAAGGTCTGCAGCAGGCGCCGCGCCGTCCGCTCGTCCGCCTCGCCCTCGCCCTCGTCCTCCTCCTCCTCCTCCTCCTCCTCATCCTCGTCCGCGGCCCCCGCCGCCGCCGCCACCGCCTCCCCGCTCGCCGGGCCCGCGCTCGGCTCCGCAGGGAAGGTAGCCATGTTTTGCAACTTTGGGAAGTTCCTCCCCCTTTCCTTCCCTCTCTCGGGCTTCCCCCGGCCCCCTCCCCTTCCAGCCCCGTCCCCCTCCCCTTCCAGCCCCGTCCCCCGGCCCGGCCCCGCGCTGGGCCCCGCCTCCCCTGCCCCTCCCCCTCCCAGGCCACCTCCTTCCGCCCGCGGCACCGCCCCCTGCTCTCGTCATCCCCTCCTCCCAGGGGGTGTCTCTCGGAGACCCGCCGGCACGCCCCCAGCGCCCTCCGGGTCGGGCTTCCCCGCGTCCTCGCGCTTCGCCTGGGACGCGGCTCCTCCGCCCCCTCCAGGCAGACGGGGCGGGGCTCTGAGTCTGGTCAGTTCTTCCCGGGGGCCCCAGCCCCGCCCTCTCTCTCCCTTGCCTGCTAATCACTGACCCCGCCCCCTCCGTTCCCTTCCCTCGTTCCGACCCAGGAAAAAGTTGGAGGAAGAAAGTTTTCTGTAACTTTGGGAGCTCTGCGGCGCCTGCGCGGGGCGGCTTTCGCTCTTAACCCTTTGCTCTCCGGGGTCCCGGTCCAGTCTCCGGAGCCCGCCGTTACTGAGCCAACTCTCTGACCCCCGGGGGGCGGCATAGCAACAGGGGGTGCGCTCCCGACCTAAGGAGCGGGCTCCCCTCCCCACTCCCGGCTGAGTCCGAGGCCCCGCGCGCCCTAGGACCCTCACTGCCCACTCGGACCCCGGCTGGGGTGGCGGATAGGTGGAAGGACCAGTCCTGCGCCAAGGAGACCAAGAGGCTTTTTATTGGGCGACAATAAATACCGGGGGTTCGGGATCTCAGTGCATAAATAGAGAAAGGGGTTGGGCACGGGACAGCTCAGCCACCTCCACTCAGGGAACCCCGGCGTCTGGCTGGTGCAGAGGGCTGGGACGGCTGAGGAGTGGGTTTCAATAAATATCAAGCGGGGCAGCGAGCGGTGAGGGAGGCGGAGGAAGCCCAGGGCGCGCGTGGTGCGTGGTGGCGTGGGGGGGGTCCCTTAAGTGAGGGCCAGTGTTTGGTCTGGGAGGGGCCAGCCCAGCGGGCGGCTCGGTCCCCCTTTCCCACCTTGATTCCCTCTCCTGACGCCGCCGGAGCCCCCGGGGACGGGTCCGGGTCACGGGGATGGGGCCGTGCGCTATGTCCAGGGGAGGCAAGGACGGACTGCGCGCTCGGACCACGGCTTCCCCTCCCGGGACGCCTGGGTTCATCGGGGACAAATCTAGGGCTCAGGGGCCGGGGGCGGTTCTGGGGCTGAGGCGAGTCTGCCAGGGGAAGCCCCAGCCGGGGCCGGGGCCAAGGCCAGGGCCGGGGTCGGGGTCAGCACAGGCCCCCAGCCCAGGGCGGCCCAGCGCTGTGGCAGGAGCCAGAGCAACGGCGACGACGAGCAGCTGGCGCGCCTCCGATAGGCCTGGCTTACGGACCTGCGGGAAGACCGGGCCGAGGGTCAGCGACGCGGTCTGATTGGTCCTTCCAGGCCGTCTAGAAGAAGGCCATTGGTCGCGCCACCATCCCCCTACTCCTGGACTGAAGCCTCAACCTTCCCCATCCCCATCCCCATCCCTTCATGTATCCCAGGGTTTGTTCCTCATTGGTCCCCTCGGCGGCTATACGTCCTGATTGGTCTCCCCTTCCATCCTCCCCTCCCCAGTGATCTGAGCTGGCAGAAAAGGAGCTAAGCAGAGGGGCCAGGCAGCCAGGTTGAGTGTGGCTGGGGGCGGTGAGCAGCCTGAGGGACGTACCCGGGCACAGGGCAGCAGGTGGCAGGACACCACCATGGGGCACTGGCACAGAGCCACGGCCGGGGGGCCATCTGGCTGGAGAGAGAAGGGACAGGTGACCAGATCGGAGCCCCTCCAGGTTCCTCCCCGGGGCCACCTCTAGTGGGATCGCATGATGTATTGGGAGAACCTAGGGGATCTGGAGGGGGTCCCGGAAGCAGGCCCATGGCAACAGCAGGCAGGGGAGTCTTACATGGGGAGGCAGCTCCGTGGCCTGGGGAAGGGGGAGCCCCGAGTTGGCTGGAAGGAGAAGAGAAAGGAAGTGGGGACGAGCAGTGGGCAGGCAGAGAGAGAGAAAGATCGGGACAGAGAGAAGACAGCAGCCTCGTGGCCTGGGCAGTCTGCTTCATGTGCTGGCAGCCTCCAGCCCCTTGCTATCCCCATTGTATCCCCAGGGCTCCTCGGGTTCTCTCCTCACCCCTGCCCAGCAAAGGGGGTGGGAACACCTGAGGGGGGGGCGGGGCTGGACTTGCCTGAAGCTTGCAATTCCTCCATCCGCTCTCGAAGCTGCTGGATCTGAGCCTCTAGCTCCCCATTCCGGTTCTCCGCGGCCTGAAGCTGGCTAGGGGCAGAGCCAGGGAATGGTCACACCCAGGATCCCAGCCTCCTTCCCTGTGGGGCCAAATCTGGGGGAAAGGGACCACCTGGACCACCTGTACTGCTTTGGCTCTTGAAATAGGACCCTGGTGATTGTGTGTTCCTAGGATCCTCGCATTATTGCTCCTCAGTATCCTGACCTAGGATGAAGGACTGGGACAGACCCCAGAAATCATCCAGTCCAATCTCCTAAATTTACAAAAAGGGGAAACTGAGGCCCAGTGCCAGAAAGGGACCTGCCCAAAGTCACAGAAGTCCTATTTAAGTCCCTATCACAACCTAAAATTCCCTTGCCATGGTTGTGATACGGCTTCATATCACGAATGAATAACTTACCTCCCTCTTTCAGGTAAAACATGATTCCAGCCAGGGGTTCACTGACCTGGCAAAGTTCTGGTTGGCCAAACGGATGGCATCCAGCTCTCTTCGAAGACTCTGCTGGTTCAGCATTTCCTCCTCCAGGGCAGTTTGCAGCTCTTGCAAGGTGACCCCATCTTCCTCCTCCTTCTCTAGGCTCTGTGTGGCCTCCTCAGCCTGAGTCTGAGAGACCTTAAAATTTAGAGCTGGAAAGGACTTACCCAGGCCCATACAACCAGTAACTGGAGGCCAAGAAGGCCTTCCCATGATTGCCCTTCTCTTTTACATCCCATACGAGGTCCACAGCCCCCTCCTCCAGAAGCCTTCCTGGACTGACCCTGGAATCATACCCCAATCACTCACAGGCTCCTTGGCTGTGGCCAACTCGGGTGGAGTGGGGATTATGGACTCAGGCTCCAGCTCCATAGGGGCAGGGTGGCTGACCTCCTGGGCCTCACTTTCACTGTGAGAAGAGAGGGAGTAAGGGACAGAAGGCACATGCATTCCAAGGCCTAGCTCTCTGCCCTACCCTCTCCCAACCTCTTTGGGAAAGAGGACCCTTCTGGAGAGGAGAGACTAAGAGGAATAAGCCTACCTTCCCATGTGACTCCCTTTCTCAGCAAGAATTTACGAAAGACCTAGGTGCTAGGCTCTGGGGATATAGACATGTGCATACATACAGATATCCATAACAGTTGAACCCAGATTTCCCTGCTTTAGGGAACCCCCAGATGGGGAAGCTCTACTAATGCAGGTCAGCCTCTTCTCTTCAACTGACAGGCTTAGAGAGTGGCCTGGGATACTGAGAGGTTAAGTGTGAAGCCCAGGGTCACACAGCCAGGATGGGGTATTCACCTGACAGGGTGTTCCCAAACCCTTCATGAAGTTTTCAGCTTTCCTTGTTTATATAACTTTAAACTTCTGTAAGACTTTGGGGCTGGGCAGCCAGGTGGCACGGAGTCAAGGGGACCTGAATTTGAATCCAGCCTCAGACTAGCTGTGTGGCCCTGTGCAGGTCACTTCACCAGATTTGCCTGTTTCCTCACCTAAAATGAGCTGGAGAAGGAAATGGCAAACCCAGTATCTTTGCCAAGAATGGGGGCATGGAGAGTCAGACATGACTGAACAACACAGATTTTTGAGATGCCCTGTGTATGGGTATATTCACATATATTATCCACAAATGTACTTATATATTATAAACACAAGAGACAAGGTAATGGGGTGGGGGGAGAGTGAAGGCACTAGCAGCTAGGGCAGATCAGGAAAAACCCCAAGCAGAAGGTGGGAGAAGAGAAGGTTCCCCCCTCTCACCTGAGAGCAGCATAGGAGAACGAATAACCCACAAAGGGTAAGTGTACACCCAGTGGGGGGGTTTCTATCAGGTCAGACAGTGTCTCCTGGAAGGAAAGAGAAGGGGAAGGGCTTAGGGATACTCTTCCCAGTGCCTAGTGGAGGCCCACAAACTCAAGATGAGGAATCCAGGCTTCCCAGCACTGGGTCCCAGATCCATCCTAGCTCCTGCTTCCTTGGTTACAGCTCAAGTCCAGTGGAAAATGACCAGGTTGGACAAGACAGTCTGTAGGATTCTTTCTGGCTCACAATCTATGTTTTTTGGGGAGCTGGACTAGAGAAGTTTTAGCCAGTGTCCTGGGCCTAAGGTTCTAGAACAGGAGTGGGGAACCTTCGGCCTTGAGGCCACATATGGCCCTCTGTGTGTGTGGGTCATTGACTGAATCCAAACTTCACAGGAGAAATCCCCCCCATACCACCAAAGGGCCCCACTTGAGGACCTAGAGGGCCACATGTGGCCTCCAGGCCCCCAAACTTCACTACTAATGCAGATTTATGCTTGCTCAGAAACTTCAGTCTTTCAGAGCTGACCAAGGAAATAGGAAATCTTAATTACTTACTGCCCTGCAGGAGAACACTGGTGCTCAGCCCCCACCCCGACTTGGGCCTAACGCTCCAAAAGCCTTAATTAAGCAGCTTTTTGGCTCTGAGGTGACCAGAGGAGCTCAGGCCGCTGGACTTGGCAAGCTGGGGACTCGAGTTGGGCCACTGGAGGAGGCTGATAGGCGGGGGCGGGGTACGTACCCCACCCCCGCTCACCATGGCCGTGAGCCCGTCATCCACCAGATCGAAGTTGCAGGTGTCCGTGGCTCCGGAAAAGTCAGGAACGAAGGGAGGAGAGCTGTCCCGAATGCCCTCCCAGTCGAGTCCCTGGAAAAATGGATGATCTCGGAAGTCCCCGGCTCCAGACCGTCCTAGCCGTACCTCCCGTGGGCATAGAAGCTGTTGGATCAGGTCTCGGGCTTCCTGAGGGACCCCAGCATCAGCCATGGGCAGGGACAGGTGCTCCTAGGAAAGAGAGAGGAGTCAGGGGCGTGCTCAAGGGAAGGGCTAGCCCAAGACCACCATGGCAGTACTGGGTGCCAGTGCCCCTCAGGGATCCCCAGGGGCACCTTGTAGTGGACGATCTTGCCATACGTCTCAGCCGTGGATTCGGCGTAGAAAGGCGTCTGGCCAAAGAACATCTCGTAGGCAAATACACCCAGGGCCCACCAGTCGCACTCGGGCCCGTAAGAACACGCCCCTGTTTCATCGCCTACAGACTGCAGGATCTCCGGAGAAAGATAGTCTGGGGTACCCACAGCTACTGAGGAGCATACCTAGGATGAGAGGGCAGATCAGGCCCCTCCCCTCCCCTGACTCCTCGGCCCTCTACCCCCGCCCCTTGAGCGTTCTGTGCTCTGCCCCCTCCCCCCGTCACCACCCCTTTACCCATTTCTGCCCGCAGGGCTCACCTTCTCCAGGCTTTCTCTCACCTTTCTCTGTTTTGGCCACGACTCTACACTATTAACCCATCTGTGGCCTGGCTCACCTCTAGCAAAGCAGCCTCTGTGCCCTGCTTTACCTGGGACCTAGGATCAGGATCTCCAGCTCCCTTCCCTCCCCCTCACCGTTCCATCCTCTCGAAGCTTGAGACAGGAACCGAAGTCGGCCAAGCGTATGTGGCCGCAGCGGTCCAGAAGGATGTTGTCTGGCTTGATATCCCTGGAGGAGGGGGTCACAGCTCTGAGAAGCCACTTCCCACCCATCCCACTCTCCTGCCCAACCGTCTCGTTCCAGTCTAGTCCTCTCCCCTCCCCCTCCGTGATGCACCCCGCCTCGGGGCCTGACCGGTGCACGTAGCCGAGCCGGTGCACAGAGTCGATGGCCAGGACCATCTCAGCCAGGTAGAAGCGTGCCATCTCTTCGGGGATCCGCTCGCCAAACTTGCTCAGAAGGGTCAGCAGGTCCCCGCCCACATAGTACTCCATCACCAGGTACTAGGGGGGAGGGAGGTTTGAGAGTCACTGACTCAGAGGCTCTCCCTCCACTGCTCCACTTGGTCCAAAGACCAAGAGAGTCCCTGGTGGGGAGAAAGGAGGTTGGGGGAGGGGGAGACAGACAAGTGTGAAGACAGATAATCCCGAAATTAGATACAGTTGAGAGTCGGCACCCTTGTGAGAGGCACTGAGATCTCAGAGATCCCATAGTCTAGTCGCTAAAGTCCAGGCGTGACCACACCACTCTAGTTCAGTAAAACTCAGTGGCTCCCTAGTGACTCCGGGGTCAACTCTAGCATCCTAGAGACAAGCCACTCTAGCCTTCTTTCTGCTCCCCAGCCCCAACATGACCTCTCATCTCCGGCCGCAGTGGACAGACTGTAGAATGCTTTCGCCTCTCTCCTCTTCTCCATGAAGCATTTCCTGATCCCCTCCCTAGTGCCTTTCCCCAAAAACTGCTTTGCATTTACTGTGTGCACATAGTCTGCACACACACAATAGCGTGCAAATCGTGGAAAGCAGGGACGGCTTGGTCTTCGTAGAGATAGGGACGGGACTTGTATTGACATGAGGAACTAGATAAGGCCACTCGGCCGAGCACCACACCTGGCCACCTTAGAGTCTCAGAGCAGTCGCTTAGAACAGAGCTGCAGTGACTCACCCTCGGACCCGCGGTCCGCAGAGGTGAGACTTGGGACAGGACAGCTACTTAATAAGTGCTTGCTAAGTGATTAATCCCCTTGTGCAGAGGAAGAAGCTGAGGCAACCCAAAGACCCCGTATCTATGACTCAATGTCCCTGCGTCTCCCTAAGGTCCGGCCACCAAAGGCCTTCCAGAAGGACCGAGCCAGGCAGCAGGATCAGCTCTACCCCCTCCTCACCAGGTAGTTCTCGTCCTGGAAAGCAAAATGCAGCTGCGTGACCCACCGGGGGTCCCCGTTCACCAGCACATCCCGCTCCTCCCGGAAACACGATACCTGTTGGGATGCGAGACGAAGCTGAGTCCCGGCTTGAGCCTTTGCCCCGCCCCCGTCCCCTCCACGAGCTCCACGCCGGTCCCCTCAAGGCTCCGCCCCCTCTGGGCCCCTCCCCCCAGGCCCGTCCATCCCCGGTTCCACCCCTGTTTCTTCCCAGGTTGGGCCCCTCCCCCTTGTCCCCTCCCGGGCTCGTCTCCGGCCCCGCCCCTCTCCAGGTCCCACCCTGGCTCCGCCCCCATCCCCCCCCGCTCCTCCCAGGCCCTGCCCCTACCTTCCGGGCTCCTCCCGTGCCCCGCCCCCTCACCTCCCCTCTCTTCAATATGTCCCATTTATTCATGATCTTCATGGCAAACACCTGCCCCGTGCGCCTCATCTTCACCACAGCCACCTGGCGGGGGGAGGGCGTGAGGGTAAGGATGAGGGCGGCCGGCCTCGCCCCGCCCCGCCCCCGGCGCGAACCCCTCTCACCTCACTGAACGCCCCGCGTCCGATCACCTTCAAAATCTCAAAGTCGTCTCTGCGCAGCTGTATCTCCTTCAGTCTCACCACAATGGGCTCCGCTGTAGGGGGAGGGGGGCGAGAGCCGGGCCATGACACCCTTTCCCTTCTGTCCCTGAGCTTCAGAGGTCAAGCGGAGTGGGGGCCCGGCACTGAGGAGGCTCGTCCAGGCTGAGGAGGGGGCGGAGAGTGGCGGGGGGGGGGGAGGAGGAAGTGGAAGGGGCGAGCAGCTGGGGGCAGAGGGCGAGCTGCCTGGCGGCAAGGGCGGGGCGGGGCGGAGCGGAGGGGAGGGAATGGGAGGGAGAGAAGAGCCGCAGCCGCCGCTGGGACCGCCAGAGCTGCCGGCCCTTTTATGGCATCGCCCCGGCTTGGTTCTGGTCTAGCTCGCACAAAGGCGGGCTGTGCCAACACTGTCCACAAAAGGCAGCACCCTTCGCGGGGCTGGGGGGCGGGGTGCGGAGGAGGGAGGGAGGAGAGAAGCATGAACCGTGCCTCCTTGCCTCAGTTTCCCCTTTTGTTCCCTCTGTGGGGGGGAAGGAGGAAGAGAGAGAAGTCGTGGCTTCCACTTCTCTCAAGAGGGTCTAGGTTTATTTAGTCCACGCCGGGACAGAGAAATAGAGAGACTTGAGAGAGACGAGGAAAGAGCCAGGCACTGAGAGATGAGGGATGAGACCCCAAAAGAAAGGCAGAAGCAGAGACTGAGATGGAAAGCGGGGATAGGAGACGGGCAGTCCCCCCGGGGCCTCGGAAAAGGAAGCTGAACAGGGCCGGGGAAATAGGGAAGGCAGGCCGTGGGCCGGGCTCCGTCGAGAGCTTAGGTTAGAATTCTAACAGCACCCCGCATATCTGGGGGAGGAAGCTGTTTACCCAGCAAAAGGAACGGGATTAAAAGATTAAGTGTTTCCCCACCCCCCGAGTGTTCTCCAACCGAGAGCTCAGCAGCGCTAGTATGTGATGCCAGGTCGCAGCAGTTTGGAGCTCTTGGGGGGGACAAGGACGACACAGCCACCTGAGAGGGTTCTCAGGGCCCCACCTTGTCTGTCCATTGCCTTCCTCCCTCCCTCCATTCCTTTCTTCTTTCCCTTCCTTCCTCCCTCTCTTCCCCTTCTTCCCTCCCTTCTCATCTTCCTTCCTCCCTCCTTCCCTTCCATCCTCCCTCCCTTCCCTCTCTCCTCACCTCCCTCCCTCCCTTCCTCTCTACCTCTTTATTTTCTCCTTCCTCCTTCTCTTCCTCCCTCCTTCCCTTCCTCTCTCCCTTTTTCTTTCCTCCCTCCTTCTTTCCCTTCCCTTCCTCCTTCCTTCCTTTCCTTCCTCTCTCCCTTTCTTTTTTTCCTCCCTCCTTCCTTCCCCCTTCCTTTCCTTCCTCTCTTCCTCTTTTTCTTTCCTCTCTTCTCCCTTTCCCTCCCTTCCTTCCCTTCCCTCCCCCCTCCCTTCCTCTCTCCCTCTTTTTTCTTTCCTCCCTCCTTCCTTCCCATTCCCAACCCTAAAGGATAGGAGAAGACTGGAATGGAACAGAGGGATGATGTGGCAAGGCAGAGGTGACCCTGGGTTCTCTACCATAATCCCCTTTTCCAGACCCTGTGCCTGCTCCCTTCATTGTGATCTGGCCTCTCTGGCTGTCAGTTCTCCCTTTTGTAAAACAAAGTAAGGGGACAGGACAGACAGGATGAACTACTAATCCATGAAGCTGCCTTCCAGGACTGTGTCCAGCTAGGGATTCTGAGGCCCCAGGATAAATTAACTCTGCTCCTTCTCCCCCATCCCAATTCCCCAACATCAGCTACCCCCCCCCCACAACACACAGGCTTTAGATGCAGGCCCAGCCCTGATTCAAGCCCAGTGGGACTTGGGGTACAGGAGGCTGAAACCTAGGGTCACTCAGATTTGGGGTGCTTTTGGTGTTGATGAGTCAAAACCTCCTAGGGGCAAGAGAGGGCCCTGACTCACCCAAATCCCTGTTCCCTCCCTCCCCTGGGGCCCTAGGCACCTGTCAGGCTGTGGCGCCGACCACCTGCCACTGGCTGGCAGCTGCCACCCTTCCCTCAGACTCCTGGGATCTCTAAGCACTTAGTGATCTAGGGCATAGTGGAGGTGGCTGGAGGGAATTTACTGCCACTTATGGGGTGGGGGAGATCTGGGAAAGCTGGAACCTTCAGGTCAGAGCCTGAGGTTTCACCTCCCTATCTTACCCTACCCCTTATGAGGGCCAAGTCCTGTGACCTAGGTCTGATAGACCTCTCTGATAGAGGGCCCAGAAAGGGAGGTTGCCCTCCCCCCTTCCAGCAATCTGCCAGATCCCCTTACTCCTTCAGCTTGGAAACTTCTGCCACCCACTCCTCCACCCAGGAGCTGGGGCTAGGGCTCTTCTGGCTTTTTCCTCCCAGACCCCCTCTTCTGGCATCTACTCCATCTACTTGGCCCCTAATACTTTTCTGATCCTCCTTCAATTCTGCTCTCCCAAATCCAGATCCCTTTTCAGGCCCCTCTTCTCGTCCCCTGGAGCCTTCTTCAGTGATAATCCACCCCCCCTCATCCCTCCTTTGGGCCCCATCTTCCTCCTCCCCAGGAGCTGCTCCCTCCCTCTAGGGGATGCTTCCATTCTGGCCCCGGTCCCCACAGACTCAGGAGCAACTCTGTGGCTCCAGGCCTTGCCTCCCTCCCTGGGGGAGAGCACTCACCCCACTGCAGGAAGTCCAGCACATACTTGTCCTGGGCCAGGGCTGAGGCACTGAGCTCCTGGTAGACACACAGCAGCAGGTCAAGCAGGGGCTCCAGACCCACACATCCTCCATCAACCACCAGCTCCTGGAGCCGCCGGAGCCGCTGCAGCCGGACCTCAGCCGACATGTCGGGGCTGCTGCCACCACCATGGCCCCCGCCCAGGCTGGGGTGGGGGGGGGGGCCTCACCTCTCACAGGCCTGGCAGGCCTGGCCCTAGCTCCCGGGCCTCATTGCTCCTCCTCTTTTCTCTCCCCCCCCCCACCCCAACCACCACCACCTCAGGGCCTTCTGCCCTCTCCCCTTTGGGAATAGAACTCTAAGCTAGGCAAGTCCTGTGTCCCCTGGAGCTCGGCTATCCTGCGCTGTCTCCTCTCTTCTCTCTTCCAGCCCAGCCCACCCCTGCCCCCCCTGCCCCTCCCTCCTCCCAATTTAACCCCTTGTAGGCCCAGGACACCAGCACCGATACCTCCCCTACCATATACACAATATACCCCTTTTCTAACCCTCCCCGTTTAACTCATAAACATCCCAAAGGGCCAAAGGGCAAGGATTATATACGCTTAACAATCATAAAAACTCCTGTTTCACTAAGGCTTTAAGATTTACAGCGATTTCCTCACAAGGTGGGTAACACAGACAAGGAAGCTGATACTGAGACATTCAGTGACAAGTCCACCTTCACCCAGCTCTTAAGTGTCTGAGCTAGTTCTGGGCCTCAGCCAGACCCTTGGGTCCCCAAATGAAGGCCCTTTCCACTTAACCTTTTCTTGCCTGAGGCAGATACCCAAAGTCCTCAAATTCAGGGCTGGCAATGGGGGACACCAGGTTTCTTTAGGGGAAGCAGATGGGGTCTCCTTAAGAAGCGGTAGCTGGAGCTGGACAGGGCCTCTGGGACCAGCCCCACAGATTGCCACTGAGGAGTCACAACTTCTAAGTGACAGCCCTAAGGCAGAGCCAAGTCTGGGCTTGTGCCCACCACAGTCCCAGGAATTGGTCCTTTTGGAGCCAGGACAGACCCTAACAACAGGATTTTACACCTTATGGACAATCTAATCCAGCCCCTTGTTACAGATGAGGAAACTGGTCTAGAGAGAGGAAGGACCAGAAGAGTTGGGATTCAAACCCAGCTCTCAAGCTGCTCCTGGTTCTGGGTTTTCTACGACACAGCTCTTTGAGGACAGAGAAGGGGATGGGGGGGGGCGCAGTATGGAGCAGCGGCTTCTCCCGTGACTCAGCGATGGATTCCATCCAGGACTGTTAAATTTAGCCGGGAGGTCCCTCCCGGGTTTAAATGGATCCATTTTGGGAGGGGAAAGGGGGGCTGGGAGAGGAGAGGAATTCACCCCTTCAGAGAGTGACTATGGCGGGGACCCTCCTTCCACAGGAAGACCTGTGTCTGGGGGACAGGAGCTACAGCACTCGAGCCCCTAGGACCCCGAGGCTCTATCCACTAGTTTTTTGGACACTAGCCCTGGAGGCCAGGGGGTAGGGACCAGTTACATTCCTCCCAGCTCAGATTAGAAACAGAAACATTTGAGGGGGAGGGAGGGGTGTCACTCCCCAGAGCCAGCCCTGGAGAGGAAGAGGAGTGAAAAGCTGACCTGGGGGAGGGGGGAGGAGTGGTGGCTGGGTGAGGAGAGGAAGTCAGGAGAGACTGAGGCTTTTCAATCGTCCCTGCCTCCCCACTCCTCAGGGCAGTGGGCCTGAGGAATAACTTGGCACTCTCCCCTGTACCAGTGTACTTCCCTTGACAGATTTTGGGGGGCAGATGTAAGATGAGGTGATGACAGATCTGTGGCAGTTTACAAGAGGCCCAGGGGCAGCTGGCTCACTGATCTGTGACCTTGTCCAGGTTACTGGGCTTTTCTGGCTCTTAGTTTCTCCATCTGTAAGGTAAGGTAATTGGCCCAGATGCCATCCTCTCTCCTTCAGCTCTGAGTCTCTGTTCTAAGGTCCTTCTGAGCACAAACTGGAGGAAAACAAAACCCTTGTAACAAATATGCCTAATGGGGGCTGCTCTGGCCCCATCTACCTTCTCTATTCAGCCATCTGGGGCATACCTACTCTCCATCTCAAGATGCCCGAGTCCATGCCTGTCAAAACAAAGACCAGGTCCTCTGGAGGTCACCACTGCAGGCCACTGCCTGGCTCTCTCTTGCTCAGTCTACACCACACTTGTCACTGCTGCTTCTCCTGAGTTCTGAAGTCTGGATCCACATTATTCAACTGAAGCTCCCGGGCAGCTCCCAATTGGCCAACCTGTCAGTTTCATCTTTGACCTTTCTGCCTGCTGACCACCCATTATATATTCTCTTCTCTCGAAGTGTCTGTGACACAGCTCTCTCCTCCACATCAGGATGTTCCTTCAGCCTCCTTAGTGGGATCTTCACTGGGTCATGCCCATGGAACCACAGGTAACCCCAGTGCTGAGGCCTAGGCCCTCTTCTCTCCTCCCTTTGCTTGGCCCAGAGTTGAGGCTCCATTAGACTGGGAGCACCTTGAGGGCAAGGGCTGTCTTCTGCCTTTCTTTGTATCCCCAGCACTTAACTCTGTGCCTGGCCTGCAGCTGGAGCTTAATAAATGCTCACTGAATGAAGGCTTTAGCAAGCAAGGAGTCCCAGGCCTAATTCCTCAGCTCCAGCCTCCCATCACCACCCTACCTTGGACATTTCATAAAGATGGGCAGGCACCTCCAACTCCTCCTGGGCAGGCAGGATCTTCTGGCCCCACCAGGCCCGACCTGGGGGCTCCTGCCCAGAGGTTTCCAGCCACACTTGCCCTCCACCATATACTGTATGGGTACTCCCTGCCTCAGTCTCCCCCCCACTGCAGTTGGGCCTCCACAGACTCCAGCAGGATGAATAAAGCTTCATGAATGTCTACGTGCCTGACTGCTCTGTTGGAAGGGCCCTCCCAGCTCTGATGTCCCCAGTTCTAAGGTCCCTTCTGGCTCTGATGTTCTGGGCTGCAGACCTAGGGAGTTGAAGGGGGAATGAGGAAGGTGGCATCAGGCCCCGATCTTCTGGCTGTATGACGATGATGACCTTGGCCTCAGTTTCCTCATTCGTAAAGGGGTGGGGATACTCTGGGGCTGTACTCTTTCAAAAGTCTAACGTTCCACGTTCCTCCACAGCCTTGGCTGAATACAAGGCAGGAAGACCAGCTGCTCTCCCCACCCTAGCCCCCAACCACAAGACAGAACAGAGGCCAACAGCCCAGACTGTAAAAACAAGGAGCTTTTACTATAAATAACAGGTTGAAGGGTGTGGGGGGAGGCAGACACTGGGGTTTCCATAATTTAGAACACTCTTCAGGGGCCTCCCCCCGTCCCTGCCAGAGGGGAATCAGTGCAAAGAGCCAAGATGGAAGGGGAGGCAAGGGGACGTCTGGCTGGCTGCCATCACATGCAGGGGAGCAAAG
>CM053622.1:787640262-787670942 GCA_028646595.1 Phalanger gymnotis
TCCGCTTGTCAATGGGCTTGTTGAGATCTATGGACCGGTGGCTGCCTCGGCGCCCGGACCCTCCCGGATAGAAGTAGAGCTCTCGGCCTAGGTTGAAACAGACGCGGTCGCCGGCGGCCGGGGGCGGCCCGGTGGGCTCCCCGGAGGCGGCGGCGGGGTCGGGCTCGCCCAGGCGCACGAGGCTCAGGCGCACGGCGGGCAGCGCGGGCCCCGGCCCGGGCGGGGAGGGGGCCCCGGCCCCGGCGGCGGCGGCGGCGGCGGCGGAGGCCGGGGCGGCGGGGGCTGGGCCGGGGGCTGGGCCCGGGGCCGCGGTCGGGGCCGCGCAGGAGGCAGCAGAGGCCGGGCCGGGGGCCGGGGCCGGACCCGCCCGCCGGGCTGCGCCCTCGGCGCCGGGCAACAGCTTGTAGAAGCCCTCGCGCGTCCGGAACTGCGACTTGATCTCGGCGCAGTCGCCCAGGGCCCCCGCACCCGCGCCGCCCTCCGCGCCCGCCGCCATCTTGGGCCTGGCGCCCCTCCGCCCCTCCGCCCCTCTGCCCCTCCGCGCTCCCGCGCCCCCCTTCCGCCGCACCCGACGCCGCTTCCGCCGGGAGGCCCCGCCTCTCGCCGGAAGGGGCGGGGCGTCTCCGGGCTACAGCCTCCCGGTTGGGAGAGAGGCGCAGCTTCTAGTGGATTGATTGAAGTAGATTGGTCAAAGGGTGGGGCCAGGGAAGGAGGCGCCTGAAGGCGTAGTCCCGGTGAGGAGAGCCCGATTGGGGGAAGTTAGGGGCGTGGCACCGGGTGAAGGGGTGTGAGAGGAGCAGCTGTTGTCTTGGTAACCGGTGGCCCATTCGAGGAAGAAGGGGCTCCTGGGCTCGGAGCCGACAAAGAAGAAGGCGTTGCCAAGGCAACAGTTGGCGGCTTAGGCTAGCCCTAGGCTATATGCGGTGCCGTCACCAAAGCAACGGCCGCGGGTTTCGGGGGCTTGACGTCTTTTCGGACGCAGGGAGGGGCGTGGGGAGGGTGGAGAGGTTGCCAAAAGTAACCGAACTGTGATTGGACCCGACTAAGGGGGCGGGACCTCAGAGAGACCAGGGAGCAGGGGATGGGCGGGTCCTTAGCAACCGCGCCGCTTCCCTAGCGATGGGGAGGCGGAGCTCTTTCCCGACCTTCCACGGGGTGATGCTTGGGGGACCGAGGGTTCCTAGGAAGAGCTTTGTAGAGGAGGTGGAATGAAGGCCTTATGGAAAGGCTGGGGGTAGGGTGCGGGGGAGGGAAGGATGTGGAACCTGGGAAATGGACCCTCTAGGGCCCTGAAGACCCAGATCCACCAGGACCTCGCTTGGAGGGAGGCCAAGCCTCTAGGGCCTGTGAATAGTCATTCAAGATCCCTAAACAGGGCAGCTCAATGAGGGGAATGGGATTTTAAAAGAAAAACACTCCACTCTTCTCCAATGTAGAAAATAAATAATTCTCTAAGTAATAAATAAATATTCACAAGGTAAGAAATCCTCCCCTTAGTCATCAGCATCCTCGTCCTCCTCATCCTCCTCATCCTCCTCCTCCTCCTCTGCTGCCGCCAGGGCCTGCTCCTGGGCAGCCTTCAAAGCCTGCTCCTCTTCCACGGTGGGGTCGGCCATCTCCATGGTCTCAGGCCCGATGACGTATTCCATCTGCACGGGTGGTGGAAGGGTGGGGTTGAAGTTCTCCTGGCTGTACTTGTGGCCCCAGCCAATGTAGATGTTCTCAAATTTCCTGGGAGGGGGTAAAGGAGGACACTCTATGATTCTTTGTATCCTGGGACCCCAAGGGACCTAGTCTAAGCCTCCCATTCCACCCAGGAGGAAAGCATGGCATAATGGAGAGAAAGAGCCAAGGGAACCCTGCTTGGGAACCAGCTGTGTGACCCCAGGCAAGTTACTGACTCTAGCTGAGCCCTAATTTCTTCATGGATGAAATGAGAAGGCTGAATTATCTTTAAGGATCCTTCCAGTTATAATAATAATAATGATAGCTTGGGGCAGCTAGGTGGCACAATGCATAAAGCACTGGCCCTGGAGTCAGGAGGACCTGAGTTCAAACGTGACTCCAGACACTTACTAGTTGTGTGACCCCGGGCAAGTCTCTTAACCCCAACTACTTCCAAAAAAAAAAGTAATAATAAAGATAGCAAGCATTTATACAGGCTTTAAGGTTTGCAAAGAACTTTGCAAATAAGATCTCCTTTGACCCTCACAGCAACCCCAGCAGGTTGGTACTGTTGTCCCCATTTTACAGATAAGGAAACTGAGGCAGGCAGTGAGTCAGTGGTTTCTCCAGGGTCACACAGCCAGTCACACCTCCAGCTGCCTCCTAGATCCACGATCCCATGAAACTGGGGCCCAGAGAGAAGGACCTGGCCTGAGGTAACCCAGCACTGGTCAGCAGCAGGGCTAAGATCTGAAACTGACTCCAAAGTGGGCTTCCATTCTGCTGTAGCTCACTGCCTGCTCTGAGCCTCAGGTCACATCGTTTCTTAAGTCTGGAAGACCTTCTCCAGCTCTTCAAGATGCAGCCTGAATCAGGCCTGTTTTGGGAAACTTTACTCTGACTCACTTGTGTTGTATTCTAATATTATCTTCTCTAAGGGCCCTCCCAGCTTTGACATTCCCTGTTCTAAGGGCCCTCCCAGCCCTGATATTCCCTGTTCTAAGGCCCTCTCAGCTCTGACATTCCCTGTTCTAAGACCCTCTCAGCTCTGACATTCCAACTGTAAGGTCTATGTTTCTCTTCATATTGCTCCGAGATCCTCCCTGACTTTCAGTATCCTCCAATTGGTCCAGGCCTTGCTTGCCTTCAAAGAACCGTGGCATGTCTGGTTGAGCCCATTCCTTATTCATAGGGGAAGACTATGTTGAAGAGAGGGGAAGAAGCTAGTCAAAGACTCCAGAGCTGGGAACCTGGGGCCTCCAGGCCACACATGGCCCTCTAGGTCCTCAAGTGTGACCCTTTGACTGAACCCACTTCAGGTTCCCCACCCCAGCCCCAGAGTAAGCCTCTCAGCCCCACTCTGCCCTCTATCTTCCTGGAGAAGTCTCTGAAGGGCAACTCCCTCACAGGGGGCTGGTCTGGCTTCTGCCTCTGAGCCCCTTACCTGCCAGTGGCATAAGCATAGGCCCCGGGCCACAGGTTAGATCTCATCACTGCCACCGAGTACTGAGGGCAGAGGGTGCAGGAGAGACGGGCTGTCCAGGGGGCCAACTGCAGGATTTCTGATGAGACGTGGAGAGGAAGAAGGGGTCAGGCTGGAAGAAGAGCTGGGCTGGGAAGGGCCATCCCCTCCCTCCCAACCCTCCTCAGCCCAACTGGCTTGGGTGATATGGAGAAGATGAGGAAGCCCCTGACCCAGAAAGCCACCCAGGTCACCTGCTATCCACAGTATTGTGTCCTGAAGGATGCTGTCCTCCGAGGCTGGGCTCCCCTCCCTCTTCACACCGTCCGTTCTGGATCTTACTCATTCTGCTAGTCCCAATTCTCTACCTCCACCCTCCAGCTTTTGCCCCAAGTTTGGTCTGTTGAGCTACTCAGTGGAAACTGGAAGAGCAGTTGGCATTTCCACCTCCCCAGTGTCAAGGGCTGCATTCATCATCTGTTCCCCCAAGCAAACCTGCAGCTCCCTTAGTCCCTAGGACCAGCATCCTCTGAGTCACCCAAGCTTAGAACCTGGCACTTAGCTTTGCTCTAGTCTGCCATGAAGACCTTTCCCCTAGCCAAGGACAAGCCCTCAGCACATGTCCTTGAGCCCACCTCCATCACCTCCAGAATCTTGTCCTTTTGATTATTCCTTTCCCCTCCATCTTCCATCTCCTCCTCTATCCTGGCTCTTCCCCTGCTGCTACAAGCATGCCTGTCCTTTGCAAAGGTTTCCAGGGCTTAAAAACAGCCATAAGACACTGTCCCCTCACAGCAAGATTCACCCTTACCCCTCCTACCCCCACTTATCAGCTCTTTCCAGGCAAGTCAGGCTTTTGATCTCACCACTAAAGAGGAGTGTTCCCTCCCAGTCAATTCCCGCCACTAATTATCTCTCAACTGCTAAATCATCATATCCTTCCCTTGACACTGCCAATCAATTCAATCCCACCAACATTTACTGAGTACCTACTATGTACAAGGCACTGCTTTGAAAACCAGAAAAGCCAAAACCATCTCAGCTGTAGGAATGGTGGCTGCTGACTTTCTATGGGGGAAAGGGGATGGTACATATGAAGCCAGGCACTGTGTTAAGCACTTTTTACAGATGTTCTCATTTAATCACAACCACCATGGGAAGTCTGGGCTATTATTATTGCCACTTTACAGCTGAGAAAATGGAGGCAGAGGTGAAATGAATGTTCAGGGTCACACAGCTGAGATGTGTCTGTGGCTGAATTGGAACTCAGGTCTTCCTGATTCCAGGCCCAGTGCTCTACCCCTCTGTTCCTCCCAAGGTAGGAGAATCAGTGTCAGACTATAGAGTAAAGTCTCCCCTTCTTTCTTCTCCCAATTCTTCCTGAGTAAACTCAGACTCCAAAGCTTATTCTGTTCTGTAAAGTACCTGTCTGATTTCAGTTGAAGTGTTCAGAATTCCTTTTGCCAGTGGGATAAACCTGAGCAGTCCCACTACTGAGGGCCTGTGTCTGGCCTTGTTTGTGAACTGGGGTGGGGGGGGGTGCAAACTGGGGAATGGGGTTCTGGTATTGATTTACAAAGACACAGGAAGGACCAGGGTTTGAGTGTCAGCCCCCATTGGGACCCTCTTTCCCCTGGCTGACAAGAGAGAATCTTGTAGTTTTGATGACTAATGATTTTATATACTTCCCCAAAGGCAGAGCTAAATCACCTCTGGGCTGTTTCATTCCCTTGCTCTGGACTAAAAAACAAGACACTACACCATTTTTGCTGTCTGCGGGAAGGTGGCACTCTCTGGACAAATGGCCCCCACTCACTCCTCCCTCCTTCCTCCAATCTAGAGAAGGGGTTGGAGTTGATGGCAGGGACTAGGAAATAGGAACTGCCTGAAGGGAGACAAAAGGTGTGGCTGGTCAGTGGACAAAGCCCATATTCCTTTTCTGAATTGTCCTTCACCTCCCACCTCCAAGCCTGTACCCAGTCCAGCCAGGTGGTGGCACTGACTGATCTACTCATGTGCTGTATCTCCTAGAAGAATGGAGTGATTAGCGCAGTGAATGATCCCTCACTAGACCTGCAGTTGGGAAGATCCAGGTTCAAATCTAGTCTCTGATATTCACAGCAGCTGTGTGACTCCTCTTGGGTATAGTCTCCTTATCTATAAAATGAGGGAGCTGGACCAGAAGACTGCCCCCCCCAGTCTCTCCCAGCTCTCAATCTCTGATCCTATGAGACCAGCTGAAACTAGGCCTTGGTAGCACTGTTAGGAAGAGGTGGGAGCTGCAGGAGCCTGGCACATCATCTTCCGTTGAGGCCATACTGGGAGTAGCTGCTCAAACCCTGTTTCTGCCTCTTCATGTCAACCCAAGGTGGGGGGGAGGGAGGCTTCCTGGAGAGCTGGCCTTAAAATCAGGAAGACCTGGGTTCAAATCCTGCCTCTGGCGCCTACTGTCTGTGTTGCCTTGGGCAAGTCATTTTACCTCTAAGTGATCCAGGCAACATTCTGAGACTAGGTACCAACCCACACTAGTAGAGGGAGTTCTATATGGAATCCCAGGTCCAGTAGCCACCCCTGACCCTATTGTTTATGTATTGGAAAGGGGAAGGGATTGGTCCCTCCTCCCCACTACTCACCCCAGGCAACCTAGGAGATGAAAGTACAGGAAAGGACAGAAAAGGGGAGGGAGAATAAGGTGTTAATGTGTTAACACCATATCTACACCCTGTGATTCCCTTACAAAGTGTGAAGCAGTCTTCCTGATGGACATGCAGCTTGCCATAGGCTGGTCAAGGATGAACCACCCCACTGGTGGCCGCTAAAGAGCAAACTGTCAGCCTGGAGAGAGAGTCAAGGCAGGAAACAGCTTTATGGTGTCTGGTTCCTGTATCTCAATTGAGCAAGGTGAGGTGGTGGAGGGGAGGGGAGGAAAAAGGAGTGGAAGGGAGGGAAGGGGAGGGGAAGGCAGTGGAGAGGAGGGGAGAGGAAGGGAAGGGAGGGGAGGGGAGAGAAAGAAAAAGAGAGAGAATATGTCAAGAGAGAAAGAGAGAGAGAAGCAGCGGAGGTGGTTCCAAGGAGTGTGAACCCTGTCAGCAGAAAAGACAGCCAGCCATGGATTCAAGAGACAAGGAGGCCTGGCCATGGAGAGTTAAGTTGATGAGACCAGCAGGCCGTGGAAGCCCACTTGAATGGTCTGGCCAGCAGAGATGCCGCACTCACCGGGAGGCAGGGTGAGGAGACCACAATAGGAGAAAGGACGTTGGATCCCTGCACTGCCAATGTGCTCTAGGCTGGCTCCCTCTCTTCCTTCTCCTGCTCCGTGTAACAGGAGAGTGGGCTTCAGGTTTGGGGAAGAGCAGGGATGTTGCATAGCTATCTTTAAAAAATAAATGTGGCATCTTAGTCGAGGCCTTTGCTTTTGAGATAATTGTGTCCGCTGCCTATTAAAGGTAAGCACCCCAGTGGGAGCCTGTGCGTTACTGGAGCACAAACCCACACAGTACCAATTTCTCATATGTTTTACAGCTTTTCATTACTGGAAGATGACTCCATACTCATCTGTAACACAAGGATAATAACAGCACCTTCCTCCTAGGCTTGTTTGGAGGATCAAATGAGTTAATTTGGGAAAAGTGCTTTGAAAATCTCAAAGTACTAGAAGTTTCAGCTATCATTATTTTACTACTGTCATTATATTATTGCCTGATGTTATTTGAATTATTGCTTTGCTGGGTCCAATTTTAACAAGAATTTGAACATGATGGAAAAATCAGAACTTTAGAAACACAATATGCCGTAATGTTCAGGATGGGAGCATACTGAGGACTTTTCGTTTTAAAACCATGAGTTTCAGAGGCAAGATGGTGGAGAAAAGGCAGGGACTCACCTGAGCTCTCCCAAATTCCTCTCCAAACAACTTTAAATAATGCCTCAAAGTGAATTCTGGAGTGGTAGAACCCAAAAAAGGATGGGGTGAAACCGTTTCTGAGCCCAACAATCTAGAAGGTTGGCAGGAAAGGTCTGTTGTCCTGGAGTGAGAGCAGAGCTCTCCAGCAAACCAACAGCAGGTCTTGGGGGAATGACTGAATCAGGGAAGCAATAGCTGCTTCCAGAGCTCTCAGCCTACAGATGGTAAGGGGATCAGACAACTGGTCAGAAGGAGATTACAGGGGTCCCTTTGCTGGCACTGGGTGCAGGATTTTATTACATTGCCCATACTTGGATCTGGGTCACGGTCCCAGGGGGAAGAGGAGACTATCCCACTAGAACATCTGGCCACAGGACCAGGGACCCTGATCACAGTTCTAGGGTAGAAAGGTGTGCTTGTGGTCACTCGGACCAGAGCAGAGGCCAGAATAACAGTGACCACTGTCCTTAGATCATAAACTTACAGACCTCCAGAACTAGCTCTGAAAATATTATGGTGATTAGGGTGAGACTTTTTTACTTTTGCTTTTTAGTTTTGCTTTTCAAATGTAATGGCAAGCAAAGTAGACTTTTTGTTGTCTTTGTTTTGGAGTGCTTCCCAGCACTAAGGAATCTTTAATTGAATTGGGAGTCTTTGATGACCTGCTTACATCAAGGAAAGGCCTAGTTCACATGGGTTTGAGTTGCATAGTTGTGACGCCCTTTGACCCTGAAGAAGTGTATATAAACTCAGAGGTTAGCATTTTGCCTTTGGGGGCACACTCATTGAAAGAATGTTGGTGACAAGACTCTGGATAGCCACTGAAGCAGTGCCCCTCCACCCTAGATTTGAAAACTCAGACCTTGGTGCTTCTCTTTGGTAACTATGTATGTATTATGATTTGGTCAGACAGATAAAAGCCTCTCTGTTGATCTGTTTGTAATTTCTGTTTGTATTTGCTCTGAAGTTCAGGGTGCTGGCTTTTCCCCCTGAACTAAGTGAATGGTATGTGTACGTTTAATTAAAGTAAGAGTGTTAACCCCTTAAAGTTGCTTTCCTTAGAAAAGCAGATCAAAGGACCTGTGCTAGCAGCCCTCCTATATGTTGGTGTTGTTGGTCTGACACCTCCACAGCAGCTGCTAGCAACACTGTCATTACAGAAAACAGCTGCACAAAAAAACCTGAAGTTTGGGATGGTGCCCCCCTCCATTCCAGGAGCAGAGCCCAACTTTAACATAAAGTTAAAAGTCAAGAAATAAGGCTAGAAAAATAAGCAAACAACAACAACAACAGAACTTGACTATAGAAAGTTAATTTGGTGACAGGAAAGATCAAAACATAAACTCAGAAGAAGACAATAAAGGCAAAACTGCTACATCCAAAGCCTCAAAGAAAAAGTGTTAATTGGTCTCAGGCCCAAAAAGAATTCCTGGAAGAATTCAAAAAATAATTTTAAAATCAAATAAAAGAGGTAGAAGAAAAATGGGAAAAGAAATGAGAGTGAAATTAGAGGAGGAAAATAAAGAAAAAAGAATCAATAGCTAAGTAAAGGAGGCACAAAAAATACTGAAGAAAATAACACCTAAAAAAAATAGAATAGACAAAATGGTAAAAGAGGAACAAAAATCCACCGAAAGTAAGAACTTCTTAAAAAGCAGAATTGGCCAAATGGAAAAGGGAGTACAAAAGCTCACTAAAAAATAATTCCTCAAAAATTAGGATTGGGAATGTGAAAGCTAATGACTCTATGAGACATCAACAATCAATCTAACAAAAATCGAAATAATGAAAAAAATAGAAGAAAATGTGAAATATCTCATTCACCAAACAAATGACCTAGAAAAATAGATCCAAAAGAGAAAATTTAAGAAGTATTGGACTACCTGAAACCCATGATTAAAACAAGAGCTTAGATATCATCTTTCAAGGAATTATCAAGGAAAACTGCCCTGATATTCTAGAAGCAGAAAGTAAAATAGAAATGGACAGAATCCACATATCACTCCCTGAAAGAGATCCCAAAATGAAAACTCCTAGGAATATCGTAGCTAAATCCCAGAACTCCCAGGTCAAGGAGAAAATACTGCAAGTAGCTAGAAAGAAACAATTCAAATATCATGGAGCCACACTCAAGATTACATAGGACTTAGCAGCTTCTATATTAAAGGATCATAAGGCTTGGAATATGATATTCCAGAAGGCAAAGAAGCTAGGATTATAACCAAGAATCACTTACCCAGCAAAACTGAGTATAATCCTTCAGGGGAAAAATGGATATTTAATGAAATAGAGGACTTTCAAGCATCCCTGATGAAAAGATCAGAGCTGAATACAAAACATGAATTTCAAAAATAAGACTCAAGAGAAGCATTAAAAAGGTAAACAGGAAAGAGAAATTATAAGGGATTCAATAAGGTTAAACTGTTTATATCTTTACACAGGAAGATGCTATTTGTCACTCCTAAGAACTTTCTCATTTTTAGGGCAGTTAGAAAGAGTATACATAGACAGAGGGCTCAGGGGTGAATTGAATATGATGGGATGAGATCTAAAAAAAAATGAAGGAATGGGAAAGAGGAATGCACTGGGAGACGGGGAAAGGGAGAGTTGGAATGGGGTAAATTACCTCACATAAAAGAGGCCTGAAAGAACTTTTACAGTGGAGCAGAGGTTCCCAAACTTATTTGGCCTACCCTTCCCTTTTAAAAAAAAATTACTCAGTGCCACCCCACCAAATTCTTTCTTTAACCCTTTAACCATTTTTTGAAATTCTCATCATTTCAAAACATATATATTTTTTAATGATGCATCTTAAATTTAATAACTTATTGTAAATTTGTGGGGGTGTTTCTGCATTGAAATTTTGATGATGCAATATTGTGTCATGTAACTATAGTATCATATTGTAAATAAGTCATTACATGCACAGATTCCTGCCGATGCATGCTGGACTTCCCAATAATGCGCTACTGCTCACCCACCATTACTAGCTTGGTTGGCAGACTTGACTACTGATAGGTTATAGATTGCATTTTGTGTGTTTATTTAGAAAATAAGGTAATTACTATGACTTTAACTCTGTTACACAACAGATGAAACATGTACGAACGGTTTTTCAAAATGTTCTTATCTTCTTTCTTTATACTTCACTGCCCCCTTGATTTTTATTTAGTGCCCCACAATTGCACTTGAGGCTACTATCCCCCTTCCTGGATCATTCCAGCAGCCCCCAAGGCTGGATCGCCCACTTTGGGAACCTCTGAGTGGAGGGAAAGATGGAGGGGTGGACAATGCTTGAACCTTACTCTCATTGGAATTGGTTCAAAGAGGGAATAAGACACCCACTCAGTTGTATTTATTCAACAGGAAAGTAGGAGGGGAAGGGGATAAGAGAAGGTGGGGCTGATAGAAGAGAGGGCAGGTTGGGGGAGGTGATAGAAGCAAAACACTTGACTATAGACAGGGTGAAAGGAGACATCGAGTAGGAGAAATGGGGTGAAATGGGATGGAGGGAAATAACACAGTAATCATAACTGTAAAATAAATTTTATAGCAAGTATCTCTAATAAAAGCCTCATTTCTCAAATATATTGAGAACTGAGCCAAATTTATAAAAATGAGAGCCATTCTCTGATTGATAAATGGTCAAAGGATATGAACAGTCAATTTTCAGACAAAGTGATCAAAGCTACCTACAGTCATATGAAAAATTCTCTCAATTGCTATTGATTAGAAAAATGCAAATTCAAACCACTCTGAGGTACCACCTCACATCTATCAGATTGGCTAATATGACCAAAAAAAAGAAAATTATAAATGTTGGAGGGGATGTGGGAAAACCGGGATACTAATGAACTGCTGGTGGAGTTGTGAACTGACCCAACCATTCTGGAGAACAATTTGGAACTATGACCAAAGGGCTATAAAATTGTCCATACCCTTTGACTCAGCAATACCACTACTAGGTCAAACAGATCAAAGAAAAGGGAAAAGGATCTATCTGTACAAGAATATTTGTAGCGGCTCTTTTTATGGTGACAAAGAATTGGAAATTGAGGGGATGCCCATCAACTGGGGAATGGCTGAACAAGTTATGGTTTATGATTTGGAAGGAATATTATTGTGCTAAAAGAAATGACAAGTGGGATGAGACTGAGAGAAACAGAGAGATTTCCATGTTAGCTCTCCTTCCCTTTAGACCAAGGGAAAAGAGAAAATGAGATGGAGAGACTCCAAGGAGTCACTTGGACTCAATCTCTGCTGCAACTTTGGTGCCTGAGACATCAACTGCTGGTGATGGAAACTACTTGGGGCCAGTACAGCCACTGGGATACCAGGTATATCATGAGGCTAGAGATGCAGGGGGAGCTGATGGGACCAGAGAAGGACAAGACTGGCCACTACCCCACTGCCTTGACTCTTGATGGGCTAGGGAGGAGGCAAGGACCCTCACCTCCTTGCCTTTCCCCTATTTCTCCCCTTCTTAACAGAGCTGAACCTAGGCACATTTCTGAGTCATACAACCTTCTCCCATGACCGATGACAGGGGGTGAAGTCTTATACTTCATAACTGTCCCTTTGATGCTCTGGGAGGTAGGGTTAAGGCTGGCCTCACTGGCAGGAAGCTGTACAAAGAGGTTTGGGAGAGAAGCAGACAAAGTACTTTGTCAGGGAAACTCAAGAGTTTTAATTTTGGTAAGTTTAATGAATCAAAAGGCTATTAAAAGTTGATTGAATGAATAAATGAATGTAAAACATCTATTAAGTGCTTACTGTGTGCAAAGCACTGTGGGGTACAAAGAAGAAAGTAGAGACAGCCTGTTCTCAAAGTCCTTACATTCTAATGGGAGGAGATGAAACACTGAGGTATCAGAGGCTGGTCAGATGTAAAGATACTGTGGTCTTTAGCTACAGCAGCAAAGCAGATTGATTTTTTAATATTACATAAATACAAAGGGTCAAGTTTGAGTTAGGAAATTTCCTAGACATGAGGATCTCCATTTTAATTAACTTATCAGTTATAAAAATCACAAGGCATTAACCTATGTCATAGTAAAAAAAAAAATCCTAAGCCATAATTAGCTCTATGGTGGTACTGTTGTTTTGCTAGGGTAGTAGCAGCCCGTCACTCTCATTGGCTCCCATTTTTGCCTATCAGGCCACTCACAGATACTCCCTCAACTCTGTTTCCCTCAGGGAATGGTTTTCCTTTCAAACAGGCCATGGGAAAAAGTTACCTAGGTAGACTTCTCAAACCACTCAAGAAAGCCTCTCCACAACCAAAGCTGCTGACTTGTTTTGCTCAGAAAGATCCAAGTCTAAGTTGTCCTGGCTCTGGGAAACTGCAAATTGAATCAATAATTTTCTCATAACTCAGCTGCCAGGCTGGAAACCTGCCCTGGCAAATACAATTGCAGTTGTAAATTTTTTTTTTCTCTCTCCCTCTCCCTGGCTTTCTCCTCTAATAGCTTTCTTCAATGCATTTGAGTAATGAGTCACATAAATCAGTAATGCAATGGTTAACCACAATTATCTGAAAATCAGCTCTAAAGACAAGGTGAGCAGGAAGTTAAAGTAAACTTTGAAGAAACGGAAATGAGTTTCAGGAACAAACAATCTCCTGAGAAGAGAGTTAGTGGGTGGGGAAGGAGGGAAAACATCAGTCAGTCAGCATTTAAGTACCTACTATGTGCCAGGCACTGTACTAAGTGCTGGAGATACAAAGAAAGATAAAAGACAGTCTCTGTCCACAAGAAGCCCATGATCTAATGGGAGAGACAGCACACACACACACACACACACACACACACACACACACACACAAACATATACAAAGCAAGCTACATACAGAATAAATAGGAGATAATTAACAGAGAGAAGGCACTAGAATTAAGACAGGTTGGAGAAGACTTTCTGGAGAAGGTAGGATCTTAGGTAGGACTTAAAGGAAGCAAGGGAATCCAGTTGGCAGAGAGAGGGAGGGAAAGAATTCCAGGTATGGGAGACAGTGAGAATGCCCAGAACAGAGAGATGGAGTGTCTTGTTCTAGGAATAAGCAAGAGGGCCGATGGCACTTGATGAAAGAGTATATGGAGGGGGGTGCAGTGTGAGAAGACGAGAAAGTGGGAGCGGGGCTGGATTATGGAAGACTTTGAACGCTGAACTTTTGCATTTGATCCTGAAGGCAATAGAAGGTCACTTGAGTTTACTGGGCACCATTAGGCTATAGCTTTAGGAAAATCACATTGAGGGGGGGCAGTGAATGGGGGACAGATTGGAATCACCCTCTGGGTGAGTTCAACAAAGCAGAATCCACCCAGACACACCTCTTGGCCCCAGAGTCCTGCCCTAGCAACTGCCTCATCCTAAACTCTGGCCAGGTTCATTGTCCCTCTGGCCGATCTCCCACTTCCTGTAGCATCTCCTGCTGCCTCTCAATCCACTGCTTTTGGCCTCCAGATCTCCCTTAGCTAGCTTCTCAGTCAAAGGCTGGTCTTAGGCAGGAGATTTCTCTAGCCTATGAGGGTTTCCAACCCAGCACCCACTCTGGGAAGTATGCTTTGTTGACTTAACCCAAGTTTGTCTCTTCTATTGACATGCATCTGATGCCTATTAGAATTTCCAATTTTTAAAATCCAGCTCTTTTTATAATTGGTATGAGGGTCAAATGAGATGATATTTGTAAAAAAAAAATGCTTAGCACAGTGCCTAGCACACAGTAGGTGCTCTATAAAAGCTTATTCCCTTTCTCTTCCCTTTATATTTTGGGACTGATGGCCAGTTCCCAGATACTCTTGCCTATCATTTCTATATCAAAAATTTTTGAGTGATTATTTGTGTCTGGTTATTCACCAAAAAAGGCAACTAAGTGGATAGAGAGCTCAGCCTGAGTTCAAATACCACCTTAGACACTTACTAGTTGAATCACCCTGGGAAGGTCACTTAACCTTGTTTGCCAAACAAAGTGTTAGACACAACTGAACAACAACAACCTCCACAAAAAAAAGCCAGCTGGGGTGGTATTTCCTGATTTGACCTTATGGTAGGTTTAGAGTTAAATGGAACCTTGGAAGACAAATGTCCAATCCCCTCATTTTTTTTTGGCAGGGCAAATTGGGGTTAAGTGACTTGCCCAAGGTCACACAGCTAGTAAATGTGTCAAGTGTCTGAGGCTGGATTTGAACTCAGGTCCTCTTGACTCCGGGGCCAGTGCTCTACTCACTTCACCACCTAGCCGCCCCCCAACCCCCTCATTTTACAGATGAGGATACAGGACTAGAAAGGTAAAATTACTTGCCCCAAGTCAAAAAGGGGTTAAGTACCAAAGGCAGAATCTGAACCCAGGTCCTTTACCTCTAAAAGTGAGGGCCCTTTCCACTGTGTCACAGTTGCCACTGATCTCTTTCTCCAAATATTTTAAAATTCTTTTTGATTATTTTACAACGTCCTTATTTTACACAGCCTCACCTTCTAGGGATTAAAAGATCTCTTCTCATTTTTTTTATTGCTTCGCAAAACCTTTCTATAATTTTAGCCTCCACTTTGCTGAAGTTAAAATTGTATTCAGCAAATCAGTAATGCGAAAACAAACATGAGAGAAGATAACAAGCAAAAGCAGTGAAATCAGTGTTCAAACCATCACACATTTTAGAGGGCTCCTGCATGGCAGCCCTCAAACCCATGCAAATGCAGAAACTGAGCAAGAGACATCAACAATCAGCATAAGAAAAAGCTAAGAACATTCAGGCAGCAGGAACAATACACGAAAAAAAAATTAGCTATACTACATAATAATGCACAGGTAACCAATAGAATTAAACAAGCAAAAATGCATTTGGTACCTTTTGAAATGTAGCTGGTCGTGAGAGAGAAAAATCCCAGGAGGAAAAAAATTAACATAAAAATCTTTACTAGAAGGAAGCAATTCCAAAGGAGTAGCAAGAAAATGTTTCAAAATTAGAATTTAAAAGGAATATATATATATACATATACACACATACATATACACACACATATATACACATACACACACACACACACACACATATATAAAAAATGCCATTGTTGGAGAGGGGAATGTCAAGGATGGGGGAAAAAGCAGGATGAGGAGAGGAAAAAAAAGAGTTAAAACCTGGTATTGCGGTGGCGAAAAGAGAAGAGATGAACTACAACAAAGCAGAAAAAGCTGTTTCATGTGTAGACCAAGAGTGTCAGGCAGACTCACTATTTTTTTTAACCACCTTCTTGTTATTGAAGAAGGGAGAGTGGAAGCAAAGAGAGGAAAAAGTACAATAGGAAAAGATGAAAGGAAATACACAATTAACATTCACCACCATGAAGGTGAATGGAACTAACTTATCCACAAGAAGGAAATGTATAGCAGTATGGACTGGAAAACAGAATACAACAACATCTTATCTCCAAGAAACCCAGCTGAAACAGAAAGGTTCATTTACAGTTAAAATGAGGAGGTGGAGCGAAATACGTTATGCTTCAACTGAACTCACAAGGGCGTGGTTGACAATTATGATCAACAAACAAATTAATGAATTGGGCATGCAATTAAAAAAACTTAAGCAACAATAAACCAACCCCACCCCCAACTAAGCAACAAAGTAGATATTCTGTGGAATTTTTTTTTTTTTGAGACTGGGTCTCATTCTCATGCCCTGGGTGGAAATGTAATAGCCACCCATGGGCCCAATTCCATGACTGATTAGCAAGGAACCTTTGACCTTTGATTTCCAACATGGGCCAGTTTGCCCCATCTTAGCCAAATACAGCAGAGAAAGAAAATTATAGACCAATATACCTAATGAGCATCAATGTAAAAATTTTGAATAAAATATTAGCAAACAATCCATAATAACATTAAAAAGATTATTTACTATCATCAGGTTGGATTTCTATCAGGAACATAGAGTTGGTTCAACATAAAACCATAAATGTAATAAACAATGTTAAAAATTAATTAGGGGCAGCTAGGTGGCACAGTGAGTAGAGCACTAGCCCTTGCTGTCAGGAGGACCTGAGTTCAAATCCAGCCTCAGACACTTGACACATTTACTAGCTGCGTGGCCTCGAGCAAGTCACTTAACCCAATTGCCCTGCCTTCCCCCCTCCAAAAATAAAATAAAAATAAAATATAATTAAAACCACATGATTATATCAGTAGATCCTGGAAAGATTTTTGACAAAATGTTAAAAAGAAAACACACTAGAAAGCATAGGAATAAATGGACCTTTCCTTAATACAGTAACTCTTATTTACCTAAAACCAAAAGCAAACATATGTAATGGAGAAAAGCAAGAGATCTTTCAGGGAAAAGAAAACATGACCATTAGCAACACTACTATTTAACACAGTCCTGGAAATACTAGCTATGTAAGACAAAAAGAGAAATTGAGGGAATAAACATGGGCAAAGAGGAAACAAAATGATCACTTTTTGTAGATGATTTACTTAGAAAACCCTAAAGAACCAACTAAAATAATGAAGGAATAAATTCAGCAAAGTCCCAGGATATAAAATAAATCCACAAAACCCATCAAAACACAACAGGAAAAGGTGGAAAGAGAAAATTCATTCACAATTAACTACAGAAGGTATAAAATATTTGGGAATCTATCTCCCAAGACATTCCTAGGAACTGTATGAATCCAAGTGCAAAACACTCTTTGCAGACCTAAAAAACAGCTGGGTGGCACAGTGGATAGTGTACTGGACTCAGAATCAGAAAGATCTGGGTTTGAATCCTGTCTCAGACACTTAGCTGTGGACACTTAGCTGTGTGATCATAGGCAAGTCACATAATATCTCTCTGCCTCATTTTCCTCATCTGTAAAATGAAGATAATAATGCCATCTACATCACAGTTATTGTGGGGATCGAATGAGATAACGCTTTGCAAACCTTAAAGTGTTTTATATAAATGGTACCTATTCTTAGTAATAATAGCTAGCATTTATATAGTGCCTACTGTGTGCCAGGCACTGTGCTGAGCACTTTAGAAATGTTATCTCATTGCAACCTTAAAACAACCCTGGGAGGTAGATGCTATCATTATCCCGTCTTACAGTTGAGGAAACAGGCAAACAGGGTGACTTGCCTAAAATCACACAGCTAGGAAATGTGAGGCTGAATGCAGGTCTTCCTCACTTTCGATCTAGCACTCTATCCACTTCACCACTTAGCCGCCTCACAGTATCAGCTAAACATTATTATTATTGTTATTAAGGACAGACTTACATAATTGGTGAAATATTAATTGCTCTTGGATAGTTTGAGCTAATGTAATAAAAATGTCAACACTACCAAAATTAATTCATTTATTCGTACCAATAAATCATGCCAATTAAACTACTGAAGATTCTTTTATAGAGTTAGAAAAAATAATAATAAAATTCATCTGGAGGGAAAGGTCAAGAGTCATAAGGGTAATAATGAAAAACTGTGAGCCAGAGACTCATTCTGACTATAGCAGCCACTGGCTCCCCAGTGTCCCAAAGAGTGGAGATGAAGACTCTCAAGTGGAAAGGATACAGTATAAAACTCCATTCTGGATGCTAGCAGCTGGATTTCCTTCACTTCCTCCAAATACATGATGTCTTGTTTTAGAACATGTGCCTTTTGAGGTACCCCTGCCTCCCTGTGGCATCTTGCCCACTGTGAGCATGCACATCCCCAAAACTAAGTGAAGGAGGAAGAGCTTGGCAACCATCAGTCATACTCTGCCAAGCATCATCATCATCTGTCTCTCCTCTCCCTCTCCCTCTCCTTCTCCCTCTCCTTCTCTCTCCCTTCCCCTCCCCTCCCCTCTCCTCTCTTTCTCCCTCTCCCTCCCTCTTTTCCTCTCTTTCTCCTCCCATTATCTTCACCTTGGGCCCCTGAGCTAAAACAAGACTTAGAACAGATAAGGGCAAAGGGCAGTCAAAGGTTACATTGATGGTTTTTATTTGCTTGTGCTACAGCTTCATGTGATCGTTAGCTGTGCATTTTTTTTTCTTTTTGCTGTCTTAGGTTTATTGCCTTATGCACCGATCTGCGACTGCCTCATGTACAAATGACATTTTGCAAGTAACTTGGATGTTGGCACTGAGGTTATTCTATCAAGAGGTGCCTTTTTATAGCACTGTTTACTGCATGAAAAGTGAGTGTGGATGTTGTGTAAATGGTACCGCAGCATAATTACCTATGATGTAGGGATAATTACCTCAAATGGTTTGAATCCTGTTGTTTATGTTATGTTTACGAAGCATACTTACAGGTGTTCAGCTATACCTCAAGGGATTTTGCTGGGATTGCAAAATCTTTCACTGGGGTGGGAGGAGGAATATGCATCCTTCCCTCTTCCACCCTGCTTGGCCAGGTTTTCCCTTTCTTCTGTACTCTCCAGTCATCCCCAGGTGCCAGAAGAAAGAAGAAAGTGTATGGGTGAACTGCCCAGGGGCAAGCAACACAAAACACTTGCCTAAGGTCTTTCTGACATCATACTATGCTGCGGATGTTCAAGGTAGAATCTCTCTGCCTAATAGAAAAGATGTCAAGGGGAACTATAAATTTGGAATGATGCATTTTGATCAGACTTGGTCGATATGCTAGTATTCCTGAACTGCCTTTTTCCTCTCTTTATTTTTTCTTCTTTGTTACAAGGGACGGCTCTCTGGGTAGGGTGCTGGTGAGAGATCTAACATAAGGTGATATTTTAAAAATCAGTAACAATGAAAACAATAAAGAAAGAAAGAAGCCAAGCCAGTAGATGCCCCCAGATGATGCAGGAGATACACGACGAAGATGCTGACGAGGTGCTTCATCCCAAGTTTTCCAGGGACCAGTCTTTGGGGCATCCAGCATACCCCTAACCCTAATTCTGAGCTGCTGGCTAGGACTGGGAGGAGCTCAAGTACAGAAGCCAGATGTTGGTGAATATAGTGAGCCAAGACAGACACAACTGCACATTCTTCACTTTTGAGATCAAAATGCTTGAGGGGTGATCCTCTTCCCTCTCTCCCATAGGGTCTATGGGCACATCTGTGAAAAACTAGATAGAGAAGGATGGTAGGGGGATGGGATGGAATTGAGATTTCAGGCTGACCCAAGAGTGATGGGGATGTTGCTGCTAGGCAGTTTTAAAGCCACAGAGTCTTAAATTTAGTGTTCAAAGACCATAAAATCCAACCTCCCTCCTTCTACAGATTGGGAAACTGAGGCACAGAGAAATTAAGTTGACATTCTTAATTTTGTTTTCACTGTAGTAAAGGGACTGGGGAGTAAAGAACAAGATGCAAGAACAGCCCTCTTTGCCACACTGGACTGCTGTACTTTATTCCTTTTGATTCTTTTAGTGAGATGAACCCTAACCCAATCCATCTCAGCTGGGGATCTCAACTCTTATATCACTGAAAAAAAATGAGGCCACTCATCATGAGCTCACTCTTCTCCCCTCCTGACACTTCAAGTCATCTCTCCATTACTGCCCTTCCCAGCTCCCCCACCACCACCACTTTGCTCTGGTCTCTGAGGAAGAGGCGACCCTTCTTGAAAATGCCAGCTCCTCAGCTGTGAACTGATCCAACCATTCTGGAGAACAATTTGGAACTATGCCCAAAGGGCTATAAACTGCGCATGCCTTTGACCCAGCAATATCTCTTTGAGGACTGTTTTTCAAAGAGATCATAAAATGGGAAAAAGACCCACATGTACAAAAATATTGTGGCTCTTTTTGTAGTGGGAAAGAACTGGAAATTGAGGGGATGCCCATCAATTAGGGAATGGTTGAACAAGTCGTGGCATATGAATGTAATGGAATGCTATTGTGCCATAAGAAATGATGAGCAGGCAGACTTCAGAAAAACCTGGAAAGACTTACATGAACTGATGCTGAGTAAAGTGAGCAGAACCAGGAGAACAGTGTACACAGTAACGACTGACCTTGTTAGACTTTGTGTAATGACTGACCTTGATAGACTTAGCTCTTCTCAGCAATGCAATGATCTAAGACAACTCCAAAAATCATAATGGAAAATGCCATCCACATTTAGAGAAAGAACTTTGGAGTCTGAATGCTGATGAAAGCATACTATTTGGTCTCTTTTTGTCTGGTCTGATCTCTAGTACTAATTTTCTGTAAACACGTTGTGTCCTACAAAAGAATGCAAACTTCTTGAAGGCAGGGGCTATCTTGCTTATATTTGCATCCCTGGCACTTCACACAATGTCTATCACATAATAAGCAAGTAATAAATGCTCTCTGTCTGTCTGTCTCTGTCTGTGTCTCTCTGCCTATCCTTGTCTCTCTCTTCCTGTCTCTGTCTCTCTGTCTTTTTCTCTCCCTGTCTCTGTCCTCTGTCTCTCTGTGTCTCTCTCCTTTCTCCCTGTCTCTCTGTTCCTGTCTCTCTCTGTCTCTGTCTCTGTTCCTGTCTCTGTCTCTCTCTGTCCCCCCTCCCCACTGTCTCTGTCTCTCTTCCTGTTTCTGCCTCTGTCCTTCTCCCTTTCTGTCTTTTGGTCTCTCTCTGTCTTCCCCTGCCCCAAAGGGGGAGGTGTGGGAGCCAGACCAGTTCCCCATTTACAGACACACAAAGCTTCACTGACCTGCTCATATCTGCTCATACCTGCCCCAGGAGAGAGGTGGAGCAGCTTGAGCTCAGGCCACCACCTGGTGGCCTCGGTAGAGATTGCAACCTGAGCAAAGGTTTGTCCTTTGGGCCTCAAGCATAAAGCAGGTGTCTTCTGGATGGGACGACCTTCTCCTCCCCCACCCCACTCCTATTGATAACTTCCTCTTTCAAAAGATGGACCATTCAAAAGATGAAACATTTGTAGGCAGTAGGAAATGAGCCAGTAGAGAGAGCGAGATGAATAAATCAGAGTGAGGATGACAGGGGGCAGGCTGTTAGAGGGGATGGGGTGGAATGGGATCCCTTGGACAAGGAGGGGATTACCCTTGGTGAGGAGACAGGGAGGTGGGGAGAAGGAGGGGGGAGGGGCTGAGAAGGGAGAGGGAGAAGGCCCAATGAGTACACCGCTGGCAGATCCAGTGCATCCGTGCCATCAACAGTCACCAAGCTTCTGTCAAGGACTTTGCCAGTGACCCCAGCCTCCTTGCTGTTCCTCACATAAGACACTACCATCCCCTGACCGTGCATGCTCATGGGCTGGCCCCTGTGCCTAGAATTCTCTCCTCCTTCCTTCAGATCTCAGCTAAAATTCCACCTTCTACAAGAAGCCTTTCTGGATCCTCCATAATGCCAATGCCTTCTCACCGTTGCTTGTCTCCAGTTTAACCTGTCCATACACTGTCTATATAGTTTGTACATAGTGTCTCCTTGCCCACCCCACCCCACCCCCATTAGCCTGTGAGCTTGGGGAGGGCAGGGACTCTCTCTTTGCCTTTCATTGTATCCGCAGGGCTTAGTACAGTGTTTAATAAACACTCCTAGACTTGACCCAGGCCCTGCCCTCAGGCAGCTTACTTTCAGGTGGCGAATACAACCTAGCAGTACATACAAAATCTAGGGATAGGCACCAGACCTGTTGATTTCCCTGGCATGAGGATCTCCCAGGTGAGGAAATCCCCTTTACTAACTCAGTTCTGCTCTGACAGTGTGCTGTCCAGGGTCCTGAGAGGTCAAGCGACCTGCTCAGGGTCACAAAGTATGTTTCATAGGTGAAACTTGAACTCGACTCTTGCTGGCTCTCAGAGACGGCCTCTCTGTATACTCCACAGGGGCTACTTCTGTTTCACATACACAGAACATTCTCAAAATATGTACAAAGAAATTACAAGGAGTTTGGGGGGAGTAGGGGGAGTCAGGCACTAGCATCTAAGCGGACCCATCACCTCTCAGCTCAAACCATCCAAGGGGATGCCTCGATCTAAGTTTTCACAGCAGCTAGGGAAGGCGGAGGTGTACAGAGGCCTGAGCTAGGAGATGGGAGGCAGCCAGTCTGGCAGTATTGTGGGGTTTGGGAAAGGGAGCAGAGTGCAACAAGCCTGGAAAAGGGAGGCCCGAGGGCTATGAACACCAAATGGGAGGGTGTCTATCTGACCCTAGAGATAAGAGAGAGGGACTAGAACATCTTGGGGATGGAGTGATTTTGTCAGACCTGACCTTTAGAAATATCACTTTGGCAGCTGGGTGATGCCCTAGAGGATAGAGTGCTGGGCCTGGAGTCAGGAGGACCTGAGTGCAAATGTGACCTCAAATACTAGCTAGCTGTGTGACCTTGAGTAAGCCACTTCACCCTGTTTGCCTCAGTTTTCCCATCTGTAAAATGAGCTGGAGAAGGAAATGGAAACCACTCTGGTATCTCTGCCAAGAAAACCCCAAATGGGGTCACAGAGAGTCAGACATGATTGAAACAAATGAACAATAACAAAGTTGTATAGACAATGGGTTGGAGAGGGGACAGATTGGAGCCAGGGAGGTCTCTGTCTAAGGCCTCCAGAGATGATGCCTCAGGCCTTACTCTACATATGTTAATGTCTGAGTAAGATTCATTTTTATTTATTAACATTGCAAATGACCCTGTCCTTGTTGCTCTTAGTTTAAGCAAACCCTCAGGGAGGCAGTACACCAGGAAAAGAGGGCATGAGTGGCCAGAGTGGGATTTTCCCAGGGGCCATGCATGCTGCCACCATTGGCCATGCTGTGGGACAGCATGGGCGGGGAGCCGAAGTCTGGTGAGGCAGTTTTCTCCCCTTTGTTCTTGTGACTTTGAA
The DNA here is from genome assembly GCA_028646595.1 of Phalanger gymnotis. Lineage (NCBI taxonomy): Eukaryota > Metazoa > Chordata > Mammalia > Diprotodontia > Phalangeridae > Phalanger > Phalanger gymnotis. The sequence continues at coordinate 787,663,016 of CM053622.1, forward strand.
ACCAAGGTACAGAAAGCATTTTCCTAAAAAATCTTTGAAGCCTATGGAAAAATCAAGCAACACCGCTACTAAGCATGTATCATTTTTGTCAATGAGTCAACAAGCATTTATTAAATGCCTACTATTTGCCAGGCTTTGTGGTGCTAAGCCAGAGCAAAAGACAGTCTCTTCTCTCAAGGGACTCCCAGTCTAAGGAGGGAGACAATGCACAAACAAAAGGACCCATAGATACGAAGTATTTATAGCAGCTCTTTTTACACTAACAAAGAACTAGAAACTAAGGGGTCACCATCAACTGCGGATGGCTAAACAGATTATTGTATGTAAATGTAATGGAATATTATTGCACCATAAGAAATGGCAAAATGGACAGTTTTTGAGAAACCTGGGAAGACCTTTATGAACTGATGCAGAGAGAAGCAAGCAGAACCAAGAGAACAATTTATAAAATAACGATGGCATTATAAAGAAAACAACTTTGAAAGACTCCAGAACTCTGGTTAATGCTATGAGAAAAAGATTCTAAAGCACTGAAGATGAAGTGTGGTACCTACTTCCTGACAGAGAGGAAATGGATTTAGGCTGCACGATGAGAAACATATTCTTGGATATAGCCAATGAGGGAATCTGCTTTGCTTGGCTATCTATATTTGTTACAAGGTTTTTCTTTCCTTTTTTCCCCCACCTTGTACAGAAAGAGTTGAGATTGTCAGGAAGAGAAGATAAATGCTTATTACTTGGGAAAAAGAATAAAATTAAAATTAAAATAAATTAATAAAATTAAATTAAAAAGAAAAACAGGAAAAATCAGGAAAGAAGCTTATGAGAGTTGAAAATTCTGATCTCAGTAGGAGCTGTGAGGTCACTACTTAGGAGTTTAAAATTGCTATTTTATTTATTTAATTTTCCATTTTAAATTTAAATTTAAAATTCCATTTAATCTAGATTGCCAATCCAGTGAATTCACCTTATTGGTCTCATGCTGAACGGGGAAGATGAGTTAGGGAGTAAGTGGGAGGGAATGGGAGCGCTGAGCCCCACTGATAACCTATGATTTTTAAGAGAATTAATTCATAATCCAAGGTGAAACAGGAATCTGGGAAGGCAGCAGGGATGACCTAACTGCTTGAACCTGTACTGTGTGTGCATGGCAGCTCAAAGGTCAGACCTGAGTAAAAAGCTGGCCTCAGACACTTCCTAGCTGTGTGACTCTGGGCAATTTTAACCTCTCTTTGCCTCAGTCCCCTCATTTGTAAAGTAGGGACAATAATAGTACCTCCTGTCCAGGCTTGTTTTGAGGATAAAATAAGATAATATATGTGAAGCATTTTGCAAAACTTAAAGAGCTACAGAAATGTTAGCTATTACTATATCACTAATAGTCAGTGGAATCTACAGGTAGGTGGGAGTGAGCTTGTCTAGAGAGCCTAGTGCACCACCTGGTGGTGCAAGCAGATATTGCTCCCAGGGAGCTAGCCCTCCCGGACCCCATCCCCATTCCCAAGTGCCGAATGTCCTTGTAAAAGGGGGCTGGGGGAGGGGAGGATGGCAAGTATTTTCTGACATTTCTTTGTGACTTTTATTTATCTTGCTCCCATTAGACTGGAGTTTTTTGAGAGCAGAGACTCATATCTTTGTACTTCTATCACCAACACATGGGCTGGATAAATACTTACTGAATTGAGGCACCTGGAAAATAAGACATCCTCTTGTTTCAGGGGGAACCTCCTGACCTTTGGTTGGGGAGAAAGAATTCTCCTCCCTCCCCCATTCTTCCCTCCTTCCTACCCAAAAAAGGTACTCACGTTCCCAGACCATGCTGGGGTCCTTGCTGGCTAGAGGTAGCAAGGAACGCTTCCTGGAGGAAGTGGGACAGCACTAGAGGATTCCAGGGGCTCAGAGGAGGAAGAGAACCCCCCCCCCACTGGGGCAGAGGGTGAAGGATAAAGAGATGGAGAGGAAGATAGGAGGAAGGGAGAAGGAGGGAGGCTAGGAGGCTGGCAGGGGTGGGGGGACCTGGTCAGTACCTGCATCTTCAGACAGTGGGGTCAGGAGGGGTGGTCCAATTTCCTGTTCCACCTCCTCTGGTTCATCTGCCTTCTCCTCTTCCTCCCCCAGCTCCTCTTCCTCCTCAGACTTCTGGTTGGGATTCACCCAGGTGCAGCGACCCTGGGGAGCCCCGGAATTGGGTCAGGACCCCAAAGCCCTTAGTCTCCTGGGAGGTCAGGGGCACACAGCACTGGGGTTCTGTACATCCCAGGAGTCTTTGAGGAGGAAGGTCCAGAGGATCAGGGATCATGTTACTCATGGGCCTCCCATGAGTACCTCCCTTGCCCCACCACCTCCCTTCCTGTGCCACCTTTCTAGCTCTAAATCTAGGAGCCCCTGATCCCATCCACTGAAAATGGGCACAAGAGTTCTCCCTGGTATTGCGAAGAAGCAACTGGATTGGGAGCGGGAGATTCTGAGTTCAAAGACTCCATTTGCTACCTCCTAGCAGAGTAAGTACCTACCAGGTGTCGCAGTGTTGGCCCTGGAGTCAGGATGACCTGAGATCTAATTCTTCTTCAGATACTGTATGAGCCTGGGCAAGTCACTTAACCGCTCTCTGCCTATTTCCCCATTTGTAAAATGTGATAATATTAGCACCTACCTTCTGGGATTATTGTGCAAAGCAAAGGAGATCCATGTAAAGTACTCTGCAAGTCCTAAAGCCTTGCGGAAATACTATTACTGCTACTACAATTACCACTACAACTACTGCTATTACTCTGGTTACCACTAGGATTGTTACTACTACTGCAGCTACTATTACTACTACTACCACTACCACTAACTACTACCACCACCACCACCATTTCTCCCTGTGTGACCTTGGGGAATAATAGCTAGTAATAAAAGGGCTCTATTTCCGAGGCGCCTTAAAGCGGCAAAGCGCTTTCCCTCGGTTATCCGGGGCGGGCCAGTCACTCGAGTGGTGGGCCGTTGGGTGGTCTCCCAGGGTGCACCGCCTCACTCCCTCCCGCCCCGCGCGCATTTTCGGCTCTTCCTCCGCTCCCCCACCCTCGACTTACCTGCGGAAGAATGTGCTGGGTGTGGTGCACCCAGTTGGCCAGTGAGTCCACGAGCTCTCCCACGGGGATCCCCTCGAAGTCCGGGTTCTCCTCGTAGCTGTCGCGCCCGGCGCCGCCCTCTTCCTCCTCGTCACCCTCCTCCTCCCCGAACTGGTAGAAGCCGAGCGGGCTGATCTGGGTGCCTGCCGAGATGCGCGCGATCTGCGCCCGCAGGTAGTTGGCCTCGGTGCCGGGGAAGGGCGGGTAGCTGACAATGGGCGTTTCCAGGTGGCCCGTGAAGAATTTCTTGATCTTGCGCGCGTTGACGATCTGCGCGGGTGTGACGTGGGGCAACTTGGTCCAGGGGCGTCCCGGCTCATTGCACACAAAGTATAGGTACTTGTTGGCCCCGGCGCGGCTGTCCTCGCGGGGGATCACGGGAGGCGGCTTCCACATGGGCTTGGGCGGCTCGTCCACCTCTTTCTCCTCATCCTCCTCGCCCTCCTCCTCGCCACGGCCCTCTACCCCCTCGACCGCCCCTTCCGCCAGCTCCTCGGCCTCCTCCTCTTCCTCTTCCTCCTCGCCCTCGCGGAACTCCACCTCGGCCACCAGGTAGTTGCGCTCGAGACCCAGGATCTTGCCCCAGAAGCGACACGTCTGGATGGGCTGCTGCTCCACCAGCTGCTTGAGGGACAGGAAGATGCGGAAGGTCTCGTCCGAGTTCAGCCCCACGCCCGCCTGCTCGAAGTAGAAGGAGGACTCGATGATGTTGGGCACCGGGATCTCCGTCTGCGAGAACGGAAGGGAATGAGGGAGGTGGGCAGGGCAGGCGACTCAGCTCCGCTCCTAGTCACAGAACGGCAAAGGTGGGGTGGGGGAGAGGCCCAGAGACCAGCTGGTCCAAGGGGGAGGAGGAGCGCCCAGGAGACCAGCTGATCCAGTCCTGCTCCCTTGCCACCAGTTTACAGAGGAAAAGATGGATGGACAAGGACACCCAGCTAGCTGGCCAGGGTCAAAGCCGAGTAGACTCCGACTTCAGCTCTGCTCTCCCACACTGGGGAGGGTGCCCGGGTTTGCTCCTGCCTTGACTGATCTGGCTCCCCGGTGCTTGGCACAGAGTAGGCACTTAATAAATGCTTGTGGATTCATCGGAAGGCACTTGTAGGCATTGTCTAAACCTGATTCATTGTACAGAGGAGGAGCAGACTAGGGTAGCGCACATACAGGAATCAGACAATGTGCAGGCTGGAAGGGCCTTAAGACACATAATGTAGAAGGGACTACAGAGTGTGGGAGCTGGAGGGAAACCTTAGAACATGGACCACCAGGGGAATGTCAGAGCTGGGAGGGCCCTTAGAACAGAGAATGTCAGGGCTGGGAGGGCCCTTAGAATATGGAATAGAGATTATCTCAGCTGGAATCCTATATTCATAACCTCTCAGCGCTGGAAAGTTGTTCAGATGTCAGGGAGCCAGACTTGTACCTGAAGGAGAATCCTTCCTACAGGAGGATTGTACCAGGGAGGGAATTCTCACTAGTAAGGCAAAGCCCTTGATGGTGAAGGAAGGAGGGTGAGGCAGGTAGGGTGAAGCGAAGAATTTAGAACCTTAAGGCACCTTAGACAATGGGAAGGTTGTTGTGAATGAATGTGACATAACATTTCTGAACCACAAGAAATAAAAGACATTATTTCTGGGAATGTTGAGAAATATGAAGTGAAGGCCAAGGAGGGAGTAAAGTAGAAGAATTTCTCCAAAGACAACAACACATAAAAGAAAATAACATGAGTGGGAGCTCCTTGTTCTAAAGGAAGCACTGGCCAGCCATACCTCTAGAGGACTGGGAGGAAGTATGGTGTCCACCTGCTGCCCAGCATGGCCCCCACTGGCACAAAGACATGGCCAGTGGCCAGGCCCACACCCCTGGTGCAAGAAACTTGGGACAATGCCCCTTCCAACCCAGGAATTAGCCTAATTTTAAAAATCACAAAATAGGCTGAAAAAATGAGCAGAGAAAAGAGAACCTGACCATAGAAAGTTACTATGTGAGAGGGAAGGTCAAAACACAAACTCAGAAAAGGAAAATGCCTACCTATGAAGGCTCAAAAAACAAACAAACAACTGAATTGGTCTCAAGCCCAAAAAGAACTCTTGGAAGAGCTCAAAAAAGATTTTAAAAATCAAATAAGTGAGGTAGAAGAAAAATTTTCAGAAGAAATGAAAGTGATACAAGAGAATCATGAAAAAAGAGTCAACAGTTTGGTAAAGGAAGCACAAAAATGGAAAAATTTGTACAAAAATTCACTGAAGAAAACAACTCCTTAAAAAGTAGAACTGGCCAAATAAATAGAGGAGGTACAGAAGCTGCTGACGAAAATAATTCCATAAAAATTAGAATTGGGAACATATAAGTTAATGACTCCATGAGATATCAAGATAAAATAAAACAAAAATCAAAAGAATAAAAAAAGGAAGAAGATGTGAACTGTCTCATTGGAAAAACAACTGACCTGGAAAATAGGTCCAAAAGAACTAATTTAAGAATTTCTGGATTATTTGAAAGCCATGAGCAAAAAAAGAGCCTAGACATCATCTTTGAAGAAATTATCAAAGAAAACTTCCCTGATATCCTAGAACCAGAGGGTAAAATAGAAATCGAAAGATTCCACTAATTACCTGAAAGAGATCCCAAAATGAAAACTCTGAGGAATATCATAGCTAAATCCCAGAACCCCCAAGGCAAGGAGAAAATACTGCAAGCAGCCAGAAAGAAACAATTCAAATATTATAGAGCCACAGTCAGGATTACATAGGATTTAGCAGCTTCTTCTGCATTAAAGGACTGGAGGGCTTGCAATATGATATTTCAGAAGGCAAAGGAGCCAGGATTACAAGCAGGAATCACCTACTCAGAAAAAATGAGTATAATCTTCCAAGGGAAAAAAATGGATATTCAATGAAATAGAGGACTTTTGAGCACTCCTGATCAAAAAAAGGTGGAACTGAACCAAAAAAAAAAAAAGATTTTCAAATCCAAGATTCAAGAGAAATAAAAAAAGGTAAACAGGAAAGAGAAATTATAAGGGATTCAGTAAGGTTAAACTGTTTACATTCCTATGTAGGAAGATAACACTTGTAACTAACTCTTAATTGGCTCAAACAGGGAATAACATACACATTCAGTTGGGTATTGAGAGCTATCTTACCTTATATGGAAGTAGGAGGGGAAGGGGACAAGAAAAGGGGGAGGCTGATAGAGGGGAGGGCATACTGAGGGAGGTGGTGGTCAAAAGCAAAACACTGGTGCACATGTATAACCTATATTAAATTGCTTATCATCTCAGGGAGGGGGGAGGAGAGGAAGGGAGGGATAAAATTTGGAACTCAAAATTTAAAAAAAAATCTTAAAAATTGTCTTTACATGTAACTGGGAGAAAATAAAATATTTTTAAAAAAGAGAGAATGACAAAGAGACAATATAACAAAATTTATGGGATGCAGCCAAAGAGGTATGTAGGGGAAAACTTGTATCTCTAAATGCTTACATCAATAAAATAGAGACAGAACAGATAAATTAATTGGTCAGGCAACTAAAAAAAAAAAAACAACTAGAAAAATAATTAAAAATCCCTAATTAAACACCAAATTGGAAATCCTGAAAAATCAAAGGAGATGAATAAAATTGAAAGTAAGAAAACCATTGAACTAATAAATAAAACCAGGAGCTGGTTTTATTTTTTAAAAATCAATAAAATACATAAACAATTGGTTAATCTGATTTTTTTTAAAAAGAAAAAAAAACCCAAATTACCAGCATCAGAAATGAAAAGGATGAATTCACCACCAATAAAAAGGAATTCAAAACAATTATTAGGAGCTATTTTGCCTGATTATATGCCAGTAAATTTGACAATTTAAGTGAAATGGATGAATATTTATAACAATATAAATTGCTCAAATTAGTTGAAGAGGAACTACAGTACTTAAAAAACCCTCTCTTAGAAAAGGAAATTGAACAAGCCATCAATGAATTCCCTAAGGAAAAATTCCCAGGACCAGATGGATTCACAGGTAAATTCTACCAAACATTTAAAGAACATTTGGAAAAATAGGCAAAGAAGGAGTCCTACCAAATTCTTTTTATGACACAAATATGGTGCTGATATCTAAACCAGGAAGGGTCAAAACAGAAACAAAACTATAGACCAGTTTCCCTAATGAATATCAATGCAAAAATTTTAAATAAAATACTAACAGGGAGATTATAGTAATGTATCAAAAGAATCATACACTATGACCAGACAGGATTTATACCAGGAATGCAGGGCTAATTCAATATTAGGAGTACTATCAGCATAATTGACCATAGTAATAACAAAACCAATAGAAATCTTATGATTATCACAGTAGGTTCAGAAAAAGCTTTTAACACAATACAACACCCATTCCTATTAAAAAAACATTAGAAAGCATAGGGATAAATGGAGTTTTCCTTACACTGATAAGTACTATCTATCTAAAGCCATCAGTAAACCTTATATGTAATGCAGATAAGCTAGAAGTTTTCCCAGTAAGATCAGGGGTGAAGCAAGGATGTTCATGATCACCACTATTATTCAATATTGTACTAGAAATGTTAGTTATATAGCAATAAGAGGAGAAGAAGGACATGTGTGGGGGCGGAGCCAAGATGGCAGCTGGGAAGCAGGGACTGGCGTGAGCTCCCCACCAAATCCCTCCAAAAACCTATAAAACAATGGCTCTGAACCAATTCTAGAGCTGCAGAACCCACAAAGTGGCAGAGGGAAGCAAGGCCCGATGGTCTCTGGGTAAGGTCTGTCCCACACGGACCTCCCAGCCCCCAGCCGAGGGGAG
>CM053622.1:787671442-787820700 GCA_028646595.1 Phalanger gymnotis
GGAAGGGTTATACATAATGATATGCATGTGGCCCATGTTGAATTGCTTGACTTCTTAGGGAGGGTGGATGGGAAGGGAAGAGGGGAGAAAAAAGTTTTGGGTTTTTTTTTTATGCAACTAGAAAATAAGATGCACAGGCAATGGGGCACAGAGATTTATCTTGCCCTACAAGAAAGGAAGGGAAAGGGGGATGGGAGGGGAATGGGGTGACGGAGGGGAGGGCAGACTGGGGAACAGGGCAACCAGAGTGTACGCTATCTTGGAGTGGGGGGGGGGAAATGGGGAGAAAATTTGTAATTCAAACGCCTGTGAAAATCAATGCTGAAAACCAAACATGTCAAAAATAAATTAAAAAAAAAAGGCTCATACAAAAAAAAAAAGAGGAGAAGAAGAAGAAATGGAAGGAATTAGAATAGGCAACAAAGAAATGAAACTCATTCTTTGCAGATGATATGATGGTATACACTTAGAGAATCCTAGAGAATCAACAACAACAACAACAAAAAACTAGTTGAAATAATTAACTTTAGCAAAGCTGCAGGATATAAAATAAACACATAAATCACCAACATTTCTATATGCTACCAACAAAGTCCAGCAGCAAAACATAGGAAGAAAAATTCCATTTAAAATAGTTGTATACAATATAAAATACTTAGGAATCTACCTGTCAAGACAAACCCAGAAACGATATGGACATAATTGCAAAACACTTTTCACACAAATAAAGTCAGATCTAAACAATTGAAAAAATATCAATTGCTCATGGGTAGGCCAAGCCAATAAGATAAAAATGACAATTCTACCTAGATTAATTTACTTATTCAGTGCCATACCAATCAAACTACCAAAAATTATTTTTATAGAGCTAGAAAAAATAATATCAAAATTCATCTGGAAAAACAAAAGGTCCAGAATATCAAGGGAATTAATGAAAAAAAAATGTAAAGGAAGATGGTCTAGTTATACCAGATCTCAAATTATGTGACAAAGTGGTGGTAATCATCAAAACAATCTGGCACTGCCTGAGAAATAGAGTGGTGGGTCAGTGGAATAGATTGGGTACGCAAGACACAGTAGTAAATGACTTCAGCAATCAAATGTTGGATAAACCCAAAGATCCCAGCTTTTGGGATAAGAGCTCACTATTTGGCAAAAACTATTGGGAAAACTGGAAAACAGTGTGGCAGAAACTAGATATAACCTAACATCTCACACTATATAACAAGATAAGGTCAAGATGGGTACATGATTTAGACATAAAGGATGATACCATAAATAAATTACGAGAGCATGAAATAGTGTACCTGTCTGATCTATGGAGAAAGGAAGAACTTATCACAGAACAAGAGACAGAGAGCATTATTAAATGTAAATTGGGTAATTTGGATTATATTATATTGAAAAGCCTTTGTACAAACAAAACCAATGCAACCAAGATTAGAAGGAAAGCAGAAAGCTAGGAAACAATCTTTACAGCAAGTATCTTTGATAAAGCCCTCATTTCTCAAATACATAGAGAACTGAGTCCAATTTATGTGAATACAAGTAATTCTCCAATTGACAGATGGTCAAAGGATATGAACAGTCTTCAGAAAAAGAAATCAAAGCTATCTATACTCAAATGAAAAAATGTTCTAAATCAAGATTGGTTAAAGAAATGCAAATTAAAACAACTCTGAGGTACTATTTCACCCCTATCAGATTGGCTAATATGACAGAAAGGGAAAATAATAAATATTGAAGGGGATGTGGAAAATCGGGACACTTGGATGTAGTGTTGGTGGAGTTGTGAACTGATTCAACCATTCTGGAGAGCAATTTGGAGCTAGGCCCAAAGGACTATAAAAACTGTGCATATCCTTTGATCCAGAAATACCACTACCAGGTCTATATCCCAAAGAGATTTTTTAAAAGGGGGGAAAGGACCTACATGTACAAAAAATATTTTCAGCACCTCTTTTTGTGGTGCCAAAGAATTGGAAATTGACGGGAAGCCCATCAATTGGGGAATGGTTGAACAAGTTGTGGTATATGAATGTAATGGAATACTATTGTACTATAAGAAACTACAAGCAGGCTGATTTCAAGAACACCCAGAAAGTCGCACATGAACCAATACAAAGTAAAGTGAGCAGAACCAGAAAAACACAGTAACAGAAATAATGTACAAAGATTAACTGTGAATAACTTGGCTGTTCTCAGCAATACAATGATACAAGACAATTCCAAAGGACTCATGATAAAAAATGTTATCTACCTCCAGAGAAAGCATTGATGGAGTCTGAATGCCAGTCAAAACATACTTTTTTTTTTTGGTTTGTGTCTTCTTTTATGACATAACTAATACAGAAATATGTTTTGCATGACTGCACATGTATAACCTATATCAAATTTCTTACCATCTTAGAGAGGGGAGAGAGGAGGGAGGGAGAAAATTTGGAACTCAAAATTTTAAAAAAAGGAATGTTAAAAATTGTTTTTAATTGGGGGAAAAATAAATATCATTTTAAAAAATAAAGTGGTTCAGAAAGAAGAAAAAAGTCTTTTCTACTCTCCCCTCATGGTCTCTCCTTGATTTTAGAACTTAAACATGGAATATCAAGACTGGAAGGAACCTTGGAATGTCAGAGCTAGGAAGACTTTCAAACAGTGACCATGAAAGCCCCAACCTATTCTAGGTCACCCCATTCATTCTACAGCTTAGGAGATGGGGGCCAGAGAAGGGACAATGACTTGCCCAAAGTGAATGGGTGGAATTTCTATATTTAGCACAAGGGAATAAGCATTTATAGAATACCTACTGTATGCCAGGCACTGAGTTAAGTGCCTTACAATTACTATCTCACTTAAGGTATTTGGAGGATGGAAAGGAACCTGGATTTGGCATCAGAGGACCTGGCTTTAAATCTCACTTTGGTCACCACTTGTATGACCCTGGACAAATCACAGAACCTCCTTGGGCCTCAGTTTCCACATGTGTAACATGAAAGGGTTGCACTAGATGGTCTTTGAGTTTGAGATGAGCCCTAAGACTATGTACTCCACATTTGTATGCATGTACATGTGTGCATATAACCCACACATGCATGCCGGTAGTGCAGTGTACTGGCAATGCCCATGTATGCACGTGTATACACAATGTATGTGTTTGTGTGTACCAGTTATGTGCGGGCACATGTATATAGCATTCGTAAGTGCATTATTGTGCAATGCATAATACATCATGCGTATATGCATTGTGTAGTTATATTGTGTGTGTGTGTGTGTGTGTGTGTGTGTGTGTGCATGTGTAAGGTCTCAGCTGCCATGTCTCCAATGTGGCCTTTGTGCCCCTTTGCCCTGTCCTCCGGGAGATGCCAATGCTCTGGACAGCAGGAGCCAGGGATGGGGCAGCCGACTTACCACCTCCTCTTCCATCTCCTGTTCGCCCTCTCCTGCCCCACGGAGGAACAGCATCTTTTGCTTCTCGGCCATATCATAGGTGGGCTGCATCTCTGGGTCGTCTCTCAGGGTATCCAGCTTCTTGTGGAACCACTCCTGCTGGACTGTCCGATTCATGGACTCCAAGATGGCCAGGGGGTCCTCTGGCCGCTCGTTCAGGATCTTGGTCAGCAAGTTCACCAGGTGCTCGTACCTACAAGTACAGAGGTTCTGAGAGCAGATGGCTAGGCTCCCCCCTTCCCCCCAAAGCAAGCTCAGGGAAGGAAGGCAGGGGCTGTGGGCAGGAGGCAAAGGGACTTTAGAGGTTCGGCTGTCTGCCCCCTGGGAGAACAAGTGAAGCAGATGAGGGGAGGGCATTCGTCATGGCCTTTTCTGGCTCCCCATGGCCTAGGGGATCCAGTCCAGACCCCTTAGCCTGCTATTTGAAGCCTCCACAGCCCAGCCCTGACCTCTTTCCCCCACATCCCTACGTGACCCTTCTACTCCATCAAGCCAGCACCTGGGAATCCTAGACTAGTGATGAAAGGATCCCAGAGATCAGCTCTGGTCCAACCCTTTAAATTATGCCTAGAATGCCTTCCCACACCATCCTGCCCCCTTATTCCCTTCAGTGCATGTTAAGGCTTCATAGCATCTGAGTTTCTTCCCTATGCTTTAGGGCTCAGCTACCCCTTACCTGATCTCTCTAGAAAGGCTTTCCCTGTTCAAGAAAGAGACAGAGACAGAGACACACACATGGAAGAGAGAGAGAGACAGAGCAGAGAGAGACAGAGAGAGAGAGACAGAGAGAGAGAGAGAGAGAGAGAGAGAGAGAAGAGAGAAAAAAGAGAGAAGAAAGTTAGAGAGAGAAGAGAGTTGGAGACAGGAGAGACAAGAGAGGACAGAGCTCTGCTTTTCCGACCAGATCAGGGGCTTCCCAGAACAGTGGAAAGAGAAAGGCCGACAGGTTCGAATGCTGCCCAATCTCTTTCCCAACTTGCTGAGCCCCTTCCACCTTGTGGACCTCAATTTCCTCCCCTGTAAGATGGGTTAATGACAGCCCTTCCTTCCTTGTGCCTCCCTCCTAGGGCTGTGGTGAGGACATAAAAGGCCTTAGAGAACAACCCCATCATGCCACAGATGGGGAAACAGAAGCCAGGGGAGGGGAGGTGGCTCCCCCAGGCCACGCAAGTCTCAGCAACAAAGCCAGGATCCAAACCTATGTCTTTTTACTTCACATAAGCTGTGATGAACAGGAAAGCATGTCAAAGATTGGAGAGAACAGCACTCCCAGGGAATGGTAGAAAGATTCATAGCTGGAAGGCAGGAGCCTGGGGTTACCTGGCCAGTTTCTAATCTGTTCCAATCCAAGCATTTATTAAGCCCTTTCTGTGTACAAGGCATTCTGCCTGGTGCTGACAGAACACCAATGCCTGTCCTCAGAGAGTTTATGTTCTCCTGGGGTCAGGGGGAGGGGATGAAACATGTGAACAGACCCGCAGAATAATTTTGGGGGCAGTTTGAGGACACCTTTAGACAGCCCAGAGGGAAGCCTGGGATTCTGAGGGGCAGGGGGGAGCAGCATGGCAGATAGACTATGCAAAGATCTGCAGTGTTTGGGGGTTAACAAGTAGGCCAGTGTGGGAATGTGTCCTTTTTACACCTGCCACCTCAAAAAGCAGAAGGTCGTCGAATTGAATTCAGCGTGAGTGAGCAAAGAGAAATTACATTACATATGACTGGAAAGCTGGACAAGAGCCACATCATAAAGGGCTTGAGATGCCAGATGTATTTGACTCCAGGAGCGATAGGAAGCCATTGCTTGAGCAGAGGAGTGCCGTGGTCACTCTTAGGTCATAGGATGTATTTTGGAGGCTTCATGGAGTGTAGATTGGGGAAGAGAAAGGCCAGAAGCTGAGAGTCCAACAGGAGGTTGTTATGAGAGTCTAGGCAAGAGGCTAAGAAGAGACTGAATTGGAGGAGTGCCCACATGAGTAGAAAGAAGGGGAAGGATGAGAGAATCACTGAGGGAGTAGGCTCACTGGAACTTGGCGATTGTCTGGCTTTGGGGAGCAAGGGAAGAGTGCAGAACCCAGTGCGACACTGAGTTTGGGAATTGTGGTGCCAGGAGGATGACGGTGCCCCCAACAAAATGGGGAAAATGAGAATGAGAAGCTGGGGAAGGGATTTCATATTGGAAGTCTTCGCATAGGAGATGACTAGCAGACATCTGGCTTGAGATGTCCAAGGGGCAGTTAGGGATAGGCTAGCTCCCTCAGCAGAGAGGTTAGGGCAGGATAGAGCTGCCTGGGAATCATCTGGATAAAGATGATAACTGAGCCCACAGGAACTGATGAGGTCCCCAAGTGATGTACAGCAAGGGTGCAGGACAGGTCCTTCAGGCACCTCCGCAATAGGGACAGGAAGGTGGTGGAGGGAGAAGACTCAAGAGACAGTGTTGTAAAAAGCCAGGGAGCAGAAGAGTATCTGGGAGCAGAGAGGGTGATCAGTAGTCATTCAAAGAAGCGTTGAAGGGATCCAGTAACCGCAGAGAGAGAAGTCCCATGTAAATGGTGAAATTGGAAGCCAGATTGCAAAGGGAATGGGAGAGAAATGGGAAGAGAAAATAGAGGCAGATTTTTTTTTTCAGGGGATTAGACTGTGCAAGGGAGAATATAGGATTATATCTTGGGAAAGGGTTTGATTTGTTTTTTTAAATCTGGCTATGTTCATAGGCAGCAGAGAAGGGACCAGGAAATAGGGACAAATTGAAGATTGGGGGGAGAAGGGGTGGGCTACCAGGGCATATGGGAGAGACTGAGATCTAGTATAAAGGTCGTCCTTAGCAAGAAAGATCACCTCTTCATCAGAAACGAGCAAAGGAGGAAAGAATGAGCCGGGAGGGTGATGGCAAGAAATATGAAAGTGCAGGATAGGGAAGAAAACCAAGTTCACCATGGACAGCCTGTATTTTCTCCCTTAGATCTTCTGCTAAGGCAGAAGGGAGAGAATGGGTGGTGTGGAAAACCAGTGGGAAGGGGCTATGGGACAGCCAGCCTGGGGAGTGGGATGGAAAGTTAACTAGGAGAGAACAAAAGGATTGCTGGGCACCCGGGAAGGCTTGATTGAAGGTGTATGGCATCTGTTGACGGTGGCTTTCTACAGCAAGGGAACAAGCATGGGAAAAGTGGATGGCGAGGGTGACCCAGGGCTGGTGTGGCCACAGGACAAGGTGAATGGCACACAGGGAGAGGACAGACAGAGGAGCAATACTGGGAGGGGAGAAAAGGGAGACCAGAGTTGGTGTGGAGGCTTGGGGGTGGAGGGAGAGGCAGGGTCACAGGTGGTGATGGGAGGAGGAGGTTCATGAACAAGGTGCCAAGTCATGGTCAGAAAAGGGAATTTCAGAGTTACGTATTTTGGACACTTGTGGGTGATGACGAGATGAGGGCCTGAGCTTGGTGTGGGTGAGTGAAGGGGCAGGTCATGGGCCTCAGTTTCTCTCTGCAAAACAAGAGGGGCTCGTATTCTAACAAAGTGGTCTCTAAAAACCATTTCAGCCTCAAGTCAAGCATGGCGATCACATCCTCCTGCTTAAGCTTTCAGGACAGGTCCTAACAACAATCCTTTTACAGATGCTGGAACTGCCTCCTGGGAGAGGGCGATTTCCCACGGTTATGCAGCTAGAAGTGTGAGAGGGCATCCTTTGACCCCAGGAGCAACTTGTCTCATAGACCCACTGCCCCTGAGATTCTCCAAGCCTGAGTCTTGACCAATGGACCCATAGATTGTGTGACCTTGGACAAATCCCATCCCTCCCTTGGGTCTGTTCTTGACTTTGTCCAATGGGAAGGGGAGAGTGGTGGTTTAAGGCTTCACAGGCCTTCCCTGGGTGGGTCTGGGGCTGCCCACATCTCACAGGCTGAGGTCACACTTGACACTGGTCTTCAGCAGATAGGCCTTGGCATTCTGTATCATCAATTCCCTGGGCTCAGGCTCAGGCAGCTCGTAGTCCAAGGGCCCGAAACCAGGCTCCATGTGAGAGCCTCTGAACCGTGGGTCGTCCATGGCGTAGGGACCATGGGACCCCTCCTCCTCCCCTTCCAGGAAGCTGCTGGAAGACAGTACAGGCTCGGGCTGAAACATATTGCTGCCGCGGAGGTCCATTGGCTGGAAGAGCCCAAACTGAGATCCATCTACGTGGCCATAGGTCTCAGGCATGCTGACGTGGCTCAGAGCCATACCCACCAGGTTCCGGGACTCTCCCTGCGAGGAGGTTTCCAACACCTCACCCTCTGCTTCATCTTCACCCGGCGCCCCAAGGCTGCCTTGGGACCCTGGCTCTCCCGGGCTCAGCTGAGCCAATGAGGCCCCCGGGCTCAGCTGAGCCAATGAGGCCCTCAGGCTCAGTTGGGACAATGAGGCCCGCGGGCTCATTTGGGGCAGCGACCCCCGCGGGCTCAGTTGGGGCAATGGCACCCCCAGGCTGATTCGGGACCCGTGAGCTGAAATATCAGCTGGCCCGGTCGCCGATGGGGTCTGGGACAGAGTACCCCGCCTTTCCGCCGGCTCCCGCCTCTCCTGCGCCTCCTGCCTCTCCTGAGCCTCCCGCTTCTCCCGGCTCTGCCTGCGGGACTGGCTCTTTTCTTCTTCCTGCGGTTGTTTTTCTTCCATGGCGAACCCTGGTCAACTACTCCCAAGAGTGGAGAGAGAACAGATGCCTGTAGCTGGGAGCGTCCCGTCTCCAAGGGTAACTGTTATCAAGCTGTGGGCCCGCGACCCGGGGTCCCGCGGCCTGGCGATGCTAGGGCCACGCAGGCGCACGGACCTCTGCGCGCACCGACTCTGAGGCTCGGACTCAGACATCGGGGCAACGTAGCGGGGCCGTCCTGGGGGGCAGCCCGGGCAACCCGGCCTTTGTGGAAAAGCTGAAGGGAGACCCGCAGGCAAAGAGTGCCCACGGGATGAGCACCGACCTGCGCAGGATCGCCCTGGCAGCGCCACTCCTCCAGACCCCTCAGCCAATTCAGCCCGAGACGCACTTATTAAGCCTCTACTGCGTGCCGGTAATGGGGAAACCTGCCTTCCAGAAGCCTACATTCTAGCATGGCACGGATGTTGTACGATCTCTGGGGATCAGAAAGCCTACTGGGCAGCTCGGTCTATCGCTGGACAGCCCTGCTAGGTCAGCGCCCTCCCGATGCCAACAGAACCCCAAAGGCGGCAGCACTGGGAGGGTCAGGAGGGCGGAGAGCGGCCGGCCCCCAGGGTTTTAGGAAGCAACACGCTGAGACAGCCCGGGCCAGACAGGCCTCTTTATTGCAAAGGAATGAACCCTACTCTCCCCACCCCATGTCCCGCCCCCTCCCCCATGGTCCGTCAGCTGTCCATCTTGGTCTCCGAAGCCTCCTCCCCCCCTTCCTCCTCTGGGCTGGGCACTGGGGCAGCCTCCTCCCGGGCAGGGCCTGGAGGCTGCGGGCTCCGGTCCTCTTTGGAAGGGACCCCTGCTGGCTCCTCCTGATGGGGGAGGGGGGGTGGAGAAGTTAGAGGAAAGGCGGGGGACGGAAGGCCTGCCGGTGCCACCCCGCCCCCTCCTCAGCCTAGCCAGCCTCGGTCTAATCTCAGCCCCACTCCCGCTAAGCAGAGTCCCCTGAACCAGGTAGCCTAGGGCTCCTGGCCTCTGCCTCCCCCACACCCCGAGGCACATCTCCACCAGGAAGCCCTGGGCCCCCCTCAGCCCCTCAGATCCTCCTCTGAGTTTCTTTTTCCTCCATCCTTCAGGGCTCCCACACCACACCTCCTTCCCTGAAAGCTTCCTGGAGGTTTCCTGAGCTTGTCAGTGGTACCCAGGAAAGGGCTGCGGAGGAATTACTGACTTGCCTTCTGCTTTGGCTGTGGAGGGGAAGAGGAAGGGGAACGCCCTACCTTCTCAGGTAGGGGCCCCTCCTGGCTTGAGTCCAGCAGGGTGGCCTCGGTCAGCCCCCCATCCTCCTCCATACTGATGAAGATGTTGGGGGCCTCGCCCTCAGTCCCCTCCTCCCGGAAATCCATGGCCTCCTCTGAGGGGGGGGGACCTGCACGGGCTGAGGAGGCTGAGGGCAGCAGTGGCTTCATCTTCTGCTCCTCCTCCAGCTGCCGCTTCAGGGCTTTCTCCTGGGCTAGGCGCAGGGCTATGAGGTCCTGGGGTGGGCGTGGGGCCTGGGCCAGAGCATCAAGGTCCTCCTGGGGAGGGGGCAACAGCTGAAGCCCCCCTGCATCGATGACATCAGCTCCACCCATGCCCACACTCCCACAGCCCTGGAGGCAAAGACGGCAGCCTAGACCCGGGCCAAAATTCCTTCCCTCCTCAGCCCGTTTCCTCATATGTCAGAGAGGGACAATCAGTCTGGCCAGGCCCATACTCCAGGGCTGCTGTGAGGAGCCCACGAGATAAAAAACCAGGAGGGGCACTCAGGACAGAGGCTGTCTGTGCATGGGCTCTGGGAGGGGGCAGGGAGCAGTAGGGAGATAGGCCCAAGCCTGGCCGGGGAGGGAGAGGGTAGAGGCCCTGACTTCAGGCCCAGGCAAGCGGTGGAGAGGAGGCTTCAAGGTCTAGGAAGGTGGGGGTGGGGCAGGCCCCCCCTCCCCGGTGCCCCATGTCCATGGCTAAGTGCTCACTTCCTCCAGGGATGCCGGCACTGGCTCCTTGACTTCCACATCTTGCTTGCTGCTGGCTTCCAGGATGGCCACGATGGAGTTGGGGATGTGGGCTTGCTGTGGGTGGGGGGTGTGAGAAAGCAGAGACACATCAGGCCTTTCTGCAGAAGGCCGGGGGCAGGGAAGGAGAGCACCAAGCACCCTGGGATTCCGGTCTCGGGGCCACCAAGTTCATGCTGCAGGTCTGGCTGGGTACAGGAAGCTCTCCCCGATCGCCCCAGCCCACGGGCTTCTCTTCTGAGACCCTCCTAGGCCTTCCCAGCAATGCCTACAGCCCCACGTTTTCTGGGACACCTTTGATCAGGGCTCACCAGGAGGAGAGGGAGGTCCTTGGGTCCCATCTCCCCGATGTGGGTACCTGGTGAGGGGTGAAAGAGCGGACGTGGGCCAGGAGGGGTTCTCGGAGCTCTGGGCACTTGTCAAAGACTGCGCTCAGCTGTTGGGGGGGCAGCTGCAGGATCACCTGGAAACTCTGGGGCTTGGTCCGCTGACAGCACTTGATAAAGCCTTCCCATACCTTGGGGTACTTCCACACCTGTGGCCAGGCAGCCAATGAAAATTAGAGAGTAGCAGAGCTGAGAGGGACCCTCCCCTCTGCCCCACCCCCTCATTTTAGAAATGAAGAAACTAGGACCCAGAGAGGGAGAAGGGACTTGGCTGAGGGAAAACCCAAGTGGAAAGTGGCCAAGCCAACTTCAAAGTCGAGTCCCTGGACTCCAAGCCTACAAGCCAGGGCACCCCAGTTTAGGCCCTCACCCCACACCAAGGGTCTCCAAGTGTCATCACTAGAAGGATGCCCAACAAGCCACTGCTAACCCAATTAGTTTTGGTTTTCATCTGGAGCTGGAAGGGCCTTTGGGGGGGGCCCTCCATTCTAGACCAGGGGACAGAAAGGCTTGGTGGGGGTCACTTGGACCGAAGGACAAAAGCCAACAGGTGGCTGACCCTGTTTCACTGGAACTCCATGGTACCACTGAGCTGCAGGCTCCCTGTCCCCTGTCCTCAGGGAGCCCCGGAACAAGAAAGGTCCTGAGGAAATCCAGGGGCACTCACACTCCAGCTTGGCAGTGACCCAGAGTGTGGCCTGGCAAGTCCACTGTCCTCTCTGGGCCCATCTCCCTGCACAATGAGGGCGTCAGGCCTCTCCATTTCTACCCTGAGCCACAGAGTTCTTCCCAGAACTGTGGACTCTCAGACCCTGAGGTGGGCCTGGTCCACAGCTCCTGCCTACATCACCTGCTTCATGATGAGCCGGGACAGGATGTTCATGACAAAGCCACCAAGCCTGGGATACATGGTGAGGGACTGGATGACAGTACGCATGAGCAGCATGGGAAGGGGGCTCTGCTCCATCAGCTGCTGCATGACCACAGCCAGCACCTCCGAGGTATAGACATTGCGCTCCGCAAAGCACAGGTTTGTAGCTGTGGGGTGGGAAAGGCTGTCACCCCCAGTGGCCTGCCCGCCTCAGGAGTCTTGAGCTGGGAAGGTGACCCTGGGGCGAGGGGAGGGAGGCAGGACTCCAGCTCTCCCTCCAAGGCTCCCCACCACTTCTGGCTAGGCCTTCACCTTCCCCTCCCCAAGGCTCCCCCATCCATGGCCTTCACCTCTCCCCTCCCCAAAGCTCCCCTCCCTAAGGCTCTCCCCTCCATGGCCTTCACCTCCTCCCTCCCCAAAGACAGGCTGGAGGAAGGGAGGAGGGGATGGCAGCAATTGCTAACCCTTAATGATGGATTTCATGTCGCACTTGACAGAATCGATGTTATGGAGGGCGATGAGCAGCTCCCCTGGATTCAGGGGAGACACAGCTGAATTTCCTTCACCTAAAAGGAGGAAGGAGAGGAGGTGAAAGCCCCATGGGTGAGAGTCCAAGAAGCTCGGCCAATGGGCCAGGTCTTGGTCTCCTCGTGCCTGGGGCCTCACAGTTTTTGCGCAGATTCCCCTTAGGACTCTGCCCCAGTGTATCTCTCAGTGCTGGGGGCAGGGGAGTTGCACAAATATTATTGACCCCATTTCACAGAGAAGGAAGCTGATGCTTGGAGAAAGGAAGAGATTGGGAGACCAAACCAAGGACAAAAAAGCCCATAAGAGAAAAAGGACAGTTTTGATCATGGATAATTTACCAGGTTTTGCACAAACGAATTAAATGCAATTGAATGCACTTAATTAGAAAGGAAATAGTTAATCAGTAGAAAAAGTCTCTGCAGAAAGTTTCTGATATTCATTTCCAAAATATGGAAGGAACTCGTTCCAATTTTTAACAAAAAGGACCATTCTTTAATTTATAAATTGTCAAAGGATATGAATGGGCAATTTTCAAGGGAAATTTCTGGTGGAGAAGCAAATGGGTCCAGCCATTCTGGGGGCAAACTGGAACTAACGAGGCCCCCAAAGTACTGAGCTGTGCCTCAAAGAGAGCAAAAAAATAGGCCTTATTTGCATGAAAATGTGGATTTTAAAAATACTGTTCACGACATATATTCACATGCTCTACATCTATGGCCTACAGTATTCACAGCGGCTTTTTTTTGTGGTGGCAAAGAAAAGCCTACAGGCTGCCCATCCACTGGGGAACGGGTTGTGAATGGGACGAAACGCTACAGTGCTGGAAGGAACCCGGAAGACTTATTGGAACAGATACAGAGCAGAGGGAGCAGAAGCAGGAAGGTCCTTTATACAACAAAAACACTACAGAACAATTTTGAAAGGTTTAGGAATGCTGATCAATGCCCTCGGCAGCCAGGACTCCAGAAGCCCTATGATGACCTCCTGCAGGGAGGGGATGGTCCAAATAAGCAGAATGCGACACAGACTTTTGGGCACGGCCAGTGTGGGGGTTTGCTTTGTGAACCATGAGTGTTTGTGACAAGGGCTCTTTCTCCCCTTTGAGGTAGGAAGGGGAAGAAAAAATCGCAAATCTGACAAAGATGCTAGGATTCAGAGCAGGAAAGACCCCTCGGAGAAGATTCTGGACAATTTCCTCCTCCTGCCCAGCTAAAGGAGGGGCCTGAGGCCCAGGCCCCAGGGACTCCACAGCAGGAGCCCATCTAATTCCAAAGTAGTCAGCTCTCCCCACAACACCAGGCTGCCTCATTGCCCTGGATTCACACACAGCCCTGTGAGGCCAGCAGAAATGTTTCTTCTCATTTTACAGATGAAGAAATTGAAGCCCCAAGAAAAGTGAAGCCTGTCCTACGGTTGAAGGTGCCCTCACTGGACCTGGCTCTGACCTTGTTATGAGCAAGTCCCTGGGGGAGGGGTTCTGGCCGCTTGCTCACTTGTAAGGTGAGAGGTTCTAACAAAACCATCTCCGAGATCTCCTCCGCTCTAAGCCCAGGCTCTACCTCTGCCAAGGCTACAGGGCTCTGCGAGCTCAGGCCTTGGAGAGTGCCCCACTGCTCCTTGGCCTCACAGGGCACTTACCATGTTGAGTACCCAGCAGGCGGTTGAAGACCTCCTTCACCACGATGGGGTTCAGTTTGATGAGTTTGGGTAAGGCTTGAATCACTTCTTTCTGCAGAGAAAAAGGGGCAGGGGGTCACTGAAGAGCAGCTCCTCCCTCACAGACAGGGAAGAGGCGCCTTCCCTCCAACAAGGCAAATCTGACAGAGGCAGCGGGGAGAGAAGGCCGGGGGGAGAAGCACTTCTCTTCCTCATCTACAAAAGGGGCAGCTTGGATGACCCCCAAATCCCGTTCCAGTTCTAGATGCTGGGTCCTTGACAGGTCAAACAGATCCTCTTCTGTTCGCTGAGCTGTGGCCAGCCAAGTCCTGGTCTTGGCCCCTTGGCCCCTCTCCTGGTCCTCTCTGTCCAGCTGCTCTCTGCAGCTCTAGGCCCCCTCCCCCCCTCCCCCACACTAGGCCCCACTGTGGGAGCTTTGTCCTCAGCCTACCCAGATACACCAGTTCATCTGGTAAAGGGTCAGTTGGGGCTGGTATCCTCTCCCACCCACGCCCCTAGAGAGCTGGGGATCCACGTCCTAGGCCCTCACCACCCCTTCATCTCCACCTTGGCTGGGGACCCTAGGAACAAAGACAGAGCAGACAGAGCTGGCCCCATACCTTCTCTAGGCCATTAAGCACTGGGATGAGGAACCGGACATCTGGCAGCCGTTTGTGGTACAGGTCTCGCACACGTTTCACCAACTCTGGGGAGGGGGGCACTGTAGACACAGGAGGGTGGGGGAGGGGTAGCAGAGGGGAAGAGAAGCCGCCCCTTAGTCATCTCTCTCAAAGCCTTCATTTCTTAAATGTAAAATGTAGCTGCCAGACTCTCCCCGACGTGGGGTGGACAGGACCTTGGAAATCCCCTGGTCCAAGGACTGGATGTGGTCCACCTAAGCTCATGGAAGAAGCATCTAATGGAGATTAAATACACACACGACTGGAAGGAGGGCAGAGGACAGTGACCTGCCCACGTTATACCCAAGAGAAATCTGAGGAGCAGGGAGGGCTCAGCTGCCAGGCCCGGGCTAACCTCTTGTGGTGCTGAGTCAGCGGTTAATGGGGAGGTGGTGAGGAATGGAGAAGTCTGAGCCAGTCTCACTCCAGCCCGGGTCTCCTTCCTTTTGTGCCCCTCTGCCCTCCCTGAGTTCAGGCTCTCAGCTCAGCTCACTGTCCCTCTAAGCATGTTCCACACAATGCACTGCTCTTTTCACAAGCTTGGAACCACTCCCCATTGTCCTCTGACTCTGCCTTCAAGGCTCCAAACCCTGTCTCCTCTCATCATGAACCCCTCCCATTCTATGTGCACACCTGCCATGTCTCCTCCCCTCTGTTCCCATGCCCTCCCAAAGCCTGCAATGACCTCTCAACCCAAGTGAAAGCCCAGTCTTCGCTGACTGGCAGGCTGTCAGGGATGCCCTTGGTCCTTGGACCTCCTGTAGCTCTGTTCTGGACCTTTCTAATGCACTCAGGTGTGACAGTGACCAGGGGTCTGGCTTTTCCCCTCCTAGACCAAGTTTGGTGAAGGCAGGGATGGCACTTCCATCTCTGCTGAAGCATCATTTTCTGGCTCCTTCGAGCCTAATTCAGACCCTACATGCCTCTGTTCTTCCCCCAGCCCTCTGGGTACAACCCTCCTCCCAGTGATGTGTGCATTCAACTTCCTTCCAGTGGGGAGGCCAGTTTCTTACTCTGCACCTCCCTCAGGGCCTAACTCAGGGCTCTGCCCTTAGGAGGCACCTATTAAGTGCTTTGCAGTGACTGCCTGACCTCACATGGTCTCTTCTACAGAGGAAACCCAGCTGGGTGTCTGCTGAAGGCTGTGATGGGTGAGGCAGGGGAAAGGAGGATACCTTTGTCTGTGAGACTGTGCAGGCAGCGGGTGACCAAGGTCTCAGCCCCCTTGGGGCAGTTTTCCACCAGCAGGAGCAGCTCTGGGGAGTTCATGCCCATCCCTCGGATCTGGAGGGCAGAAGAATGGGAAGGCTGAGATCCTGGGGAGGCTGTCACAGGTAGGGGGCCTGGAAAGAGCTCGAGGGTGGGCCGGAGATCCTGAGCAAACTTCCTTTAGCTACAGGAGCAGAGGTGGGGGAGGGTAGGCCAGAGGAGTGGGGCCCCATGAAGGTGCTGGCTGGGGAGGTGCCCTCGGACCAGAGGACGGGAGGGCGTGGGGCCGGTGTAGTGCCAGCCACGACTCACTGGCTGTTCGATGACCCTCAGCACTGTCCGCTTGATGTCAGCAATGGCTTCAGTGTAGACAGCTGCCAGCTCATGAATAAGCTTGTGGTTCTGGGGCAGCAGCGCCAGGTAGAGGTAGAGACACTGCTTTACTGTCTCCTCTGTCCATGGGGCCGCCACCTCTGCCAGAGAGAAGGGGCAGCTTCAGGACCGGCAGCCTGAAGGCCCCTTGGAGGGACAGGGAGCTGGTGATGGAGGAGGGGGAGGCAGGGAAGTGGATGAGCAGAGGAGACTCTGCAGGGGGCCAGGAAGATAAAGCAAAGGAGTTGTAGTGAGGAGCTGGACTCAAGGAAGCGTGGCAGAGGAAGGACCTCAACATCCAGCAGGGCAAGGATTGGGGGCAGAGAGGCAAGAAGACCGGCCTGGGCAGGGAGCAAGGGCGAGATGGGGCACGGGAAGGAGATCAGCTCCTTGGCCTCTCCATGACCCCTACCTGTGTCCTTATCTGCCCCAAAGAGCACTGAGGGTGGGTTCGGGTGGACGAGAAGCTGCAGGTAGTTGAGGGCAAACTTCTCTACATAGGCCCGAAGCTGCTCTTTCTCATACATGCGTTTGATGAAGTGCAAAGCCTGTGAGCGCACCTGGAGGGAGGGCACGAGGGTCACCCAACTGCCCTCCAGCCCTGTCCCTGCCCCTCTCAAGGGGGAGGCTGAGGGACTCACAAGTCAGCTGTGGCCCAGGTGCAGACAAAGAACAAGAAGAGGTAAACTGGGGCTGGGGGCAGTGTGGGGGCTGGAGGGAGGGTGTAGAGACAGACGGATGGACGAAGTGATAGTGGAACAAGGCCCTCCTTCCCCCAGCAGCCACTGGCACACCCATGGGTTTTTCCCCCACAGGCCCGAGATGGAGGAATAGCTGTCAGGGTCTCCCTCATTTTGTCAATGGAGACACTGGGGCAGAGAGGTTTGGAGGGGCTAGGACCTTCCCCCAGCTGGCCCTGAGGGAGGGGGCTACCTTGTCCTTCTCATGAGAGCTGAGGTCCAGAAGGACGTGGAGGTACTGGAACTGACGCGCCGGGCGCTTGAAGATCAGGTCACGAAGGGTCGACATCCCCAGGTAGGTGCGGCTCTGGGGATGAGGCCACCAGACTCAGCTTCCCTTCCTCGAGCCCAGCCCTGCCCCCTCCCATCTATAGCCACGCCCTGGCCTCCCACTGACTCGTTCCACAGATAGACAGGAGAAAAGACAAAGGGGGAGCCTGGGACCCTGCCTGCTCAGGGCCTGCCTTCTCTTCCAGAGCAGGAGCCTACCAGGGAGGGATGGGCCCCATCTTCTTCCTTCCCTGTACTTCTCCCTACCCCTCCTGCCCCACCCCCATCCATCAGTACTCTGTTCCTGAGCACTGGCAGCAGAGCAGGCTGGGGAACGGGCTGAGGGGAAGTCCCTACTGCTCTCACCTCATCCTCACAGTATTTCCGAACCACTTCCAGGGCACTCTCTGTGATCAGCGGGGCCTCCAACACCACCTTGGTAAAGATTCTGGAGGAAAGAGGGAACAGGCTGTTGCCAAGTGGACAAGCAGAGAGCTCCCCAGCATCTGCCACTGCCGCCTGACAATGAAGCTCTTCTGCTCCGCCTTCGAGGCACCGGACACCCCTCCTTTTCTTCTCCCCCGCCCCCTGCATCATCTAAACCCCGCTTCCGAGCACTCATCTCCTCTGAAGTGACCTCCCCTAGGGAGCAAAGCTACTGCCTCCTCTGAACCCGAGTTCTGTCTGTCCCTCCCATAAGCACTTGGGATCACAGGCCAAAGGTCCCACAGGAAGGAAGCCATCCGTGGTGGGATCTGAATCCAGAGGCCGGGTCTCCAGAGACCACGATGGTCACATCTTTCTTGATCTACCTCTTCCCCCATGTTCTGCCCAGCTCAATCCCACCTCGAACACAGGCCCTGCATGCTCCCCGCCTTGGGTCGCTCAGTGCCAAAATGCCCTTGGGCTCTATTACATGCTACTACTGTCTCTCTCTCTGCCTTCTTCCCTGGCAGATCATGTACTTCAGAGCAGGGACTGGCTTTAAGGAGGCACCAAAGGTAGAGCAAAGAACCAGATCTCGGCCTGCTGTTAACCGGCCATGTGACCTGGAGCCAGTCCAAGTGCCTCAGTTTCCTAGGCTGTGAAATGGAGGAGGCACAGCCCACCTCACAAGGCCACTGTGGGCAGAGTAGTTTGTAAGTCTTAGTGCTGCCGACATGAGAATCCTCACAAGACAGAGGCGGCCCAGCACGCTGGAGCAGCCCTGGCTTCCTGCCTGCCTCCCCAAAGGTCTGTGGGCAAAGAAAGCCCTTCTGAAGCCTGGAGGCCCTGGAGAAGGGGGCTCCAGTTTCTCTTCCTCATTTCCTAGGCCTTGTATGTCTTCCAAGGCTCTGCCCAAATAGGGCAGGGACAAAAGCCCGGGGATGGATGTGCTCACGCACCCGTCCTTCTGGTCAGGCTTTTCTTGTAGGCCCGAGAGCAGGCGGATAAGGCACGCATCATACTTGTCCAGGGTCCCTGCGGGCCCAGCAGCCAGGTAGGCATTGTATTCCTGGTACAGCCAGGCAAAGGCCAGGTCCAGGCGGCCTCGGATGTCTTCCAGAATGAAAGCAAGAACCTCCTCCTTCAGGCCCACCTCGAACTGAGTCACCAGCCTGGCAAGGATCTTCACTCGGACCTTAGGGGAGAAGGTGGGGAGGTGAGATGCCCCATACAGGCCCTGGGTCAGGGCCTACCGGCCTCTTGTGGCCTCCCAAAGGAAAGCTTCCTCCCAGGCCAGCCCTGTGCACCCTAAGGCCCAAGGCTCACAGACAGGAGCAGCCGGGCCTCATGTCACACACAACTGGAAACTGAGGGGATAAGCTTTTGGCTGGAAAGGACTTCGTGAGCAGGGAGGGGATACCCCAGATAAGGAAGGGCAGAAGAAGAGAGAGCACCACCTGGGACAGAAAGGCCAAAAAGAGCAATAACTAGAAATTACGGCAGGAGCGAGGGGTGCCCATCCAAAAGCGAATGACTGAACAGATTCTGGTGTACAAATGGAATGCAAAACTCTGCCTTAAGAAATGGCAAGAAACAATTTCAGAGAATCTCAGGTAGGATGGGCTGAAGCCGTGACACCAGCAGGTCTAGGAGAATGTCTTATACACAGATAATAAAAGGATAAAAGAAAAAAAAACCACAACTGTGAAAAACTTTGGAATTCTGGTCGATACAGCAACCAGGCAGCTGTGTGTGGAGGACCTTCGATGAAGCCTGTTCCCCGCTTCCTAAGAGAGAGGGACTGAAGGGACTCCTGGTGCAGAAAGAGACAGGTGTTGTAGGACATGGCCAGCCACAGCAGGATTCAGTGTGCAGGCCTGTGCCGTACTGTTGTTACAGGGTTGGTTTGTTTTTCTTCTTGGTTTTTAATGGGAGGGAGAGGCATGTGAGGGGGCAGGAGGATTATTTATAACGATGCCCACAAAAGAGAGGGCCATTAAACCACTTTTTAAATTTTAAAAAGGTACAGAAGGGAACAGAAGTTAAGTTCAGAAGGAAGCCCAGATAAGCAGGACACAGAAGGAAGCACAGACAAGCAAGACAGTTTTGAAATAAGGTGTGAAATTTATTATATACTAAAAAAAAAAAACCAAAAAAACAATGGTGATTCCGGGTTTCATAAAACAATCCTCTTTTTGTGCTCTCTTTGTACACAGAAGTGCTTGTTTGGGAGGGTGATTAAATATTAAAATAAAAAATAAAATTCAGAGGGGTAAGGGAGAAGAGAACACCTAGCTGCTCTTGAAAATTCAAGTCACCAGGCCCAGACCAATTGGCAAATTGGCACATGTGCCCGGTCAGCCCTTGGCAGTGGTCCTTCAAAGATCCCAGAGCCATGGAACAGGACTGCAAAGGGCTTTCCAAAAAAAGCGACGAGAGTGGAGTGTACCACCTCTTATAGGCCAAGGAGTCTGACTTTGGTTTGTTATTAAAGAGATGGTAAGTGATGAGCTAGAAAAGGAAAACATGACGACAGGAATTCGTTACTCCTTCCCCTGTGTGGACAGGGCTGCTCACTGGGCAGCTCGTGGGTTACCTGGGTTTCTAGCCAAGTACTTGACAGTCTGATGAGCTCCCCCTGGAGACAAGACAGAGGTTCTGGATACCTAATAGTCCAGGGAACCGCATTCAGGACTGGCTAAAAGGCAGACCCTAAAGAGTAGACTCCCAAGGCCAGATCACCATGGAGGGAGGTCCTCGCTGAGAGCCCAGGGAGCCATGCACAGCCCTGGGGTGTTTCACATGCTTATCAATGACATAAATAAAGACAGGGACATCAAATGCTTATCAGAATTGCAAAGGACACAAAAATAGGGTCCAGAAATGACTGATGAAATCCAGAGTGATCTTGACAGGCCAGAATTTTGGATCAAATCTTATTAAATGGAGCTAAAGACAAAGTTTGACACTTGGGTTTTTAAAAAATCTAGTTTACCACTTTAAGATGGGGGAGATAAGCACCGGGCTTGGAGTCAGGAAGACCTGAGTTCAAATCCAGCCTCAGACACTTACTAGCTGTGTGACCCTGGGCAAATCACTTAACCTCTGCCTGCCTCAATTTCCTCATCTGTACAATGGAGATAATAATAGCACCTACCTCCCAGGGTTGTTGTGAGGATCAAATGAGTTATTTTAAAGTGCTTTTCAAACCTTAAAGTGCTACACAAATACTAGTTATATTATCATTATTACAAAGATGGGGTTTTAATGGATTATAAACTTTGTCAGTGAACAAGTATGACCTTGGGCTGCATTCTGAGCCATAATATCCAGGCCTAGGGAGGAGACAGTCCTGATGTACCTACTGTAGGCCCTGGGCTCATTTCTGGGCAATGGATTTGAGTGCCTGGAGGACAGTGATGAGGATGGTGTCACATAAGGCTCAGTCAGAGGAATGAGCTAGGCATGTTTAAGCTGCAGAAGACAGACTTGAGGGGAGGCCATGACAGCTGTCCTCAGGTATTCTGAGGGCTGTCCGGTGGAAGAGGCTAGTTTCTGCAAACACAGACTTGGGCTGAATGCAAGGAAATGCCTCCCAATAACGATGGTGCCCAAACAGAATGACACCCCCACCCTCCAAACTCCAAGCAGAGGCTGAAAGGGGGGGCGATTCATGAGCATGCTCTGAGATGCTAGGAAATCAATCTCCAATCCATAGGGCCAGAGGAGCCTGGGCAATGGTCATGGGTGGGCAGCTCAGAGAACCCACTGAGCTTGGGTGCTCTTACTGGGCACACAGGCCTCGCCTCAGGGAGAGGATAGGGTTTGCATGCCAGCAGTAAGGCCTCAGGCTCAAAGGGCTAAGAGCAGCCTCAGACTAGCTCAAGGGTACAGGTGTGCAGATGAGGTGCAGGGAGGGGTTAGTCTGGGAAGGTCTCCAGAAAGACCAGAGCTTTGAGGAAGGTGACCAACAGAGGAGGACTGATGATGCAGGGATGTGGAGGACTTAAAGTGAGAAGATAACTGGGTGCAATGGGGAAGAGGAGGCCCAAGGAGGCTGATTCTACGACTTGCCCAAAGCCATCCAGGTGACACAAGGCAGAAGCAGGCCCTCTAACTCCAAATCCCACCTGTGCGTAAGAAGGGGAATGGGGGCAGAAGCTCATCTTGTACCTGGGCCGCCCCGCTACAGGCCACAGACTTCTCAGCCCTCAGGATGCGTCTCACGGCCCCCAGCTTCATGCTCTCGATTTGGGCATCTGTCATGGGTTTCACCACGTCACTCAGGCGGAAGATCTTTTTGCGCCCACCCACACCTGCCAGCCTGGAACAAGGAAGGGAAAGAGTCAGCTCTGCTCAGTCCTGGCTCCCAAGAACCCCAAGCATCGACTTGGGCCTCTCCCCTTTTGCACCCCTGGTCCTTCTGGTGGGGAATTCAGTAAGTACCTTCCTTGAGGGGACCCCTCCAGTCTGCTCCCAGAATCCTGCTTTGTTGCCTGCCCCCCATCCCAGTCCCTACAGCCACAAAGCTACTGATCTGGTGTTCCCCCCCCATCAGATCCAGATATGCTATCTCATGATAGCAGAAAGGAAAGAGGGGACATGGAGTCAGAGGATGTCAGCTTCCGGGGGGAGAGAGGTCGTTCTATGGGGGCCTCATTTCCTCCCCCCTCAAAACCCCAAACTATGCTCCCTCCTCTCCTCCACTCTTTGATGAAAAGGACTTCACCCAGTCTCCAGGGACCCTTGATACCCCAATATTCTCTCTCTCATTCCTGGCTCCTGTCCTAGTGTCTACAAACTAACTACTGGCCCCCCTCTCTCCTCTCTTTCTCAGCCAACCTCCAGGAAAGCTTGCAGTCTCTGATTCCTCTCTTCCCCCTTCTAAACCCTTGTAGTCTGGGTTTTGGCCTCTTCACTTCACTAAAATGCCCTCTCAGGAGTAAGAGATGCCCCCAAGGCCTCATTCAGCCCTGGTACTCCATGACTTCTGCAGCATGAGACTCAATGGCCATGCTCTCCTCTCTGGGTCCAGTCACTTGGCTTGCCTGCCCACTTCTGCATCCTGGGCTGCATCTTCCTCCATTCTGATGGGGGGTGGACTCGAAGGCTCTGGCCTGATTCCTCTGCTCTCTTCTCCCTACATTCATCTGAGTTGTGTAAGGTCCCCTGGGCTTAAGGATCTCTAAGAAGATGACTCAGACCCTAGTTTCTCTCTTTAGCACCAACTACACAGGAACATTTCACACCAGAGATAGCTCAGGTTCACTTGCCCAAAGCAAAGCTTTTCTCTCCACCCCACCCCCTTTCCAAAGCTCCCCATTTCTACAAAGGACATTGCCCACTTTCTGGTCTTCAGGTTCCTGAGCTCAGGGTCATTCTGGACAGCCCCACCCCCATCCTATCAGTCACTAAACCTTGCCACCTACCTCCCCATCTGATTCTTCCTCTGCCCTCCTCCGACAAGTCCCTAAACCTCACTGGGCCTCAGGCTTATCCTGAGAGGAGCTGACATGGGAATTGACTTCCGGCTCCAGTTCTATGATCCTATCTAGAATTGCCCCTACAGACTGTGGGCTAAACGTCCTGTCCCTCATCTCCAGTCTAGGCCTTTTCTGGTCCAAATCCATGAGGCATAAAGGAACAAAGCATCTCTAGTTAGAAGACATGCCACTTCCTGGCTGGTGTACCCCTTAAATCACACAAGCCCACTGAGGCTTGGGGTCCATGAGCCTCTTCTACCAAGGAACTTCCCCAACAGGCCCTTCAATCATTTCCAGTCCCTCTGGGTCCTCCTAGCGTCACCCCGATTCCTTCCTCTCCCAGAAGATGGTGGGAGGTCTTCTGCAGTCTGTCCCAGACAGGGGGAACCTGCGCTTGCCCAGCAGACCTAGGGCTGTATCTTGGGCTTCCCCGACCTCAGGCTGAGGACTCACCGAGGCTGTGTAGCAGGGATGATGGGCTCAGGCCTCCGCTTGGCCTGGGGCGCCTCCTCCTCCAGGGTGCACACGGGGCTCAGCGCCCCCACCACAGAAATGGCCTGGCCCTGCCCCAGCACAGAGACACGTCGCTTGATGAGAACACTTTCAGGCTTTGTCATCTTCTCCTCCTTTGGCTCCTCCTTTGAGTGCTTCGTCTGCTCCACACCTTGGGGAGGTGGAGACCAGGCTCATTAAGGACCAGCCTCTTGTCTCCCTCATTCACAGCCCACAGACACATTGGACTCCTCCTTACCACTACACAAAGTGCCAATGCCTTGGCCTCATACTCTCACTGCTGGGGCTAAGGCCCCTCTGCTTCCTCAGCCTGAAATCTGCTTCTCAGCCCCTTCCCCGAAAGCACAGGGTCCAGCTGGGAGCCCCAGAACCCAATGGACCGATGGGGCTCCTCTTCAGACAGAGTATGTCTCACCCAAGGCTACAGCTTGGACTGTGTGGTCTTCGGATCTTTTCCACCACAGCCTCACAATGAGGGTTCTAGTTCCCTGTGAACCCTTCTGTCTGCTTCTGATCCTAGGCTTTTTTCACTGCTTTGGACAGACCTTTCTCTCAGATGCTGGGGTCTTTCTGGTGCTAGCCTATCCTAAGTTCCCTCTAGCACAGAGCCTCTTCACCCCTTGCTCCCCACAAGCCCACCTGGCCCCAGGCCAGCTGCAGTCATCTGGGTGGCCATGAGCCGGGCCAGGTGTTTGATCTGGGCGTCTGTGCCTGCCGACTCCACTGGCGTGTAGATGGCCTGGAAGGAAGCTGGCATAGCCTCAGGTAGGTACACCATGCTGATGAGCACCTGGGGGGAACAGAGCAGGGTCAGGGCCTGTGGCTCCTCAGCACCCCCAAGATGGGGGGTGCCCACAATCACTATCACATTTTTACTGTGCTTTGGAGAACATTTTCCTCACAGGAACCCTGAGGCAGGCTGACAGAGGATTACTAACATCATCTTACAGAGGAGGAAAAGTAAAGCATCTTGTCCAAAGTCACTTGGCTAGGACTCCAAGTCAGACTGTGCACCTCCATCTACAATTCTTCCCATGACTTCATGCCAGAAAGGAAGGACGCTTCCATCCCTAGTGGGATGATGGAGGAGGGGCATGGGGGAAAGGGTACCATCTGGCAGCCCCAGCCAGGACGTCAAGGAGGGGGAGACCACAGGCCCAAGGTCAGGGGGTCTCAGAAGCCCCAATGCCGAGGACCAAGGTGCTAGAAAGAGACAAACTGGGGAGGTGGAGCCCTGAGAAGTGGCTCTGGCGTAGGGTGTGATCAGAGAGCCCGGTTGGAAATGCTGGTCCTGCTCCTTCCTGGGGATATGACCTGGGACTAGGCACATCTTCCTGAGCCTCCTCATGTATAAGAGTTAAGCCTCATGATGTCTATGAGCCCAATCTGAGGGCAGTGGGAGCCACAGGTGTTACAGGACCTGCCGCCCTAGATCACAGAGGCATGACTCAAACCCTGAGGCTCTGATTCCAAGGGTGGTGCTCACTGCCTCCAGAGCCCCTCCTCTGGGAAGGCACCACCTCTGAGCCTCGGTAGACTCTACTGGTTTTTGTGAATGGGAGTCAGGCACCAGGACATCTGGCTTAAGGAGGCCTGGCAGGCATTCAGGGCAGGGGCCACCATGGGGACCAGAGCTTGCTTCCTCTGCTCAGCCCCAAGACAGGACCAGCAGCAGCTCTAGTTCTAGGATCAGAGTAGCCTACCCACAGAGCCTGTCCCCCTCCCTCGGCACTCCCCAGCCCCAGCCGCACACCAAGTTTGCCACGTTGTCGGGTGTCAGCAGAGGCTGCAAGAATTCCGCAGTGATGTCAGTGTCCGACTGGGCACCGCTCTGGGCTGAGGGTTTCGAGGTCCCTGAGGGGCCAGGCTCCATGTCTTTGTCCTCATCATCCTCACCTAGGGTAGGCTCTGCAAGGAAGGGGAGACACAAGAAGCCGCATTCCTCAGGCACTTTAAGGGCCACCACAGAATGATTTCCTCACAATAGCCCTATGAGGTAGATAGAACAGTAGAAGGCAGGAGGCCAGCGGCCTCAGCCCAGCCCCTCTGCCAATGTCCATCCCCACCCAGCCTCAGCCCAGCCCCTCTGACGACGTCCATACCCAGCCTGTGCCATCGGCCCTGCCCCTCTGCCAGCATCCATCCCCAGCCGGCTCCCTTCTTGAGCTGTTCTCTGCTTTGAGAAGACTCGAGGCACCTCAGAGTAAACCCCTTGTGTTCTGCTTGGCCTCAGAGGGCAGACCCAGACCCCAGGAGGGAGGTTACAACTTGTTTGCAAAAACTCCCTAACCACTAGAGCTGTGACTAGACTACCCCTGAAGGTGGGGGGTCAGGCGGGTTCCCCTATCCAGAGGCTGGAGGACTATTTGCTGGGAACCTTGCAGAGGGGACTCCCGTTCAGGTGGTCTGCGAGGTCCCCAGAGGCTCTCATGGTCTATGATTACCCAAGAGAAGCCGGGACCTAGTGCCCTGGCCTATACTGCTTCACCCCTTCAGGAGTGAGGCTGATGGCATCGAATGGTCCACAGGGGATAGGGTGGGGCTCACAGATGTGACTGTCAAGTCCCTGGAGAGAGCACATCCCTTGTTACTAATCTGATTATTCCCTTGCTCTTCTCTCAAGGTTTATGAAGCCTGTTCTGGTAACTGCTCTCAAGCACGTGAACTTCAGCTTACAAAGCAGGAGTGCTTGCCTCAGAGAGGGGAGTTATAGGACTGGGGAAAGGCCATGAGGCAAGATGTGAGCAACAGGATGTGAAGTCAGGCATCCTGGCACCTGGTACAGTGCTCTGTGCTGGTCCAGGCCCCAGCTCGGCCCCCTCCCCTTCTCCATGGCCACCATCAAATCTCAATCCCACAACGCCCCTCCCGATTGGCCCAGCAGCCTCACTAGTCTAATCCTCATTCCGACACACCCAACCCTCAGGTCATCTAGCACCCCAGGAAGGGGAGCCCCCTCGCCAATGTCAAGGTCTGGTCAGCTCTCTGGGTAGAAGGGTTTCCCTAATTGCACCTAAATATGACTCTTCTCAGCCTCTACTTCCAATCCTGTGCCCTAGAGTCAAACACAACATCCAACCCCTTTCACATGACAGACCCTGGCTATCACAAAAGCTATCACAGACTCCCAGAATCTTATCTTCTCCAGTCTAAATATTCTTACTTCCTTCCACTGATTCTCATCTGGTATGGACTTGGCGCTCTTCACCTTCCCGGATGCCCTCCTCTGACATTCCTCAGTTTATCAATCATCTAATACTCTCCACGTGGTCAGAACAGGGCAAAGGCTGTGATCACCCTCAGGCTCGAAGGTGTGTCTTAAGGCGGCCCAGGATCCCCTGGGAAGGAGGCAACATAGGGGTGCATGGGGAGCTAGGAAGTAGCAGACCCGAGCCTTGGAGACCACCTAGGATCCTTAGATGTGGAAAGGCCCTTAGAAATCTCTAGCCTTTCTGACAGGATGAGGCTCTGAAAGGTGAGGTCCCCGAGAAGTCAGGGAGAGGTGGCCAACTCCTCTAGCTTACCTAGTTTCATCTTCTTAAGGGCTGAGTCTGGGTCATCTCGCTGCCGTCTCCGAGGCTCTTTACCCGTGGGCATGTTTCTGGCAATCTCAGCCTGTGGGGTGCCCAAATCTACCAGGAGTGTGGTGATCTGGGCCTGGAACTCACAAGACGCTGGGTGCTTGAGGACACTGAGCAGGTGTAACTTCAGGTTTTTCCGAACGCTGCTCACCTGGGACTTGGCCAGGGTTGGTGGCAGGTTGGCTGCAGGAGGGATGAGACCCGCAGAAATTCAAGGAGTCTTGCTCTCCAAAGCCCAGTGGGCAACTCAAACCCAGCTGTCTGGACCTTGCCCATCCTGACTCCTAGGGACTCAGAGAATGCCACAAAATTCTATGGCATCGTATGGCCCCTTCTTTCATAGGAGAAAAAAAAGGAATTTACGTGGCCTGAAGCAGATGTGCCTGTGTCCCTCTTGTAATCCCTACCTTGTGACTAAAGTTCTGTATCTTGTGCCCCAAAGTCCCTAAGATGAGAGTGAGAGTGAGTGCAGAGGGCCGTGAACGTTCCCGTCCCTTGACCCCTCCATCTCCATCTCCTCCATAGCCAGAAGGCCAAAGACAGAAAGGGGAGGAAGGTAGGGGAAAAGCAAAGAATGGGAGAAGGGAGGGAGAGAGGGAGTCTCCTGGCATTGTCACTGGCCCCATGAGATCTCAGGGACTCAGGCTCAGCTCCTTCTAATCACTTCACACCCTCCCCTCTTCCTGGACCTTTCCCCATGCACCCAGTTCCGGAGTCTTGTCCCCCTCCCCATTTCTGTTCCCACGGCCCAACCAAACCTCACCCTCTTCCCTTCCATCTGGCTCCATTGCATGCTGTCGATTCAGGGTCCTTGTCGACATCTCTCATGGATGGCGCCCCTCCTCTCTACTCCTTAGTCCCCACCCTACCCACACTGTTGCTCTTCCTGCCTCAACCTCCCCCCTCGCCAATCACCTTTGCACACCAATCACCTTAAGGCCACAATGCTAACTGTGCACAGATGTGACCAAGTCATTCCTCTGCTTAAAAATCTACAGTGGCTCCTAGGGCTTGGGGAGTCAAGTTCACAATCCTGAGCCAGGCACCAGGCCCCACAAACCAGACCATCTTTGTGGTGTGTGTGCCTCCTCCACATGACCTGCATTTCCCTTCCTTGGTGCATTTTCTTGCTCTTTCCAGCTGAAACACTTGCCCTCCCCCTGCTTTACCCATTAGGTTCCCATGTACTCTTGGAAGCTCAACCCAAATGTCACCTCCTCCCTAAAGTCCCCTGTGCTGCCCACCACCCCTCCATCCCCCTGCTTCTGCAGAGGAAGGCTCTGGACTCTCATCTGCTCTCCTATGCCACAATTTACCTGAAAAGCTCTGCCTCTCCCACCAAAGTGTCCCTTGTCCACTCCAGGCTAAGACCAGGGAGGTAATTAGGCATGATAGGGACGAAAGACGGGAATGGACATCAGGGAAAGAAAGAAATTGAAAGATGATGTGGCCAAGGTAAATAGTGGAGCTGGGACTGAACAAGACCCTACTCACCATGCAAGGTCTCATAGGCCTGGATCACCTCAGACATGAACATGGGCCTCTGACGGGCGATGTTGGCCAGGGAGCCCAGGGCAGTGGTCAGGTTGATGGAGGAGATCGCTGGGTGGACCATGAACTTCAGCAGCTGTTCTAGGGCTGCCTTGCCCTCCTCCCAGAGCAAATCTGATTGAGGAGGATGGGGATCAGTTCAGACCTCTACCCCTGGCCATTGGTGGGGAAGAGAGCTGAGTGCCCCAGAGCCTGGGAAAGGAAGCTCCTGACACTTGGGCATCCCCAAATGCCTCTCCCTCCCTCTCAGCATGGATCACCCTGCCCTGCTTATTTTCAGGATGAGTTAGTGCAATCTTGGGCCATGTTCATAGAAGGCTATTGTCCAGCAGGAGGGAGGTGATGGGCCTGATATTCTCTGCCCTGGTCATGGACTTAGATCTGGAAGGAATCTCATCCTATATGCCTGTGAAGGAGAATGGGTACCTTCCACTGAGGAGTCATAGGACTTAGGGCTGGAAGGAAGCCCTTGTTAGGGAGAAGAGGCCCGGAAGGCGGAAGACATTGCTCCATAGTGGCTGAGCCAGGATTCGAGCCCATCTCCCCCTCCTGAATCCGCCCCCCTCCCGCCCCACCTCAGGGCTGCCCCTCACTGTAGTTGATGTAGGGGTGGTCCCGGGGTATGCGGTCCAGGCTGATGTCATGCTTCTGCCGTCGAGGCACCTCTGAGTCAGCCATTCGTGGAGACAGCGTGACGATGAGGCCTTCCACAAACTTGATGGCATGAGTGCGGATACCGTCGTTGTCCGAATCCAGCAAAAGGATGATGTCAGCCGCCATGGCAGACATCATGTCCCAGCAGGCCTCCTGGAGCTCGCTGATGATCTTGGATTTCACCATCCACTGGGCCGGTGTTAGGGGGAGAGACTGAGGGTCAGCCTGGCAGGGCACCCGAGGCTCCCAAGGGCCCGCGGTCGCTCCTCCTCAACACGTTACCTAGTGTCTTTAGCTTGTCACTCGGCCCTCAACAAAATGACTCCAACTTATCTTTCCAGACTTATTTCCCATTTTTTCCCCTTCACACCATGGATGTTGCCGTCAAACCCAACCTCGGCTGAACGTATCCCGTCCCTCCTCAGACTAGTCAGAGCAAGCTGCCTGACGTTCTTGGGTCCTTCCCATTCTTCTGTGGGGGACATAGTCCCTCCTTCCTTGCCCCACCCCACTGGTCTGAGCTGCTTGAGGGGAGGACCTCGTCATTTTCCAGTGCCGTCTCTTGTCCTTAGTGGGTGCTTAATAAATGTGCTGGGCACCCTTGAGGACCCTAGAATATGAAGCTGGAAGGGCCCTTAGAGATTGCTTAGTCCCATGTCTTCGTCTATGAGAGGAAAGTGAGACCTGGGGCGGGGGGGGGGGCATCTAGCCCAAGGTTGTCCCTAAGTTGGGACAGAGCCAGGTCTCAGCTGGAGGTGCCTTTCATGGGCTGTCTTCTCAGCTCCAGCTCAGTCCCCATCTCGGCCCTTCAATCCCAGGCTGGCAGAGTCTTCTGTTTGACCCTTGCTGCTGTCTCTGCTCAGGTGCTTTGTTGGGCATTTGCTTGCTGGGTCCCCTATGTCCCCCACCCACTGCTCCTCCAGGCCAGGCTCTGGATCTCTCCTACTTCTGGTCTGGCCCACCCTGGGCAAAACATGCCCTCCCTCATTCCCAAGTCTTCCCCTACCCTTTGCTGTCCCATCAGGAGGACAGCAGCCTCTGGTACAGAGATCACCCTCCTCCACCCTCCATTTGGCAGATGAAGAAACTGAGCCCTAAAAAGGCTGGAAGTGAAGAGATTTCCTATAGGCCCCACAGGTTATAAACAGCAAGGTCAGGATTTGAACTCGGGTCCTATGACTCCACATTGCCAAGACTCAGCCCAGGAATAGGTCAACAAGCATTTATTAAGCACTTACTCTGTGCCAAGGGCTGGGAATACAAAGACAACAACAACAGGCCCTGCCCTCGAGGAGCTTCCATTCTAAGCAGATGGGAGACACGCTGGCCAGAGAAGGAGGCCTCACCTGCAGGGCGACCTTGTAGAGCTGGGTCATGGTCAGGATGGCCTTCTTCACCACGTTCACGCTCTCATCCCGCAACAGCATGTTCAGGTTGGCGATGAGCTTCAGCAGCAGCTCGATGTCTCGTTTGCTGCAAGGCAGACCCAGGCAGGGGACTGAGGGGTGGAAGAGGCCATGCCCGAGCAGTGACTGGGGAGGAGGGGGTCAGGGCTGGGGGGATAGCCACAGAGCCCTGTGAAGGGGAGAGGGAAGACAGGGCCCTCTGCCCCAGAGACTGTCCACCCAGCTCCCGTGCGCCTGCCAGCCATACCAGGCCTCTTCAATGAAGCCGATGACGAACTTGCGCACTTCGATCGACTTGTCTGCTTGGAAGGCGATGATCTCCTGGCAGAGAGAGAAGGGCAGAAATGTCGGGGCCTGCTCAGGCCCAGCTCAGCCCCCTCCCCACCTGCCCCAGGCTGAATTCACTCACATCCAGGAAGTTATCCAGCAGGGTCGGGTCCTTATTTATAATCAGCTCCTGGACCTACATGGAGAAGGGAACAGGGAGGAAGATAAAACGGGGTCAAATGGCCTAGTCCAGGCCCACTTGGCCCCATGTGCCTAGCCAAGCCCAAATCTATCCAGAACATCGCTCACGGAATCCTACAGTGCAACCTTTGAACACAGAACAGCAAAATTGGGAGAGACTGATGACCATCCATTCCACTCCCACTTCATAAATAAGGAAATGGAGGCACAAAGGGACCTGCCAGGGTCTCACACAGTGGTTACAATTTCAAAGGCTGTCATGGGAAAATTTGATTTGTACTTCTGGCCCCAGAGGTCAGACCAGGTACAGGAAGAGCTACAAGGAAACAGACTGAGGATGCCAGGAAAACTTCTAACACTGAGATCAATGCGAAAGGGCAGCGGCTGGTTCTGGAAGTGTGGCCTCCTCTCCTGGGAGGCCTCTGCAGAGGCCAGACCTCCACACCACCTATCAAGGGGGTGATCCTAGAATTCCTACTGTGAGCTGGCTGGACCACATGGCCACAGAGGTTCCTTCTGCCTCTGGTAAGCGCCTCCCTCCAGGAGCTGAAGGAAAGCCTGTCCCCCTTGTCCTCCCTTCTCTTCTACCCACAGTAGCCCTTTCCAGACTCCTGGTTCCAAGGCAAAGTTACCATTCCAGCCTTGGCATGGTACTTTCCAGCTCTTACCAACCCTTCCAGCTTCACCTGTTTGAGCACTGTGATCTTTGAATCATTTGCAATCAGAGCAGCCTGGTTCAGAAGATCTACCACCTGCCAAGCAGAGAGGGAAGAGCTGGGGATCCCTAGACCCAAGAGCCTGCCCCCCACCCCCATCCCATGCCCATCACCACTCTTCTTCCCTTCCTCCTTTATCCTTCCACACCAGGACTACGAGAGCCACCCAGTCCATCTCCCCATGACCTGGGGCTGCCCCATGCACTGGGATTGGGTCTTCAATGCCAGTCCCCAATCCTATGCCTCCAGGATTCCTCCTGGGCAGCCCTTGCCAAGCTCTCACCCTCTCTGAAGTAGTCATGCCGTCAATGCCGCTCCCCTCCTCCTGGGTGAAGAACTGGGAGGCCACACTCCTGCGGGTGACACTGTCCCCACTTCCGCTCCCACTCGCCATGGCACCAGTCAACTCTTCACCCTGAAGGGAAGAAGGCAGAGGGCTCTGGGAATTTGGGGTGATGCTCCCTCTCCCCTCCCACCTTTCTAAGCTCTGCCTGACTCTACCCCAAAGTCCCAGCCCTTGTGGGGGAGAGGGAGAGAACACCAGCCCAGAGATGAATAACTGCCTTTTCCTAGGCAGACCCAGCAATTTCTGCTCAGCCCAGTGAGACAGTGATGGCCTGTAACAGCTCTTTCCCCTTACAGGCCCTGAAGATTTGCAAAGCGCTTTACAGAGATAATCTCATTTGAGCCTCACAACAGCCTATGGAGATGAGTTCCACGATCTACACTTTACAGATGAGGAAACTGAGGCACAGAAAGGTTAAGTCACCTGCTCAGTTGCCCAGCTGATAAATGCCCAAGGAAGCATTTGAACATGCGACTTCCTGACCCTAGGTCAGAAAGGAAACTTCTACCAAAACTGCCTGAGATCGGCCTCAGGCCACAAAGCCAGAAAGTGTTCAAGGGGAGTACAAGTCTTCTGACCCCACCCACCATCTACTAGGCCAAGCTGCCTCAAAGGAGATATGAGCAATTGTTGCCCAAATTTCAGAGACGAGGTCACACATTGGCCGGCAGAAGAAGCAGGACTTCGAGCCAGGACCTCTGAAGCCAAAAAGGTGGGGATTCCCTGGATTCAAACCTAGGCCCCATGAGATCTTGGGGATGTATTTCACTGTGAGCCTGTCTCCTCATCTTTAAAACGGGAGGGTGTCATTGTAATTCTGACATTTATGTTAGATACTTCCAGAAATCCTGAATCTCCAGCATGCTGCAATGTAGAGTTTTGGATTTAGTCAGAGGCCCTGGGTTCACATCCTGCCCTTTCACCCCAGCCACCTTGGGCCTGCTCTCTCACCTTTAAAAAGAGGCAGAGTAGACAGCTCTAAATCTATGACCCTATGAACATATCCAACCAAGAAGGTTGACATTAGATACGGAATGCTACTTTCCTTCCACCCTGATCACTCTGGGCTGCCTTCAGTGAACCCCAGAGGCCCACAGCACCCCCAAGCCACCAGTCTAGCTGGGGGAGGCTGGGATGGCCTTCCAAAGTACGGGGACAGGCCTCAAATACCCTCACACTCCTCTCAATGTTTCTAAGGCCTTCCCACAAGGGCCTAACATGTAAAACTAGATAAAAGCTGCAGAGGCCAATTTCAGCTTAACAAAAGGGAACACACAGTACTGCTGGGGATGGAAAGCGGGACTGAACCTGGGCTGTGACATAAGAGAACTCCATGGGGAAACGTCAATACTTGCAGGGCAGCATTTTCTTAGTAACTCTCGTTTTAGGGGCGCCTGGAAATTATAGGACTGACTAATCTCTCTCAGCCATTACTTGAACCCTGGTTGTTGTCTTGGTCCAGAGGCCAGCTCTGCCCACTACTCCACCAGGCCCACTGCCTTGGGTGGGTGAGATGATAACATCCTGGGACAGCTGAGGGAGGTCCAGGAACAAGCATTTATAGCACTATGTGCCAAGAACATTACATAAATTATCTCATTTGATCCCTGTGTGGGAGATGCTGTTATCACCTCTATTTTACAGCTGAGAAAACTGAGGCAAAACAGAGGTTAAGAGACTTGCCCAGGGTCACACAGCTAGGAAGTATTAGAGGCTAGATTTGAAGTCAGATTTTCCTCTGCATCATGCAGTTAAGAGGCTGAGCCAGGACTCAAACCAAGTACTCAGATACCAAAGCCCAGACGCTTAACACTACTCGGATATCTCGTAGGAGCTGGACCAGATAATTCCTAAGATTATACGAATGTAGGAATATATGTGCTCATGGAAGTTTCCAGAATGGGCTGCCTGCCTGGGACCCAGGAGTGGGGGTGGGGGTGGTCTAGTTCCTGGAGATCTCTTCCCTCCACTATGAGCTCAGAGGAGTCTGGGACTGCCTGAACTTTTCTACTTCAGGCTTCTGGGGGAATCTCTAGGTCCCCTGGGATTCAGGGGTCAAATCAGAGGCCAGGGCCGAGACATCACCGATGATCTCATTTGTCCCCTTCTCCACAGGCGGCTCCTATCTCTGCCCTGTCCCTAACCATGAGGAAGGTTTGCTAGGCAAGCCCGGCCTCCCCTAGTTTTCCTGGCCCTCTGAACTGGAAGAACCCTCAGAACATCGAGCTTCAGAGACCCAAGGTCCTCAGAATAATAATAGCAGCTCACGTTTATACTTGAAGGTTTTACAGACTGTATGAGAGCTGAAAAGAGACCTGAGATCATCCTGTCCGCCTCACACTCCAGCCCAACCAAGCTCCCTTCAGAGCGGGCTCATTCATCTCTGTGATACCTACAGCATTGAGCAGAGTGGGCCTGAAGAGATGGTGACTGGATTTAGTCCACCCCCCCCCCCCCATTTAACAACAGGTTCCACCCACTCCCTCAGTCCTGGAGAATGCTCTCTAGCTACCCCCCTTCTTTATTCTCCATCTCTCTCCCTCTCTAGCCCCTTCTCCCCATAATGTTCTCTACCCCTTTGCCCCCTCCAATGTTCTCCCCCTTCTCTTCCCTCCAGTGTTCTCTCCCTTCTCTTCCCTCCAAGGTTCTCCCCCTCTTCTCCCCCGCTTTCCTTTCCTCCAATAGTGTCTCCCTCCTCCCCAAGCCTGGTAACAGCTAACATTTAGGGCGTTTGCAAAGCGCTTTACCTACATTTTCTCATTCGGTCCTCACAACCACCCTGTGAGGTAGGTGCTACGGGCCCTATGATCCCCATTTCATAAATGATAAAAGCGAGGCTGTGGGAGATTAAGTGACTTGCCCCGGGTCACACCGCTAAGGATCAGCCAAAGCTCGCTCTCCGGCCCTCCCCGCTAATCGCTACAAAATGGTTCTTCCCTTTCCCCTTCCAGGATAGGTAGCTTCCCTCCTCCCATATGGGTCTCCAACACTCCTTGCCCCGCCCCCAACTGACCATTTCTTTCCTGGCCCCTAGGTTCTCTACCCCACCCCCCAGGGTTATCCCCACAACGGTTCCCCTCACGGTGCTCTGGGACAGGCCCACAAACAAAACGGCCCCTCCCTCCATCTCCCTCCCCAGTGGTCTCTGCGGCCCCAAAGTTCTCCCCAATTATCACTCCTCCTCCTACTCTGCCCCATTTTCTCTTCTCCCCTGTGATCTCTCCTGGCCTAGGACTCCCCCCCCATTCTCCCTAATGGTCTCTACCACCCCGGGCTTTCTCTGTGGGCCTCAAAGCATCTGTAATAGTCTCTTCTCAGCCCCCTTCTTCCTCTCAAATGTCTCCCTGCTTCCCCTATTCTCCCCAATGGTCTCTACCGCCCCAGAGTTCTCTTCTCCCCCATGGTCTCTACCACCACAGGGTTCTCTCCCCCTCCCCCATTCTCCCTATGGTCTTTACCTCCCAGAGTTCTCTTCTCCCCTCAATTCTCCCCGATGGTCTCTACCACCCCAAGGTTCTCTTCTCCTCGGTGGCCTCCACCACCCTAGGATTCTCACCCCACGCCATGGTCTGTCCTTAGGCTACGTACGTACGTACACACACAGACACGGACACCCCCACAACCACCCCACTCGCGTGTTTCCATCCCCCCATGGACTCTGCTCAGGGTTCACTCTAGAATTCCTCCCTATGCACGATGGCCTCTCCCATCGTGGCGGGGATTCTTGCACACATCTCCCTCTTCCTTGCCCCCTCCCCCATGTTCTGTCCCCCTGATAGGCCTCATCTCCATGGTCCCTCTTCGGGGCTCACTCACATTCCGGGCCCCCCCCCACGATGGTCTCTCCCTTCGCGCCCCTCTAATTGTCTCTACCTGCCCAGAGCTCTAGCCTCGAGGTTCCCACATATTATGCCCCAACCTCGCAGTGTTCTGCCCCCCCCCGCACGATGGTCTCGCCCATTGCGCCCCTCTTTCCAATGAGCTGATCCTCCACAGGGTTCTGTGCCCCCGCCCCCACCCCGTCATGGTTTCCTTTCCCCTGGGGATCCGAGTCCTGCGGAGGCCGCCCTCCTCCCATCCTCTTCTATTCTCCCTCTTCGCCCCCTGTCCTCTTTCCCCTCTCTCTTCCTCCTTCCCCCTCACGCCGCCCTCGGCAGCGCCTCCTCCTCACAGTCGCCGCCATCTTCGGGCCGACTGCCGATGCCCCTCCTGCGCAAGCGCGGCCCCGCGAGGCCCACCGGGAAATGGAGTTTTCGGAAGAGTGCGCGCCCCCAAGGAGGAAGCGGAGGCAGGGAGAGGGCTTGGGACGCCGGGAAATGGAGTCCAGGGAGACTGGCCCCGACGCCCCAAGGCCGGAAGGAGACTCTAGGAAAACTCAGCCATTGCGCTGCGGGGCGCCGGAGGCGTCTCGGAGGATTGTAGGAAATGGAGTTCTGGGGCTCCGAGGATTCTCCGGAAGGAGGACGCTGGGGCGGGAGAGATCCGGCAGGGTGGTGCTCCTGGCCTCGCGGGGGCA
Source organism: Phalanger gymnotis (assembly GCA_028646595.1). Lineage (NCBI taxonomy): Eukaryota > Metazoa > Chordata > Mammalia > Diprotodontia > Phalangeridae > Phalanger > Phalanger gymnotis. The sequence continues at coordinate 787,707,934 of CM053622.1, forward strand.
GCGAGCAGGGAGGGAGCCGAGGCCTCTCGACCTGGGCGGGGCCGGCAGTAGGGACGTCATCGCGGCTCCTCCTCCCCTTCCCAGGCACAAGCCTGGACGCGTCACGCCCTGCTCCATCAAGCGGAATGGCTCCCCGGAGTAATCGGAGAGGCCTTCCCGACACGCTCCAGCCAGTCTTTCCGAACATCCCCATCTGCACCCTCCAAGTCAGGAGGGCCAAACGCCCCTCTTGTGTCTTGCCCTTGGCCCGAAGTTTCTCCCTTCTAGGCTTTTGCCTAGGCCGTCCCTTACGCCAAGAGCCCGCTCCCTCTCCACCCCGCCATAGAGAAGATACCTCACCTGGGGCTGCTCCCTGCTGGGCAGCCTTTTCGGGGTTCTTCCCACCCCGCGAATTGGTTCTATCTCTACCGCTCCCCCCGTCCCGTCCCCCCACCCCCCACCCCAAGTACTGTGTATGCAGGCACTGGGGATACAGAAAGTCCTTTAGAGGCGGGCTAGTCCTGGCCCTCCTTTTTTAGAGGGCCATACAAGGACTAAGTGGCCGAGGCAGTATTTGAACCCAGGCCCTTTAACGGTAAAGCCGATTGTACCGTGCTGCTTCCTGTTGAGGGGGAGGTGAAAGGAGGAAGCATTCGCTAAGCGACTACTATGTGTGCCTGCGGGCTGGCTCTGTCCTTTATAATATCTCATTAGACCCTCACCGAGAGGCACGTGCTCTCATTATCCCTATTATTTTACAGTTGAAGAAACTGAGGCAGAGAGGTGACCTAATTTGCTTAGGGTCACAGAGCTAGTGTGTGTCTGGGGCTGCATTTGAACTCAAATCTTCTTGACTCCAGGCCACGTGATCTATGGGCTGTGTCACCTAGCTACCATTATAAGTAAATGGTGTGCATGGATGCACATCTCTATTTTTAGACGTTATTGCTGTTGTTTGTCCTTTTTGAAGAGGACCTGTGGCCTGGAGGGGTGATGTCTACTTGGAAGTGGATTGGATTGAAGTGAGGCAGGGCTGCCCAAAGTTGCCAGCCTCACTGTCTCCTCCAGAGTCATCAAAGTCCTGTGACAAGACAAGTCAGGAGGACAGGCTGTGGCCAAAAGGCAGAGTCTTCCATGCCTGACCAAGCGCCAAGAGCCGGCTTTAGCCACCTTCGTGGCCCTTGGAGCAAATTGTTCTCATCCACCCATTGGCTTGGGGAAGTCTTCACACGCTTCGGGTAGACACCCTGCTAACTCACCAGGCCCATAAAAATGACAGCCTCTGCCCTCCAGAAGCCTACATTCTAAGAGGGCTGAGGTGTAGTATGAATCCATAGAGAAGCAGATGACATCAGGAAGGTGTGGGTTCACGGCCCTGCTCACACACTTCCTGGCAGGGTGACCCTTTACAAGTCCCCTAACCTCTCAGCCTCAGCTGAGCGTCAAAGGGGGGGGGAGGGGAAGGGAATAATCCTTTATTAAGGGACATATTAAGGGACGACTGTATGCTAAGTACTTTACAAATATTACCGTTAGAGTCTCCCAACAATTCTGCTGACTGAGGCAATCAGAGGTCAAGTGACTTTCCCAGGGTCACACAGCTTAGTAAGGAATTTATGTGAGGTGAAGAGGGAATCTATTGCAGACTCTGCACCAGGATCATGGCATACACTGAGCAAACGGCTCCAGAAGTGAGAGGGACAGGAGCTAGGTCAGTCTAACTGGAATGGAGGAGTGACAGGGAGTAACATAAAAAAAAATCTGGAATGGTGGGCTTCAGTTAGCCTGTGAATGTGCTGAGCTGAGGAGTTTGTGTTTTGTTTTCTTAGAAGTAAAAGGGAGCCATTGAAGGTTCTTGAGGAGGGGGAGTAGCCTAGGCAAATCTGTGCTTTAGGATTTTACCACTATGGAGGATTTATCAGAAAGAGACCAATTACGAGGCTAAGACAAAAGTTCCCATTGGAGTTTCTGAGCCTGGATCTCTTTCTGGGCTCCATCCCCACCTCTGATCCCTCATTCCCATCCCTGGACCTTGATCCTTCCCTCTGAAGCCTTATCCAGAAATTTACTGAACGACTACTGTTCATGTCTTAAATTATTTTGACCCAAACCCATCTCTCAATCTCTGCCCCAATCTCTGTCTATAAATTCAACATCTCTGCCTCTGACATTATGCTCAACTCCGATCCTCATCCCAGCTTCTGAGGGCCTGTTTCCATAACTGAACCCCCATCCTTACTTCAGAGTCCCCATTCCCATATCTGGACTTTCATTTCTGTCTGAATTTCCATCACTGTCTGTGATAACCTATCCCTGCTTCTGAGTCCCAGTCTCCATCTCTAAGCTTTCCTCAATCTCTTACCGAGGACTACCAATTTCTGGCACTGAGCCCCCAACCCCATTTCTGAGATCCCATTCTTATATCTAAGATTCCACCTCATCACCAAGTTTCCTCCTTTGTCTTCGAACCCCTGTTTCTGTCCCTGTGTCTGAGAACTTTCTATCTCTGAATTTTTAGTTCTGTCTCTGAGCTCATGTCTGTGAGCCTCCATCTCTGACCTTAAGCCTACATCTCTGTCTCTGATGTCATATCTGTCTCCGATTTCCTTATCTCTGCTTCTCAGTACCCATCCTAGTTTTTCCATTCAGTTCAACATTTATTAAGCAACTATTTGGTAGGCACCAGGGGCAAAATGACAAAAATTAAATAGTTCTCTCAAGCAGCTTGTGTTCTTGGGGTAAAGGGTAAATGACACAAAGTAATTTCAAGGGGAAGAGAATGTTGATAACTAGAGGAATCAGGAAGCACCTTATGTAGGAGGTGGCACCTAAATTGTGACTTGAAGGAAGCATAGGATTCTAAAAGGGAGAAGGGAGTGCATTCCAGCCATGGAAGACAGCTTGTGCAAAAATATGGATGTGGAAGATGGAATATGATGTATAGGACAAAAAAAAATCTGATTTCAGAAAAAGGCAATACTATAGACACAGATGGAAGAAAATAGAAAATCTGTTCTAACTGTAAATGTAGATGGATTAAACAATCCAATAAAATGAAAGAGTAACAGATTGCATAAGGAAACAGAACCCCACAATCTGTTGCTTCTAAGAAACATACCTAAAGCAAAGACATGCAGAATAAAAATTAAAGGCTGGAACAAAGTTTACAATGAATCGGTGAATCCAAAAAGAAGGAGTTGCAATCGTGGTCTCAGATAAAGCAAAAGCAAAAATCTACAATATAGAGGTAAAAAAGGAAATTACATTATATTATAGGAACCACAGACAATAAACCAACATCAGTTTTAAACTGATGTGTCACAAATGGCATAGCATCTAACTTTGCAAAGGAAAAGTTGACTAAATTGTAAGAAGATTCAGATAGTAACACAGTAATAATAAGAGACTTTAATGTCTGTCGTATTTGGGCAAATCTGACAGAAAGACAAAAGAAGGAAAAATATATAATTAAACAAATTTCCAGAAAAATTAGAGCTAAAAGATATAAGCTAAAAGACATCCTCTGAAAGTGACAGCTAAAAAATATACATATATCTCCACACCACAAGAAATTTGACTGTATTAAGGAAAAGAAATAGTGTAAATAAATGTAAGAAGGTGGAAATAATAAAAACATCCTTTACAGATTGTAACACAATAAAAATAATTATCAGTTTGGGAATCATGAACAAAAACCACAGAATTCACTGGAGACATGATAATGAAATCCTAAATAATGAGTCAAAGAAGAAATCGGAAAGAATAATGTGAAAGACAATGATAACAATGAAACAACATACTAAGATTTCTGCCATGCAGCTTTTTCTGTGAAAAAAGTATATCCTCAATAAAACATATTAACTTAAGTATGGGAAACAGCTAGTGGCCCATTGATTGGAAAGGAGAGAATGAAGGGACATAATATAAAATAATACTGCAAAAGTAGATGGGAGCCAGATTTTGGAGCGCTATAAATGCCAGGCTGAGGAGTTTTACCTAGAACAAACAGGGATCCACTGAAGATTTCTGATGGGGAATTACATGGTCAGATCTGTGTTTTAGTAATTAATATCCATTTGGCATCTGTGTGGTGGATGGAAGAGAAACAGAAGAGAGGAGAAAGTTTAGAGGCAGGGAAACTAATTAGGAGGCCATCACAATACTTTATGCAAGAGGTAACAAAAACCTGAATTGGGACAGAGGCTATGTGAGTGGGGAGTATAGTTTCCCCACCCCTGTCTTAAAGTCCCTAGACTCACAGACATAGAATCAAATTAATCTCCAATTCCCAACTCTTCCTCACTGCCCACATTTAATCGGATGCCTTGCCTTGTTGATTCTACCAACACAATACATCTGTTTTTCCTTATGAAGGACATTTCATCTCCTGCCACTCATGCCAGGAATGTATGCCATCCTCATTTCCATATCTTAGAATCTATAGTTTCCTTCAATGTTCAGCTCAAATGCCACCTCCTATATGAGGCTTCCCTTTACTCCTCCCCCAAGGGTCTCTTCCCTCTCCCCCAATTATTTTGTGTTGACTTTGAATATAGCTTATATTCACTTATCTAGCACCCATTCTTGGGTTGCTTCTTCAACTCCTGCCACTGGCAGGTTGAGGCCTCAGAGGGAAATGACTACTATTTCAGGGACCTAGGGATAATTCTGAGAAGTTCTAGTAATTTAGTAATATAGTTCTATTTCTAGTAATTTAGTTCCTGAGCCCCCACCAATGTGCTCCCAGTTATTAATCAGTAAGTTAAAACTCCATTAGCTTTTTAGGAAAGGGCATTTAGTAAGAAAGTATATGCAAAGTATTTAGTATAAAGTATTCCCCCTATAGTATGGATATACTCTCTTTTACATATACAAGGTTCCTGAGAAAAGTGTGCTCAGACTTAAATTTAAAAATGAGGCAAATATGGTCATGGATACTTCCCAACTCTTGGTCCTATGAATCCTTTCTTCCATTTATGGAGTCCTCATGAGTTTCCCATTAAGTGTAGCTTTCCACTGGAGTCTTCAGATTGTTGCCTTTCTAGAGTCCACAGTTGGCCCTTCTGGCCACTGCAAGGGTTCTCATTCTCTGCAGTTATCATCATCCTTGGGTGACAATCTATCTGAGTGAAACTCCTCTGTCATCAGGTCTACCATCCTGGTGGTTCCTGCTACCACATTTGGCCACCAATGGGAACTTCGATGGGACCTCTGGAATTCCTAAACTTACCAGATCAGTTAGGCACTTCCGTTTTGGAATATTCATTCATCTAATATCCAGAAAGAATAAACTCAAAAGAAATAGATGTGCCATGTGATCATGGACACATGGCTGCTGAGTGAGGAGATGTGACAAGTTTCCCCTCCCCAAACTGGCAGCTCCAAGTAATCCTTTTCCCCCTCACTGCCAGGAAGGAAAAGAGAGCAAGGTATAGGCAGATGTCATCTTTTGTACATATACTTCATTCTGGTTAAGCACCTTGTGAGACATCAGTTCTTTGGGGACTGAAGTTAATTGAAAGACTTTTAGATGTACAGGAACAACCACACTCTACCATTATTGGCCAGAAACAGGTTTCCACATGTTGGATTGGAACCAGGGGAAAAATGTCCATGAATGTTCTGTACAGTCCCACAGAAAGTACGAACCTAAGCATGGCCCCCTTTTTTGTTGCTGTTGAGTTATTTCTGTCATGTCCAATTCTGTGTGACCCTATTTGGGTTTTTCTTGGCAAATGTACTGGAGTGGTTTGCAGCTTCTCCAGCTCATTTTACAGATGAGGAAAACAAAGCAAAGAAGGTTAAGTGACTTGCCCAGAACTACACAACTAAAAAGCTGTGGTCTCGCTATTACAATATAAATTGGAGATAACCGCTGATGTAAGGCAGTAGAAGTGAGGGGTCTTGATGGGGGTACAGACCAGCAGTGGCCTCTTGGAGAAGGTGGGACTTTAGCTGAGTATTGACAGAATCCAGGAAAGCCAGAAGATAGAAGTGAAGGAGAACCCACTGGACATGGAGGACATAGCTGGGGGTACATAGTTGGGAGATGGAACATCATGCTAGGCAGAGCAAAGAGGCCAGGATCAGTGGAGTATAAAGTCCATGGAGAGGAATCTAGTGTAGGAAGATCGGAAAGGTAAGAAGGTTAGGTACGCAGGTAGGAAGAATTTTAAAAGCCTGGTGATTATATATTAGATCCTGGAGGAACCATTGCGTCCTAGGGACCCACTGGAGTTCACTGAGTAGAAGAGTGCCATGGTCAGTCTTGGGCTTTAGGAGGGTCACTTTGGCAGCTGAATGGAGGACAGACTGCCAGGCAGACCCACCAGAAGGCTATTGAGCTAATCTGCATGTGAGGTGATGAGGGTCTGCACCAGGGTGGTTGCAATATGCCTGGAGAGATGTGGGGGGAACTCATCCAGGCTCCCTCCCTCTCTCCTCGACCCTTGGGAGATGATGTTATTAGAGAGATATTGTGATGGTAGAAATAACACGATTTGGAAATGGATTCTATATATGGGCCAAGTGTGAATGAAGAGTTAAGGATAATGCTGAAGTTGTGAGCTTTGGGTGAATGGGAAATCATGGTGATCTCAATAGTAACAGGGAAGTCTGGAAGAGGGGAGGATTTTTTTTTTGGTGAGGTGAGAGGAGACAATGAATTATGTTTTATGCCTGCTAAGCTTTGCATGTCTAGGAGTCACTGAGCTCAAAAAGATCCAATAGGTAGTTGGGATGTGAGAAGTTCAGGAGAGAGGCCAGGGCTGGACAAATAGATAATAATTGAATCAATGGAAGCTGATGAGATCACCAAGTGAAATAGTATAGAAGGCAAAAGAGAAGAGGGCCCAGAACAGGGCCTTGGAGCTACTCACAGTTACCTGGTAAAACCTGGATGAAGTTACTCAGTATGACCTGGATAGGAATCTAGCAAAGGAGACTAAGGAGTTGTCGAGAGATAGGAAAACCAGGAGAGGGAGCAGTGTCAAGAAAACTTAGAGAAATTTGTTTATCAAGGAGAAGAGGATGGTGACAGAATGATGAGACTGGAAGCCAGGCTGCCTAGAGTTAAGAGGAGAGTGAAAGGAAAGGAAGTGGAGGCCTTAGATGTAGATGGTCTTCTCAAGAATGTTAGCCACAAAAGGAAGGAGAGCTATGGATGAAACAGGATGATTAAGTGAGGGTTTTATGAAGGAGATGTGGACATGTTTGTAGGCAGCAGGAAGGCAGCCAATGGATAGGAAGAAATTGAAAATGAGTCACCCAGAGAAAGAATATGGAGTCTGAATGCAGATTGAAGCATACTATTTTCTCTCTTTCTTTGTTCTTTTGTTTTGTTTCTTCTTTCCCATGGTTCCTCCCATTGGTTCTAATTCTTCTTTACAACATGACTAGTGTGAAAATATGTTTAATATGAATGTATATGTAGAGCCTCTATCAGATTGCACACTGTCTTGGAGAGAGGAGAAAATTTAAAACTCAAAATCTTACGGAAGTGAATATTGAAAACTACAAGTTAATAAATTAATTTTTAAAAAAAGAAAGTGAGAGAGTAGGGATGCTACAGGGAGCAATCTGTTGGTGAAGATGGGTTGGAATGTCTCACTTTTGCATGTAGAGAGATTGGCTTTTGCCAAGAGAAGGCCACCTTTTCATGTGAGATGGAGTCCAGGGGGTGTGGGAGATACCTAACATTTGAAAGGATCAGAAAAGGTCATATGTAGGAAGTGGCGCTTTAGATGAGTGAATAGAGCTAGAGATTCCAAGAGACAGAGAGAGGGAAGGAAGGAGAGCATTCCAGGCATTGGGACCAAGCCTATTGAAGACAGGTGATGGAATTGCACATACCAGGTCAGTTTGGCTGGACCACAGAGTGAAGGAAGGAGATAGGGAAGTACTTCAAAAGACTTATGAGAGTTTTAATTTATTCTAGAGGCCACAGGGACCACTAAAGCTTCTTCAACAAGGAGTGATACAATCAACTCTGCACCTTGGGATTCTCCATTTGGCAGCCATGTGAAAGGCGAATGGGAAAAGGGAGAGTGGATGCCTGGAGACCAATAAAGAGGCTCTGGCAGTAATCCAAAGGAGGGGTGGGAAGGCTTGAACTATGATGGTGACTTGTGTGAGTGGAGAGAAGGGGACAAATGCAATAGGATAGAAAGGACAACAGCTGGCTGGATTTGAGGGTGAGGGAGAAGGATGGTGGATCCAGGGGGAAGAGGATGAGTTCCCATTGGGACATTATAGGGAATGGTTTTTTTGGGGGGGGGTGGCTATAGGACATCCAAGGTGAGATCTCCAGGAGGTAGCTGGTGCCGAAGCTCAGGAGAGATGCATATGGAGGTTTGAGAGTCATTTCCACAAAGATGACAGTGGCTGACGAGGTCATGGAGAGAACTGTGTGTAGAGAAAAGGGCCCAGGACAGGATTCTGAAGGGTATAAGGGATGTATAAGGGATTAAAATTCGAGCCTCCATCTTTGTCTGATGAGTGTTCACCTTTTAAATTCCATTTTTTTCTGGGACCCCTGACTTTGGGTACCAGTTTCCGCTTTTCCGCCAGCCAGGCTTTGCTGGCTCGGTACAACGGCGTGGGACACCCCCACCCCCATCCCCACCCCCACCCCAGGACGAGAGTGTACAAGGTGCCACTGAGCGTTGGTGTGACCTTGGGCCTCAGTTCCTCATCTATAAAATGAGGGAGTTGGGCGAGATGGCTCCCTCCTCCAGCTCATTCCATTCACTTCTAATCTAGAGCAGTTTCGTGACTTTCCTCCACCTTCCACCCGACCCATCCTCGTGCGGCCACCAGAGGGCGCCTTCTGGGTGCCGGGACTGCTGGGTTCCCGTCGCTCCTGGGTGGGAAGCCCGGACACCTGGGTCTGGCCGCACCGGCCCGCAGAGGGCGCGCCGAGCCCTGCAGCATCCCTCTCCCCGCTTCACCCTCCCCAGGGGTGGGGGGGGGGGGTAGAGGTGGGGTGGTAGGCAGCCCGGGCCGGGCCCCGCCGGGGGCGGAGGCTACCTGGCTATAAAGCCCGGGAGAGCGCGCGGGCCGGCGCCGGCCAGGCAGGCAGCTCAGCGCACCGCACCGCGGAGCGCACACACACCGCCTCTGTGCTTGGAGATCCCCAGCACAGACCCAGACCTCCCGGGGCCCTGAGGTCAGGGAGTGCGGGGGGTGGGCTTGCCCGGAGCCGCCCCCCTGGGGGATGCTGGGCGCCGCCCCCTCCGTGAAGATGGAGGCGCACGAACTGAGCGAGTGGAGTTACTTTCCAGAGGCTTCAGAGGTGGGAGCCGGAGCCGTGGGGAGGCGGGGGCCGGAGCTAGGGGCAGGGACCGAGGGACCAGACACCGGGACAGCCCAGCCACAAGGAGCGGTCAGAGATCCTTCGCGGGGAGAGGTGCAAGGAAAGAGCAAGCATTTATTAAGTGCCTACAGTGTGCCAGGCACAGCGCTAAGCGCTTTACAAATGTTCTCTCATTTGGTCTTAGACAGCCGGGCTTAGAGATTTCGGGAGTGAAGTGGGTGGGGGTTCCTGGAGAGCGGAGTAATGGGGCTGAGGAAGCAGACACCAGAAACAAGGAAACTTCAGGGTTAGGGGGCTCAGAGATTAAGGATGGCAGACCTGAGGAAAGTAACATCCACAGAAGGGGCTGGGAGACAGGTAGAGATCAGAGCTGGCGGATGGTGGGAAGTTGTAGAGACAGCCGGGAGCAGAGATAGGGTCCATGTGTCTTCCATAACATAATGGTGCTTAGTGACCAGAGGCTCAGAGGCATCTCTCCTTCCCCCATCCCTGTCTGTTCTCAAGAACATATTCAGAACATCCTACTTAGGGGCAATAAGAGGGAAGTGGACAGCCCCAGTGGGGAGAGGAATCATCCTAGTCCAACCCAGCTCCCAATTCCGGCCTGCACAGACCAGTCTGGACATTCTTCCCAAAGTCTAACCCCTATCTTGCCTGCTTTCTTCCTGGAAAGGTCTGGCAGGTGGGGCATATTATTGGGTCCCTCAATTGGAGGGCATTGAGGGATGGGGAGAACCAGGGGCCTGGGGAGACCCAGACATGGGAGTCTATAACTTGCTTATGCTGCTTCTTGTGGTGGGTGAACCTGGACTCTTGATTCTCTCAGGTAGGGTAGTGAGATGTGAGGGAGGGGGTGGGATGGGGCTCTGGGTCTGGATGTCTTTATCGTTATCTCAGAAGCTGGGGTCTAGACAAAGTTTGGGGCCTGAGCTGCTCACCTTGAGAACCAACCTCACAGGCACAAGGTGCTCAGAAACCTGAGTTTCTGATCTAAAGGGTTTTAGTATGAGAAGGACTTACTTGGAGCCATGGAAAGCAGGTCTGCAAGGTTGGTGAAAGGGGAGGTTTGGGGTTTGAGACATCTGGATCAAGGGATACTGATTTCAAAACTTGATCATAGGAGGATGTTTAGACATATACGAGGAGTGGGACTCCTTGGATATGCCCAGCTTCCCAATTTAGGAGAGTGGCTTGGGAGGTAGGGAAAGAGGGCTGGGAGCCAGGATGCTGGGGTCTCCCTTCCCAAGGGAAGAGAAGGCTAAGGTGGTGTATGTGTGTGTATGTTGGGGGGGGTAATGCTGGAAAAGCTGAGACAAGCCCCAGGCAGGGATGGAGGGGGGTGAGCAGGAGGGTGGCTCCCAATGAAAGCCGGCTGTGTTATTGATTTTTTTCTTTCTGGGCGGCCCCTGTGGCTGGAGGGGGCGGCGGGTGCCCAACCTGAAGGAGGAGGACTCCCCCTTGGCCTTTGGTGGGAATATCCCAGCTTCTGATCCCTGCAGCCTGGCTCTCTTTTCCCAGGAATCCTAGGTTTTGAGGATCCCCACCAATCTGCTCCCTAAGACTCAGAGTTGGAACGTGGCTGGGAGCCTATGCGTAGTTCTACTCTCTCCAACTTGCTGAGTATGAGGGAGACAAGCTCCCTGATCCTTCTTCTCCAGCCGTCAGCAGTGGGGGAGGGGAACCCGGAATGGGACACTAGAGCCTCCCTCCCTGGAGCTCAGGGTGTTGAGGAGACTAGGTCTCTCTCCCTTTCCCTAGGAGTCAAAGTTAGCAAAGGGGCTGAGACAGGAAGCTTCCCATTCCTTCTCCCCTTCCCCTTCCCTTTCCCCTTCCCTTTCACCTTTCCCTCCCCCTTCTCTTTCCCCTTCCTCATTTTGGATCCTTAAAATTTCAAGAAATAGGCAAGGTGGTTTTGGGAATGGAGATTGAGGGGGGTGAGAAGTTTGGGGTAGATACCTTCTGAGGGTATGTAGTTTGAGGAGTAGCCATTTACATTGAATTGAGGGGATACTTCACAGAGTGACAAAATTGGGTAGACAGAGTTTGGGATACAGAGTTCAAGGGATAGATGCCACGTGTTAGGTGGTGTTTGGGGGGACACAGGCTGGGGGGGTACAAGTCCAAAGGGATACTGTCGGGGGTCCAGGGTTTGAGAATGGTCTCTAGGGTACTTTCCAAATCTGAATCCCATATCCTCCAAGGCAGTGATTATCCAAGTGTGGTCCAGGGACCCCTGAGGGTCTTCAAGATCCTTTCAGGAAATCTGGGTCCATGAGGTTAAAACCATTTTCATAATGCTACTAAGACCTCATTTTTAATATGGTAAATATTGATAGATAGATGTAACCCACATTAACAAAAGCTCTTTGGGAGGAGGTCCTCAATAATTTTTCAGAGTGTAAAGAGGTCTGGAGGCCAAAAAGTCTGAGAACCACTATTCCCAGGGATTTGTTTTTTGAGGGAAGGTTAATATTCTTGGAAAGATGTAATTTAGGGGAGACAGAGTTTTGAGGAAGCTATAGCTTGGGGAAACAGGGACCTGAGAAGGTCCTGCTGAGAGACAAAATTTGAGAAGACTTTATCACAGGATTATTCCCTATTATCATAGGGGCGTTACCTAGGAGGATATGCTTTGGGGGAGTCACAGTTTGGAGGGACAGAATTTAAGGAAGGATATATCTACTTGGCTATATCCTTGGTAGCTTGGAAGGATATCTCAACAGGGGACATAGATGAAGAGAAACAGAGAGCTATTTGGATCTCGGAGTTTCCCTTGCTGGGGAGCACAGAGTATAGAGAGCTGGTGTTATTTGGGGGACTCCACGTGGTTTGGTGGGTGATCACCATGGGTCCTTCCAGCTCTGATATTCTAAGGCCAGATGGATTGGTTTGGAGGCAGAGACACCATTGGGGGATATAGTTTGTGGGAGATGGGTCCCTTCTTTTTTGGAGGGACCACAGCTGGGGGAGACATGAAGATAAAGGAACACAATCAGAGGACTGTTTAGGGGAACAGAATTTGGTCAGTAGATGGAAACAATTGGGAGTATTTTGGGGGGACAGTTTGGGGATTTAGGGACTAAAAGAATTCTTCCGGGGGAGACAGTTTGATGGTGACAGACTTTGAAGGGATACTGTTTGAGGAAGCCACAGTTTGGGGGATACAGCCCCAGCAATACCATCTAGAGAATGCCCTTTGGAAAGAAGCACAAAGCTTAGAAGATCGTTTGGGGGGGACACACAGAATTTGAGGTAGTACTGTCAGTTTGGGGGACATAGTTTAAGGTAGACTATTGGAGGGGTCACTTGTTGAGAAGATACTATTGGAGGCATTGTCAGGGAGGATAGTTTTGGGGGAACAGAGCAGATATTATATGAGGAGGTATAATTTTGGATCTAGCTTTGGGGAGCTAATTTGGAGTATACCAAGGACCTAGAGAGAACATAATGTCCCAGGGGTGGGTGTGGGGGTAGAGGACAGCCACAGAAGGGACCTCAAAGACCACCTATTGAGTCTAAGCCTTGTCATCCATGGAGGACACAGTTTGTTACACAAAGCCTGGGCTCCCATTACGGGGAACCCTAAGAAGACCTGCCCTGGCGGGTGGGTGCAGGGAGAAGGGCTGTATCTGGCTCTTGGCTGCCTAGACTTGGCTGGGCTGGGCTCCGGACCGCCAGGCCAAGGTAGGGTAGGCCACACCTGGGCTCCAGCCGTGTGGCTCAGAGGGGGTGGGGATAGGGGCCCTTATCTGGCCCCTTATCGACCCAGGGACCCGCCCGAGCTGGACAAACACCCCCCACCCCCACTGCTTGCCCAGCATATGGGCCTCCCATTCTCAGAATAGAGCAGGTCAGAGTTGGGAGGTACCTTAGAACAGAAAATAGAGAATATCACACCAGGAAGGGAGCTTAGAACTTGTTATGTGAGATGTGAATGGGACCCTAGAACTGAGAGTGGGAGGGATTTTCTAGAATCAGAAGATCATAGATTTTAAAGCTGTAAGAGACCTTTAATAAGTCATCTAATTTCTTTCTCTTATTTATAGATGTGGAAACTGAGGCTGAGAGAAAGGTTAGGTGATTTGTGCAGCATCACACAGCTTTTAAACATCTGATGCAGGTTTCAAACTCAGGTCTTCCTGATTCTAAATCTAACAGTCTATTCCATTTACATTGTGACCAGAATATAGAATGCCAGGGCTGAGAGGACTCTTAGACCAAATCATGTCAGCTAAAATGGCCCTTAGAATGTAGAATGTTAGATAGAACACAGAAGGTCAGAGCTAGGAGGGACCTTAGAGCCCAGAATGTCAGGAAACATTTATAGACAGACCACTTAGTTCAATCTACCTGCCCATTTCACAGATGGGGAAACAGGTTGAGAGAGAGGAAAGGAGGTCACTTGAAGTTACAAAGTGAGTCCAGGACAGAACCAGGCCTCCCAAATCCTTGCCCAGGGCTCTTTCTACCAGACCAAGCTGGGGAAGAAAAGAGCAGGCAGGTCTTTGTTGAGTCACCCCAGCTCCAATGACCATGTACTGGCTAGAAATTGGGGTTGGGGGAATGGATCCTTGAGGAAAGTCTTCGTGTTTCCAAGAGTCACTAGTGTGCTTTGCATGGGAGAGCAGTATGGATCCTGGGGTGGGGGGGTGCAGAAACCTGGGGATAACTAACTGTATCCAAGGGCCATTATCATCAAGGCTCAACTATCAGTTTAGGGTGTAAGGGAATCTGGCTGAGATGAAAGGCTCATCCTTACCTGCCTAAGGGGCAGGAGCACCCAATTCTGGTACTCTAGTCTATTATAGGATGAGGCCGTGATCTGATGAAACCATTTCTTTGGTTCAAGAGTTGGAAAGTCCTTCCTAAGGGGCAACTGAGAGCCCCTTAGAGCAGAAAGGACTTGCCCAAGGTCACAAAGCATGATAGGGGCCAAGCCAATACTCTTATGGCTCTCTATACTATGTCACAGACACCTCTCAAGGTAGTGAGCTTTCTGACAATGGAAGGTATGAGATCTTGACCTGGAAGGCCCCATCCCAACAGTGTTTTACCAAGTTCAAGAGGAAAAGAGACTTGCTACCATGATAGAACACTTAGAACATAGACCATTAGCATGGAAAGGACCTTAGGTATCATCTATACCAGAAGTTCTGAACTTGGTGGTCTGTGGATCCCTAAAGGGCTTCATGGATAGATTTCAGGGGGTCCATAGGCTTGGATGGCTAAATAAAAAATCGTTCTTTCTTTTTACTCACCTCTAATTGAAATTTAGAATTTCCTTTAATTACTTAAGAACATGATTCCCATAAGGGGCCCATAGGTTTTACCAGACAGCCAAAGAGGCCTATGCTGAGGTGTGTTGGTAAATGTTTTACAACCAGCTTTCTAAAAAAAGAAAAAAAAACGAAACAAACCCCAAAATGCAGGACACACATTGAAGCTCTTTCTTTCTTTCTCTTCCTTCCTTCCTTTCTTTCTTTCTTTCTTTCTTTCTTTCTTTCTTTCTTTCTTTCTTTCTTTCTTTCTTTCTTCCTTCCTTCCTTCCTTCCTTCCTTCCTTCCTTCCTTTCTTTCTTTCTTTCTTTCTTTCTTTCTTTCTTTCTTTCTTTCTTTCTTTCTTTCTTTCTTTCTTCTTCTTCTTCTTCTTCTTCTTCTTCTTCTTCTCCTCCTCCTCCTCCTCCTCCTCCTCCTCCTCCTCCTCCTCCTCCTTCTCCTTCTCCTTCTCCTTCTCCTTCTCCTTCTCCTTGTTCTTCACCTGGCAATTGGGGTTAAGTGACTCGCCCGGAGTCACACAGCTAGTTAAGTGTCAAGCTCAGGGGTGGGGAACTTGTGGCCTTGAGGCCACATGTGACTGTCTAGGTCCTCAAGTGCAGCCCTTTGACTGAATCCAGACTTCACAGAACAAATCCCCTTAAATGAAAGGATTTGTTTTGTAAAACTTGGACTCAATCAAAAGACCGAACCCAAGGACCTAGAACGCAGGCCACAGGTTCCCCACCCCTGGTCAAGTGTCTGGGGCTAGATTTGAACTCAGGTCCTCCTGACTCCAGGGCAGGTGCTCTATCCACTGCCCCACCTCGCTGCCCTGAAGCTTGATCTTCATTACAATTTTCTCCATCACTTTCTTAAGTCTAGATAATCAAAAGAATAACCCAAATCCCGATTTGTAGCATTTTCTGATTCTGGAGTATAAATGCTCACACTGAAAACCTGATAATCAGCTCTTATAAGCCAGTTCAAGCCGGTTCCAGTATACTCTGGGGTCCATGACGCAAGAACCTCTGATCTAGACCAGTCTTTTTATCTTACAACTTATTTTAATCCAACCAACAATTATTAAATTCCTACTTTATGCCAGGCACTAGTTGCTGGGGAAACAAAGACAGAAACAAAACTGCCCCTGCCCTCACGGAGTTTACGTTCTACTGGGATGAAATACACACAAGTTTTTTCAATATGAAGTATATACAAGGCAATGCTAATTGATATAAAGAGCACTAACAGCTGAAAGGACCAATTCAACTCACTTCAGTCAACAATAATTAAGCACCTACTGTGTACCGGTTTTCTGGGAGTACAAAGATGAAAAATTCCTGACCTCAAGGAGCTTCCTGAAAAGGGTCTCCCATAGGAGACAGGATCTTCAGAGCAGTGGGAGAGAGCAGGGAAAGCCTTCTGGGCATGAGACATGAAATGCCAGTTACTGGGCACAGCTCCCTAGTACTAGAACAGAGAATTTGTGGAGGAGACCACAAGGAAATTAGATGGGAAAGGCAAGTGGGAGCCAGATGGTGGAGGGCTTTCAGTGCCAGGCTGAGGAATTTGTGTTTGATCCTGGAGGCAGTAGGGGACCACTGAAAGTTTGTGAGGATGACATCTGTGGGACCAGAGAGAATAGAGATGTTGTATGGGTGGAATCAGCAAGATCCGATGAGGAGTCAAAGAGAGCACCAAGGCTGCAAAACTAGGTCACTGAAACTGTACCCCGGTAGGGATAAGATGGGAAGCTGAGGCCCAGAGAGATGAAATGATTTGCACAAGGCCACACAGCTAACCACTGGCAGGGTCAGGATTCCCCCCTAAATCCTCTGATTGGGATGCCTTTGTCAGGACACAGCCCTTCCTGGGGATTCTTCCCATCCGTCCACTGCAGGTCAGGCGCCCCTCCAGGTGTGCACACATCGGTGCGCCTTTGTGACAGAAAAGAGAGAAACATTGCCCTCACCCATGTCAACCACTGGCCATGTCCCAGTGGGGTGAGGAAGGAAAAGGGGTGTCCTATAGGAGCCTGGGGTCAAGTATTAGCAGCCCTGGCCCAGCCACCTGGTCTGACTCAAGTCATTTCTCAGAGCCTTTTCTGTTAAAAAAAAGGGGAGGGGGGCGTTGACTAAGGTCCCTCCTAGCTCTAAATCCTTCACTCTTATGATTCTTCCCTCTCTGGGCCTCAGTTTCCCCTTCTGAAAAATGTTCTCTTAGGCTCATATAGAATATACGAGGTCCTTTCTGGTTCCAGACGTCTCCGGAACCCCAGACGGCTTATCAGATCACTGGGTTCATGCCTCTTCTTCCTCCTCCCTGTCCCAGCCCTCAGAGACAGGAGCAGGAAGAAGTTCCGGCCTGTGAGGAGGGTGGGTCGCCCTTCCCAGGGCCCTCCCCTAGGGCCCCACCCTGGGAGAAAGATCCGGCTCAGACCCGGACACCAGGGGTTCATCTCTCAGCCCTGGGGCGTGAGAAAGCCTAGAGGATTAGGGGAGCGGGGTGGTTCAAGGATAGATGGGGCAGTACTCCTGGTCCGACCTCACCTGGAATGGGGTGGAGACAGGCAGAGTCCTAAAGCTGTTTTAATGTGGAATAGATGGTGAATTGGGGGTCTGGAGGACGAGAGCTTGGGAACTTGGCCCCCTCTTACCCTTACCCTTCCACCTCAGCATTCCAAAGCACGGAGCGTTCTGGCCGCTCTCCCTTCTGCACCCCTTCCCGCCCCCACCACCTTGGAATCATCGCTACTACTCCGTCCTGGATTTGGGAGCCCAGAGCCTTCGCAGCTGAAACATCCAACCCTTGCAACCTCAGACTCTCTCCGAATCTTCCAAGGGGAAAGGGGAGGATGAGAGAAATAGACAAGGGATGACAGACAGGCAGAGGGAGAAGAGACAGACAAAGAGAATAATCGAGAGATGGGGAGAGACAGAAGCAGGAGGAAAACAGAGACGGATGGAGTGGCTCAGGCACAGAAACAGTGCAGACAGATATATGGAGTGAGAGAGGGAGACCAGGAGAAAGGGAGAGGCCAGGAAGGACAGAGGGGGAAGTATCACAGAATCTCTCCCAGCTTTGGAAATTCCATCTAAACAGAGACAGTGGGTGAGAAAGAAACAGGAGAGAACTGGGAGAGACAGATGCACATAGAGACAGAGAGAATCTTCCAATCTTTTCCTGGCTAGGTGGGGGAGAGTGCCCTGCTCTTTGCTCACTGTAAGCCTTTCCTTCTGTTCCTTGTTCCTCTGCAGGTCTACCCACCAGTGACACCGATGAGCACAATGACCCCACTCAACTCCTACATGACCCTGAGCCCCCTGAGCCCCCCATACCCACCTCCTGGCCTCCCAGCCTCACCCCTTCCAGCTGGCCCCCTGGCCCCAACAGCTCCCCCGGCTCCTCTGGGACCTCCATTCCCAGCTCTGGGACCCAGTGGGGGCAGTGGAGGGAGCCCTGGGTATGCTGGCCCAGGACCTGTGTTGGGTCGGCCGAAGGAGGCCCCGAAGGGCAGTTACCGCCGTCCTCTGGCCCATGCCAAACCCCCATACTCCTACATCTCTCTTATCACCATGGCTATCCAGCAGGCCCCTGGCAAGATGCTGACCCTGAATGAGATTTATCAGTGGATCATGGACCTGTTTCCTTACTACCGGGAGAACCAGCAGCGATGGCAGAACTCCATCCGCCACTCACTGTCCTTCAATGATTGCTTTGTCAAGGTGGCTCGATCCCCGGACAAGCCTGGCAAAGGCTCTTACTGGGCCCTCCACCCAGGTTCCGGCAACATGTTTGAGAATGGTTGCTATCTCCGGCGGCAGAAACGCTTCAAGCTGGAGGAGAAAGTCAAGAAAGCTGATGGTGGGGGCGGAGGGTCAGGTGGCCGGGGAGCCGGAGCTGCCTCAGCTTCCTTGTCTTCCTCACCACCTCCACCACCTGGGCCCCCTCCTCCAGAGGCAGAGGCCCCAGGTGGGGGGGAAGGAACAGCAGCGACCCTGAACTGCAGCTCCCCCCCACCCTCCGGGGGGCCCTATTTCCCTGGCTTGGAGCTCCCCAGTGAGCTGAAGTTGGATGTTCCCTATAACTTCAACCACCCCTTCTCTATTAGTAACCTGATGTCGGAGCAGGCAGCGCCAACTCCATTGCCACAGGCAGCTCCCAAGCTGGACGTGGGTTTCCCTGGCTATGGGGCAGAGGGTGGGGGTGGACTTGGTGAGGCTGGTGTCTACTACCAGGGCCTGTATACCCGCTCTCTGCTCAACGCGTCCTAGCCATAGGGGAGTAGCCAGTGGAGTGGAGAGAAAGGGGTGGGCCTGGGATGGTAAGGTGAGGTTGTCATCTATGGGGACAGGCATGGCTCCTGTGTCTGTTGGAATGGATTGCTGTCTTGGTTGGCTGCTGGCTGCCATTTTGGTTGGCATTCTCCTATTGGTCATCATGATGGCTCTCATCCTTTCTTTCTGGCCACCATTTTAGTCAGTGTCTTGGCTTATCCCCTCAGTCATCACATTGGCTGCCATTTTCCCCTCCATGTTACAATATTCTAATTGGGATTTGGTTGAAGAGATTGTATGGGGGGGGTCAGTTTGAGCTGCTCCCTTAACTGGGTGGCCCAGTGCAGCGAGGGGACTCTGTCCAAGAAGGGACTACCCCTTCTCAGTGGCTTTTGGGCTTGGACATTAAAGCTTTTCTCTCCCCTCTCAGTCTGCATCCCAGCTGCTTCTGTTCATCTGCGTCAGGATGGGAAGGAACCCTGAGGGTCCCTCTCTCCCCCAGAGCTGTGGCCATTGGTGAGAGAGGGCAGATACCGGGTACTCTTCTCCTTGTGTTCTTTGTCGATGGAATTCATCATCCCTCTAATCTTCCTGACCCCAAATAGCGATGGTGATGACAATGATAACACAAAGGTGGGATTTAAAGGTGGGAAGGGACCTCAGAGAGCCTAGAACCCAACCTTCTCATTTTATGGGTGAGGCCCAGGGTCACCCAATTAATAAGTGACTTAACTGGAATTTGAGCTCAGGTCCACAGACTCAAGATGTAGTTGAAAGAATTCTGAATTTGAATCCCAGCATTACTACCTACATTAGTGTAACCTTGGGGACATCGCTTCCTCTTTCTCCAAGCCTCAGTTCCCCCATTTGTAAAATGAGGGGGTCAGGTCTCTTCCAGTTTTCATTCTGGGCTCTGGCAATTCTATGGCTTCAAATCTGGGGTGCTCTCCACTCTACCATCTACCTGAGGACTCCCATTTATTAAGTTATGGGAAGTTTGTAAAAAGCCTTTCTCTGGGAGTGCTAGATGCCTGGGTCCTCCAGTCAGGCCCTCCATGCTGGAGCTGGGCAGGGGGTGGGGAAGGCAGACATGGGCCTGACCTTTGCTCCCGACCTTCCCCCACTGGTGTCCCTGACCCCAGAACAGTTTGTTCACCAGAGCTGCCCTGCCAGTCTGGCCCAGGAAAGAGGGAGGGGAGGCAGTTTCTCCACCTCAGGACCCTTCCCCCGCCCCAATCCACATTTGGAGGGTCCCCAACCTTGCCTCTGCTGGAGAAGAGCCAAATCATGCCTGGGGGATGAGTTTCCTTCGGTCCATCTGTTTGGAGAAAACATGGCCTTGGGGCCTGGAGTCTCCCCTTTCCTCTACTCCCTCCCCAGCTATCTTTTCTCTGCATATATTGTCCCCATCACTCTGCCTCTTTCTCCAGATCTTTGCCCCTGTCTCCAGATTTCTGCTTTTCTGTTTCTGGGTTTCTGTCTCCCTGTTACTGTCTTTTTCCACTATAACTGTCTCTTTTCACCTGTTTTTAAAACTACATTTTGTAGATTTCTTTCCCTGTGTCCCATGCTCCTTTGTCTCAGTCCCTGTAGCTTAGTCCGTGTGTGTACACACACATACCGGCTTTTCCCCTGTGCTCTCCGTGTGTCTGTTTCTGTTTCTGCCTAGCTTTCCTCCTCTTAGAGGAAGAGACAGTGAGAGAGGGACAGCTCCATTCTGTCTATTTCTCTTCTCTGACCCTCTGGCTCTCCCGGTGTGTTTGTGGTCCCTGCCCCCTTCTGTGGGCTCCTGTTTTCCCAGCCCTGCCTCCGTCCCTCCAGAGCCCTGGATCCTCATTCCTCCCCCACCCCACCCCCCTTCCTTCCCGCCTCCCAGTCCGTGCCTGGCTCCCTGTCTGTCCCTCTGTCCTCCGGAGCCCGCCCGGGGAATTCCTCCGGCTTCCTGGAAAAAACAACTGGGAGCAGCAGCAGACAGGGGCTCAGTCTCTCCCTGGGCTCCCTCCCCCCCTCCGCGGACCTCGGGGTCTCTCCCGGAGCGAGCGGGCCAGGGGCCAGGCGGGGCCGGGGCTGAGGCCGGAGGCTGCGGTTTAGCCGCTCCCCAGAGGCCCCCGGATCTGGCCCCCACCCCGGCCAACAGCCCAAATATTATTCCACGCGAGCGAGCTAGGGAGCCGCCGCTGCAGCCTCCAGCTGAAAAGAGTCTTTTTCATCCTCCTCCTCGGGGCGGGGGAGGGGGGAGCGGAGGAAGAAGCCTGGGCTGGAAGTGGGGGCCCAACCCAGCTCTGGCCCGGACACCCCCCGGGGACTCACTGGGGATTCCAAGACTCCCCAGCCCTGCCCCGGGGTTCGGCTCCAGGATCCAGAGGGCTGCGGCCCAGCGGAGTGTTAGCTGGGGTCTCCGTGGCCCAGGGGAGGCTGGCTGGGGGCTGGGTGTCTGGCTGGACTTGGCCGGCCTGGCGTGCCATCCCCCACCCGCCCAGAGGCCCACGCCCAAAGCGGAAAAGTACACTGGCCAGGGACCCAGGGGGACACCGGGACACACGGATGCCTGGCCACACAGAGTCGAGGACAAGGAGATGCAGTTTGTATTTCAGGTGTACACGTTCAGTTGCAGTCAGCCAAGGGTATAAAAGGACGACTGTGCCCAGAGAACACCTCTGTCCTGGAGCCTGGAGGAGGGATCACCGGTGGAGGGCAGGAAGGGACCTTAGAGTTCATCCAGGCCAAGCCCCGGTGGGGAAACTGAGGCCTGGAGAAAGGGAAGGACCAGGTCAAGGTCTCACATCAACTGTCAGTAGCAGAACTCCGGCTTCTAGCCACCAAATCTCCATTTTATGTAGGAAGAGGTGTGTCTCTGGCAGTACCCCCCCCATCTTTCTGTTCCCAATCCCTGCCCCAACCTTTTCTCTCAAGCCTGCCCTCCATGGGACATGTGGAAGCCTCCTGGCCCCCTTTCTCCTCTCCCCTTGATCCCCTCAGCTGGCTCCCTGGGGAGAATTTGGGGACTCCCAAACTAGACCGGGGAGTCTCCCCACCTTCATCAAGCCCTCTCCCCCTCTCCTCAGCCCTCTTGGATTCTATCTCGGTGTCTTCAGATTCTCTTGCCTGCCCAGATTCTCCCCTCAGGGCTGGTCTCGCTGTCTCCCTCCTCACTACCCTGAGGGATGGGGTCCCCAGCCCACCTAGCCTCCTCTAGCCTCTCCTCCCCTCCACACCCCTCCCACAAGTTCTGGGCCGGGTATATATATCTGTGGCCGGCGGCGGGAGCCTGGGCAAACACTGGGGCCTTTGTATCCATTTCTCCTCTTCTGCCCCATCCAGCCCGGCCTCTCCCTCCCTCTCCTTTCGGCCCTCCCTTCTTCCCTCCCAGCACAGAGACGTTCCTGTGGGGGCTGCCAGCTTCCTGTCCCCCCTCCTGTTGGCCAGAGGTGTGAGCCCCTCGGTGAAAGGCCCAGGTGGCCAGGGGCCCCCGGAACAGGCCCTGGCCCAGCCACCAGCTACCCACCAGGAGGACAGACTGGGTGGAGGCTGGCAGGGGGTGTGTGTGGAGGTTTTCCAATCCTGATGGAATTTTTTTTTCCCTGAGGGAGGCA
Source organism: Phalanger gymnotis (assembly GCA_028646595.1). NCBI lineage: Eukaryota > Metazoa > Chordata > Mammalia > Diprotodontia > Phalangeridae > Phalanger > Phalanger gymnotis. The sequence continues at coordinate 787,730,351 of CM053622.1, forward strand.
GGGTCCCCAAGAATCCTTTGCCTGGCCTGGGCCCCTGCCTCTCTGGCACCTCTCTCTGGGCCGTCTCCCTTTTTTTTTTTTGCCATTTCTCTGCTTTTGCGTCTCTGTCTCGGTGGCCCAGGTATTGGCACTTCCTTTTCCGCCTGCCAAGCTGGCTCCTAGTGTCTCTGTTCTGAGCTCTGTCCCTATCTCAGCATCTCTGTCTCCCTCTCCCTCATCCTGACTCACTCATTCACTTGACAAACATTCATTTACACCCACTTTGGCAGGCTGATGGGGCAGAATGGTGGGACAGGTTGGTAGGGCAGGCTCCTGGGCAGGCTAATGCCGGCAGGCTGGTGAGACAGCCGGGTGGGCAGGCTAATGGGGCAGACTGCGGGGCAGGCTGATGGGACAGCCTGGTGGGTAGGCTAATGGGGGCAGGCTTGTGGGCAGGCTGGTGAGCAGGCTGGGGGGCAGGCTGAGGGGGGGGCACAGGACAGGAGTCCTGGTTCAAGGTGTTGTAAAGGCTGACCTCTCAGTCTCTGCTTTAAAGGAGGTATAAGAAATTTCCTCTCTGCCCATGTGCATTATGTGTGTCTTTCTGACTCTGTCTTTCCATCCCTTTGAATTTCTGGGTCTCTAACTCTTCCGTCTCTCCCAGTCTCCCCCTGCCCAGGGTTGGTTAATGGATAACAAGGCTGGGGGCTCTATCTGAACACACATCTGGTGAGTTCTCTAGAAGGAGAAGGGATAGTGTGACCCCCCCCCCTCCAGCAGGACAGCTGTTCTTAAAGGGGCAGGGTCTGCTTGTCCTCTTCTCTCCAGATCTGGTATCTCAGGCCTCAGAGCCTCACCATCCTTCTCTAATCCCAGAAGGTTTAGAAACTCAAATCTCCTTTTCAGTCCCCCCACCCCAGACTGCTCTCTCCTCCTTCCTTTAGCCTTATCGGCTGTGCCTGTTTGTCCAGGGGGCGGGTTTCCCAGCCCAGTGCCCTGGCACCTGGGCTACATACAGTGCCAGGGGCCCAAACTCTTGGGTGTCCCCAAACTGAGGGCCTGGACACCTAGAGACTGGGGATGGGAGTGGGGAGTTGGCTGCCTGGGGTTAGATTTGGGGGATTGGATGGATTCTGACAACCTGAGGAATGGGACCCCTGGGTTTAGGGGGATTGGATGCCTGGGTTCCTTGGGAATTTTTATTTTTTAAGGGGGGAAGAGCTAGAATGCAGGACAGACAGAATATCTGATGCCTGTAGACCAGAGAGACTAAAGTGCTTGGTGACTAGGGCTATTGGACCCTCAGTGGTCCCTAGATGGGACTTAGATTCCAAGGTACTCCATGGGAAGGGGACCATGTCTAGGGCCCTAGGAAGCTGGGAGGCAGGATTCCTAGCAGGGGCCTCAGGGAAGTGAGATCTAACTTCCCGGAGGAGTGGAGACCAGGACATTGGGGTGGGGCTGGGGGGGGGACAACACTGAAGGGTGTGTGTATGTGGGGGGGTGTGTGTGATACACTGAGACCATTCCTGCCTGTAACTTGATTTTTCTGTTTCTCTAAGTGTTCTCCTGTTCTTGCTGTGCTGAAATCTCTATCTCCTTCCAAATGGGTGCCTAAGACAGCTGGGGGAGGGGTGGTGGTGTCCCATCTTTAACCCCTTGTCTACCACCAGATTGGGTGGCTCCGCCTCACCTGTCCCCCCCACCCCCTCTCCCTGCCCGCCTCTGTGACGTCATAAGCAGGAAGTCCTGGTTAATTATTAGTTCCTTGGGGCAGGTGCGGGACAAGGCCGTGAAGATAAGAAGCTGGTGGCTGGGAGCCTGGCCCAGCCCACCCCTGGGTGTCCCCCTCCCCCACTTCGGGAAGTACCCCTTTCCCTTTTATCTTCTCCCGCCCAAGGGGCAGAGAACCCAAGCTCCTAAAACAGTAGTAGCCAGCGGCTTCCTGTCCTACTGACTTGTTAGCTTACCTTGAGCTAGCCCTGGTCCTCCCTGGCCTCAGTTTCCCCATCTGTGAAATGAGGGGGCTATTTTTGAGGTCTCTTTCGCTTATGTAGTCCTGTCCCCTCCCCCTTTTCAGGAATCCTTTCCGGATTAACCCTTGCTTGACGTGTTGCAAGGCAGAAGTACTCCCTGAAGGTTGAGGTGTTCCTGTAAGGCAGGAATCGTGTTAGCTAGGTACAAGGGGAAGCCGGTGTCTCAGCCTTCCATCCAGGTCAGGGGCTCAGGGGCAGGAAGCTTGAATCCCTAGAGACTGGGAGACGGAAAGTCTGGGTTTGTCCCATAGTCATGCTGGCAGATGGAACGTGAAGGTCCACAGAGTAGGCAGTGTCTGAGCTACGAAAAGATATTCCCAGGGGTTGGGAGTCTGGGTGCCTGAAGGGGTTCCCATCTCCATGGAGTTCAGGGGGAAAGATGTTCCCTGACCCCCAACCCCACTCCCGGAGAACTGGAGCCTGTGTCCCTTGGGGACCAGAGGAAAGGACACCCGGCTTCTTGGGAGGCTTGAGTCCCGCAGTGACTCTTTCGGAGTGCCCATCTTTATAGAGCTCAGGGTTAAAGACATTCCCTGCTCTCCATCCCCGCCCCTTGAGAACTGGAGCCTACGTCCTTTGGAGACTAGAGGAAAGGCCACCCCGCTTCCCTGGAGGCTGGAGTCCCGCGATGCCTCTTTCGGGGTACACGTGGCTCTCGAGCGCCACCTGGCGGTCTCAGGCTGAACTATTGGGGGGGGGGGAAGGAAGGGAGCAAGAGTTGAGAAGGGACCATAGGACCACAGATGGAACAATGGATCATTTGGTCTAACCTAGGGGTGGGGAAACCGTCCCTCGTCCAATCCTTCCACTTTATGGTGTGTGTGTGTGTGTGTGTGTGTGTGTGTGTGTGTATTTGATTTTCAGGGGAGTTAAATACAGTGACGTGGTGAGAATCTGGAAAGGTCTTTTGAAAGAGTGCATTTGAGCAGAGCCTTAAAGAAATGAAAGAGAAGAGCCCCAGTATCTCAGGCCTTGGGGTGGGCGTGGGGGGTAGCTTATGCCTTAAAGACAGGGAGGCTGGAGATAACAGGATATCCAGTACAGGAAAGATCAAGGAAGCCCAATTGGCCAGAAGGGAGAGGACAAGGCCACAACACTCAGAAGACAGGCTGTCAAGGAGGGCTTTGGATGCTAAGCAGAGGGTTCTCCACTTCAGCTAAGGGCACCTGGGAGCCATTGAAGCTTCTTGAAATCCTTCCTGTTCAGCCTTGTGCTTTAGGCATAGCAGCTGGGCAAGAGTGAGGCAGACTGGCTGGCTGAAGAGGGGAGAAGCAAATGCAATGACTGCTTAGAAGGCTACTGAAATCAGGGAGAGGTGATGAGGCCCGGAGGAGGGTGGTTGTGGTCTGAGTGGAGCAAAGATGTTACACCTTACCAAGAGTGAATGGGCAAGACCCGATGACTGGTCCTGATAAAAGTGATAATGAATAATCAACAAAATGTGGTAATAAAAGTGAAAGAGCTGATGAAAATTCTTGGTTTGCTAGAAAAACGGCAGAGACCCTTAACAGTCAGGGAATTGGGGAGTTGGTTTAGCAAGGGTCATCAAACTAATCGGCCTGAGGATCAAATCCTCCCTAAATCTGTATAGTGTTTTAAAAATATGATCTCACTTGAACTCACAAGTTTGGGAGACAGGCACTATTATCATCATCCCTACTTTACAGTTGAAGAAACTGAGGCAAAAAGGTTAAATGACTTGCTAGGAAGCTTCCCAGTTCGGATTTGAATTCAGCTCTTCCTGACTTGTGCCACATAGTTGTCTCTGAATGCCAAGCTTTGTTTTGGATGCATCTGTAAGACACTTTGGGGACATCGTGAACAGCAGTCGATTGTGAATACAGGCCTGGCAGAGTGTAGGGGAGGAAAGCTGGGGACAGAGATGCTTGGTGAATCCCGACAGGGACGGGGAGATGAGTAAGGGGGATAGGGGATGGCCCAGGATACTGCAGTACACCTACACCGAGGAAGTGTGTCATAGACAAGAGGCGATGATGATCCCGGCAAAAGAGAAAGGTTTTGCCTCGGGCTGGGCAGCGTTAGTGGCAGAATTCCTTTGGGAATCCTGGGGCTACTTCCATTACTCTACCAGCCATGGCAGAGCTAGGGAGGGATGAGATGGAGAAAAGGGCTGGGGTCAAGAGGGAAAGCCAAGACTGAGTACTGTATGTGGCTCATTTGATCCTCACAATTACCCTGGGAAGTGGGTGCTCATATCATCACCCCTATTTTAAAGATGGGGAAACTAAGGCAAACAGAGGTGAACTGACTTACCTGGAGTACACGGCCAGCAAGCGTCTGAGGTCAAATTTGAACTCAACTTCCTGACTCCAGGCCCAGCACTCCATCTACCACACTACCAGCTGTCCCATTTACTGGTGGAATTTTAGAAACCAGCTAGACCAGGAGTGCCCAGATATTTCCCAATTCCATAACCCTTGGCTTTCAGCAAGCCTTCCCATATCCCCTAAGTATTTGTTTATTGTGTCCAATTCTTGGACCATACTGTCCATGGGGTTTTCTTGGTAAAGATAACAGAGTGGTTTGCCATGTTACACATGAGGAAACTGAGGCAAACAGGGTTAAGTGACTTGCCCAGAGTCACACAGCTAGTAAGCATCTGAAGCTGGATTTGAACTCAGGTCTTCTGACTCCAGGCCTGAGGCTCTAACAGCTGAGTCACCCAGGCTTATTAAATATAAAAGGTTGTAAATTTGAGCTTTTCTTGCATACCTAAGAACTTCAGTAATGAACTGCTATAGGATGACATAGCTATTTGCCAAATATTCCCCGTAATCCCTGTCTGACCAGCTTCTTGTACTGCCTGGAAGTAAGCATGCCCTACCTTGGGAAACTTCTCTGCACTGCAGAAAGTAGGAAGAGAACTTTTTCTTAGCCATCAGTGAGCCAGAGGCACAGTTGGGATTTCAAGCTCCGGTCCTCAGTGGTGGAAAGGCCTTTTCCATCTAGCACAGAGCCAGGCCCTTGTGTCACAGATGAGATCATTAGGGCAGCCGGCTTATTTTTCAGAGCGCTCAGGATGTGTGTGACTCTCCCTCCCAAGGAGGGACCTTGGGATCTTAAAGATGAGAAGCCTAATCTCCAGAGGAGGACCTGGTGAGCCAGGGTCAGAGGCAAGGTCTGACCCTAACTCCACATCAGGTCTTCTGGAGTTCCTGGGACTAAGGGGTAAGATGGCTCAGCCCCTTAGCGAGACATCTGGAATAGGACTGAAAAAGACAATAATGGGGAGACGCAAAGAGGACTCAGGACCACTGGGAAAAAACCCCAAACTTTGCTTTATTGAAGGAGGATCCCCTGCCCCCCAAAAAGGAGTTTCTTAATCCAGGTGTTCTTTCTGAAAGGGCAGACTGGGGCCCTTTCCCCCTCCCCGTTACAAGCAGCAGAAAAGCCAAGCACTAGAAGTGGGGGAAGGGGACTAACTATGACACCCTGTGGGGGTGGGGGAGTCACAGGCTTGAAAACTACCCCTCCCCCCCAAAGCACTGAGGGCCCCGGCAAGGGAAATCTATGGCTCCATCCACATCTTTCCCCCGAAAGATTGTGAGCTGACTTCCTAGAGTGCTGGATTGGGTGGAGGCCCCCACCAGATAAGACCAGTGCTCTGCTAGCATCGACCCCATATCCCCTTGGATTTGGGGAAAGACTCGAGGAAGGGTGGGGGCCCAGGTGCCTATGGGGAGGTCTTCCTCGAATGTCTCCCATTTCCCCCCCCTTTCCCCTCCCCCCCAAGGAAGCTCCTGAGGAAGGGCAGGACCCAGGAACTGAGGGCTTCAATGCTGACCTGAAAACCATCATATTACACACACACTCCCAACCCCAGGGGAGAGGGCGTTGGCTGTTTCAGAAAGCTTTATCCAAAAGCACGGTGCCCAGCTTTGGGATTCACCCCTGGACCCATCAGACTCAGAGGTCAACTGTTCTGGGGAAGCTCTGTACGGAGTCAGAACCCGAGCATCCGGTGTCCTGGATGCTGGGCTTTGGAGGTGTGCTTGAACTGGTCTCCCCTGGAACCAGAGGTGACCATTCCCAGGAAGCGCTAATGAATGGCAAGGACCCACAGTACGTCCACGGTCCCAGCTCTGGGGTTTGGGCTGTCTTTAAATCCAGCTCTCTGCTTGGAATTGGAGGCAATGGTTCCAGAGTCTTTTTGTGGTTGCCGTTGTTTTGTCTAAGGTCGGGGTCCCAGACATCTCTGGGCTCAGCTCTTGAGCTTTAGAGCCCCATGAAATCCAGGGGCCAGGTCCCTCAGCTCTGAGCTTTGGGACAGCCCTAGAACTCATCCCTTCTCAAACAGTAGGCACCCACTGCAAAGAAGCTCGGTGTGGAGATGGAACCTATGCATCAAAGGGCCAGTTTTGAGGGCTCTGGAATGTTCCTGGTTCCATCTCCCACTGGAAATTGGGGGGAAGCAGTTCCAGAGAGTTTTGTCCAAGGGCAAGTACCCAGACACCTGGGTCTCCAGCTCTGGATTTTGGGGATGCTCTGGCCCCATCTTCCCCCCCAAATCTGGGGTGGCTGTTCTGGGAAAGCAGAGCCTGGGGCCTGGGAACCAGGAGTTTGGCAGGGCTCAGCTAAGAGCTCTGGGGGTGTCCTCGAGGCTGTTTCCCCCCAGAATTAGCTCTAGGAAAGCTCAGTCTGTGGGTAAGGGAAGGGTGTGGGGGCAGGGGCCGCTCAGAGGGAATAATTTAGCTGCAGGGTCCAGGATCCCAGAAACCTGGGGCCTAGGAAGGGATGTGGGAAGGAGGGAGGGCCAAGCTTAGGGATCCCGCTCCTTCTTCACTTTGATGTCACCTGCCAGGATGGTGGCAATCTCACCCTGCATGAAGGCCCAGGGCACACTGGACCCCACTAGTGGGCACTTGTCCCCACTGGGGCAATAGACCTCACCAGCAGGGCCCATGGTCTTGATAAACTCCCTCGAACAGGGGAAGCAAAATTTGTGGCCGGGCACCGAAGGGCACTGGACAAAGTGGGTGTCCTCCAGCCTTTCCCGGCACAGAGTGCAGCACAGGGGAGCCCCAGCCCCACTGGTCCCACCGCCTGCCCCAGCCACTCCACCACTCCCAGATTCCCCCTCTGCCTCTCCATTCCGGGCTACTAGCCTCTGAGGAGCAGCTGGGGATGAGCCTGCTGGGCTGGCCCCTCCAGCCCTCCCAGGACCTCCGCCACCTCCCTCCTTGGGTGACTGACCCAGCCCCTCAGCCACCGTCTTCAGGGCTGCGATGGGTGAAGGAGCCCCAGCTGCTGCTACCGTGGGCTCACCCGCATAAGGGGCTGCTCCCCAATGGCGCTGCTGCTGCTGCTGCTGCTGCTGCTGATGTTCCTCACTGGTCAGCTTCCCAGCTGCCTCCCCCTCCGGCTCGGGTGAGGCTTTGCGCCTCCTGGGGACCGGGCCGGGGGTCCTTGCTGGTCGAGCAGCGGCACCATCGGGGGACTGCAGAGGCAGGGCCTCGGCAGGAGCCGGCTCCCGAAAGGTGCGCACCCCGTCGGTGAGGAGCTCGGCCAACTGTCGCCACTCGCCAGAGCCGTGCCGTTTCTCATACTCCAGGTACTTGAAGCCCGATGAGGCCAGAGCTTTGCCTGGCTCCCGGAGGGCATCGTGGAACATCTGGCGGGCCACTGCCAGGACGCCGGCATAGACATTCCCAGAGCCACAAGGGTATTCGGTAAAGAGCTTTAGCTCGAACTCATAGCCTGGGGGGCGGGCAGTAGCGTCAAAAGCAAACACTCGCCCCACCAGCCCATGGTCCTTCTTGAATCGGACATTGAAGGGGGCACAGGCTGAAAGCGCCAGCAGCTGGTCCCGAACAGCCTTGGGCCGCCCATGCCATTCCTCGGCTCGGCCACGCATGGCCTCATTCAGCTCTGCCAGGCAGTCTGCTGCCCTCGGAGGCTGGCTGCCCACAACGCCCCCCGCACCAACCCCGGCCACGGCCTTCTCCTTCTCAAAATCGGCTCCAAAGCTTGGGCGGGCCCCCAGTGCCATCCCCCGGCCACCCAGCCCGGACACGGCAGCTGCTAGCAGCCCAGGAGAGACCAAGCCAGGCATGGCCCCCAGCAGAGCTCTCCGAGCCCCATCTGCTTCCCCATTGGCCAGCCGGGCCCCTATCCCGAAGTCCAGGGTGGCCGGGGCCAGGGGCATGCGGGAGGTCTGCCCGGAGGAGGCTGCAGCAGTGGCGATGGAAGACGAAGACGAGGACGACGAGGACGACGACGCCCGATCGTAGCGGTCAGGGGGCTGGGTCCCCACGGCCTCCTTGCCGGTGCTGGAGGGGGGCTTGAGCGCGGGGGGTCCAGGGGAACGGCCCTCGGGCAGAGAGTGGCTGCGCTTGAGCTGTCTGGCCGCCTCGATGAGCAGCTCGATGCGGTCCGCGCCCTCGAAGTTCACGCACCCCCGGCACACGGCCTCGCTGAAGTCCCACACCATGGCCCACGGCATCTTGGGCAGGTCGCACAGGTAGCACCACTGGCGCCGCGACGCTTGCACGGACGCCATGGCGTCCGCGGCTCAGGCCGAAGGCCGGCCGGGCCTGGACACCGGAGGCTGGGCTCCGTCCCTCCCGCGGCCGGCCGCCCCGCGGTCCCGCCTTCCCTCCCTCGCGCAGAGCTGCGCAGCTTCTAGGAGGGGGCGCTCCCGTGCTCGACGTCCGGCCGCAGGGCCCGCCCCGCCCCGCCGCGCTCTGCTCCCCTCCGCGGGCAGGCTCGGCGGCTCCGGGCCGCGCTGGTTTGGGCCCCGCGCACGCAGCTTCCCGTGCCTGGCCCGGGCCTCGCCGCGACACCGCCCCTGCCCAACGCTGCGGCCAGCCGTGGCCGTCGCAGTGCTCTCTCTCCGCTGCCGCGGCCGCCCGCCTTCCTCTAGCCCAGCAGCCGCCTCGCAGGGAAACTTACATAACGCACGCGGGCAAAGCCTTCTGGGGGATGTAGTCTCTTCGGAGGCCAGCCGGGAACGGGCGGAGGGAGAGGGCCGCAGAGCGGGGCATAGCAGAGCGGGACAGGGCAGCGCAGAGCGGGGCAGCCCTTGCTGCTTACTGGCCACGCTGCCCGCTGGACTACTTGCTGGGCCTGGGGGAGGCAGGAGGGCAGTTTGACCTGCCGGCGCGTGGCCCCAGATGGGGCACTGAATGGTAGAATGGTCGCAAACCATTTGAACGAAATAGGGAAGGGCGGGCGGGCGCGGGGTGGGGGTGGGGTGGTCGTCGGTGGTGCTAGGATTTAAAGCTAAAAGCCCCTTGGTCCTCGTGGAAGCCAGCTCTCTTCGTTTTCCAGAAGGGGAGCCCAGACTGAAGAAGGGACATGAATCACCCCAAAGTGTCCCTCCTGACCCTGGAGGCACTCAGAAAGGCATGGTGTCTGGAAAAGGAGGCCAGACGGGGAGGCCGGACACCATGGACTAAGGCTGGGCTGCATTCCTAGAGCAAGTACCTCCCCGTTCTGCCTCCGTGTCCCTCTCTGTACGGTGATGGGGCGGAGTAGGCGAGAGGCTGGCCTTAAAAGCGGAGATCTGGAACTGGAAGGGACGTCGGAGATCACTTAACTCTCTCATTTTACAGATGGGGAAATGGAGGCCCAAGGAGGGTGCATGCCTGCCTAAGGTCAAGCAGAGGCAGGGTTTGAAACCAGATGTTTAAATGTCCTTTCCAGTCTTGACTTTCTATCATCCTTTGGGTCCGTGGGGTGGGGAAGGACCAGGCCCGTGCATGGTCCCTCACTCCCTCTCCGCTTCAAGTTTATGAGATCCTGGGGTGAGGAACTCTTTCCAATTCCCCCCAGGCTCTAACGGGTTAACTTTCTCAGCTAGAAGACCTCCTCGCCAGGCTCACTACAACTCCCAGAATACTCCGTGGTTTAGGGAGAAGGTGACGAATTTCCTGTCCCCCCTCAATCGCCCGCCTACCCACAATTCTGTTCTCTCCAGTTCTGCTTTGCCCCCTTGAGTACTGATTAAACCTTCGGGCTCCAGACAGGGGAATCGGTGGCCCTTCTCTCCTCCAGTCTGTCCGTGGGAGGAGAGGGAGGTCGGAGAGCTGGGAGTCAGCTTCCCATGCGCGTCCATCCCGTTGGGAGAGTGTTGGATTTAGGACCCAGCTTTAAATCCTGGCTCTTTACCCCGTGTGCCCTTGGATCAAACGAGCTAGCGTCTGCAAAGCGCTTGGCAGTCTGCCTAAGCTGGCCCGAGTTTCCTTGTCAGCAAAATGCAAGTGAACCAGACAGCGTGTCCGACTCGATATCTAACGCCCCTTTCCTTCTTCTAAGGGCAGGAAGGAATACGGCCCCCTTCCTCTCTGAGCCCATTTTCCCATCTGTAGGATGAGGTAGTCGGACCAGTGATCCCAAGAGCCTAGATCTGTAAATAACGGTGTGGGAATTAGGATGTCCCTGGAATTCTAGAATGTAATTAATGCCGGGGAGTCAGAAGACCTGCGTTCAAATGTTGCCTGCCCCTGCCACTTCTAGTCAATAACCCCCTCTAGAGTTCCGTTTAGTGGTCTGTAAAAGTGTCTGATGAGGGCTACGTTTGTCTCCCCTAGTCCAATGCTGGAAAGCTTAAAAGACGTCTGAAAGGCCCTTTGCAAACAGCAAGCCACTGGAAGTCTGGTATTGTCACTACAGGTCCTTTGAGACCACAGTCACAGGCTTTGTATTAAAAAATAGTTTATTGATATCTTGTTCTCGTGGGGGGAGGAAGGCGGCATGGAGTGGTAGCGGGAAGGCCTAAGGCCTGGGGAACTTAGCCCCTCTGGTGTGCTGGGAGGGGCAGGGAGCTCCTGATGTCCCCATTTCTTGCCTGTCGCTTCTGAACCTGGGGTTCAGATGCTGTCTAGGCACAGTGGTGGAACCTTGAGCCTAGGTTCTGGGCCAAAGGACAGGAAGCCCTCACGAGCTGGGAGGATTGGGTGGGTGTTCCACCTGATGGATAAGGGGGTCACAGACCCTCTAACCCCACCTCCCACAGAACAATAATAAATAAGGTTAAAGTGACTGCTTTGCGCGTCCAAGATGGGGATACTCCTAAGGCTGTGATGTTTGGGGAGGTTGGACATGTGTCTGACTGGGGGGAGGCAGCATGGAATTGTGGGAAAGAACCCTGCATCCAGAGTCTGAGGGTTTAGGTCTGAATCTGGCCCTGCCGCTTTGATGCTATGGGGGGCCTTGGGCAAGTCTCTCCATCTCTCTGGGCTCCATTCTTCCTCTCTAAAATGAGGGAGCTGGGCTACAGGGACTCCAAAGTCCCCTCTGTCTCCAAATTCTATGAAATTTGAGACTAACGCTAAAGAAAATCAGGCACTAGACAGGGATTGTGGGTGGCACAGCCCCAGAGGGGGTGGTGGGGATGGACAGCAACAGGAGGCAGGGAGCAGCTGAAGGGACCAGAGCCCACTGGAATCGGTTAGAAGCAGTGTTGAGTCTCCCTCTTCCCCCTGAAGTGGGCCAAACAGGGCAGAGGATGGCGGGAGACCAGAGCAGGTGGCCAGACATCCCCACCAGAGCTATCACACGTTCTTCCACCTTCCTCTCCGTTTTTGTGTCGGGAAACCTTTCCTCCTCTTCACTGGAGGTGAATCTCTGGGTAGAGGAGGCCGAGTACCCCTCTCCTCCCCTGGGGGGGTCCCCACTATGGCTGCTTCCTCTCCCTCCTCAACGGCTAATGCCGCAGGCTCGGGTGAGGTCTCCACCTTGGGGTGGGCCGGGGCCAGCCCGGCAGCAGGCAGGGGCACAGGCGGCTCTGGGCCAGCCAAGAGAGGCAGGAGGGCGCTGAGGACATCGCTCAGCTTAGCCAGTCCCTGGCGCAAAGTGCCTTCCAATTCACGGATTGCCTCTGCCGTCTCCCGCTGAGCACGGAGGAAGTCCAGCGAGGGGTCTAGGGTGGGTGGCAGGGGAGGTGGTGGTGGGAGGCTGGAAGGAGAGGGGCCCGGACATGGGGGACGCGGAGGTGGTGATGGGGCTAGCCGAGGGAGCTGGACAATCTGCAGGGCTGCCTGGTCCGGGGCTGGAGGAGGTGGTGGGGAGTCCCGCTCTTTGGGACGAAGGAGGATGCCATCCAAGGAGTAGCAGGGAGGGCGGGCCAATGGCTCGGGGCTGCTGCAGGCCTTGCTCCGGACAGAGGTTTCTGTAGAAAGAGAGTTGTGTGAACCAGGACAATCTGAGGAATTACTAGTTTACTGGGGCACCCCACCCCATCTTCTCTGATTGGCTGTCAACTGAGCTGAGGAATCGGGGCATGACCTGGCACAAGCCTCTTCTGGGGATGAGGTAGCTGCATTAAGAGTCTGAGGCCCCCTCTGGCTTTGGAGAGAAGAGATAAGCAGAGGGCCCCACCACCTAGCTCCCACCCTTCAATGTCAGCAGGGAGCCAAGGTACCCACTCCCCTCCAGCCACTGGAGGTATGACACCCAAGCTTAGGGCGATGGTGCAGCCTGGCTATGTGTACCCCATGGAAGGCTTGGCTCTCTGAGCAGGGTAAAGGACACCTAATTTGGCAAACCTGGTGATTCTGCCTTGGCTCGGAGCCCTTAGACCCCAAACATTAAGCCTGTCTTAGAAGCATCCAGGATGGTAAGAATTCGAGTATTAAGACTGGGAAGAACCCCAGGGGCCTGCTTGGGGCCCTGAGTCACTGTTACTCTGGGCAAACTTCCTCCCCTTTCTGGGTCTTAGTTGGCTCAACTGTGCAACAGAGGAGGCTGGTGTGTATGATCCTTCAAAGACCCTTCTTGTTCTGATGGGCCAAGGTCCTAAGATCCCAAGAATCAATGCATTCCTTCTCTCTTGTGTGGGGCTGGGAAACCTTTAAGATGCTTCCCTGTCCTGACAACCTCTGATCTAAAGCTCTTCAGAGTGGGGGCATACCTTAGAGTCTGAGGCCCGCCCTGATTTTAGAATTCTAAAAAATTGGAGAAGGGACTCATCTAAGTGGTGCTGGTGATGTTCAGTCGTGTCTGACTCTTTGTGACCCTTTTGGGGTTTTCTTGGCAAAGGTACTGGAGTGGTTTGCCATTTGATTTTACAGATGAGGAAACTGAAGCAAACAGGAATCAGTGACTGGCCCAGGGTCACACAGCTAGTAAGATTCTGAGGCTGGATTTGAATTCAGGTCCTCCTAACTCCAGGCCCAGTGCTCTGTCCTCTGTGCCACCCAGCTGCCCTTCATCTCAGTGACACAAAGAATCACACAGGAATAAGTAGCTGAGATTTGAATGGTGTATCTTAAGCTCTGACATCGTACGCTGTTGGAAAAGCCGAGTTCCAATCCAGTCTCCATGCCTTGCAAGCTGTGTGACCCTGGGCATGTCCCTAGCCTCTCAGTTTCCTCACCTGTAAAATGATGATGATACCTCCTAGTTCACAGAGCAGTAGTGTTTTACAATCAGTCTAGCAGATGAGCGCTCCCCTCGTTCTGAACCTTAATATAATGCCAGCCAGCACAGCTGGAAGCAGCATCCTTCCCCTTCTCTGGCCCACACCCACTCACCAGCCGGCCGCTGCTCTCCCCCCAGCAGGTAGCGATGAGGGAAGGGGCCTGTTGGGGGAGGTGTGTGGAAGGAGGCTGAGGGGCCGGTGTGGAGCTCAGGCCCCCCTACCACACCGGGCCCCAGGATGGCAAAGATGGTCTCCTCCTCTGCAGAGAAGGCATCCTCCGAGGCTCCAGGCCCGACCCCGCTGCCCTGCGTGGAGTGGGGGACCCTGGCTAGCTTCTCCTTGGTCCTTCGCTTGAAGTCATTCCATCGCTTCTGCACCTCCTGGCCCGTGCGCTTCCAACTGGTAATGCCGTTGATCTTGGCAGCGATGCCCTCCCACACCCGCCTCCGCTCAGCCACTGTGACCCGGCGGCTCTGAGTGCCGTACAACTGGGAGTAGTTGGCGCGCACCTCCCGGATTAGGATCTGGTTCTCCTCATAGGAGAAGCGCGGCTTTCGAAGACGGGTGATCTCCTCCACCTCGCTCGCCATGTTGCTGGTGTCCACACCCGGTCCAGGGCCTTTTCCTGCATTGGGGGCTGTGAGGGAAGCAGACACAGGGAGGGAGTGACTGGAGAGGGGAAGGCTACCTCCATCCCCTGTGACCGACAGGAGCCTTCCCTTCACCCCCTACCCCACCACAGAAGGATCTACTCCCTTTCTGACGTCCTCTCCCCACGTCCAGTGAGCACCCTCCCCTTCGGCGCACAATCGGCCCCTTTCCCATCAGCCTGGCATCACCTTCTCTCTGCTGTATCCACCTCATCTCCCCCTCCTCTGCAGACCACGGTCATCAACTCTCCCCTCCTCCCTGGGGCTCCCCTTCGCATCCAATCATCTCCTCTCCATTGTGTGTTCCACCAGCCCCTTTGGCATGCCTCCACCTCACTCCACAACCTATCTTCCCCTGCCTAGCTCTCTCCAGCCCCACCTGGCTGTCTCCTCCTGCCCCCACTGGATCGTCACCTCCTCCTAGATACCCAGCCATTCCCACCCCTGCCCCCACCACGTCCACCCATCCTTCTTTGTCCAGCCATGCAAGCAGATCAGAGATCAGATCCCAATCGGATCCCACAATTCCCCTCCCCTGCCCATGTGCCAGTATCTCCTCATTTGATATTGGGCCATTTCTTCCTCAGGTGACTTGGGGAAGCCTGAAGAGAATGGGAGGGAGAGGTAGGAAAACCCCCTTCTCCCACTTTCCCTACTGGAAGGTGACATGTTAGCCTGCCCCACCCCCACCTGCACTGACAGAGCTCTGACCTGTCTGGCTACTCCCTACCCCATGCCACCCCTTCCTCTATATCTGGCTGCCTTCCTTCCTCATCTGACCTCTCCTCTGTGTCCAGCCTCCTCCTCAATACCCTTCTATCCCCCCAGCCTTCCAGCCATGAGTAGAGGCAGCAGGGGAGGAGAGCACCTCACTGCACAGGGCCAGGGGACAGGAAGCCCTGGCTCAGGGCCAAGCAGTGAAGGAGTGGGCACTAGAGGCAGACCAGGCCAAAATCTGATGCCTAGGGCCTTCCCCCCATGGGTGAGCAGGGCACAGAGGGGACAAGAGGTGCAAAGGAAAATGGGGCAACTTGGGGAGAAGGGTGTGAATGGTACCAGAAGGTCAATGGAGTTGAGGGAACCTCTAGCAGAGACTGGAGGAGACTTGGAGGGAGGTGGGAGACACAGGAAAACTTAAGGATGCCAGGATGCCTGGGAGGGGAGCCCCAAGAGGGGCCAGTCCAGTGCCTCAAATACTGGGGTGGTCATTGTTGAATTGCATTGAATGAGTAAGATTAAAGAACCAGGGAGCCAGAAGAGCGCTAGGAGGAGGCCAGAGGAAACTGGGGGAAGACTGGAGAATCCTGAGAACCTCAGGGGACTAGAGAATGGTGGGGCAGGGCGGGGAGACTGGAGAACCCTGGGGAAATAGAGAGCAGTTGGGCGGGAGACAGGAGAACCCCGGCAGACCAGAGAACAGTGTGTGTGGGGGAGACTGGAGAACACTAGGGAACAGTGGGGGTAGACTGAGTAACATGAGATGGGCTGGAAAGGACAAGGGGAGACTGGGGAACATGGGGGGGCCTGTCATGAGGAAGACTAGGGGCACTGAGGGAACACAGTGGGGTCTGGGCATGATGGGGAGACAAGCCACTGAGGCAATGGGAGCTGAGAGGGGAAGCTGGGTAGGGGAAGCTGAGGAGCCAGGAAGACTGAGGGTGTTGGGGGACACCCTAGAGGGAAACCAAGGAGGGGGTGTGTGTAAGGAGAACTTG
Source organism: Phalanger gymnotis (assembly GCA_028646595.1). Classification (NCBI taxonomy): domain Eukaryota; kingdom Metazoa; phylum Chordata; class Mammalia; order Diprotodontia; family Phalangeridae; genus Phalanger; species Phalanger gymnotis. The sequence continues at coordinate 787,746,114 of CM053622.1, forward strand.
GCGGGGGAAGCCAGCTGCATTGGGAAAGGGGCAAAAGGAGCAGGAGGCCTGGAGATCCAGGGAAGGGGGTCTGGGGACTAAGGGAGGGATAGGAGAGGATCCCAGAAGGGGAATCCTGGGAAGGGGAGGGAGATGGGAACTAAGAGGGTGTGTGCAGTGGGTTATCTGAGAAGAGGGTCCTGGAGACTAAGGGGTATCTTGGGGACCATAAGGAACATTGGGGGGTAGAGCAGACACCCCAGCAAGTGTGCCTGGGACGGAAGGATGGGTACTAAGGGGATGTGGGGACCAAAGCTGAACACCCCAATAGGATCCTGGGGATCAGGGTAGTTGAGTACTAATGGAAGGTCTAGTGGGGTACTGAGGTGGGAAGAGTGCTGGGGAGTACAGGGGGATGGAGCTTGGGGGTTAGAGTGGAGTTTCAGGACTAAAGGGGTACATAAGGTAGGGAGTCCTGGGGACCACAGGCTAGGGTTGTACCATTGGAGTCCTGAGCACAATGGGGGCACGATTGGACATGGAAGTCCTATGGACCACGAGTAGGGGCATAGCAGGGTGGTCCAGGGCACTGGGGGGTACACTGGGGCATGGAGGTCCTATGGACCACAAGTAGGGGTATAACAGGGTGGTCCAGGGCATTGGGGGGGGGTGCAGTGGGGCATGGAGGTCCTAAGGACCACATAGCAGGGTGGTCCTGGGCACTAGGGAGGTACAGTGGGGCATGGAGGTCTTGGGTACCACAGGCGGGAATGTGCCCTGGGGGTCCCCCATTCCACCCCAGGACATGAGGGGAATAAGGGGAACCTGGAGGCCATGGGTGGGAGTGCAGCACAGTCCCCCTTCTGGGCACTAAGGGGGCACAGGGATTCTATGGGCTATGGGTAGGGGTGAACTTGGTTTGTGGGCACTGGGGAAATGCAAGGGTATAAAGGGTATGGAATCCTGGGAGCCATGGGTGAGGGTGTACCCCCTGGGGTCTGGGCACTAGAGGGGTACAGGGTACATAGGGTCTTGGGGGCCAAAGGGGTACAGGGGGCCCCTCCAGTTCTGGGCATGAGGGGGTGCTAGGCATGGGGGTCCTAGTGGCTATGGAGGTATAGCAGGGTTCCCCCAGTCCTGAGTACTAAGGGGTACAGAGAATTTGAGAGGTACAAGGGGCATGGGGTCCTGGGAGCCATGGCTGAGGGTCTACTCTTGGGGTCTTAGGCACTGGGGTACAGGGTGCATGGAGTCCTCCAGGCCATCGGTAGGATACAGTAGAGTCCCCCAGTTATGGGCACTAGGCGGTGCAGGGTCCATGGGCAAGGGTACAATGGGGTCTCCTCTAGTCCTGGAAACCATGGTATGCAGGGTGTGGGGATCTTGGGTAGAGTGCAGCAAGGTTCTCTTCCCTGATACTGGGCACTAGGGGGATGCAGGGTGCAGGCAGTCCTGGGAGCCATACACAGGGATTTACCCCTACAGTTTGGAGCACCAGAGGGTACAAGGATTTGGGGGTCATGAAGGCTATGGGTGGGGGATGCAGCAGGATCCCCCAGGCCTAAGCAGTAGGGGTACAGGGTTTGAGGCATCTGTGTGGAATGCACTCCTGAATTTGGGGCACTAGGGCTGCAGGGCACGGGCACACGGGTGGAGGTGTATCCCCAGTTTGGGCATCTGGGGTGCGGGGAAGGGGTCTGTGGTGGGGTGCATGCCCAGTTTGGGGTACCAGGGGTGCGGGGCACGGGACCCTTGGTGGGGTGCACCCCCAGAGTTTGGGGTGCTGGGGGTGACTCACCGGCCCCCGCCCTGGCATGGGGCTCCAGGCGCTCCTGCAGCAGCAGCTTCCTTCCAGGCCGCCCGCTCAGCCGCCGTCGCCGCCGCCGCCGCCGCCGCAGTTGCCCCGCCGGCCCCTCCCCCTACCCGCCCCGCCCGGCCCCGCCCCGCCCCACCGGCCTCGCGCCCCGTCGCCCCCTCGCGGTCCCGCACGCGCCACCTTCGGTGGGTCGCCCGCCCTCGCTGGGTCCACTGCGCAGGCGCACAATGTTGCGCTCCACCAGTGCTTTCTCCTTCTCTCTCCGCCAGACCCAAGGCGCAGGCGCAGAAGTTCACCCTTCTCTACTCTCTTCCCTTGAACCTCCGCCTCCGGTGGGTCTTGGGCCACTACAGACCCGACCCATAGCGCAGGCGCATGAGGGCCTTCCTCCGTTCCCTTCCCTACCTCCCTTGGGGCTCCATCTTCCACTTTTTTGCGCAGGCGCGGGACTACCTCTGGCTTCTTACGCTGCCCTAACGCTAAGAACACGCGTCCACCCCCCCGCACTCCCTGCGCAGGCGCAAAGCCCTCAGGGAGCAACCTAATGAAGCTGGTGGGGGTTGGTGGTGATAGAAGAAACAGGGCAGGAGAACGATGAGATGGAGTGGGGGCGCTCTAGCCTTGATTTCCCGAGGAAAGGGAGGGAGGACAGCGGGACATTGCGGGAGCTAGTGCTCCACACTGCGCTTGCGCCTCTTCGCAGCTCTCCTTTTCCCTAGGGGAGGGAGCCCAGGCAGTTTCCATGGGAACCATTGGCCAATGAAAGCGCGATGTCGGAGAGCGTATCTCCTGCTACCGCATCTTTCCTCACTCCTTCACCTGAATTCTTCCCCTATCTACTCCTCCTTCATCCTGTCTCCTGCTCCTTTTCTCTGGCTCTCTTCCTTTTGCTTCCCCCCTCTCCTTCCTCTCTCTTCTGTTTCTCCTTATGGAATCTTTCCCTTTCTATCCCTCCCTCTTCCTGCTGCCTTCCCCAGTCTTTTTTTCTCGACCTCGTCGGTTACCCTCCTCCCTTTCCCTCCTCCCCCTACTCCTTCTGGATTCCTCCCCATAGCCTGTTCTTCCTCTCTCCTCTCTTCCTCCTCCTTTTTCAAAGTGTCCCTTCCTCCTTCCCTGCTTCTTCTCCACTTCTCCCTCATCCCGGTTTTGTCCTCTTCTTCCTCTTCTCTCTTTCCTCCCCTCCTCCCATTCTTCCTTCTTAGTCAATCAACAAGCTGGCCTACACTCATCATCAAGGGGCCCATCCCTGGAGAAAGGACTTAGCATTCCTACCACCATCAACTGCTTAGCAACTGCGATGGGGCAGGCAAAACAGCCTTGCTGAAGCAACGAGGCACGTGTGCTAGAGGGCGTGTGCTAGGCAGGTCAAGCCACCTCCTCTCAGTCCCTGGTGGTGATGTCCCAAAGACCCAGAACCCCAGAGCCCTGGCTTCAGCAGTCCTATCTTGCCCCTCCCCCCTCCACTCCCTTGGGTCCTGACCCCAGCCTGGCCCCACAGCCACCACAGCCACAGTCCAGGAAAACCGCTCTTTTGGAGCTGTAACCCAGCAATTGTCTCTGCAGCCCCAACCTCCTCAGCAGCCACAGCTCCCTAGGACCTGGAATAGAAAGATCCCACCACCAACGGCCTTGGCACTGTCCAGTGGTTCAACTGCAGAAACCAATCAGCTTCTGCCCATGGAAACAGGAGTTAAAGAAAATGTGTTACCATCTGCTTTGTTGCTGCATCCTAAGCACACCAGGACCTTTCCAACTGACTTGCAGCTGAAACCTCCCCTCTGAGTTACTTCCCTGTATTAGAATGGGAGGTCTGGAGAAGCAGTGACTGTCTTATTTTTCTATTGGTAACCCAAGTATACTCCAATGTGCCAGGCTCTGGTGAGTCAAAGGAAAAACCGACATGGTTCTAGGCCCAAAGGACAACACACACACACACACATACACACACACACACACATTCACATATATGTAGTACAGATAAGAGTGGAAGTTTGGAGGGGCACAGGCAAAGCCCTAGCAGCTGTGTGTGCAAGATCAGGAAAAGCCTCATGCAGTAGAGATGTATGAGCTTTGTCTTCCTCTTCCCCCTTTCCTTCTCTTTTTCCCTTCTTCCTTCCCCCTTCTGTGCTAGGTGGCGCACTGGATACAGCAATGCACTCGGGGTCAGGTAGACCTAAGTTCAAATCTGGTCTTACTTGCTAGGTGTGTAATCCTAGGCAAGTCACTTAACCTCTGTCTCAGTTTCCTCATCCAATAGGGATAATAATAGCACCTACTTTTTAGGGTTGTTGGGAGGATTAATGAGATAATATTTATAAAGTGCTTAAAATCCTACATAAATGCCAAATCTCACTATTACTGTTTTATTATCATTTCTCCTTTCTTTTCTTGTCTCCCTGCTGCTTCCTTCCTCCTTTTTCTCCTCTTTCCTCTCCCTCCTCTTTCTTCACCTTCCTCTTTCTTCTTCCTCTTTTCCTTTCTTCCTCTCCTGTCCTCTGAGAGGGAGTATAAAAGAGGTATACTGAAGGATGAGAGCTGAGTAGGACCACAGAGGTCATTCAAGTTGCTCCCCCTCCTCTTTACAGATGGAGACAGTGAGGCACAGAGAAGTTAAGGAGGTTCCCTCTCCCCCAGTACTGTGCTGTATTTTCCCAAATGGCCACACTCCAATTCCCTAGATCCTTGTTTATGCCCACCAAGGCTCTAAACATGGGCTCAGGAACCAGACAGAACTACAGTGATTTTTTTCCCCTTTTAAATGTTTTATTTATTATCCTTTTTTTTTTAACATCACTATCCCTTTTCAATGACTCTTGCCTCTTTGCCCCTCCCCACCCCCCTCAAAAAAACCTACCCTGTAACAAAAGTACAGTTAAGCAAATGAATAAACACCTTGGGCCTGTCTTAAAAGGTAAATGTTATTCTGCCTCTATCGTCCATCACTTGGTCACTGTATCTTGGTCACAGAGATCTGAAGTCTTTGGATAGTTTTTCTTTGCATAATTATGGTCATTGTGAGAATCCTCATCTTGTTCAATTTATTTTTGCTCTGTGTCGGTTTTGGGAGAATCTCAGAGTTGGAAAAGATCTATCTCAGCAACTTTAGAGTTCAATCCACACCCCAAGCAATCCCCGCTACAACCCATGCATATGACATGTGGTTATGCAGCTGCTGCTTGAAGGCTTCCAAGTTCACATGAATTTTACCAAGTTTCTCTGAATTCTCCATATTCCTTCTTTTTTTTTGAATTTCTTTTTTCTTATTTTTAGTTTGCAACACACGGTTCTACATAATTTTGAGTTCCAGATTTTCTTCCCTCCCTCCCCACCTCCCTCTCCAAGACGGCATGGAATCCCATATAACTTCTACGTATAACTTGGCATTGAATTAATTTACACACTAGTCAAGTTGTGGAGAAGAATTATGACCAATGGAATGAATTATGAGAAAGAAGAAACAGAACCAAAAAAAAAAACAAAAAACACAACCCAACAACAAATACAAAAGAGAGGGAAAAAAGTGGGGGGAGAAAAAGGCGAGCATGAAGTGGGCCTCTATCCATATTCCTTCTTTCTTATGATGCAGTGCTATCCCCATTACCTTCACAAGTCACAGGTAACAGGCACCTTCTTTCCTTCCAGTTCAACTACAAATTACTGATATCAATATTTTTCTATCTATGGGAACTTGCCCTCTGTTTTTCTTAACCTCCTTGGAGGTATATGCCCAGGAGTGGGAACTTTGTGTCAGTCACAGTTAGTTTGTTCTGACAGTAGAACTGATTGATAATGCCACCAGGAGGACGTTAGCGTACAGCCTTCCCACAGCCCCTCCAGCATTGACCACTTAGGGCTTTAGTCCAAATGTGAGGTGAAATGCTTCAACTTGAATTTCTCTTATTATTAGTGGTTTGGCGCCTTCTTTCATATGGTCACTTGTAGCTTGCATTTACTCTTTTGAAAATGTTAAACATTTGTCTAATGGGGAATGGCTCTTATTCTTATAAACTTGTAGCAGTTCCTTACATATCTTGAATAACAGCCTGACCGTTATGAAAGCTACTCACTGCAAACATTAGAGAAAAACTTCTAATGCACAGGGTTCCTAATTTTAAGAGAAAGGGGGTCTAGGTCATCAATATAATTACACATAGATGTGTGTTCAAGTGTGTTCGTTTACTAGCAAAATACATCAATATATCGACATTCATAAGAGCAGCCGCAAACTAAATATTACAAAATGAATTTCAGCAGTTGTTGCAACCACTATCCTTTATATTAGCTTTATTGTGTCACAAGTCTTTCGTATATATAATCTCATTTGATTCACAAAAACTCTAGGAGATGGGTTTTATTATAAATCCTATTTTAGAGATGTGAAAACTCAGACTTGCCTAGGGTCGTATAGATGGGATTTGAACCTTGGGTCTCCTGACTCCAAGGGCAGCAGTTTATTCCCAATTCTATGCTGCCTCCTAGAAGCAGCTAGGTGGCCCAATGAACACAGTATTGGGCCTAGACTTGGGAAGACTTGAATTCCAATCTAGCCTCAAATGCTTACCAGCTTCATGACCCTGGGCAATTCACTTAATCTCTGTTTGCTTCAGTTGTTAACTGTAAAATGGCACCTACTTCTCAGGATTGTTGTGATGATCAAATGAAATAATATTTGTAAAGGGCTTGGCACAGTGTTTCATATGGTTATATTTGTCCTTTGTTTTCAAAAAGGACCGTGTCATCAAGGAAATGATGACATGACTTGCAGTTGACTTTGATTTGAGTGAGGGAGGGCTGTGCAAGGTCATCACCAGCCTCACTTTCTCCTCCAGAATCATCTGAGTCCAGCGGCCAGATATCAATCAGGACAACCGGAGACGGCTCAGGATGCAGTGTGAGACCCTGGCCCTTCTAGGCTAAGGCCTTTTCAGGTTCTCACTTTGAGAGGCCATTCAGTAAATAGGCCTCTTTAAGAAGTTAATCAATGGATGGCTCTTTTAATTAGAAAAAAAAATCAAGCTGGGAACCATTTCATATAGTAGGTGCTTAATAAATGCTTGTTTCTTCCCTCTGGTTAAGGAATTTTTTTCAGGTTTGGGATGAACTAAGCTACCTATCAGACAACCAGGTGGCACAGTGGATAGAGCACTGGGCCTGGAGTCAGAAAGACTCATTTTCCTGAGTTTAAATCTGGCCTCTGACACTTACTAGCTGTGTGACCCTGGGCAAGTCACTTTGCCTTGTTTGCATCAGTTTCCTCATCTGTAAATGAGCTGGAGAAGGAAATGGCAAAACCACTCCAGTATCTCTGCCAAGAAAATCCCAAATTGGGTCATGGAGACTCGGACCCAACTGAACGACAATGATGAGCTACCCATCCCTAAGGGTCCTTCTGATCCTGTGATTCTGGTAGGAGACGGAAGGGGATGGGACCAAGGGCAGAAATAGGGACATTAACCTTAGAAACGATCACGGGGTGATGGATTTAGATTTGGAAAGGATTTTAGAGGCCATCAGATCCAACCGCCTCATTTTCCAGATGAGGAGACTGAGGCTGAGAAGGGTTTCTTAGTATCCATCAAAGGATATGAACAGTTCTCAAAATAAGAAATGCAAATTGTCGACCACCCCATGAAGAAAGCCCCACGTCACTAATAATAAGAAAAGAATGCAAATTACAACTCTGACATTTCACTTCACACCCTTCAGATGGTCCATGTTCACAAAAGACTGAAAGAGTCTGTGTGTGACGAGCTGGAGGAAGATGAGCTCATTCATTGTTGGTGGAGCTGCAAATGTATATAATCTTTCTAAAAATCAGTGGATTATAATTATATATATATATTATATAATATATAATTATAATTAAACTCACTCTAAGAGGTACAATACAGAAAAAAATATCCCATGCATGATGAAATTCTCTCCCTCTTCATCTCTGCCGCCCGGATTCCATGAATCTCCCACCCAACATCCCACCTTCTGTTGTTCAATCATTTCAGTAGTGTCCAGTGCTTCATGACCCTATCTGGGGTTTTCTTGGCAGAGATACTGGTGTGCCATTTCCTTCTCTAGTTCATTTGCCAGATGAGGAAATTGAGGCAAACAGGGTGAAGTGACTTGCCCAGTGTCACACAGCTAGTGAGTGTCTGAGGCTGGAATTTGACTCAGGTCATCTTGACTCCAGGCCCAGTTCCCTAAATACTATGCCATCCAGCTACCCATCCATCTCTACAGGAAGCCTTTTCTAAGCCTCTTTCATTTTAATGCCTTTCTTCTATTGATTACCTCCTGTTTGTCTAGTTTACAGTCTTGTTTGTACACAGCTGTTTGCTCTTGTCTCTGCCATTAGACTGTGAGCTCCCCGAGGGCAGGAACTGGTTTTTGCCTTTCTCTGCATCCCCAACATTTAGAACAGTCCCTGGCATGTATGAGGCATTTGAGAAATAATTCTTGACAGACCAACTGAAGTTTTACCGAAGTATTTTTTTTCCAGAGGTGGAAATAAAAGAGAAAGAAAATGGAGCCTCATTTGGGAATGGTTGAACAACTTGTCTTGCAGAGACGTAATGGAATGCATCTGAATACAAGAAATTGAGAGAAATGGTGGAGGGGAGGGCGTGACGGGAGACGTATGAAGAGAATGATCGAAGTGAGTAGAGCCAAGAGAACAAGAGGATGACGTGAACGCAAATGAAAACAGCACCAAAAAGTGGCTGAACTCAGATTCAACGCGATGATGATGAATATGGGTTTCAGAAGGCTGCTACTGAAACACACTTCCTGCCTCTTTGTAGAGTGGCGGGGAATGATGGGTAATGGAATGTCACAAATGCTGTCAGATGCAGTCATTATTTTGGTTGGTTTGTTTTAACTGTATTTCTTTGACAAGTAATGGTTTTATGGAGGAGTGTTGAGATATGACTGGTATAAAAAATAAGATGCATGAATAAATCCTAATATATGTATGTATATATTAGGATTTATTAATATATCTTGTTTTTTGAAAGAACAAGATTCTCCTTTCTAACATACATGTATAATATACATACATACACACACCTGTTGGGTGCAGCCTTTTGACCAAATCCAAGTTTTACAGAACAAATCTTTTTATTAAGGGGATTTGTTCTGTGAAGTTTGGATTCAGTCACAGAGCCGCACTTGAGGACCTAGAGGGCCATACGTGGCCTCGAGGCAGCAGGTTCCCCACCCCTGCATATGAACATATGTATACATACACGTATATGTTAGAAAGGAGAGGCTCATTCTTGCAGTTTTTAGCAGCAAAAAAGGGAGAGAATGATAAGAGGTGGCAAGATTTTAAAGCCTGGAGCAAAAGAGATGAGGGAGCTCTGGAAGGACCACCTTGATGCAGGTAGAAGGTTGAGTCCATTGAGCCTTGGAAGACCTGAAACCAAATCTCCCTTCAGAGTTTACTAGTTGGTGCCCTTAAGCAAGTCTTTTAGCCTCTCTCTCAGTTCGAAATCTTTAATCCTATGAGTCTATATTCTTAGCCAAGTAGGGGGTGAGATTAGCTTCTGGAAAAGGTGGAGATAACGTTTTGTGATGGTGATGCTGGAAAAAGAGGGTTTCCATGCATCGCTGAGCCCCTAGTTGAGAGTCAATAACCTGAATTCGTAGGGGACTTGGAGCTATATGTAGCAATTGGTGAGCTTGGAGCAGGCATCGGAGCGTGAACCAAAGGGAAAGATGTGTTCCAGTGAGGAAAAGCCCGTAAGGAGAGGCTGTGGACCTAGGACACAAGGTCCCATTGGGGCATCTGGCTGGACACCAAGAGGATGCTGCCAGGGGAGAGAGCAGAGGAGGACATCCTGGCCAGGGAAGGGCACTGAATCATGTTGCAGCCAATTATTCTCAATGATTCCTGCTATTTCCTATTTATCCTGTATAGAGCTTGTTTTAAGGGCAGTTAGATGGCAGAGTGATGTGTCTGGAGTCAGGGAGTCTCATCTTCCTGAATTCAAATCCAGCCTCAAACACTTACTAGCTGTATGACCCTGGTCAAGTCACTTCACCCTGTTTGTCTCAGCCTCTCATCTGTGAAATAGGCTGGAGAAGAAAATGGCAAACCACTTCAATATCTCTGCCAAGAAAACCCCCCAAATGGGGTCATGAAGCATCAGACATGACGGAAAGGACTGAATAATGTTAAAATAGTTTGCTTTGTATATGTTTATTTTCATGTTATCTCTTCCATTAGATGGCAAGCTCCTTGAGGCCAGGGACTATCTCTTGCCTCTTTTTGCATCCTCAGTGCTTACTTAGCACAGTGCCTGGCACATAGTAGGTGCTTAATCAAAGTCTACTGATTCGTTAAGTAGCTCCTAAGCTCATTTACTGAGCTTGTTTCTACTTATTGAGAGAGTCCAAGTACTATGAGGAGCCTCTAAATTTCTGTGTCCCGTAGCAAAGCCCCAGGACTGTGCCCTTGTTATGCCTCTGACGGGAATCGGTTTCCATTGTTTCATTATGTTTTCCAAGGTAATTCCATAGCTTGGAAATTGAGAAATTCGCAGTGCTTAGGCATTGAGAAAATAGATGTCGGGGAAGAGCTAGAATTGAAGACTGGCAGAGTGTGAAGGTGGAAGAATCAGAAGGGATTTGAGGGTGGATGACAGTTCCTTGCTGAACTTGTTAATAGGGTGAACACTGCTAAGGGAAGACAATGAAACCAGAATAGACATGATGGACTGGGAGAACAGGGAGGTGCTCAGCTTTAGATCCAAGAGCTGGCTTAGGAGAGAGGCATCAGGAAGGATAGAAAGCCAGGAGCTGGATGCTAGCATGGAGAGATTTGATGTGTAAGACCATGGCAGCAGGAGAGTTTGGGAGCAGATAGTGAGCTCAAAGACAGGACGGCTGACCTCTGTGAAGGGCTGAAGTAGAGTGGAGAGGGAGAAGGCACAGAAGGGCGACTGGTCGAGCAGGTGGGAGGTTTGGATGCTTCAAGAGACATTGATGTGAATATTGAAGTCAAGCATCAGAGCAGGGGATAGGGCAAAGAAGAATATTGTGAGCTGGTGAGTCAGTCAACAAGTATTTATGAAGTGCCTACTATGTGCCAGAGGTGGCTAGGTGGTTCAATGGATAGAGCACCAGGCCTGAAATCAGAAAGTCTCATCTTCCTGAATTCGTATCCGGCCTCAGACACTTCCTAGCTGGGTGACCCTGGGCAAGTCACTTCACCCTGTTTGCCTCAGCTTCCTCATCTGTAAATGAGCTGGAGAAGGACATGGCCAACCACTCCAGTATCTCTGGCAAGAAAACTCCAAATGGAGTCACAGAGTTGGACAAGACTAAAACCAACTGAAAAGAATGATTCTACGCCAGGCGTTGTGCTATATTCTGGGGATAGAAAGAAAGACAAAAGACAGTTCCTGCTCTAAAGAGCAGTCTAATGGGAAAGACAACTATGGACCAAGTATACAGGAAAAATTGCTAATAAATCAACAAATGGAATGAACTGGAACTAATGGGAATTGGGAAAGGCTTCTTGTAGAAGGTGCAATGCTAGCTGGGACTTGAAGGAAGCCAGGAAAGTCAGGAGATAGAAATGTGGGAGGAAGCAATTCTAGGCATGGGGGACAACTAGTCTAAATGCCCAGCATCAGGAGACGGAGTATTGTGTGGGAGGAAGAGCAAGGAGGTGGGTATCATTGAATCCCGGCACACATGGAAAGGAATAAGTCATAAGAAGACCTAGAAAGTTAGGAGGGGTCCAGGTTGTGAAAGGCATTGAATACCAAGGATTTTATATTTGATCCTAGAGGTGTTAGGGAGCCATTGGAGTTGACTGAGTACCGAAGTGACCTGGTCAGACCCAGGCTTTAGGAAAATCACTTTGACAGCTGAGTAAAGGATGGATGGAGTGGGGAGGGACTTTTGGCAGGCAGATGAACTACCAGGTTATTGCAAGCAATACAGCTGTAGCCTGTACCTGGGTAGTGGTAGTGTCAAAGGAGAGAATGGGGTATATATGAGAGAGAAGTCGTGAAGTAGAATTGACAGAACTTGATGATAGAATGGATATGGGCAGCTGAGAGAGAGTAAAGAGTCAAAGGTGACACACCTAAGTTGTGAGCCAGAGCAACTGGGAGGACAGTACTGTCTCTGGACAGCAATAGGGAAATCAGGAAAGGGTGAGGACTGAGGGAGAGAGATAATGAGTTCAGTTTTGGATTTGTTGAGTTTAAGCTCTATAGGACATCCAGTTTGAGATGTCCAATAGACAGGTGGAGCTGTGAGACTGGAGGTCAGGAGAGAGATTAGGGATGGACAAGTAGTTCTGAGTATTATCAGCATAGAGATGATCATTTGAATCTATGGGGAATGATGAGATGACTAAGGGAAATCCAATGGAGGGAGAAGAAAAGAGGGCACAGGACCAAGCCCATCCATGGTTAATATATATGATCTGGAGGAGAATCTAGCAAAAGAGACTGAGGAGAAGCCATCAGATGAATAGGAGGAGAGTCAGGAGGGATTAGAGCCACAACCTAGTAGTGTTACTGAACCTAGAGAGAAGAGAGCATCAAGGGAAAAAGAGTGATCGATGGTGCCAAAGGTAGCAGAGAAGTCCAGAAGGATGAGAATTGAGGAAAGGCTGTTGCGTTTGGTGTTTAAGATATCCTTAGCGACTTTGGAGAGAGCAGTTTCAGTTGAATAACGAGGTCAGAAGTCAGATTGCGGAGAGTTAAGAAGAGAGTAAGAGAAAAATGGAGATACCAAATGCAAATGTCTTTTCAGCAAATTTAGCCACAAAAGGAAGAAGAGACACGGGATGACAGCTAGAAGGGATGGATGGATCAAGTAAGGGTTTTTGGAGGATGAGGAACACATGGATGTGTTTGTAGGCTGTAGGGTAGCAGCTAGTAGGCAGGGGGACATTGAATATAAACAAGAATGGAAATGACAGAGGGAGCCATCTGGGGCAGCTGGGTGGTGCAGTGAGTAGAGCAGAGGCTCTGGAGTCAGGAGGACCTGAGTTCAAATCCAGCCTCAGACACTTGAGACACTTACTAGCTGTGTGACCTTGGGCACGCCACTTAACCCCAATTGCCCTAACCAAAAAAAAAAAAAAGACAGAGGGAGCCATCTGCTGGAGAAGACAAGATCAATGGAATCACTTGTGCATGTAGAGGGGTTTTCCTTGTCGAGGTGAAGAGCCACCTCTTCGTATGAGATGGGGTCAAGGAGGAGATAGTTTCAGAAGGCATCTGGCTGATATGAGATGACGAGGAGGAGGAGAGAAGAGGAAGATCTCAGTGAATGGCCTAATTGTTTCAGTAAAATATAAGGCAAGGTTCTCACCTGAGAGGGTAGGGGGTGTGGAAGACATAGGGGGTTTAAGGAAAGATGAAAACCTTTGGAAGGGCTACTGTGAGGAGCATAGTAAGAAAATTAGTGAAATATAAAAGAATTGCCTTGTAAGAGTGAGTGCCCATATGAGATTTTGTAACATAAATTTGTAGTGGCCCCAGTCTTTTAAAAAGTAAGGAGAATGACCTGGAGGTGGCAGGAACAAAAATTTCCCATATCTGTATCTTTGCACTGGGTGCGGCGGGGGGGAAGGGGAAGGGAATAAGCATTTATATGGTGTGCCAGGCAACAGCCCTGGGAGGTAGGTGGTATTATAACCCTCATTTAACCCAGGACTTTGTCCATGGGGTCATGTAGAGCTGGGCAGACCGAACACAACAAGGCACTGTGTGAAGAGCTTAGGACATAAATATAAAAGACAAATCTTGCCCTCGAGGTGCTTACTACATTCAAATAAGAGACGAAGACACATGTGAAGGAGTGTTGGTTAGGGAGCAAGAAGTGCTAAGGATGTAGTCACAGGACAATTAATTAATAGACTGTCCTTTCCAGGAATGGTAGAGTTGATTTGATTACTAGATATGGTGAATACTTACTGATCTGAAGGCTAAGGATCTCAGAAGAAAGAATGCATCTTTCAAGAAATGCAGAAAGCAAAACTGCTTATTACAAAGTCCAGTGTTTCAGATACAATCCTTTTTTCTGTTCTCCTTTGGGATGTTCAGAATGAGGCAGACTTGTCTCAGGTGTCGAGTAGCTAGGAAGTGTCTAGGGCTGGATTTAAACACAGGTCTTCCCAGCTCTGAGTCCACTGTTCCACCAGCTGCACTTGGCTGTATCCTGTGCCTGACATGCATTTCCTCTAAACCTCCATTTAGAAACTCTTACATCATTCAAAACTCCGCTCAAGGGGCGCCTTCTGCAAGAAGTCTTTCAAATCCCTCTCAGCTGCCACTGGAGCCTCCCCCAAATTATCTTGTATTCATTATACATGTGTGATTCAGCCCCAAAGCCTAGCGCGCCTTCTCATTCTTCTGTCAGCCAACGAGCAGCTATCATTTCTCAGCTACATCCTTCAAAACTCTGAAAACAGTTCTATGTAAATGAGCTGGTGGACCACAATGCACCACAGTCATCCTCATCTTCCTTGGAGCCACTCCAGACCTTCTCCATAAGCGCCGATTTCTCTCAGGTCCTCAGAGTTGTCTCAAGCAGCTTTGTTCAAAGGAATGCCTTTTTTTCTGTTCCTTTTGGCCGATATAAGTCTGTCTAGGAAAGGGACAGCACTCATAGGCAGTTCATATGGGGAAAGGGCACTGATATAAGTGCATGTAATATCTTTCATAGATTGTAAACTCTCTGAAGGCAGATTCTCTGAAGGCAGGGATTGTTTATAGCAGTGTCTGACACATAAGATGCTGAAGAAATGCTTGTTGATAGATTGAGAGGTCTGGACAGGTTGATACGGATGAATGGACTGAGCTTCAAAGGAGTTACTGAATGATAATGGTGTGTGTGTGTGTGTGTGTGTGTGTGTGTGTGTGTGTGTGTGTAAGCATGTGAATGAATGAGTGAATGAATGGCAAAATTGATTGTGGGCTAGGCATTTGGTGATGCAGTGGATAGAGCACTGGGCTTGCAGTTAGGAAGATCTGAGTTCAAATCCTGCTTTAGACACCTATTAGCTGAGTGACTCTGGGCAAGTTGCTTAACCCCTATTTGCCTCAGTTTCTCGTCTACAAAATGGGGATACACTGGAGAAGAAGATGGCCAACCACTCCATATCTTTGCCATGGCAGGACTTTGTCCATGGGGTCATGTAGAGCTGGGCAGACCGAACACAACAAGGCACTGTGTAAAGAGCTTAGGACATAAATACAAAAAACAAATCTTGCCCTCGAGGTGCTTACTACATTCAAATAAGAGAAGAAGACACATGTGAAGGAGTGTTGGTTAGGGAGCAAGAAGTGCTAAGGATGTAGTCACAGGACAATTGATTAATAGACTGTCCTTTCCAGGAATGGTAGAGTTGATTTGATTACTGGATATGGTGAATACTTACTGATCTGAAGGCTAAGGATCTCAGAAGAAAGAATGCACCTTTCAAGAAAAGCAGAAAGCAAAACTGCTTATTACAAAGTCCAGTGTTTCAGATACAATCCTCTTTTCTGTTCTCCTTTGGGATGTTCATATTTTTTAAATGCTTGTTAAGTTCAGGCTTCCTGGGTCCCCTGACCTACCTCCACTGCCACCTACTCTGCATTCTCCCATTGCCATCTCCTAATCCTATCCTCTCCCCCCATCTTACTCTGTTCTTTCTTTCTGTTGTGCCTTTTAGAACCCCCTTCTAATGTTAATAAACTTCCTTTAATCTTAAAATATCTTCTCAGACACCTTCTACCTTCTTGCATTTGCAGAAACTCAGACTCTCCAAGCTTGATCATTTAAAGATTCCTCTTCCTGAGTTCAAATCCAGCCTCAGACACTAGCTGTGTGACCTTGGGTAAGTCACTCCACCCTGTTTGCCTCAGTTTCCTCATCTGCAAAATGACTGGAGAAGGAAATGACAAACCCCTCCAGTATCTCTGCCAAGAAAACTCCAAATGGGGTCACAGAGAGTCAGACACGACCAAACTGCAACAAAGTGGGTTGTCACTGACTAGATCGATTCACCCCATCCCTGCACATATATAAATGAAAACAAAATATATACAAAGTAAATGGAAGTTAATTTTTCAGGGAAAGCAGTGGCAGTTAGGGGAACCAGACCAGCCAGCCCTCATCTCATGGAGGATGTGGCCCTTGAGCTGAGTTTTGAAAGAAACTAGGGATTCTAGGAGGGAGAGGTGAGGCAAGACTTAGCTTAGCAACTACATGTAGTAGGTGCTTAATAAATGTTGATCGATTGCCTTCTAGCCAAGAGGAACAGCCTCTGCAAAAACTTGGAGGAAGGAGATAGTAAAGGCACATGAGAGGTACAGCCAGGTGGCTGGAACATAGGATGCCTGAAAAGGATTGATGTATAATAAGTCTGGAAGGATAGGCTAGCCCAGGCCTGCATAATCTGCCCTCTGTTCTCAGCCTTGGCATCTTGTGGCCTGCCAAAGGATTTCCTCTGCACACAAAGGATGTTTCCCTCTACATTTTTCACAGGCCACCTGAAATTCTTTGCCATGCCACAAGCAACCCTCGGGCTGTAAGCCAGATTGTACAGGCCAGGGCTAGACACAACAGATGTGAAGGGCTTAAAGTACCAAACAGAGGAGTGGGGATTAGCTCCTGGAGGTAATAGGGAACCACTGGATTTTTTTTTGAGTAGGGGAGTGACGAGCTTTAGAATATCACCTTGGCGGCAATGTATAAAATGAATCAAAAAAGGAAGAGACATGAGGCCAAGAAACCAATTGGGAAGCTGTTTTAATAGTCCAAGCAAAACTTGCTATGTATATACCCCGAAGGGGGCCATTGACAGAAAGAAAAGTTCCATATCCAGTGAAATATTTATAGCAACGCTTCTGGTGGTAGCAAAGAAAAAACTGGAAGCAAAGTCGGTGGCCATCGACTGAGGAAGAGCTGAACAGATCATGGTCCATGAATGGAATGGAAGATGACTGTGCTGTAAGAAATGATGGGTAGGATGAATACAGAGAAGGCTGGAAAGACTTAAGTGAACTGATGCAGAGGGAAGTGGAGCCAGGAAAATAACACATTCAGTGACTAGAGAAGGGTAAATGCAAAGAACAACCGTTAGAAGACAGTGATTACAAAATTAAAGACCCCATAAAGAAGATCTGTGAGTGGACACCTCCATCCCACTCCTTTAGAAGATGGGAGGTAGAGACAGCCAGGTGGTGCAGTGAATAGAACACTGGCCCTGGAGTCAGGAGGACCTGAGTTTGAATCCAGTCTCAGACACTTGACACTTACTGGGTGTGTGACCTTGGGCAAGTCACTTAACCCCAATTGCCTTGCCTTCCCCCCTCCAAAAAAAAAGTGATGGGAGGCCCAAGGGTGTGGAATATTGTCTATAACATTAGCTTTTTTTTTTGGAGAGGAGGGTGTAGTGATTGGTTTTGCTGAATTTTTTTTCTCCTCATTTTCTGTTAAAAAAAAGTCTATTATAAGGAAAGGCTTTTGGGGAGGAGGGAAGAACATAAAGGGAAATCCAGATAATGTAAACACAAAAAATATACATAAGAATCCATTTTTTGTCAAGTCCAGGTGAGAGGGGATTGAGGACATAGACTAGGATCGGGTGGTGAGTGGTGAGAGCGAGGCATCCAGGCATATCAGAATGAAAGGGACAGACGTGAAGAAATTGTACAGAGAGAATCAACAGGATTTATCAACCGATTGGATCTAGGGAGGATGAGGAGCTGAGTGCGACTTCAAGCTTGGGAACCTGAGTGTCTAGATCCTTTATCCAGAATCCATTCCTCAGCGAGCATTGATGTTTGCTAAGCATCTACAATGTAGCAGGCACTAAGCTCGGGGCTGGGGAGGCAGTTCTGGGAAATGAAACCATCCTTATTCTCACTCATCTATCTGCCCAGGACCCCTCATCTTATTACGATAGCTTTCTAAGGACTCTGTCTGCCTTATGTCTCATCCTTTTCATCTCCACTTAGCTGCCAAAGCAATATTCCTAAGAACGTCACTCTCTTACTCGGGAAGCTCCAATGGCTCCCTATTATCTCTAGGAGCTAATAAAAGCTCCTCTGTTTGGCTTTTAAAACATTTTACAACCTGCCTGCTACCTACCTTTTCAGCCTCATTATAGATTACTTCTCTTCCCATACTCTCAGATTCAGCCAGACTATTTCTAATACAAAACAGTCCATTTCTCACCTGTGTGCCTGTACCTTGGCTGTGACTCATGCCAGGCAGGCACTCCCTCCTCATCTCCCATTCTTAGAATCCTTGGTTTCCTTAAAAACTCTGCTCAGGCACCGAGTAAAGATTTCCCTCACCTCCTTGCCTACCCCTTCCCCCCACTCCAGGTGCTAATGAGGGCCCTCACCTATCAATTTACATTGTATTTATGTTGTAAACATTTGTATATAAAAATAACTATGTTGTAACTAGAAAGCTGGGCTATTAGGCAGGAAGGCCTTGATTCATATCCTGCTTTTGACATCCTGGGCAGTTAAGTCACTTAACCCTTCGCTGCTCCAGGACAGTGGTTCTCCAAGTTTTTGGTCTCTGGACCCATTTACGTACACTCTTTAAAATTTTTGAGGACTTCCCACGAAGTCCTTTTATTTATGTGGGTTTTGTTTATAGATCTTTACCATATCAGAAATTAAGACATCTTAGTACTGGGGACGGGTAGGTGGTACAATGGTTAGAGCATTGGGCCTGGAGCATGAAAACTCACCTTCCTGAGTTCAAATCTGACCTCGGGTACTTGCTAGCTAGCTTTGTGACTCTGAATAAGTCATTTAACCCTATTCACCTCAGTTTCCTCACTGTAAAATGAGCTGGAGAAGGAGATGGCAAACCAGTCTCGTATATTTGCCAAGAAAACCCCAAACGGGGTCCTGAAGAATCAGGACTGAATGACAACGGTGTCATATAAAGGAAAAGCAAGCACACCAACGCAGAGGCCATGTTACAGAGCTATGTAGGGGAGTGAGGTGTATGAAGCCCAGAACAGTGGGAAGGGGCCAGGTTTGACTTTCATTTGGAGCCCCTGGAGTTTTTTGAGGGAGTGGGGGGAAGGGGACACCATGGTCAGACCTATATCTCTGGAAAATCACTCAAGCATCTGAATATGAATTGAGATGGGGGAGAGAGAGGTGAGCAAGGAAGAACAATGAGTCTGGACAAGAGGTGATGGGGGCCTGAGCCCAGCTTGTGGCTGTCTGAGTAGAGAGAGGGGGCCATAGGTGAGATCTGCTTGTGGTGGGTTGGATACGTGGAGTGAGGAAGGGTGAGGAGTCACAGAAGATACCAAGTTGGGTGAACTTGGGTGACCAGAATGACAAAGTTGGGAAAGGGGATGGATGTGGAGGGAGAGAGAATGAGTTGTTTTCGACACACTGAGTCTGAGCTCTCGGAACATTTCAAGGCAGGGTCCATAGGTTTTACCAGACTCCCAAAGAGGTTCATGCCACAAAAATGGTAGAGTTCCTGGAATAGAGGGGAGAAAGAAAAGGGCCAAGGACAGAGCCTCAGGGGACACCCAAGGTTAGTGGTTGTGTCATGGAAGGTCAATAGTATACTGTAGGAGGCAGCAAGGCAGTTCTATGAGTGAGGAAGATCTGAGTTCAAATTCAACTTCAGACACACACATTTCCTAGCTGTGTGACTCTGGGCAAGTCACTTAACCTCTGTCTGCCTCAGTTTCCCTAATTGTAAAACGGGGATCATAATAGCACCTGCCTCCCAGGGGTGTTGTGAGAACCAAATGGAACACTTAGCTCAGTATCTGGCACATAGTAGGCATTTAATAAATGTTTGTTCCTCTCCCTTTCCCTACTCTCTGTCCTCTACTCTCAAATCCCTTGCCCCCTTTCCCAAGGTTTGTAGATTTAGATCGGGAAGCGACCTCTAGTCCAATCCCCTACCCCCATTCTGCAGATGAGAGAATTGAGATCCAGCCAAGTTGAATGACTGATTGGTGGGAACACGGGCAACGACTAGGGGCAGAGGCAGGACCGAAGCCCAGTGCATCACGTGCATCGCACCACACAGTCGCATCATCATTCATTCTTTGTCAGCCCTCATCCCTTTGTAAGCAACGTCATCTACCTTCGCCATTCTTGGATTTGTGCTGGCAGAGATGGTTGATGTGTTGATTGGTTTTGTTAAAGCTTAAAAAAAAATCTTCGTTAAAAGGGAAGGCTCAGTGAAGAAAGAAAGTGAGGTGTATATTCAATAGTGACTGTGAGGTAAGAGATAAAAGTGTTTTAAAATTTTAAGTTTTTTTCTCCCCTAAAGTGTAAGTCTGACCATGGTGGACTCCCACTTCAGAACCATCAATGGCTCCCTATTCCCCCCAGGATAAACTACACATTTGGCATTTTGGCATTTAAGGACTCTCCCATTCTGCCTCCAGCCTATGCTTCCTGGACAATTTCCCATTATTCCTTATTTACCAACTCGACATCCCCACCGAGTTGTTCTCGCTATTTCGCAAACCTGGCCTTCTCGCTCTCGTATCTGCGCCTCTGCAGAAGCTCTCTCCCATGTCTAGAATACATTCCTGCCTCAGCTCAGGCTCCTAGGGTCTCATATGCTATCTCCCTCCACAGTGGTTATTGGATGTTCTCTCAATAACCCTCCCAAGGAGGGTTGGTCAGGGGAGTTTGCCAATCGACCCTCTTTATAGATATTCATCTGTTTATATGCCATAGCTCACATAGAGTAGAAGCAGCAAGCAGGGCTGGGCGGTACAATGGATGAAATGGTTGACTTTAGAATCACAGAACCTGGGTTCAAATCCTGGCTCTGCCCCTTCTTACCTGAGTGAGTTTGGGCAGAACATTTAACCTCGATGGGCCTGTTTCCTCAACTGTAAAATAACTATAAGGCCTTTACGGTTCCTTTTAGCTTTAAATTTATGATCCTGTGATCCTACCTGTATGACCTTAGGCAAGTCACTTAGTATACCTGGGCCCCAATTTCCTCATTTGTAGAATGAGGGGGTTAGATTCGATGACCTCTGAGGTCCCATACAGCCCCAAATATATGTAAAGGTCCTTGAGGTCAAGAACCTCTTTTCTTTTCATCTTTGTGTAACAAGGGCTAGGGGGCAGCTGGATGGTACGGTGGATAGAGTTCCAGGCCTGGAATCTGGTGGACTCATCTTTGTGAGTTCAAATGTCACCCCACATCCTTACTGGCTGTGTGACCCTAGGCAAGTCATTTTGCCCCATTTGCCTCAGTTTCCTCATCTGCAAAATGAGCTGGAGAAGGAAATGTCAAACCACTCTAGTATCTCTGCCAAGAAAACCCCAAATGGGGTCACAGAGAGTTGGACATGACTGAAATGACTGTACAATGAGTGCCTGGCCAACATCCTCATTTTATAGATGAAGATACTGGGGCCCAGGTGTCTACGTCTCTATGAGTCTGTGCCGAATGCGCCCGTATGCTCTGCTGATAGAAGGGGTTAAGCACTTGACTTTTAGGGTTTCTCGATGATTTGTGATGGAAGCACATTGGATAGACTTTGGAGCATGTGTAGACATTCTTTAAGTGGTTGTAGTATGCTGACCACATTGAGGGAACGGTGGCCTCTTTGGCCACACAACAGGACTAAGCTGCAGGAGGCTTCAAAAGACCCTCGTCGGCCTTGGCCCTTTACTGTCACATGGTTGGATTTTTACTCCAGGTTTGACTCCATCGATGGAAAGCTGAGAGGCCTTGGACCCTCTCCTACTGAGCCCAACATGTGGCATGAGCCTTAGTTTTTTACCTACCTTGGCATTTGTGTTTGTGTTGGTTTTGGTTGTTTTAGGTGAAGGAGATTCATCTGGAGGCTATGACCTTGTGAGTTTTGAGGGTTAAGAGTGTGAGCCACTTGAGTGTCTGGGAGTTCAGAGACACTGTGAGTTAAGGTCACGTCAGATTTTTTTTTAGCCATTGAAGCCTCAGAGGTAGCTGAAAAGAACCTTCATCCTGCAGCGAGGTAGCATTTTGACTTCCAATCCTATCCAACCAACACCTATTAAGAAAAAGACAGTCCTTGCCTTCAAGAAGCTTAAAATCTAAAGGGAGAGAGGACAGACAAAAGGAGAGAGGAAAGTGGGATGGGATGAGACTTGGAGGGACCGATGTTTTGTAGAAACTGACCAAGTTGGAACCCACTCTTCCCAGAGATGGAGGTAGTATAGGGGAGATTATGCTACCAAGGCTTTGAAGGAAGCAGACTATTCCTTTGTAAAAGCTAATCAGTGATCAATGGTTAGCTGGAGCTAGGGCTCTGATCACGGGGAACAAATTCTAAATGGAGGCTTGAGCCAATGAGGCCATGTTTTGCCTCAGTTCTTACCTAGCTTTTAATCACTGAATGGGTGTTGCCTCAGACAAACTGACTTAAAAAGGCCGAGGTCTCTCACTGTATCCAGGTCTATCACCAGCTGTCCTGACCCGTCTTGCCACTGGACTCACATGACTTTGTACAGCTCTGCCTCACTGAAATCCAATTAGCTTGCAAGTCAAGACATCACCCTCCTGACATTATTGGTCTTTTTTGAGAAGGAAGGGCCAACAGTAACAATAGTAACGGTACTGCTAGAAACCTGAGGAGGAGATATTTCTAGCCTGACTCTGAGATAGTAAGCCCAGAGAGATACTTGCTATGTTTGTATTCCTAGCACAATGCCTTGAGCTAGGTGCTTAATAAATGCTCTAGGGATTGGATTCCATCAGCCTGAGCTTGATTGGGATGTGAGTGCAGAGAGAAGTATGGGGAAAGGATTTTCTTTTGCCCAGATGACTGAGAATCATAGGGATTAGGAGAGCGAGAGGTTAGAATTTCCCAGTCACAGAATAGAGGGATTAACCAGTTTAAGTGGGGGGTGATCCTGAGTTCCACTATGGATTTGAGGAGATTACAGAGAGCTTTCATTTGGAAGCATCTGAAGGGCCCCTCCCCCTGGAGATTGTGGGTGTGTTCACCGGCACTTGGTCTCATCAATGACTACTAGAGTCAGCTCCAAGATGATTGGCTGCCTGGGACTCAGGCTTGTCAGAAAAGCTGTCCTTCTCTATAATCTATTAAGGTGAGCTGAAGGAGCAGCTTGGCTTCTTTGGGATTTTTTTTTTTGCTTTTCCCTGTTTGAATAATCAACCTATACTTAGAGGAATAGATATGTTCTAGGCAGTAATGTCAAACAGGTGCCTGCTGCCCGCATATTGACTTAGAAAACCACAAATTAACATTATCTGTGTTGTGTTGTATTTTTATTTATTTAGTATTGTATTTTATTTACTTTGTTAAACATTTTAATCTGATTTGGGTGGATTTTCGCTGGACATTTGGGGCAGCAAGAAGAGAGTTTGACACCTCCATTCTAGGAGATGGCAAGTCAAGACATCACCCCACTTACATTATTGGTCCTCTTTGAGAACAAAGGACGAACAACAATAACAACGGGAAGATGGGAACAGGGGAGGAGGAGGACTTGGGAAGTCTCGTAGGACATCTAGGTGGTACAGTGGTTAGAGCACCGGGTTTGGAATCAAGAAGACTCATCTTCCGATTTGGCCTCAGACACTATTGTGTGACCTTGGGCAAGTCACCTAACCCTGTTTGCCTCATTTTCCTCATCTGTAAAATGATTTGGAGAAAGAAATGGCAAACTCCTCCAGTATCTTTGCCAAGAAAACCCCAAATAGGGTCACAAAGAGTTAGACATGACTGAAAAACAACTGGACTGAACTGAACTGATGGTCTCCTCTCCCCGAGGGATGGAAATGGCCACTGTGAGTCAAGGTCTCATGCGAGCTGCATGTCCTTGTAGGTGGTTTGAGCAGAGAGATCCTGATGCTGGACTCTGCCAGCTCAAGGCATGGGAGCAGCAGGCTCACTGAGGAGCAGGAAACAGAGTAGGTATGTGCGTGCCCCCTGGGTCCGAGGAGGAAGTCCCAGCTTTGCTGATTGCCTCTTGGGAGAGCCCAAGTTCAAGAGTTTGGAGACTGGACCTTCCAAAGAGATAAAGGGATTTCCTTGATGCAGCCTACTGCTTGGAGAAAGAAGAAACTCCCCTATTTAACTCCTGAGAAGGGGAGGCCTATTTGGAGAATAAAAGCCCTGAGTTATTTGCATGGGGTAAGTCCATTGGGAAAGAGATGGCTTGTTCAACAGCTCTAGAGTGTGTTTGCCATCTGGAGGAAATTTTAACCACGAGGCAACACTGTGAGCCTAGCAAGAATTATGTAGGACTCCCTGGGAGGGTCAGGGATCCACCAAGATATCAAAGGGTTGCTCCAGCGGCATTTCTAGTTCCTTCTGAGTGGAGCTGATGGGTTGAGTGCCTTATTTGTTTCTGTATATATTCATAGGTTCCTTTGAAACTTCTTTGTTTTCTCTGGAGTAAAATAGAGTCTGTCCTATACCCAGTTTTCATGTGCTACCTTGAATGCTTGAATGGGAATGGGGGAGAGGGCCTTTAATTTACATTTGGGGAAATTTGGTCCAAGCCGTACCTGACCTTTATTTTGAAATTTTCTTGTAGTAACTCCACACGGGGACAGAGCCTGGGTATCATTCCTCAGGATTGGACCTGGTCCACCTCAGCCTAGAATCTTGAGGAACTGACTCTGGGCCAGGGACTGAGAAGGGTCTGTAACTCTAGGTTACAGAAACTTTGGAGAGAAGCTCATAGACTAAATTTGCTCCAGTGTTCTAATTGGAATTCCATTGTCAATAGCATCTCTTAAGTGGAGACCCATTTTGTTTGATCCAACTTGGGAGTGGGTTGTGGTAATAAACGTCAGGATGGTCATATGGTGAAGAGGCTCTGAGAAGTTATAATTCTCACAGTTGCTATCTTCAAATGGACTTTACTTCACAGATTGGGAGGGAAGAAGGAATCAGCGGGCACAAGCTCAGTCAGTCAGCCAACAAACATTTATTAAATCCCTTCTATGTGCCAGGCACAATGCTAGGCACTGGGGATAGTCCTTGTTCTCAAGGACCTCACAGCCTATTGGGGGAAGGGGCATGCAAATACTATGTATAAACAAAATATCAAAATATTAGGATAAAATGGAAATCATCAACAGAGGGAAGGTACTAGAATTAAGAGGGGTCAGGCTTTCTGTAAAAGGTAGGATTTTAACTGAGACCTGAAGGTAGCCATAGAAGCTAGGGAAGGAATTTTAGGCATGGAGGACAGACAGTTTAAATGTTAGAGTTACAAGATGGAATGTTTTTTGTCTGAGGAAGAGAAAGGAGGCCAGTGTCACTGCAGTGAAAAATAAGTGGGAGGAGGGGAATTAGTGTGTAAGAAGACTGGAAGGGTCAGAGGGCCAGGTTAGAAAGGGTTTGGTTCTCCAAACAGAAGGCTTTATCTGGGATGCTCAGAGATGACAGGGAGCTAGTATAGTTTATTGGACAGAAGGGTATTGTGGTTAGCCTGAACTTTAGGAAGATTACTTTAATAGCTGAGTGGAGGATGGACTGGAGTGAGGAGAGAGATTTGTGTCAGGTAGACCAACAAACAGGTTATTGCAATACCCCACGTATGGGGCAATGAGGGCCTGGACCAGTGGAGCGAGGAAGCAGAGTCAGAAGGTTAGAGTTACAGGAGTCAGAGGAGAGAAGGGGGCATATTGGAGAAATGTTATGAAGGCGACATCATTAAGCTTTGGCAAAATATTAGATACGGGGTGGGGCGAGAGAGAGTGAGGAGTATCAGATCACAACTATGTGAGCCAGGGCAACTGAGAAGATAGTGGTGCCCTAAACAGTTATAGAGGTTTTGGAGAAAATAGAATGAGTTCAACCATGGATATGTCAGTTTTAAGATGTCTATAGAATATCCAGTTTGAGATGTCCAATAGGCAGTTGGTTATAGGAGACTGGAGGTGAGCACAGAAGTTAAGGCTGGATAAATTGTTTTGAGAAACATCAGAATAGAGATGAGAATCGAATCCATGGATGCCCAATAAGATCACCAAGTGAAGTAGTGGAGAGGGACAAGAGAAGAGGATCCCGAACAGAGTTTTGAGGGACACCCACAGTTAGCAGGTGTGACCTGCATGAAGACCTAGAGAAAGAAACTTAGAAGGAGTGGTCAGGTAGGTAGGAGAATCAAGAGAGAATGGTGTCCCCCAAACCTAGAGAGACAGGACTCTTAAGGAGAAGTGTGATCAATAGTATTAAAAGCTTCAGAGAGGTCAGGGAAGGTGGAGATTAGGGAAAGGCTATTAGATTTGGCAACTAAGAGATCATTAGTAACTTTGAAGACAGCAGTTTCCATTAAATGACGAGACTGAAAGTCAGGCTGTATTGTTGTCGTCCTTAATTTCGAAGAGGACCAATGACATCATAGAGATTTTGACTCATGTGAATTGAATTTAAGTGAGACAGAGTATGATGACTCTTCCTGAGTCATCGAAGTCCAGTGGTCTGCTTCAGCTGCCTTCATGGCTTTTGGAACAATTATTTTTTTCTCAAAACAGGGTGTGGCCATTGCTCATGCTTCGGCTTCTTGGAGCCACAGGTAAGAGTTAGGTGAATCAGGTGGACACCAAAGGTGGATGAGCAGCTCTGAAAAGGGCTTGGCAGACCCTCACGCCAAAGGTGTTAGCCCTCCTGAACACCTCATATACCCTAAGCCAGAGAATTAAGGAGAGAGTCAAAGGAAAGGAAGGGAGGCTGCAGAAGGGAGGTTCTTTCTCAAGGAGTTTAGCCACAGAAGGGAGAAGAAATGAGAAGATAGCCAGAGGGGATGAATGTATTAACTACGAAATAGATAAATCACATAAGTAGATAATCTTGATACACAAATTACAAGTTAAGAGCCTAATAGAGAGTTTGAGAAAACAGTTTTGAAAAGGAAAAAAAGCCGTATCAATAATAATATGACGGAAATGTTTTAAATCACTAATGATGAGAGAAATATAAATTAAAATAACTCAAAAGTTCAACCTCACACTCGTCAAGTTGGAAAATACAAGAAAAATGGAAAAATGGAAAAAGTAATGTTGAAGAAGCTGGAAAATCAGGCACACTGAGTCACTGCCGGTGAACTTGTGAACTGATTTAACCCTTGTGGAAAACAATTTGGACTTACATTAGAAAGGTGACTAAATACCTCTGCACTCAGAAGTTCTATTGGTGGGCACATTCTTTATGAAGGTCAAAGACAGATAGAAAGGTCCCACGTATTCCAAATTATTTTGCTATCAATGGGATTTAGATGGGGTGTGGATGTTGTTTGTCCTTTATTTTGAAGAGGACCCATGACATCATGGGGTGATGCCCTGACTTGCATGTGAATTGGATTTAAGTGAGACAGAACTAGCAGTGTACTGGAGCTTCAGTCAGGGGCAAACCCACAGTCACAGTAGTATTGCCTAGATCAGGAGGTTGCACATCTTAGATCAGGGGAGCAGTGATCAGACTTCACTCCATATCAGAGAGATTTGGGTTGAAGAGATACTACAGATCTACAACACGAAATGCCCCTGAGATATTTAAAGAATGTGGTACTCAGTATCTGGAGAAAGCAGAAGCAGGACCCCAGAAAATATAAATCAGTTCTCCAGTTCCTCTAGAAGGAAAGAATTATCTCTGGCATCACCAGAGACATTAACTTACAGGGCTTAGTGGCTCAAGTAGATTATCACCTTTCCGGCAATTAAGATATTACTGTGCACTAATTAGTCTCCTTTACTAGATAACTAACACAGTGACAAAGTATTTCTGTAAGTTTAAGGAATTCACACTATTATCCAAGGGACTAAGTATCAGCTGTTTTTACTTTTTTTTGTTACCATGAGCACTTCCACAAATACATAAAGTATATGGCTGAGCTCTTTAGCTGAAGTAACAGGCAGATAGGCATTCAAATCCATGTCCAGGCTGAAACAATATTAATTATCACCTTACCTCTTCTGCACCTTGATCCAATTAGGGAGTATAGCCACGTTGTTGTTCTTCAGTCCTTTCAATGATATCCAGCTCTTTGCAGCCCCATTTGGGTTTTTCTTGGCAAAGATACTGGAGTAGTTAGTCATTTCCTTCTCTAGCTCATTTTACAGATGGGGAAACTGAGGTAAACAGGGTTGAGTGACTTGCCCAGGGTCACAAAGCTAGGAACTATCTGTGGCAGATTTGAATTCACCAAGGCTCTATGCATTCCTTTCCTTGATAGACCCTCTTCCCAGTGCTACGGACTTCTTTTTATCTCCCTATGATAACCTAGGCGGGAAAAATGGTTCCATGTAATTTTTCCTGGGATTTCCAGATCAAGACTCAGTATAACATCTTTGGTAGGTCTTTGTTGGATTAGCTGGGGGAAGAGAGCAGTTGAGCTATGCCGCTTCCTCCTCTGCCATCATCTTAGATGGTCTTCGTTTAGATACCTATTTCCTAAGAGACAGTAGTATTATCCTTTCTGGCCAAAAGTGGGCCAGACTGCAATTTTCTGTACTGCTCCCTCCAACCAAATGTGTGCTGATAAATGTTTAACCACAGGCTCTCTGGGGAAAAAAAAAGAGTACGACAAACTTTTAACTTTAATCAACGTTATTAACATTTTCGTCATCACTTTCTTAAGTCTAGACAACCAACACAACCATAAATCAAGCTCTGACTTGTGGTGTTTTCCAATTTCTAAGGTACACATGCTCACACTGAAAATTTGGCAGTTTTAAATCATTAGCAATGCTCTTGCTAGCATTCCAGCTGGCTGCTGTGAGCACCCCCTGCATAGCCATGATTTCACAGCAGTGGCATTAAAGCAGTTTCAATAAACTCCTTTATTTCTTGGTTCAAGTTTCATCTGGGGGACACAATGGAATATTGCTTAAAATAATTAAATTTGTTGCATCTACTGATACTTAGTAAATGTTCATTTATTGATAGCTTAGAGCTCCTATTCCATAGTGACTTCTCCTGTCTCAGGCGACTTCACACTGTATTCATAGATTCAAAGACTTAGCATGCTGCCATCACGTAGTTTATTGTACAAAGATTAAAATAAAAGAGAAATTAGACCAAATGCTTTTATGGAGATACAAAGTGTTCCAATAATCTTAGTGCAATTTTGAGCTTTAATAATGTGAAAATATAAATGCAACAAACTTACAGAAACTTTATTTGAAAGTTTAATTTTTTATATTTGTTTTAGACTTCTTTAATTTTGTGAATTTTGAATAATATACTTAAAATTAAAATTTCATTTTCTGAATGACACTTTTTCAAACAAATGAATCGGTCAAGGAAGTCCTCTTGCTTGGTTACCTCAGATAATTGATCTATCTCCATTGCACTTTTTCTCATAGGGTCACATCAAAACTGTCATGTATGTGGCAAAAACTCATCCTAAGGTTGATCTTAAGGCCAGGATTCCAAATGCGATCCTCTCAGTCACTATAGGAAGTTGATGGAAGTTTTTTTTTTTTACAAAGTTTAAAATTTGACTAGAGGGATGTATAGCACAAGATGAGGATTATGCTAACTTTTAATAATATATCTAGCAATATTTTTAAAAGTTACATGATTAACCTTTTAAATGTCATTCTTTGTATATTTGTAGCTTTATAGCTCTGAAGTTACTAAAGCTTAAAAATGCACTAATATTTTTGGGACGCTGTGTTTGCTTTCAAACGTTTTTCTAATCCTCACCCCATTTTCCTCCCAGAACTCTGAGTGCAGCCTAGAGGATTCCTGACTGTGCATTCCTGCAGTTCATGGAAAAAGAATAGGTGAAGGGCCATTTGTCTTGGGATCACAGACAACAAAAAGCAAAGCAGGGGAGAAATAGGGGCTTCCATGCTCACTGGGACTGTTAGACCAGATCTCATTTCTCCACTTCCACCAGATCACTGTCCCTGCTCCCAGTATGGAAGCTATGGTCAGGCAATCTACCTGCCTCTCCTTGTCATACAGGCTGCTCTCCTCTTTCCTCTCTCAGAAGTCTGAATGCTATGGTTAGAAGCAAGATAGGAGATAAAAAAAGAGGGTGCCTCAGCAAACAGATAGCAGACCTTTACCCTAGCACATGTTTTCCTGGATCACAGGACAGTCTACCATTTCATGAGGGTTCCCCAGCCATACGTGCCCTTTTTTCCTTTCTCCTTTCCAGGTTTTCTTTATGTGTCTTTCCCCATTAGAATCTAAGCTCCTTGAGGACAAGGATTGTCTTGTTTTCGTGCATTTGTGTCATCAGAGCTTGACACATAGTAAACACTTTAAAATGCTGTATCCATCCATCCATCCATCCATCCATCCATCCATCCATCCATCCATTCAGTTATCCTCTATCCCTATCTCTCTCTCTGTCTCTCTCTCTCTCCTGTCTATCTATCTGTCTGTCCTCTGTTTGTCTTTCAAAACCTGCCTTCCTTCACCTTTCCAGTCTCCCCCCACTCTGAGATGCAATGACATTGGCCTCCATATACTCCTTGAATATGACATACCCAGGGAGCATTTTCCTTGGCTGCCCCCCATCCCTGAAACTCCCTCCCTCCTCATCTCCACTTTTTTGGCTTCCTGCGGATCTCAGCTAAAATCCTACCTTCTTACCCATTCTCCCATAATGACAATGCCTTCCCTCTTTGATTATTTCCAATTTATACCTAGTAGTTTTCGTGTCACCTCCACCATTAGATTGTGAGGTCCTTGAGAACAGAACTTTTTTTGAGCTCCCTTTTTTGTATCCTCAGTGCTTGGCCCAGTGCCTGGCACATAATAGGTCTCAATAAATGCTTTTTTTTTTTCAATAAATGCTTTTTGACTTTCTCATTGTTTTTCTTGGTTTTTTGGGGGTGAGTGTTTTCTGTTG
Source organism: Phalanger gymnotis (assembly GCA_028646595.1). NCBI lineage: Eukaryota > Metazoa > Chordata > Mammalia > Diprotodontia > Phalangeridae > Phalanger > Phalanger gymnotis. The sequence goes on from CM053622.1 coordinate 787,776,717, forward strand.
CAATGTGGCTAATACGAAGATATGTTTTGATGACTTCACATATACAGGGTGTCCCTAAAGTCAGGACACACAGGAAAACTGAAGGCAATGTGGATCGAGTTCACGTGAATCTAGCAAAATGCATCAACCTTTGCATCACAAATGATGGAAATCATATTGAAGATGTTAATTGTTAACATTCCAATTAAATAAAATGCTGTTGAAAATTTCATTCATTTCATTTCTTGAAAATATGCATTTTTGCCTATGTGTCCAGACTTTAGGAACACCCTGTAAAATCAATATCATACTGATTTGTTTTCTCAATGGGTGGAGGAAGGCTGAGAGAGAAGGAAAGAATTTGGAACTCAAATTTCAAAAAAATGAATGTTAAAATAAATTTTAATGTAATTGGGAAATATTTAATGAAATGAATAAAAGTATATTTAAAAAAATAGATGCTTGTTGACTGCCTGCCTCAGTTTTCTCCTCTGTAAAATGAACATAAAAACAGCACCTACTTCACAGGGCTTTTGCGAACCTCAAATGAAAATTACATATGGAAAGTGCTTTATAAACCTTAAAAGTCAACCATGATTATTAGCAGGGGGTCTTGTTCAGTTATGAGATCGGTCAGTTGCCCTTGGATCCTTTCCAAATATCAGATCTGTGAGTCTATGTGGTCAATGAACCAGTATACCTGTCTTTAGGCAAGTCAATGGAATAAGGATGGCTAAGCATGTCAGTGGAATGCTAGGGCTCTGGAGGAGAGAAGCCCAGTGGACATGAGAGTTATTTTTGAAGTATCTGAAGGACTGTGTTGTGGAAAAGGGTCTAACTAGCCTGAAAATCACAGAAACATGGAACTGGAAGGCATCTGAGCAGCCATCTAATCAAGGCAATGCCCAACAGCAGTGGTTCTCAGAGTGTGGTCTGGGGAGTACTGGAGTTCTGCAAAGACTCTTTTAAGGAGACGATGAGGTCAAAACTATTTTCACAATAATACTAAGACACTTTGGTTTGTAATACAGTCACCATGTATAGATATAACCCTTGAAATCAAAGGCTTTTTGCTGGGGATCCTCAATAATTGTTAAGAGTCTAAAGGGGTCCCAAGGCCAAAAAGCGGGAGAACTTTTCCCCTAGAAGAACTGTGCTATAACCTAACCAACAAAGGCTCCTTTAGACTCTGCTTGAAGCCTCCCGAGGAAAGGTGAACTCACGGCTCCTTGGGGCAAACCAATCCATTTGGAGACAGCTTTCCTTGTTAGGAAGCTCCTCCTTCTGTCTAGCCTTAATCTGCCTCTTTGTGCTGTTCAGAATTTAGCTCCTAGTCTGTCCGCCGCCCCGCCCCCCCCCCCCCCGTTCCCACCCCCCACCCCCCGCCCCGCCCCCCGGCCCAGGACTGGGTGAATTTGGCAAATCTCTCAAAGCTGTCACATCCCTCCTAAATCATCTTTTGTTTGGGTTAAACATAGTGAGTTCCTATAATCTATATCTACATCTATGGCCCTTGGGGGCAGAAAGCCAGGAATAATAGCTGGACTTGGCAGAGAGGCAGATTTTGGTTTGATGGCCATAAATACCTTCCAAAGTTCATATTTTACTGGAGCTAAATGGGCAGTGTCTTCCTGAATCCTCAAGCAAAAGCTTAGTGACCATCTGATGTGTTGCAGTGGGAATTCTTTACCTGGGATACATGAGCCAGTTACTATGAGGGCCCTTCAACTCTGAGATTCAGGGAGCCAGGGAAGGAGAGATGGGGTCCAAGCTAGGTTGCAGAGAAACAAGTCTGGGGCTTGGGAGCCTGTGCTGAGTGTGGACAAATGGAGATCTGAAATGAGGAAACTAGGATTTGGGTGGCGATGGAGACAAAAACCGTTGAGGAGGGAGAACAGATGGGGTGACTTGGGGTGATCCTGGTTCTAGGGAAAGATAGTCTTATTTTCTCCTCAGCCCCTCAAAAAAAACATGAGAAGAAAGCAAATTCAAGAATTCTAGTCTTTTATTCTAGCCAACAACATGAAATCTGCTGATTTTAGCTTCCTCTCCCCATCTCCTAAAAAACAAGATTGAAGAACTTCTAATACTCAGCAGCCCCCTTCATTCCCACCCCAGTTACACTGATCAGGCCTTCTTCCTTGTAGGCTTCAGAAAAATGTAGAGAGCTAGCCCACCATGAGAAAGAAAACAGGTGCATGAGAACAACGTAAGAAAGTCTGTCTCTTCCCCCCCAATCCCTAGTCCCAGTCCCACGCCAAGCTATTCTTCTGGAGCTAGACCAATGTGAGCTGGGGGAAGGTAAGCAGTGAGCACACACAGGGATTCAGGGAACCCACCCCAACATCATCTCCAGGAGCTCGTCACCCCCTGGGACTCAAAGGTGTTATGTGAGGGCCCCAGCATGAGAGGCATCTCTGGTAATCTTCAAGGGCACATGGCTGAGTCCTGGGGTACCGAGTTCTTCAGAGGAGTTCTACCTTCAAGGCTGAGACAGTAGCCAAAGGAAAGGTTGGATGCAGAGTTGTGTAAGAAGGCAGAAACAGAAGCTGGTACAGTCTTGGTCTCATGGGTGCTCCACATTTGGCAGTCCGTGGCTCCTTGGGAACTCCCCAATGTCCTGGGAAGTTGGGAGTTGGCATGGGCAGGGGGAAAGGGTTGGGGAGATCCAGGGGTGAGGGTTTCCCAGGGCTGAGACAAGGTGGGAGTGGAGGATTCCAGAAGCTGAGAAATCCTGGGAGTGGGGTTAGCTAACTGTGATGGGGGGGAGGGAGGACTGGGCCAGAGTGATCCAGGAATGGGGGAATCCCAGGATTGAAGATTCTCCAGGGCAGATTCAACTGGGAATGAGGGCAGGGTTTCAAGGACTTGGAACACCCCAGGCTAGGAAGAGTCTAGGGAAGGTCTCGGAGAGAGAAGAGGGGACCAGCCCCTGGGGAATTAGGGATGGCCAGGGGCTGCGAAATCCCTGGGATAAGGTCAACTTGAGTAGGGAGGTCTTAGGGATTAAGGATTCTCTGAGTTTGGGAGAACTAGGAGTGCGGTAAGCCCCAGGGAGAGAGAAATCCCCGGGATGGGGTGAGGCCCAGGGAAGTCCTGGAGGGGTCCGGAAGAGGAGGCCCAGATCCTCCCTCACCGCTTGACCTTTCTCCCGGCTGAGTTTCGTCCACTCCGTCTGTACAGGGACTGCTGGCCACCATTGAGGGGGCAGTACTTGAGGGTGTGTGCCAGGCCCCCCGTAGCTCCACACAGTGGGCAGACGTAATGGCGAAGGATGGGACAGACGACCACACCCTCTGGAGTCTTCAGCAGGTGTGAGGTGTACACGTTTCGGGACTCCCCGTTGTGTTTGCAGAAGTTGCAGAGGGGTGTAGGGGCCCCTGCCCCCCCAGCTGCAGCCTGCCTCACCTGCCCAGCCTCGGTGTCCTGGCTGGACCTCTCCCCAGCCCCAGAACCCCCTCGGCCTGAGATCACCTCCCATAAGATCTTGTTCAGATTCAAATAGTCTTTCCACATATCGAAAGGGGCCGGCAGCTGCATGGGTTCCTGGTGTGGCTGGCAGACTGTTGAGGGGGTGGTGGTCTGGGGGCTGGAGGGTCTTCACTGTCTGGAGCAATGTGGAGCTGGGAGCAGGGTAGGGGGGTGCCTTTTATAGGGTGGCTGGAGACCTCTGAAGGCAAAGGTGGAGCTTTCAATTTAAAGGGCCCACTCTCTTCCTCTGCCCCCACACCTACCCCCCACTGGGACCCAGCAGGGGGGAAACCTGGGGCAGAGTAGAGAGCCTGAGTTTCAGTTCCTGGTACAAAACCAGTTTGCAATGTGACCTTGAGCAAATCACTTGCCCTCTCTGGGCTTGGGATTTCTTTTCTGTGACATCAGAGGGTTGTATTAAACTCATATTCTTTTGGAATGCCAGTATCATAAGGGTCCTTATAACACAGAATGCCAGAGTTGGAAGGAATCGAGTCCCAGAGCAGGGAAAGGGTTTGTCCAGGGTCACAGGAGGAGTAGCCAGTGCTCTTACTGGGTGGGACAAGCCCATGGAACCCTGGAAAGGTGAAACCAGTGGATATCTTCTACTCCGACTCATTTTATAAGAAAACAGGCCCAGAGAGGGACAAAGTCTGTCCCAAAGCCACACAGCAATGATGCTTCTATTTATGTTGTGTGATGGGTTCTAATGTTGTTCTGTCCCAAGTCGATGGTCTAATTCCACAATCTTTTTGTCCGATTCTGGGATTTTCTTTCATTATAGGTGTGTGGGAAGTCATGACAAGACTTAGAAAAAAAAGTACGTGTATATGTGTGGGAGGTTTCACTGTCTTCCCCTCCCCCTTTCCTACTAGGGAAGAATTGAGGCAGGATGAGCCTGGGGAGTCCCCCTCTTTATCCCCTTTGCTCCCCACATAAACACACCTTTGGAGAAGAAAACAAGGAGATGAAACTGATGAGAAATTTACCAACTTTGTTTACTTGAACCTGACTCCCTCTTAAGCCTAACCCTAAAGCTAAGCCAATCAAAAGCAATAATAGCAGAGTTGGAGGCGCCTCCCTGGGTTTCCCCCTCCCTTTTGAGTCCTTCCCATCTATGTCAGTTTCAGTCTTCTTTGGTGTAAGGCATGACAGAGGCTGTCCCCCGACCCCCAACTCCAAGTCCTTCTCTTTCCCCTTGGCTGGACAGCCCTAGGTTGGTTAATCTCTGCTTGGGCAAGCTGGTGAGCCCAGGAGACGGGATTGCTATTGGCATAGTGTGCTCAAAGACAGAAATACTGGGCTCAGTCCACAATGGGGTTCAGTCCCGGGCTCCAGGTGCCCTGGTTCTGATGCTTCAAGTCCCATTACAGACAATACTGAGCTCTATTCAATGATCCAACTACGGGCAGTATCTGGAGGAAAAGTCCGTCAGCCAGTTCACAAGCATTTTTGAAGCACTGAGCTTAGCACTGGGGATACAAAGAAAGGCGAAAACAGCCCCCATCTTCAAAGATGGCTGGTGTGAAGCCCCAAGAGCAAACAGGGAGGAAGGAAAGAGAACAAGCTGGAGGAAAAAGTCTGGAGAAGAAACAGGTCAGAACTGAAAGATAGGCATAGAGAGATGGAGAGAGAGAAAAGATCAAGCCAACACAGAGGAAGAGATAGGAAAACCTAACGTAGGTTTAGGCTTATGTTACAAAAGGACCAAAATGCAGAAGGTGAGAAATTCAGAGAAAAATGAAGAGAGAGACGGAGTAAGAAAAAAGAAAAGACATGGAGACAAAGAAAGGGATGAAAAGTGACAGAAATTCAGAGAGACAAACCATTTCTCTAGGCTTTTTTTGTAAAATGAAGAATTTGGTTGAGATGGTCTCTAAGGTTCTTTCTAGCTCAAAACCTGTGGTCTTAGAGAGGGGGAGAAAAGAGACACAGCAGTCTGAAAGATGTTCATCTTTCATTTTTGAGGCGGACCAGTGACATCATGAGGTGGTCGACTCGTGCGTGAATTGGATTTAAGTGAGACAGAGCTGCACAAAGTCATCAGCCTCACTCTTCTCTTCTTGAGTCATCAAAGTGTAGTGGCAGGACAAAAGTTAAGACGGCTCGGGATGCAGTGGGTGACTTGGCGTCTTTAATGCCTGACCAAGCTCTAAGCACCTGGGTCAGCCGCCTTAGTGGTTGTTGGACCAAATTGTTTTCATACGCCCTTTCTGCTAGGGGAAGTCTTCACATGCTTGGAGTAGACATACCCCTAACTTACCGACGGGTTTAAGATCTCTAGGTTACCCTCAACCTGGTTTGGCTCATCTGTTGAAACAACTTTATGGGGGTGGTCGCTGCACATGCTATAGCTTCTTGGAGCCACAGGTGAGAGTTGGGTGACAGGTGGACACCAAAGGTGGGTGAACGGCCCTGAAAAGGGCTCTGCAAACCTTACACCAGAGGTAATGGTAGTTTGAAAGATGGGTTACAGAGAAAGAGATAGAGATGGAGAGAAAAAGACAGAGCTAAAGAAGAGAAATAAGGTTAGAGATGGAAAGAAGCTGATGGGAAGAGACAGGGATGGAAAGGCAGGTAACAGTGGATACCGGGAAAAAACGTAAGCTACTTGGACCGGGAGAACTACTTATTTTTGCTCTCTCCCCATTGCCTTAAACTTAATTCATGATGACTGGATTGAACTGGACGAGAGGTTTAGATTAATGGAAAAAGATAGAGAAATAGACATAGGGATAGATATAGAGACATAGTCTTAGAGGAATTAGATGATCTGATGGTCTAATTCCTATGATCCTGAAATGAGGACAAAGAGGAAAAAAGGGGGGAGGGCACCACATACACAGGCAGAGGGGCAGAGAAAGAAGCGAGAGAAATTATGGCAAAAATTTTCTCTGGAAGGGTTGAAGCTGAGGGAGACAAAACCAGGGCTAGCTCTATGCACTTGCTAAACCACCTGCCTCTGGCATCCCTCCCCTTCTTCCCCCAGGCACCCCACTCTGGATTTCAGTTTGGCCGTCTGTAAAATCAAGGGGTGAGTTGGACTCTGACATCCACACTTCATTCTCTGACCTAAGCCCCATAACACTGAATCTCACGGTATCTGAACCTGAGAAACTTCGACTTCAGGCCAAAAGATCCACATTCAGCTCTTGGGATCACTTCCTGACCTCATTCCCCGCCTCACTTTACTCCCTATCCCCCACAAAAACGTTCTGTTTGGACAGCGGAAGTCCAGTATTCCTCCCTACACCCATCCACGCCCCATACACACACCTGTCATGTAGTCTCATGACGCCTGTAAGGGAGGTGAGGCAGGAGCCCCCTCCCCTTGATAGAGGGGGAAACTAAAGCCCAGAGAGGGAAAGAGATTGACCCAAGGTTACACAGGGAGACAGAGACAGAACTCCTATCCAGTTCAGAGCTCCTTCCACCTCAATAAGAAACTAAAAGGATGGGATGAAGGACAGTGAAAGATGGAGATAGGAGACGAAAGGATAGAACCGGAGGAAGGGAAGAGAGTGCACTAACACTGGCCATTGCCGGTTTCTTTGCTGAGTGCTCTGTGCCGGCAGCTGGCGAGATTGAGGCTAGTGGATGTTTCTTGGAATTGGGTTGGGGGTGGAGGTGGGGTGGTAGGCCTGCTAGTTACATTTGGGATCTTCCTGTCCCAGGCCCTGGTAACAGTTACAGCTCCCGTCTCCTGCCCCAAAGCCGGACCCCCGCCTCCTTACCGGTCCCCTCCCCCAGTTCTTGCTCCTGACTCAGTCAATCTGGGCCCCGCCCCAGTGCACCTAAGGAACCCGGCTTCTCTAGTTGGAGCCCCCAGTCCATTCTTTCTCCTTGAATGCAGGTTGGGAGAACCAAATCTCTTCTTAATAGGCCCCGCCCCTGCTCTTACTCCTCCAATCCCGGGCTTCCCTCTTCTCTAGGCTACGCCCTTAGAAGAGCCCCTCCTCTCCTGGACTCCGCCTCCTCATTTCGGAACTTGTGTCTCATGCTGTTTTCCCCCTTTAGGTCCCAACCCGCAGGATGCCCCTCGCCCCCTTTGTCCCGCACCCCTCCCCACTCGAAAACTTTTCACGCCCTAGTAAGCAAATATTTGGGAATCACAGCGGGTCCCAGCCCCGGAGAGAAGTTTATTGAACCCTAGAGGGGGTTTGTTTCCGTGGGGGAACGGGGAGGTGCATCCGGCCTCGGGGATTCACGGGAGCCGCCGCCCTGCGTTCGCAGCCCTGAAGTGGGAGCCCCCAGTGGGAGAAAGGAAAAGGAGAGGGGGAGAGATGTCACACTCAGGCCCCCACCTTTTGTCCCGCCGAGGCTCCTCCCCACCGCCCGTCCCATACCCCCGCCAGCCGCCTGCCCTCTCTCCTTTCCTTGAAGACCGGGGCCAGCGGCCACACCTTTTGCTCTCTTTGTGTTCGTGGTTCGATCGGTTCTCAGGGCAGGTGCAAGAACCTTTTGTTGGGGGGGGGAAGAGGGAAAGGTGGAGTTACAGGGGGTGCGGAGACACCCCCTAAACATCCTGCCCCCACATCCCTCCCTACCAACCACACACACACTCACACAGACGTTCCTCCAGCGTGTAGATATCGTCTTGCTGCGGACAGAGGGAGAAACGGAGGCTTAGCTCCCCCCCCCCCCCATGCTCCCGTGGCCCTCTTGCCTCCAAGTTCCCCTTTGACAACTGTCCCCAAAGCTCCCCTCCGGCTCCACCCTACTTGTCACTTGGAGTCTCCCTACGCCCCGCCCTTCTGCATCAGGTCACTCCCGCTGGCCCTGGATCCCGCCTTCCTCATTTGCATGGCACTCCCCCTCCCTGCCAGGCCCCTCCTCTGCTTGGTCCCTCTCCCTCCTCCTTCCTCACCAGAGATTCGTGGCGTTCCTTAAGCTTCAGTATTTTCTTTTTTATCTTGTCATTGTCCCTGTGGGAGCAGGTGGCAGAGGGGGCCGGAGGCTTCAGACACACCCTCCTGCTCCAGCCCAGCCCCCGAACCTTTTCTCCTGGTCTCCCTCCAATTCAACATCTTCCTCTGCTGGCCAGCCGCCCCCTCCCCTTGGGCTTTTCCTCATCTGAACCCCCCCAGGGGGTTTCTGCTCTGCCTTCGGGATGTGGTAGGGAAGGGCAGGCCTCGAGGAATTCCTCCTTCTGTCCCAATCCAAGTTGGATGCTCCTCGCCTCTCAGCCCCCCTCCAAAACTCCTCACGCCCCAAAGAAGCAGGCCCTTGGGAATCGGAGGGAATGGAGGCCTTCTTCTCCATCCCTTTCCCTTTGCCCAGCCATCTCCCTCCCCTATTCTCTATGCAAAATCTTCTCCCTTGGAGCACTTGGGGCTAGGTTTGTTCTTGTATTTGTGGGTTGCTCACCTGAGCAGTACCTCTTCAGTGGATCTCAGGACTGAGATTGGGTGCAGGGGTAGATGAGAAGAGAATCTTATTAGAGGCCTACTGCCACCTCACCCCAGCCCCTGCAACCCCTCCCCCACTCTACTGTACTTTAACTGCATACAAATCCTAGACTCTTAAGGAGTGAATCTTAAAACCCTAGAACCAAAGTCTTTGAATATAAAACAGAATGAATGTCAGAGCTGGGAGTGACTTTGGAGTATCATAGAACCCTGAATGTCAGAACCAGAGAGGGCTTGACATTCAGTGCTTCAGGGGAACTGAAAATTTAAGAAAAAGGATTATTAGTCCATGGTCACATGGAGTTAGAGGCTAGAGATGAGGTCTGTTGACTAGCTGCTAAGTATTCTGGGAGTGGGAAGTGACTAACTTGGAACTTCTCCAAGCATGAGTGGTTTAAAAAGGAGGGGGCAAGATTAGGGTCTCAGAGGAGAGGTAGGTTAGCTCACCATCATTCTCCTCCTGTAACTTCTCATTCTGGGAGGTTTGATGGATCCAGGACAGGGAGGGATAAGAGAGAGGGATGATGAGATCTTGTTTCCATCCTTTCTTAAGGACTAATGCCCCATCTCTGTTCAGTGGTCCCCTTAGGTGACCTGCGCTGGATTCACTCTCCACTTTAACCCCTAACTTCAGTTAACCTGCTATTAATTAAACTCAATGAAAACCTTAATATGACCGTGATCCCAATAGAGTTAGAGACTCATTTAGCCAGGCTAGAAAACTGATGCCCACCCTGGCTCCAGCTTTAACCCTAACATCTCTAGACTACCCAAGACCATATCAACAAAGCTAAGCCCTAACCACATCTAAGAAAGAAGGGTAGTTTCTGAGATGCTTTCCCTCCTATTTCTGCCCCAATCTTAGACCCAGCCCTGTATACCTATACTCTAGCCCAGACCCTACAAACCTGACCCTAAGCCTAATCTTCCCACTAACTCTAACTTTAGCCAGATTCCCAAACGTCAAGCAGACCATCAGATACCTCTAGACTTGAGCCTAACCTCTAACCCCAATAAGTCTGGATTTCCAACCTGCTGATCAAGTCTGCCCAATCTTCCCCCAGATTTCCAACTTCAAATGCTAATTTAGACCCCTAACATTTAGTCCTAATCTTGACCTGAATCTCCAACCCCCTACACCCAGTCCGTTTCCATATAGGAAGAAGGGTGTTGAGACCCTCTGATTCAGGGGACCTAGTAGGATGTCAATGATGGGAGTGTGTAGAGTGACCAGGAGCCAGGGTCTAGCTTCCAGATCACTGGATCAATGGTGATAGTCGATCTGGGGAAATCCCTACTATAGTATCTGGATCTTCCCCCCTCTCCCACCCCTCCCTCTATCCCCCAGGGCCAGGCCCATGAACCCACCAGTTTTTTCAGGTTAGCATTGGCTGCCTGTAGACACTTGATCTTCTCCATCTGTGGAGAGAACAACTGGGAGGCTTGAGGGTTTGGGTCCCTTACCCCTCCTAAATACCTGTTCCCCTGGGACTCTGTACCCCACTCCCACTCCCCTCTTTCTTTCCCTCCCCAGGGCTGGAGTCCCCCTCTTGGGTCAAAATGTGAATGGGGGAGGGGGAGAGGACAAGGGGCTGGGGAGCAGCCTCACCAGTGCACAGTTTCTCCTCTCTAGAGACAGGGATTGAGTCCCTCGGGCAGCCATGCGAGCTGGGGAGGGACAAAAATTGCTGGTAAGGCTGCAAAAGACTGGCCCAGCCTCTGGCCCTCACCCCCTTAACCTATGTTCTGTATTCCCTTCCACCCTGCTTGAGCCTCACCAGCCTTGGACTAGGGGTAAGGGGGGGGGTCACTGATTATCCTCTCCAGGTCTGGACCCCTCCCACAATGCCCCGCCCAGGCAGGAGGCCTCCCCACTTTATGTTGTCATGTAATGACTGTGAGGTCATAAGGAGATTTCTTGGTTGTGGGGGAAAGGAGAGGGGAGAGAGGCTGGATTTATGGCTTTGAGGCCTAGGTAGTGGGGAGTATCAAAATGCCTGTTATGGTCCCTAAAAAGGAAAATAACTATGTATGGGAGAGCTAGAGACACATGTAGACTTACACGGCAACAGAGACTCTGAGAGATGTGGAAGACTGAGGAACAAAAGGAGAGGGAATGAAGGAAAGAGAAAGGAGACACTGGGGGACAGAGCAGAGGGAGATTGGCATTGAAGAGGAAGACTATGTGCAGAGAGAAGAGAACACAGGGACAGAAAGAGGAAACACAGAGGAGGGAGACAGAGAGGAACACTGAGGGATGGGGAGGGGACAGTGAAGGGGAAAGAAGAGGGATGTTGAGGGAAAGAGCAGAGACTAAGGGACATGGGGGAAACTAAGGAAGAAAGGAAGGCGACTGAAGGGGACAACGAGCAACAGAGAGAGGGACCACTGAGAGATCTGATGGGGGACCTAAGACCAGAAAGAACTCAGGCATCTTCATCCTCCGTAGCTGGCACTAGCCCACGTAGATAGAGCATGTTAAAGGTTTGCAAAATATTTTATGGATATTATCTCATTTGGTTGTCACAACAACTCTAGGAAGTAAGGATTGTTACTATCCACATTTTATAGAGGAAATCTGGTCTCCTACTCTCTTTAAGTCCCCTGTCTCTGTCTTTATCCCTTATCTTTGTCTTTCTCAATAATCTTAGTTGAGCATGCTTGCCTCTCTGGGCCTGGGTGTCTCCAATGTCTCTACTCTCTCTTCTCTGTGTCATTATCTTTCTGTCTCTTTGGTCTTTGAGGCTCTCAGCTTCTGTCTCTCTTTGCTCTCCCTCCTTCTCCATTCTCTTTGCTTTCTCTATCCCTTTGGGCCCATGTCTCCCCGGTCTCCTTGATTTTCTGGGTAGCCATAGATCTTTTCCTTCTGGATGCTCAGGGTCCCCTTTCCTAGACCATGGTTCCTGGAACCTTCCTTGCCCCCATCTCTGAAAGTCCGATCATCTTCTTCCCCTCCGCCATTCCACCTTCAGCTGTGATGGATCTTGCCTAGTGGCCTCCTACTTCCTACTCAAATCCTGGGTCTTCTTTTTTTCATCCAGGCATACCCCATGACACCCCTTGTAGAAATGTCATAGAACCCTGAAGTCCAATACCCTCACTTTACAGATGAGGAAGCAAAGCCCTCAGAGGGGAAAGGGCAAGACAGGTATCACACAGTGAGTAGTCAGAACTTGAACTGGGGTCGTTGGACTTTCCATCACATCAGGCTGCTTTCTCCCTTCTTAGCCAGGGAGCATCTTCCTAGGCTGGGGTGGGTGAGGGAGGCCACCACATGGAGCCACCTGGTTCTTCTCCCACCCCTGCCCCCTGCCCCAGGCCCAACAACCAGTAACCACCCTTCTTCCTTCCCTCCAGTCCTCTCCATCCCAACTCCCAATTCTGTTGAGGTCCTTTCTGGGATTTTTTTTTTCTTTTGAGCAGAAAACCAAACAGAGCACCAAGACATCCCCCTCCCCAGAAAATCCTCCTAGCCTGGGTGAGCAGAAAGGGAAAGGATTGGCCCTATTTCCCACTCTTTGGCTTGATCATCTCCCTAGGACTCCTATTTAGATGTCTGTAGGGCTAGGAGATTTGAGGGAGTAGGAAGGGAATTCTGGGGACACCTCCATGGATAGAACCCACATCTCTCACATGGAGGGGGAAAGAGCATATGATATTAGATGACAATGATGCTGCTGGGAGTTTGTCGTATCTGTCTTTGCTCACTTTTTCTTCTCTCACTTCCAGTCTCTTTTTCTCACCCAATACTTGACTAGGTCTCTCAGGCTTCATTCCTTTGTCTCTATCTGCGTTGTCTCTGTCTCCTTAGTCTCCATCTCTTTCCTGTCTCTTTCTCAGTGTCTGACTCTTTACACCTTGGGCTTTATGGAATCATAGCATCTAGACTTGGAAAGGATCCAGCAACCTCATTTTTCAGATGAGGAAGGTGAAGCCAAGAGATGTTAAGAAATTTCACCTTTCCCAGTCATTCTTTCAATAGATTATTATTTTTTGAGCCAGGAGGCCCTTTAGAGATGATCTAATTTAACCTCTTCATTTTACAAGATGGGAAAATCAGGCTAGGGAAGGGGAAGGCCCTTGCCCAATGTTCCACAGAAAATCAGGGGCCGAGCCAGGGTTCAAAGTGATGCACCTGCCACTATGTTTCTCGGTTTCCTTGATCTCTCTTTCCTTCCCTTCACATCTGCCTCAGTGTCTTCTATTTCCCACTTGGTCCCTTATCTCTCTGCATCTTTTAGACCCACTGGAAGAACCTGTGTGTCTTTCCATCTCTCTTCTATCGGTGTTTTCACCTGTTTGTTTCTCTATATCTGAATATTTCTATGTCTGTGTGTCTGTCTCGATGGGTGTTTGTAATGGGACACCTCTGATTTTGTCCAGGGGATTTTGTCCCGGGGTGAGGGGAGTGTGTGGCAGCAATACCCTCTCTCTCCCTGCCCCTTGTGGGTCTTTATCCACAACCATTCTTGGAATTAAGTCTTCCTCCACCCCAGCCCCTTGCCCAGGGCCCCTGGGGGATCCGCTTCCCATCCAGACCCCTTTCACCTCAGTTCCTCCAGGTCTCTGGAGGATCTTGCCCCCTTCTGGATCCCTAGGGATCCCCCAACTTCCCCTGGAGTTCTCCCTCCCCTCCTCCCCAGGGTTCAGGGGGTGGTGAGGGGAGTGGGGGGGAATGGGTTAAGAGAGGTGCGCGTGTCGTGGGATGGAAAGCAAAGAACACAGCGTTAGACACGGATGTAGAGATGGACGTTTATAACGGCAAAAAAAGGGTGAGTCACTGGGGTAAGGGAGGCATGTGGGGGGAAGGGGGACTCAGAGAGGGGAAAGGGTCATGGAGCTAATACACAGAGCGCTATCCACACAACGGACACTGGGCAGTGGGGGGGGGGAGGGAGAGAGGGGCCACGGCCCAGGCATGGCAATGGGGGAGTGTTGAGTGGGGAAGTGGCGGCGAACCGAGGTCCAGACAGCGGGCGGCGGCTTGGGCGAGGAACGAGACCAGTAGAGGAGGGGAGGAGGAGAGAGGAGAGAAGAGATGGGAAGAAATGAGAGAAAGAGAGGGAGGGAGGGAAAGAGAGAGAGAGAGAGAAAGAGAGAGAGAGAGAAAGAGAGAGAGAGAGAGAGAGAGAGAGAGAGAGAGAGAGAGAGAGAGAGAGAGAGAGAGAGAGAGAGAGAGAGAGATGGAGGGACTGGAGGCATACCATGGGATGGGGAGATGGGGGTGGGTGGGTGGGCAACTTGGCCCCTGACCTCTGACCCCAGATCCCTCCTCCCCCTAACCAGGGCATTCTCCAGAGAGGTCTCCCAAAACCAGCTATGGGACTTTGAGATGGCATCAGTTGCCATGGGAGGGATATAGTAGACCACCAGCCTCACCATCCTAGAAGGGGATGAAACCTCTCTCAAAGAATCACAGAATCTTAGGGTTAGAGATTCTTGGACTCTTTGAACCTAGTATTTTCAGAACCAGAAAACCTTAGAGCTTAGAATGGTAGAGCTGGAAAGGCCCTTAGAGACCATTTAGTCAACATGCTCATTTTTATAGATGGGGAAACTGAGACCCTGAGGCCTGAAAACAGGATTTAGAATCCACATGTCAAACCCCTCCACCTTTAATACTGTTGCTCTGGGATCCTATGAAACAGGGGCCCAAGAGTGTGTGTTTGTGAGGGGGAGGGGGACGGGGATAACTAGGAGCTGGGGGACCTGCCCCCCCAAAAACAATCAGCATGGTATTGCTGCCTCAAGTTGGCTGAGATGCCAAACGCAGGAGAAAAAAAAATGATTACCCATCCCCCTGGCTCATTCCCAGTACAAAAGAGATTATTTACAAGGGAGGGATGGGGGAGGGGAGAGGAGGAAGGGCTCAGGGAGTAGGAGTGGAGGGGTTCTTGAAGAGGCACCCCACCTCCTCCTCCCACTGATGACAAGTCTTCAAACATAGAAATTCAGCCAGTTTTTATATATAGATATTTATATAGAATCTCTTGGGGGGGGGGGGAAGGGGGCTTGCCCTGGACTAGGGGAGGAGATGGAGGACCAAGTGCTGCCATCCCAGGTTCTCCTCACTCCTCCCTGTCCCTCTTCCCACCCCAGACACACAGCTTTCTGTGGAATGGACACAGAGAGGGTTAAAAAAGTTCAATGAGAGGTCAGAGGAAAAGGATTCGACAGCCTGAAGATGAGCCTGCAGTTCCAAGTGGCCTGGAGGAGGTGGGCAGTGGGTGATGGAGTCCTCGGTGGTGATGGAACCACTTGGAGGAGGGAATGAACAGTTGGTGGTGTGGGGGAGAGGAGGGGAGAGAAGGTGGGAAAGAGAAGGGAGGTTAAGGGGTCCCCCCCAAGGACTCTGGGAAAAGATGCTATCCTGAAAGAGGGGGAGGTAGCGTCTAGGAAAGGGTTAAAAGCCAGGGAACCCCCTCCTCCCTAGCACCTCCAAAATCTTGTGGTTATTATAACAGGCACCTCTCTCTCCACCCCCACCAAAGTAGGCATGGGTTTCCACAGCAGCCCACCTTGGTGGTGTCCCAAGAACCAGACATGGGCGCAAAACAACCCAGCACCTCTCATGGCGGGTACTCGATGCCTGCCAAATTGAATTGTTGAACTACCTTTTGGTATGGTATAGTTGTAGCTAGGCTCAGTATCATGCCAGCAGGCACACAGAATATTGCCAACAGTCCTCAGGATTGCCACCACCCTTCTGTACCTCTACACCAAGGCCCTCCTCCACCCCACCCTCTCCATGCACACATGCACACTTGCGCACTCGCGTGCGTGAACACACACACACATACACACACGCATGCACACGCACACACAGAGACACACGTGCGAGCACACAGGCGTGCACACACACAAGAAAGATAGAACAGGGAAGAGACATTGAGGGACTTGAGGTGGAAGGAGAACAGCTTCATAGGATTACAGAATGTCAGCGCTGGAAGGGCTTTTGGAGAAGTCAAATCCAAATCCCTCATTTCACAGTTGAGGAAACTGAGGTGGGGGGGGAAGCAATGTGCCCAGGAGCACATAGCCAAGTCACTGAATGTCAGCGCTGGAAAGAATTCTAGAGCCCCCCCGCCCAATCCCACCTTCTCATGTGACAGAGAGGGAAACTGAGGCCCAGGATTGGATGGGGATTGCCCAAGATCACACTGAGTTGGCAGCAGAGACACCACCCCTGTCCCCACCACCTTATAAGCTGATTTCCTCCATAACCAAAAGGCAAGGGCTCCATTGCCCCTAATCACCCACCTGCTAGTCTAGGGATGGGGAGGTGGGGGATGGGATGGGTGTCTCCTCATCTAATGGGGGTGCAGAGAACACCTGCTACTTCACAACCGCCCCATTATTGCAGTAGCAGCCCCCACCCCTAGCCTGGGGCCAGGGAGTAGGAAGGAGTTGAGGAAGGGGAAAAGAAGGTGCTGGGACAGGCTGGCTCAGAGTCCCACCCCTCAGAGGGGGACAAGGAGATGAATTTGGCACATGTAACTTCTCTCTCCCCTAAGTATTGGAGATATACACCTGGCCTCTAGCCCGTCTACCAGGAACAGAGGCAAAGGTTCCCCCTCTCCCTGAAGTTCCTGATGAACCCAGGGAGAAAGGGTTGGGGCCCACAGAGGGTTAGTTTTAGCCCCAGATTTCTTGGCTCCTGGGGATGGGGTAGTATTACGGGGCAGGGTCTGAAGGTGAAAATAAGCTTCTTTCTTTCTTTTCTTACAAAGCTCCGAAGAAAAGTCTGGTGGAAGGAATGTGGGAATCAGGGTAATGGGACCCTGGGCCAAAGACTTGTTTTATAGCTGTACCACCATCCTACCCCCAGAGGTAGGAGACAGCTCTGCTATCCCCTGCCCCCACCTAGGACTAGCACTCCCTGACAACGGCTTCTTCCCCTTGCTCTCCTAGAAAATTTGGCACTTTATGAAAACCATCAGGGAATCGGGAGATTGAGACACAGAGAGGGTCAGGTGGGGAGGCCAGAGGACTGGCAGAGAGGAAAAGAGACACATGTTGTCACACACACACATCCACACATGGACAGGTGAACAGAAATAGAGGGCCACATCCACGAATGCAGGGGCCAGGCGGACACAGGGGAGAAAAACCTCAACAGAGACAGACACACAGGGAGACAGATGAGAAGGAGACAGAGACACAAGAAAAAGTGAGATTGAAATGGAAGGACATGAGAATTGAAACCAATAGAGGGAGAAAGAGACGTTCCAGGAGTCTAAAGTGGGGTGGGTAGGCAGGAGAAGAAAATCAGGGGAGCAAGAGGAGACTGCCGGAGCTGGGACGGCAATAACCCATCATAGCCCAGGAAGTTTTGTAATCCAATACAGCATCCCAGTGAGGTCACTGCTTCCCTCCTATCCCCATCTGCCAGGAAGACACACTGTCAGTGCAAAAGGGGTGGGGGACTTTGAGGAATTAGGTTTTAAGTAGTGAAGTGACTATACCAAAGGGATATGGAGAGCACTTGGAAAAGTGGGGTAAAAGAAGAACCTTAAGGTCTAAGTAGACCCCAAATGGTTATGGAACTGGAATAGAGTTTGGGGATGGGTATATCTTCCCTGGCTTCAGTTAACCATTGCCTCCCACTGGGGCAAGACTCCCGGGGTTGAGGGACAAGGAAGTTGAAGATGGGGCAAAGGAAAGATGGGATTTTTAGAGCTGTAGGGAATACACTAAACCTCTGTGGCAGAGGTTGAGGGGACCCAGTTTAAATCTTTAGCAAGCTTCCAGGCTATGTCTCCCTCTCCCTCCCCACCCCTACCCTGTGCCCCAAGAAACACTGTAGCAAAAGGGACTGAGGTCAGACTGCACAAGAGGAGACCACGGGTACAGGACGCAGCAGGAAGGGTGGAGGAGGTTGCATAGTCCACAGGTGTGCCCTCTTCCCATCCTCTCCTCTCCTTCCCCCTTCCCCCACTTCTACCACCCTGCAGGAAGTGGAAAGAGTGGGTGGGAGGGGGGAAGGATGCGGACAGGAGGAGGGTAACAAAGTTTTTAGAGCCAGCCAGGACATTCCAGATCTCTACTCCCTGTCACCCCTCCAACCTCTGCCTACACACCAATTTTACAGAACGGGAAACTGAGGCCCAGACAAAGGAAGGAACATGCCACAAGAAGCCAGGCCTGGAGCTGGGATTCCCACTGAGGTACTCTTATCTCATTCCACAGAGGGCACCTCAGGGAGGTAGTGGATTAGAGAGGAGAAGAAGCCAGGTGTGTGTGGGGAGGGGGAGTAAAGGGAGCAGGGAAGGAGGCTGTCTCTGAAGAGACCCAGCCCCATAAAGGGCTGTAAATGGACCAGCGAATTACAGGGGCAGTGAGCTTGGCCGTGCATGCAAATGATATGCAAATCAGCTCGGGCACCCTGGGAGGTCCCATCTTTCCCAAATCCAAAATACAGAATACTGCATTCTCTGGGGATGGGAAACCCTCCCTTCCCCCCTCCCCCCTCCCCCCAAACCCCCCAAGAGATAAATATATATATCCTTTGTATATAAATATACAAAGATTGGAAGATAATTCTTTTGGCACATCTAGACCACCCTACCTTGGAAGGGTGTGATCAGGGTCCAAGGAGTTGGGGTGGTGGTGGTGTGGGTTCAGAAGGAGACAGGGTCTCCCTCCCTTTCCCTACTGGAGTCTGAGGGCAGGATATAGAAAAAGCCACTTGGATAGCCCAGCTCCTGCCAGCCTCTGGTGACCCAGTAGGGACATGAGTAGACAAGGTCAGTGCGAGTTACCGCTATTGCTTCTTCCTTGGGAAGGGATTTTCACATTTTGATTTTTGGGATCTGCCCCCCCCTCCTGGGGCTCCCCCTGAACTGTGGGGAGAGAAGAATCCAGAAAGTAGGTGGTAAGTGTGGAATTTCGAAGGGACAGGAAGCTATCCCCCCCCAACAAAGATGCTGATGCTAGAACCAGGGCATCGGTGGGGAGTCCTGGTTTAAGAGGTGAAGGGGGGGAAATCAATAGGGGGTAGGGAGAGAAGGGACTGAGGGAATGGATAGCCCAGGAATGGAGCTGACCTGGTTACTCTACTCAGACAAGGCAATCAGAGTTTGTCCCCCAGAAAAGACCAACAGGTCTGCACAACCTACTTGACCGAGCAGCCTTTGAAACCCCAAGGATGTATCAGGGTCTATTAGACCCTAACAAAATATACTAGTCCAGACCCTATTCACTCATGCTCGTCCAGACTTCTTTGAAACATGCTAATCGGACTGGATCAAAAGAGACCAGTCCAGACTCCATCAAAGCTCCACAGATCTCTCAAATCCCATCCCAAATTCACCAATCCAGATGCTATCGACATGCTAAATTAGACCCCACCAAGACACACCAACTCAGAGCCCACCAAAAAAATACATCAATGCAGACACATAGAAGCAAGCACATAGAGAGGGCTTGGGGTGGGAAAGGAGAAAGGATCTGCTGAATTTCCTGCAAACCCCGCCCCCCCCCAAACAAAAGTGTTTTTTCTTTGAGATGAACAGACTCTGGAATCTGAATGGAGACAATCCTTTTTCAGACATAGCTGCTCCCCTCCACCCCTGTTCCTGCACCCCCACGACGGAGCCAAGTCCTGTCTTTCCCTCATCCTCCATAACCAAAACTCAACAATCATTTCTCTGGGAAGGTAGCCCTGTCCTCCTCAGGGTCTCGTGGGGTCTCTTGGGCCCCTGTAAAAAGGAGAGTAAAGTTGGGATTTGTGTTAGGGAGTCCATTCCATTCAGGTACTTCCAAGGAAGTGAGCCTGGAAGAATACAAGGACTCCCCACCCCCACCATCCTAACAGCTTAGGAAAGACCCTTCACTCACGCATGATGTCATAGAAAGGAACCCCACCGGGCCTCGAGGAAAAGACCCCCCCCCCACCATAAGAACACAAGAAGTCTAAGGAAACAGACTCCAAGGAGACAGACCTGGGTTGCCCTCAGGAAGTTGCCTCCTGCCTCTTTTTTAGGGATCCAAGTTCCAGAGCTTAGGATCATAGGATTTAAAGCCAGGAGTGACCTTAGAGATTCATCTGGGCCAAACCCCTCGTTTTACAGATGAGGAAACTGAGGCCCAGAAGGATTAAGTGACTTTCCAAAGGTCACACAGCTAGTAAGTGGCAGGTCCTTTGACTTCAAATCCAGTACCCTTTCCTCAAAACTAGGTAGTTCACCTTGACCTATTGGACTTGAGGCTTCCCGAGTGCCACAACCCCTTCCCTACTTCCCCATTAAACCAACTTGGCCATGTTATAAAATGAACCCCCAGTGACCCCAGTTGAGTAGGGGAGTGTGAGGGTCAGGGAACACCTAGGAATGGGGGGTGGACAGGAACCTCAACCTCCACTGCAACCCAAGTCATGCCATGCCAACCAGGAGCCTCTCCCATCCCCTCAAATCTTTCTCATTCCTGATTGGAGATGCAGCTGGGCTGGGATTGAGTGGGTTGAAGTAAGAAGGTGCAACATCTCCCCTCCCATTTTACCTCTGAAAACAAAAACTGACCAACCAACCAAAAAAAATCCCTTATTAAAAAAAAATAAGAAAAATAAAAGGAGGGAAAGAAAGAGAAAAATAATGCCGTGTTTTCTATTAAAATCAACAAAATATATACAGATATCACACAGACTGGGGCCCCCAGTCTCCCAGCTGCCCTGGAGGAGTTGGGGGTCCAGCTAAGCACAGGGAAATGTGTCAAACTGGGGGGAGGAGCATGGGGAGCACCTCCTAGCCCCAACTCCAATCCAACCACTCCAAGGTGGGGTGGATTTAAGCGAGCCCCTTGCCCGACACCCGAACCAAACCAGGATGGGGAAAGAGGGACGGCGTCAGGGGGTAGGGGGAAGATGGGTGGGGAGGGTTGGGAGCCATTGCTCCCCGCCCCCTTTTATCCCACTTTTTGGGGGTTCGTGGCACGGACCCCCTGCTCATAGGTGACCCTCTGGCTTATGAGATACTGTGCGGCCTGCGTGGCTGCAGGGCTGCCTGTAATGGTCACCCGCCGGTTCCGCGTGCCAGGTAAAAACTCCCCCTTCTTAGAGATCTGGATGCGGGCACCTGTCAGCTCCTGGTACTCTACCAGCGTCTTCCCCCCCTTGCCCAGGATGGCACCCACGAGGTTCTCTGGCACCGCAATTTCCACCAGCTCCTTGGCGCTCTCTGCCGCCAGCTTCTCGGCTGCCAGGAACCCCCCGGCTCCTGCCCCGCCACCCCCACCACCCCCACCCCCTGCTGCTCCCAGGTAGCCATTGGCAGCTGCCGCCAAGGCAAAGGAGCCCAGTGCCCCAGGGGGTGGTGGGGGCGGGGGTGGGGCCGCACCAGCAGCTGGCCCAGCAGCAGCCTCACCCGCATAGGAGGCTAGTAGGTTGGCGGCAGCAGCAGCAGCTGGGTTTGCCCCAGCTGCCACAGCCGCGAGGACCCCTGAGGCCGCGGCTGAGCCGAGGCCCAGGCCCAGTGAGTTGGCACTGTAGCCATAGCTGGCCAGTGTGTTGAGGGCCGTACTGATGGCCAGCAGGTCAGTCCCTGAAAAGGCTGGCAGGGCAGCAGGAAAGGCACCCACACCCGCCAGGCCAGCTGGGCCAAGGAGGCCAGAGGCAGCGGCGGCGGCAGAGGCTGCAGCAGCGGCTGCTGGGAGGACATCAGCTGGGCTGGCGTAGGGGGAGCCCGTGGGGTTGGAGTTGGCCACAGGCCCCGCCACATTGGCATAGCTGATGTTCAGGCAGCTGCTACTCTGCGGGTCCTCCTGCACCTTCTGGACGATGGCGGCCACAGCCTTGTGCACCTGCTCGGGCTCCCCGCTCACCGTCACGACGCGCTCCTGCAGGTTGATGCCCTCTGGCTTCTGAGATAGCTGGACCCAAGCGCCTGACTGCTCCATGACTGCCTTCACCGTTGCACCCCCTTTGCCAATGATCAGGCCGGCTGTGCTGTTGGGGACTATCAGCTTAGCCTGAGAGTAGGGGAAGAGGAGCAGACTCGGGTTAAGGAATCGATGAGATGATAAAGCCACACCTCTTAGATTCAACCCCCCCCTCCCCCCCAAGGACTTTAAAACTGTGGAAGAGAATCTTAGAGCTGCAAGGCCTCTGAGAACATAGGTAGAGGGGCCTTAAATACCATCTAGTCTTTCCCCTCCACCAGTTTTACCGCTGGAGAAACTGAAGCCTAGCTGGAGAAAAGATTTGCCCAAGGTCACCTAGAAAGGTAAGGGCAGAACCAAGCCCAGGATCTAGTTCTCCTGATTCCAAGCCCAGGGCTTTTCTCACTAGGAAGGCTAAGCAATGGCCATTTTCTCTCCGCCACATTTGGACAGCTGACTCTTGTTCTAAGGATGATCTCAAAGCCCTTACAAATCATTTCTTCTGGGGGAGGGAAAGGAAGTACAGTGGGGAAATGATGAAGGATAAATCTCTCTTCTCCTGGGGCTTTCTCCCGGGTCCTGATTAATCCAATAGGAAGGAGGGTTCAGCACCAGGGACAGAGCCCACCAGCCCAGCACTACCTTTCACTTTCTGCTCCTCAATCTGTGTTTGCACTGCTCATTTTGTGGAAGGGAGTGGCCAATTTAACTCTTGGACCTGAGCATTTAAACACAGATCAACTGAGCCTTGGTGACTGTCTGTAGACACCACAAACCCTCAAGGGGTGGGGACAAGTCAGGTGTGGAGGGGTGGCTGTGGGTGCCTCTCTTGCTTCTCCTGCTAGCCCTGGGTTGGCAGCCAACATCCCTTCCCTCCTTCCTTTTGTCCCTCCTCCCCTCTACCCTGGCCCGCCTCCCTGCAGCCAGAGCTAGTTGACAGTTGTTGTGGCAACCAGCTGGGCTCCCGAAGAGGTGGGGCCATGAGGAAAGAGGGAAGAAGGATGCTCTGCCCCTCCCAACAGCTTCCCTTGTTGCCATGGTGATGGGGAAGGGCATCTCATTGGCCCCTATCCCTCCCTCCTTCCTTTTCCTCCTCCAATATAATCCTTCCTTCTTCAAGATGGCTGACATTCTCTCCCCTCCATCCCCTCCCCCTTCCACGGAAAGTGTGGAAAGGGGTAGAATTGTAAAGGGGAAGAAGGGGCGGGGTGATAGTGGGGAGGAGGTGAAGGGGAGGTGCCTTGGGGCCTCTCTTCCTATGTGGAGAGGAAGTGGGAGGCAGGTGGTCCAGTGGGACAATGGGATGAGGTAGAGGGAAGAGGAAGGGAGATGGGAGATGGGGGAGGGGTTGAAGGCAGAGGGGCCCAGAGCCTGCAAGGACCTGAACAAATCCCTTCTCTGTGGTCCCTCAGTGGCATTGTGCCAGGCTGGTCTTCTCCTGGATGCCTTCCCGCATTGACCACCCAGTCCCACCCCCAACCCTTCAGGAGAGGGAGCCTGACCTGTCTCCCTTTCAGATTCAGAATTTCATGAGGGCAGGGCCATGTCTTCCCTTCCATCCCCAGAGAAATCAGTTGTGGGGCCCAATTTTTACCTGCTTGGCTCTGTCAGGGTTCATAGTGGTCTGTGGCTGCAGGATGCTAGCCACTTCAGGCTTGGCCATTGCCTGTGGGATTTCTCGAACCTTCTCTGCGATGAAGCTGTGGACAGCATTCAGGGCCTCTGCAGTCCCCTGCACCAGGCACACCCTCTCTGTGGTCCCTGAGGCCCAGCAAGGGTTAGGGAGGGAGGAGGAGTAGAGAGATAAATGTATCAACACCTTTTCCTCCTACCTCCAGGCAATCCTGAGACATCTTGGGTGCTTTGAGATCTTGAGCTAGAACGGCAATGAAGGGGAGATACCTGGTTCTCTATCACACCCCACCCCCCAATTCACCAAGGTTTTTTATTTCTTTTGGAAGTCTCCCTCACCCTGCCCCAATGGATGAGGGGGAGGGGACGATGAAAGGTCTAAGTGTTTGGAGATCATGGGAGGAGGGGGCCTCTATGGCTAGCTCCTTCGATGATTCCTGGCTCCCCTGGTTGCCTGGGTAACACTGCCCCCTCCTTCCCTCCTGGTGGCTGAGGCTGGTTGCCCGAGCAACTGGAACCCCCTTATCGCCAGAGCTGGACTGAGGAAGGGGAAGGAGGGCCGTTGCTGTGGCAACCCCTTAAAGCAGCAGCGTACCACCAGACTGAGAAGCTTTGGCTCGAGTGGGGAAAGGCTAGGCTTTGTTTGGGGGGGGGGGGGGGGGGGGGGGGGGGGGGGGGGGGGGGGGGGGGGGGGGGGGGATGGAGATGGTGAGTTGAGTAGAGGGGGATTTGGCCCCAGAGTATAGGATTTAAATAAGAGACAAGGGAAAACAGAGAAGATGAGTTAGGGACAAAGTGTGGGGTATCCTGGGGAGGGGATATGACTCCTCCAAGTAAGAAAGGCCCTTGAGTTCCACTTTTGGGTGGGACCTAGGCAGAGATACACATATAAAACCTAGAGGGAGATAGTATCTCTGACAGAAACTAAAGCAGACACAGAAAGAGGCAAAGACACTGAGATGGAGAAAAAGCGAGAAGTACAGAGTCCTTGCCTGTCTGGGCAGCACAGTGACTGGCTGTCTGTGTCCTGGGGACAAGGCAGGGCCAGACCCTGTCACCGGCCTGTCTTAGGGAGGCCCTGTTTCTGGGTCAGAAGAGGCAGTGCTGGTTCTGTGTATCATGTCACTGGGTGTCTAGGTGTCCTGGTCGGGGTGTTCCTGGATGTGTTTCTCCCCCAGCCCCTCCAGTGCTGGGGCCTGTGTCCCTCCCCCAGAACAATAGCAGGGTCTGAGCCAAGCGTGAGTCAGGGCTGAGCCTGCCTGCCCCAGGCCTGGCGGGTTGCAAAGGGCGTAAATAGGAAAGGGTGTGGGGCGGGCCTCAGGCCCTGTGGGAACCAGGGAAGCTTGGGAGGGGTGTGGAGGGGTACGGTGGCTCATCTGGGTGACCTCTGAAGACATTTCCAGCTCCTACAGTCTTACTGGCCCTGACTTCAAAGTCAGGAAGACCTAGAGGCAGATAGACAGACAACACACACACACATACACACACACACACACACACACACGGAAGGAAACCATGAAGGAGAGACAGGGACAGAAGAAAGTACAGAAAAGTAGCTGGTGCGTTTGAAAATTTCCAAGACTGAAGGCAAGCTGCTTGGAGTCTGGTCTCAGCTCTGACCCTGACTCCTTGTGATCTTGCGAAAGTCTTCCTCCTCTCTGAGCTTTGGTTTCCTCAGAGTAAAAAGAGCAGTGGATCCCAGGTCAGAGTCCCAGAAGTCCAATCCTAGGTCTGCTGGCCACTATCAGTGTGACCTTAGTCAAGTCCCTTCCCCTCTCTGGCTCTCGATTTCCTCCTCCATAAAATGAGGTGTTTGAGCCAGATGGCCTGTGGTCCCTTTTAGCTTGAGGCTTTATTCATTTTATTCATCAATACCTGTGGATGTGTGTGATAGTGTGGCTTGTGTGGCCCATGAGGTGGGAATGGGGACATTCCCACATGAAGAATGGGGACATGCCCCATAAAGAGGCATATTCTATGTTCTGGTGGGAAAGGGCAGGAATGGTAGAGGAAGGTTACTTCCTTGTGGTGTGTCCAAGTAGGGAGAAGGCTACATGTTGTGTGCCTTAGGGGGATAGAGGATAGATAGGTTACCTGTGCTAGGGAGCTCTGGGGGCTACATGCAAGGAACCCTATGTCTCATGACGTAAGGAATTCCATGAGCTATGTGCATTCAGAGAATTTTGTGTTTCACTGGCATTAATAATGATAATAATAAAACTAATAACCACCATTACTCACATTTATATGCTACCATCAGGGTCATACGTAAATGCCTTCCTCCTAAAAGCACTATGGTATAAATATATAAGGTATATGTGTGTGTGATAGAAATGTGTGCATGTATGTATATGTAAGTATGTACTCACAATGTTATATGTATACATATATAATAGTACTAGTGTGCATATATCTATAGATTTATATCTATCTTGTCTCTCTCCTTTCCTCTCTCTGTGTCTCTGTTTCTCTCTCTGTGTCTCTGTCTCTGTCTCTGTCTCTGTGTCTCTGTCTGTCTGTCTGTCTCTCTTTCTCTCTCTGTCTCTCTGTCTCTCTGTCTCTCTCTCTCTCTCTCTCTCTCTCTCTCTCTCATATTTTGAGATAAGGACTTGACCTAGGGTTTCATCAATATAAGGAACTTCCAGGTGAGGAATCTCCTTCTCCCCATTCCAGTTGATGCCTACTCTGCAGTTTAGACTTCTAGTGTTATCTTAAGAATGGGCAGGTTGGGTAATCTGCCCAGGGTCCCAGGCCCAGGATGTAGGTGTCAGAAGCCAGGTCTTCCTGGATCCAAGTCTGGTTCTCTATCTGCTGTGGGGTCCTCCCTCACCCTGTGTCAATACCATTGTCTCCAGTTCAGACATAAGGAAACAGGCTCGGAGAGAGAAGGGTCTTGCCCCAGTTGGTCAGCTGGTCAGCATCAAGAGCTAGGATTCCTGACTCATCTATAGGGGCCATAGATTTGCAGCTGAAGGAGTGCTCAGACCTCTTCTTGTTCATCCTCCTCACTTGACCAGAAAGGAAAGGTCAGGATGATACTATCTATCTCATTTTGGGTTTGGGGGGTTTGTTTTTTGAGGCAATCAGGGTTAAGTGATTTGCCCAGGGTCACACAGCTAGTGAATGTCTGAAGCTGGATTTGAACTCAGGTCCTCCTGACTCCAGGACCAGTGTTCTATTCACTGCATCACCTAGGTACCCCCTACCAACTCATTTTGGGGCAACCTTGACAATTAAAACTAATGTGACCAGCACATTCCTGCTTTTTAACATAAAATAATCATAAAAGCAAATGTTTATAATTGCACCTTAAGATTTGCAAAGCATGTTACATTCATATACATACATGCTTACATACACACATATGCTATTTCATATTATAATATAGTGTATGTAGCACATAGCATAATATATACTCTGCATATGTATATTTAATATATGTGTGTGTAATTGCATGTATATAAAGCCTCACAGCAGCCCTGTGAGGTAGGTCCATTATTATCCCCATTTTACCAGACTCTCTTGGATAGTAAGTGTCTGAGGCAGGTTTTGAACTCAGATCTTCCCAACTCTAATCTAGTACTCTCTGCACTTTTAAGTGCAGCTGCCTCTCAGATGAGGAAACCAAGGCTTAGCCAAGTGAAATGAAGGGATAGGTAGCTAGTGGCCAAGGTAGGATTCAAACCTAGATTCTCTGACTCCCAATCCAGTGATCTTTCCTGTATACTTTGCTGATCTAGGGTAGAGGGTGGCATCTCAGGTTCCTTACAGAACTGAATGTCTTTCCACCAGCCCTGATTTATGGAGACAGGAAGCCATTCTAACTGGAATGTCTCCTGATGATTCCAAAATCTCCAAGGTGTTTGTGGGGCTGGTGCTCTGGCTTCTCCCTAGGAATATGGGTGGTCAGGGATCCAGTTGATGGGAAAGGAGATAGCCCTGAACCTCTTTAACCCAAACCATTCCCCCCTCTGACTCTGGCTAAATAGTTCAGATAGGTGGGACAGGATCTGAGATTATGAGAGTGGCTACATCCTCACTTCTTACCTTCAGTTCCCCCTTCTGCTGTTTGACATACATACACAAAATCCTATCTTAGGAATTAGGGCTTCCGGGAGGGGATAAAACCAGCCAAGAAAGTCTGAGGTGGTGTCTTCTTCTGGGACCCAGAGCTATGGGACTGGAAGATGCAAAATGTAGCAAGATATTCACAGTAGAGAGGTGTGGACAATGAAGGAGAGACAACAGTGATGATGGGAGAGTATGGACAAAGCCAGCTTGAGTTATGGCATGTGTGTGGGACAGATCCATTCAGATAGATGGTGGAGTGGCAGAAGAGGTGGGGGAGAGATGAAAGGAAGACAGAAAAGAGGGGTTGAGGGAGGGCAAAGAATCTGATTTCCAGAATGTGGTGAAAGTGGCAGTTTCTGAGAGAGCACAAGCGAAAGATAAAGGGAAGAAGAGATCGAGTGAATGAGGTATATATAGGGGGAGAACTAGATATTCCAGTGGGGGAAGATAGGAAGAAAATGGGGAGGGGGGTTGAGAGAAGGAAGAACAAGATGGAAAATAACAGGGATTCCTTGGATAGATTCCAGAGTGGTCCGTGAATTTATTTTTAAAAATATCTTTGTAACTCTTTCAATATAATTGGCTACCTTTGTAATCTACATATGTTATTTTACGCATTTAGGAACATTCTGCAAAAGATTCCATAGGCTTTACCAGACTGCCCAAGGGGCCCATGTCAAAGAAATAGATCCTGGATAACGGGACCAATGGGATTCTAGATCTTAAGCTGGAAGGCACCTCAAAGGCTATATGGTCCAAACACTTGATTTTAGAGATGAGGAAAATGAGGCCCAGGAAGCTAGTTGACTTACCCAAGTCTTACAGTTAGTACATGAGGGAAACAGAATGGAAGGAGAGCCACATTGAGAAAGAGATGGAGATGGAGACGTGTGAGTATTGGGGGGGGGCAGCAAAAGCAAGAGATGAGGGAGGATATGGAGACAGAGATAGGGGAGCAATACACTTAGATGAGTGAGAGGCAGATAAGAGAAAAGGAAAAATAGAGTGAGAAAAATGTGAAGAGAATTAAGGAGAAAGGATCCCCCGGGATGGGAGACTTTTCAGCATGACTGGGGGAACAGCCTGGTTCACCCCCCCTTACTTTTGGGCTCCCCCAGGGGGGCAGGTGCAGGGTCAAGGCCTGACCCAGCTGCTGCCCCCATGCAAATGAACTCATGAATATGCAGTAGCTTCATTGTCCTGGGAGTAGGGGGGAGGGGTCCTCTGGCCCCATCTGCTTCCCTCTCTCCCCAGGGTGGGGTAGAGGTTTGGGGATGGGGGCAGGAGCACCTGTCCCTTTAAGGACTAGCTCACTGGGGCACAGGAGTGGGGGTGGGGTTCTCACCGGGGTAGAAGTCCTTGGATTTTGAGAGCTTGATGGTGGCCCCCGTCTCCTTCTGCAGCTGCACGATGGTTTGGCCGCCTTTGCCAATGATGGAGCCCGCAGCATAGCTGGGGATGAGCACCTTTAGAAAATATTCACCCTCCTCTGGAGCAGGTGGGTGGGAGTGGGGAGATGGGGCTCAGTCATGGGTTTTCTCAAGTCCCTATTCCCCATCCCTGTGGGACATGGTTTCCCAAGGGCCCAGCCTCCCCCATGGGCCCCAAGGACCTGCCTCCCTCAAGTCCCCCATCCTAACCTGGTCCCAATGGAAAATGACTTCCTTCCTTCACTCCAAGGGACGGGCTTCCCATAGGTCCCCACTAGGACCCAGTTCTCACAAAGACCCACAGGATGTGTCTCCCCCCTCCAGTCCTAACAGCTCCCCATCCCTCTAAGATCCCATCTCTCCCCCTCTCTTCATGATCTAACCCCCCCCCCCACAGCTCCATGGGATATATGCCTCCCAGTTCCTCTAGGATGCCATTCCCCCAAGGGTCTAGGCCCCGTCTCCTTGCCCCAGGATCCAGGTTTTATATGACAGCTTTCTCCCTCCAACTTTATGAAACCTGTTCCCTACCTGCCACAAAGCCCCATAGACCACAATTCTTCCTCCCAATTATGGGCATATTAACATTGTATATATCTTGAACCCAATATCTGGGAGCAAGTAGTTTCTCCCACCACAGTAGAATGTAAACTCCTTGAAGGCAAACACTTTTTATCTTTTGCATTTGTATTTCTAGTGCCTGGCATGTAGCAGGGTTTTATTTCTTAAATACTCATTGACCAATTGATTCCCCAGTGGCTGCCCGCTCCATGCACTCAAACCTCCAAATCTCAACTTGGGCCCTGGAGGAAGCAAATTTGGGCCATAGAGAAGGGCTTGGGCCTTGGATGGAGTAGGGCTCTACTGGGAGCTTCCTGGGGCTTGGGCAAGTGAGGTGCCAGGCTGAGGGCTTGCCCCAGGGAGGCTCTTGCCAAGCCTCTTAAACTCACCAACCTTAGTCAATTAAGTCAATTAAACAATTAGCCCCTGAGGCCCCTCCTCTTGTCCCCACTCCTCTGAGGTCCTAAGACTGTCCAAGATTGTCTTGGAGTCTAGAGCCTTTAGATTCCATGATACTTGACTTAGGAAATTCTATTTTCTCCCCAGGCCGACTGTGGCTGGTGAGTCCCCTGCGAACCTATCACCACCTTTTACCTCCCCCAATGGGAATCCTTGGGATCTTCAACCCCTTATTTCAGACTTGGCCAGTTGAAGGCTGGGGGACAGGAGAGGGGCTATTTTGGTCCCCTTGGTAGGAAGTGTTAGGGACTGGGTTTGGGGGATTTTTTGTTTCCCACCTATTAGGAAATTCTCCTCGTTCTACCCTCCCTTGCTCTTGTTGCAACATCCTAATCGGGAAGTGTCTGTAGCTACATCAGCACCTTTCTTCTCCCACCTACAGGGGCTTCCTTTCAGTTTTCCCTCTCTCTCTAGGTGGCTCTCTTTAGTTTCCCCAAAGGCCCCATTTCCTCCCCTCTTCCTTTCCTCGTAGCTCTCAAGAAAGCTCAAGGACATGAAAAGACCCCTTGAATTCTAGTTTTGGTTACTTTCTTTCTGTAGGACCTTGATCAAATGCTTCAGTTTCCCTCTCTGATTAATGTG
Source organism: Phalanger gymnotis (assembly GCA_028646595.1). NCBI lineage: Eukaryota > Metazoa > Chordata > Mammalia > Diprotodontia > Phalangeridae > Phalanger > Phalanger gymnotis. Next base: position 787,807,183 of record CM053622.1, read on the forward strand.
GGGGTTGATCTCTGGTCCATTTCAACTCTGACATCCTGGGGTTTCATGACTCTCTTAACCAGTGCTATCCCCCTCTCCCCTGTTGCTAGTTCTGCTCCACCGCCTAATTCCTAATTCCTGCTGCCTGATTCCATAGATGTCTACCTAAGGTGCCCAGAGAGGGAAGGAAGAGAACTTCATCTAACATACTACACCTGAGATAAGAGTCCAGGTGAACTTGCCTCTTTTTTTGGGGTTTGGGAAGTCCAACCTCACCCCCAGAGATTCTTCAAGGGGCCACCACCATCTCCCCTCTCCCCAACCTAAATGGTGTCCCTTCTCCAAGATTCTTCTCTAGGACCCCCTTTCCTCAGTGCCAAGGGCTAGAGTCTAGACCCACCCAGGTTCTGTTTCTTCCTAAGTCCTGCATCCCTTCCATGCAGTGGGTGGTCTGTTTTTTTCCTGTGGTCAGGCACTGGGTTCCATGTCCTTGCTCCCACCTGGGGAAGAACAGTCCCCAAGAGTGAGGCGGCTCTTAAGAAAGCTCTGGGGCAGCAACTCACTTCCCCCCCCCCTGGAAAAGGTGACTGAATCCTTACGATATAGATATAAATAAGGGCACAGTTGGCCAGTCCAGTCAGGTTAAGACGGGGGTAAGTATTGTTATCAAATCATTAAACCATGACTTCTTAGAGTCACAGAATCCAAATCTTAAAATCTTGGAATCCTAGCACTCTAAAGTTGGGATGTCCCTTCCAACTCCTTCAGTTTACAAATAGTGAAACTGAGGCTTAGAGGGGGAAGGGACTTACCCAAGATCACACAGTGTGTGAATCAGGGATTCAAGCCACATTTCCCGATTTCCAGGCTAGGGTTTTTCCTTTCTAAAGAAAAAGAAAGGGAATGGGGGTGAGGGGCCAGAGAAAGAGAGCTATCTCACCTGGGGGCTCCTTCTCAGAGTTGGGAGACTGATCAGTTGGGTCCCAGTTCCCATTCCCACTTCTCCTGGATCCCAGGCAATGAGCGGAGAATGAGAATTGGGCAGAAGGAAGAAGGGAGGGAGTTATCCCGAGCAGCCCTGAGCTAGGCTGGGAGCAGGAAGAACCACAGGAAATCCCCTCCCCCTCCCCCAAACTTCCCTTTCCTCTCATCCTCTGTTGTAGAAACTGGAAGGAGAGGGAGACTGGGGAAAGGGGTGTGTGGTGTAGGGCTTCCTAGGTTCTCAGACTTGGTATGTCCCCTTTTCCTGAATTGGGAAGGCTTTGCCTATTTTGAGACTCACTGTGTCACCTTGAACAAGCCCCTTCTCCTTTCTGGGTCTCAGTTCCCTCATCTGCAGAATGGAGGAGTAGGGCTGGATGGTCTCTAAGGTCTTTTTTGGCTCTGACACATTCTAACACCTCTGACATTCTGTGGCTGAAGGATTTACAGCTGGGGAAAGAAGCATATCTGGCCTTATTTATTGTAAGGTCTCTTCTAGCTGTGAAGGGGGTTAGAGCCCTCCTTGAGAAGGTTGTGGGGATGGGGTGAAAGGTCTTCTCCCTCTCCACCACTCTGACCCCAGTATCCAGCCCTGACCTGGGGGCTGAGGAACCCCAAATCAGAAGAAGGTGAGTTCTTGGTGAAGGTGACCCAGGGGAAGAGCCCAGGGATCTCCTCCACCTAAGGCTGAGGACTACAAGCCAAACCTGGGGGGGGGTCCCCTGGACACAGTAGCTTCTTCAGGTGACACTGAATCTCCCTGCCCCTTCCCAATGGGGGACAATAATTCTCCTCCATCATAGTCACATATCCAGCTCCTGTTACACCTACACAGCCTCCTGTGTCACATACAAGCCCCCACACACCTGTCAGTCTCCCTCATCAGTCACACTCTTCCATCTCTCCCATCTCTCTCTTCTCCTCTCCTCTCCTCTGCTCTCCTCTCCTCTCCTCTCTCTCTCTCTCTCTCTCCCTCTCTCTCTGTCACACACACACACACACACACACACACACACACACACTACCACACCCCCATTGCCCAATCACCTGCATACCCTCTCTCAGGTCACCCACCTCCCCTGCTACACACAATTTTCCCTCCCCCATCAGTGAATACCCTCTAGTGTCGCACAGTTATACACACCTGTCAGTCACATTCAACACAGTCACACTGCCTCTCATGTCACACACACACAACCACACCCCCATCACCCAGTCACTGGCTCCCATATCACACATATACACAATTGCTCAGTCCTCTCAGTCTGGGAGTTGCACCCTCCCAGAATAGAGACCCTGTTGCCTTTGCTCATTTCTCTCCCTCCCCTTGCTAGTCACAGAGAACCCCACTGGGAGACCCTCCCTGTTCAAGATGCACCCCCTCCCCTTCCCGCACATTCACACACAGGCCCAGACACCACGGACAGATCCTTCTATGAATAGCTTCTACAGATTAGGAGAGAATATGGAACCAAGAGCCAGAAAGACATACCCACAAATGCAGGCCGGGGTGGGAGGGGTGCTGGTGGTAGAGACCCGAGCACACCCATCCAAGGGCAGTCAAACACCCTCCCCCCGCATCAAGGACACACAATCACACCCACCCACCCATCCTACCAAGGACACACGCACACACATACACACACCCAAGACACACTAAATGGATGGCTCGGGAAAGAGAGCTGAGCACACAATCACACACACAATCACAGCTTCACACAGATGCCCCCTCCCCCCTCACACCAGGTCCATTTCCACCACCACCCCTTCTCATTCTCCTACATCAACCCTCAGACAAAGCACTCGGGAGGTGGGGAACACTAGAACACCCCCCCTTCCGCGATTGTGGAATTCTCTCTTTTCCCCCGCCCCCACCGCTCCCCCTTTGTGCCTGGAGGGGGGAGGGGAAACCCCATTATTGGGGCCATGCAGGAGGGGGGGTCGCGGGGGGGCCCGGGCACCTGCAGGAAAGGCTCCAGGGTCAGAGGATTTGGACAATTGGGGGGATGCTGAAGGAGAATTGGGGATGCTGGGGGGGAGGCAGCTGCACCACTTCTCACCTCCCGTGTTGCTGCGTTTGGTGCTGACGACCTCGGGGGGCGTCTCCAGGGGCCGCTTGCGGGAGTCCGGGGCCTCGGACTCCATGGAGGTGCCGTGAGATGCGGGCGGTGGCTGCTGCGGTGGCGGTGGCGGCTGCTGCTGTGGGGCCGGAGCGGAGAACAGGCCGTGCGCCGCCGCGCCGGCGGCCATCATCTTCATGGTGGGGGAGGGGGGAGGGATGGGAGGGGGATTGGGGGGAGGGGGAGAGACAGGGGAGGGGGGGGGAGGAGGGAGACGGGAGACCAGAGAAAAGCGGGGTGATGAAGGGGAGGAAGAGAGCTGTGAGGATGGAGTAGGGTTCGGATATCTTGGAGACCAGAAAAGGAAGGTTGGAGGGGACACCAAGGGAGATGGAAAGGGAAAGGAGTGGAGGACCCTTTAGGAGGAGAGGGCGGAGAAGGGAATAGAGGGAAGGCTGGGACGGGAGACTTGAGGGGGACGGAAAGAGGGATGGGGAAGGTAAGTCTGAAGCCGGCAGGCCGGAGTAGTGACTAGAAGCAAAGCTGAGGGGGGCTGCAGTGGGAAATGAGGAGATAACGGGAGAGGTGAGGGGAATGGAGGGGGAGGTCAGAAGGGAATGGAGCGGGAGGTCAGAGGGGGAAGATGAGAAGAGGATACAGAAGGAGAGGAACAGAGGAGGCGGGGGACCCCAGAGATGCGGGGGAAGGCTGGAGGCGGGAGGGACCCGGAGACCAGGGGGGACCGTCCGAGGGGTCCGCCGGAGAGGGAGCCTGCAGAGGACCAGGCAGGGTCGGGAGGGAGGCAGGGAGAAGGGGCTGTCTAGGCTGTCTCGGAGCCAAGCCGGGCTGGGAAAGGCGCTCCGGGGCGGGGGGGGGCCGGGCCCCCGGCCCCCAAGGGCAGCTCCGGGAGGAGGCCAAGCCCCCGCCCCCTCCGCTGACGGACTTCGAAGAGCTGGTGGGGGGCCTCTGGCCGGGACGGGAGGGAGGCCGGGCCGCTAGCGGGGGCCTCGGGGGCGGCGGCCACGGGCGACGGCGGCGGCGGCGGTGGTGGCGGCGGCGGCGGCGGCGGCAGCAGCAGCAGCGGCTCCTCCCGGGCAGAGCATCCTTTTCGCTCCCCCCTCCCTCCCTTCTCCCCGGCCCAGCACCCGAGGCCACGCCCCTCGTGCTCCCATTGGCTCAGCTGCCTCCGGGGCCCCGCCCTTTCACAGGGTCCTGCCCCTTCTGGAGAGGGAGTGGGGGGCCGGCAGCTGTCCCCGCTGCACCCCGGCAGCATCTCCCTCCTACTCCGACCCGGGAAGGCAAAGCATCCTTCTCCCAGCTTCTGCGCTGGGCACTCCACCCAACCTCCTTGACCCAAATGTCAGGGACCTCGTCCCCTTCTAAGTCCCCAGGAACCTTCCTTGCCCTGTCGGTCCCTCAAATCTCACTGTAGCCAAGTTCTTCCCTGTGACCTCGGGCTCTTCTAGGGCCAGGTTCAGCTCGCCCCCTCTGGCTCCCGACAATTACCGTCTCTGAAGCCCCTAGCACATTCCTTGCCCTGCACACGTCCCGATCTGAAGCAGATCGTGGCCCCAGCGGGTCTCCTTGGAACCTCTCCTTAGCCGAGGCTCCCAAGGCTCACACCCCGGGAAGGTCTGCCTCACATCTAACCTAGTAGAGTCAGCAAGCTGTGGGCTCCAATTCCGCCCCAGATGTTTGTTAGCCAGGCGACCCCGAGCAAGTCACTTAACCCATCTCAGCCTCTAAAATGGGGATAATCATAGCACTTGCTGCACAGGTTTCTCGTGGGGATCACGAGATGATGAATGTAAAATGGTTTGCGAATCTTAAAGCCATTTGTAAATGTGAACTAGGAAGACCTGAGTTCAAATTCAGTCTCAGACATTAGATGTGTGACCCTAGTCAAGTCACTGTGCCTCAGTTTCCTTATCTGTAAACTGGGGATAATAATAGCGCCTACGTCACAATGTTGCAGTGAGGATTAAATGGAATAGAAAAGTGCTTTCGAACTTTAAAGCTTCACATTAGTTAGTTGTTCCTATCTTTATCATTATCATTATCATTATTCCTATCACAACTTCAGCCTCATTAGTGACGACAACAATAATGGCTTCCATTTCTGTAGTGATTTAGAGACTGTGTGTAGTAAGTAGACAGAGAGCTGGCCTCAGAGCCAGAAGACATAGGCTTCAAATCCCACCTCAGTTCCATACTGGCTATGTGGCCCTGAACAGGCAGGGGACTTAAGACTCTAAATTGTAGGGAAAGTACGGACCTTCCTTGGTAGACAGTTTCTTTATACTGGAGTTTCCCAGGCAAGTGGCCCCCTTAGGCAGTTGGGAGAAGCCTATAGACCTGTCTTCAGAATAATGTCTTTAAGAGCATAAATTAAAATACATAAGATTGATCAGGAATGCTTTTTTTTAAAGAGGTTCCCTGAATTCAGGTTAAGAACACCTGCTTAGTGCTTAAATCCATCAGCAAGCACTTGAGTGCCTTGAATGTACCACAAATCCAAAATCCAAGCTGTCCCTGCCTTCAAGGATCTTACATCAGGAAGATGACATTGATTGCCCTGAAGCACAGTTGCAAAGCTCTCCCCATACCCTTAGCTGTCAGTTCTCTCTCCTGTCTCAAATTATGCCCCAGTCTCCCTTTAGAATGTAAGCTCTGGATGCCCAGGGGCTGTCTTCTGGCTTTGTCTCCGTATCCCAGAGTCAGGTACAATGTCTCATGCACACAGTGGGTGCTGAATAAAGGCTTGCTGGACTGGCTTGGAGCAATAAATGGATCGAAAAGCAAACCAGCATTTATTAAGTGCTTACTAGGCACTGTGTTAAGCCATGAAGCCCAGACAAAAACAGTCCAAGGAGCTACATTCCAATAGCAAAGATGACTCATATATCCATCTCAAGGTATATGAAAGATGTATACAGAGCAGGTGGATGGGCTACAAGGGGAAGCTACTAGCACTTAGGCAGAGGAGGGAAACTGTGAAAGACTGTCTGTAGAAAGTGGAGCTGGAGATGAGCCTCAGAGGAAGGCAAGGATTCTAAGAGCGGTAGATGAGGAAGGAATGCCTTCCAGATATGAGGGACAACCAGGATAAAGGCCGGGAAAGGGGAGATGGAGCGTGGCTGTCAGGAAGAGCAACCAGGCCACGATGGCTAAACCATAGAGTATGAGGAAGGGATCAATAGAGAAGATGGAAGTTGTCTAGTTTTGGACTCAGATGATTTGGAATAGAGTCCCAACTACCCTACTTCCTGACTGTGAACTCTGGCAATTCACTTCATCTGTCTTTGCCCAAGTTTTCTCATCTATAAAGTAGGGGTCAAATTGTAAAAGTCTTTAAATTCCAAACAGAGGAATAGGATGCCACTTCCCCACCCAAGAACTATTAATGTGTCTGTATTGCCCCTAGGATCAAATGCAAATACAAATTTCAGCGTTTGGTTCCAGCCAATCTCTTTCAGACATTTTCCTTTACTCCCCCATCAGTCATAATTATAAATTATAAAAAAAGTCATTAATAATAAACACAGGTCAGTCAAACTGGTCTATTTGCTGCTCTCTGACTTTGACATCACATCTCCTGCCTTCCTACAGGCCTGGAATTCACTTCCTCTTTTAAATCCTTTGCTTCCTTCTAGGCTTAGCTCAGATTCTAAGTCCTTCTGGAAATTTTCCCTATCTTCATTAGTAAGTGTAAAATTAGCAGCAAGATCATTTCTAAATGACTTTGTTCTTACTTCTCTGCTTATACCTTATGTCTGCCAGTAGACTGTGAGCTCCTAAAGGGCAAGACCTTGGTTTTTATCTTTGTTCTTATACTCAGTGCCTAGCAAAGTATCTTGTGAGCAGTAAATTTGATAAATGCTTGTTAGGTGAGATTTAATTCAATGGCGCTATATGGATATTCATGTATTCACAAAGAACTTTACAAATGAGGTTGTCTTTTAAATGTCAGAGCAATTCTGTGAGGTAGGAGCTCCATATTTATTATCTACCCATTTTGCAGAAGTGAGAACTGAGGCACTGAGTAGCTAAGTGACCCACTCAAGGTCACATAACTAGTAACAATCAAGGTTCCTCCTTGACACTAAATCCAGTACTTTTTCTTTATACCTTGATCTTTTTGGGGGTTTGCAAGCATATACCCTCACAACTACACAAGGCAGGTATCATTACTATATTTTACAAATGAGGAAATTGAGGTAAAGACTAATGAACGAATTTGCCAGAGGTCACAGTCAGGAGGGAGTGTAGCTGGGACTCTGTTCCAGGTGATTTTCCCCATGATATAATAATCATAATAGGTTATCCCCTTAGGGTCATGTAGGAAGACATCTGGACCCAGAACATCAAGGTGATTACAGGTTAACTTCTCCAATTTTACAGATGGGGAAATTGAGACTTGCTGGGTGGGGGAAGGGACTTCTGCAAAGTCTCATTGGAAGCAGTAGAACCACAGACTCTCAGAGCTGGAAAAGAATTTAAAGATTATCATGTCCAACTCCTCTCGTTTCACAGATGGGGAAACTGAGTCCCAGAGAGGGTGAACAATTCCCTCAAGATCACACAGTGAGTTAGACTGATAGGAGATCTTCTGACCCCCACCTCACAGAGTCTTCAGTTTAAAGCAGCCTTCATTTCAAACGTTTCATGCGCATGACTGTAGTAATTAATAATGATAATGCTAATAGCATGAGAAAACAATCATATCAGTGATGATGATGCATCAAAATTCTGTAGTGCTTCTGAAGTTTTAAAACACAATGTTTTCTCCCAACAATGCTTTAAAGTGGACAGTACGAATATGGTGATTCTTTTTTTTTATTTATTAATCCCTGTTTTATTTACTCCCCTCTCAAAGGAGGAAAATGACTTGCTCAAGACCACACATCCATTTGCTCTCTGAACCAGGATTTCAGGCCAGGTCTTGTCCGACTCCAGGTCCATTGAACCTCATTTTTCCATCTCTTCAGACAGAGTACCCCTTGTGCTGTCTGGCTAAGGACAATGAGGGGCTCATCAATGAGGGCGAGAAGGTATATGAAAGAGTTTCTTACTTGGAAACATCTCTGCTTTGAAAAGGATGTCTCTTCAGCCCTCATCACCTCCTCCTTTTGGGAGCTGCTGGGGCTAGAGATGCTAGTGTGGTGGGGAGTTCCCTGCGGAAACCTTCATCTGAGAGGGTAAGATAGCCCTGCCCTTTGGGAGCCCTAAGTCTGAGGGCGAAACAGAGCTCATCCCTCACCTCTCTGCATCCCCAGAATGGAGGATGGGGCCAGGAGCAGATGGTCCCCGGGCTGGGGCAGTCAGGGTGGCTGCTCCATCTGTCCCCTACTCCCCCCCATTGTCCCCAGAGCCACCATCCCCTCCATCTGACTGGGGAGGAATGGGGGTGGGGATGGTCCCACATCTGCCTCCTTTTCTCCCCTGCCAGGAGGGACCACAGAAGCTGGTTGTCCCGGCAACAGGGAAGAGGGGACAAGGATGGAAGAAGGCACGGCCAGACAGAGAAATTCACCAAAATCACATACCCAACACATGGACCCACAGAGGAACAGTCACCCAGATGTAGAGATACGAGGAATCAATCTCTATGAATACACTCCACAGACATAGGCAGCCCTGTGCACATGCTTGTGGCTTCACCAGAACATAGGGTCACACACCAAACGGGAGACACAAAGAGTAACAAACCACCCTCCCCCCACTGTGTAACGGAAGTATACATTAGCATGCAGCTACAGTGGAGACGGCATCATGCTCAGCACACAAGCCACACAAATGACCCACAACCACAACCACACACACAGGAAGACGTTCACAGAAACGACCACATACAACGACCCATGTTGACGCAAACATACATGAAGAAGCACATGGGTCGCAAGGAGGACGCTTGATATATACATCCTCAAAAGCACACACACATACACACACACACACACACATACACACCTCCTCTCAGATATTTTTAAACCTTTCTCTACTACCATGACAACGTCCCCAAGCCCATCACCATGGCAACGCATCGTCAGCTTTTCAGGCTCTGGGTGCTGGGGGACTGACTAGGCCCCCCAACTCAGCCTCGAAGAGGGGGGCAGTCATTGGCCAACCCTGCCCCCAATAGTACCAACCCACCCTCTTGCATGAAACCACAAGGAAGGGAGGGGGCTGCGGATATGGACACCTGGGTCCTCCTTTCTGTTTTCACAATCCTCCAGGGGTTTCTCTGCTCCATTCTCCCCTCTCCCTCGATTAAGCCCACCCATATGGATCACTGCAGGGGGTGGGGACAGTAGGGGCAAAGCTTCAACTCAGGGAGGTCACTTCATCCAGCCCATGTCTGGGGGCTATCCTGGTGCCAATATGAAATCAGGAAAGGGGAAAGGGAAGAGATAGGCTTTAATTCCTGGGTTCCATTTTGTCTCTTGAAGAAGGAACAGTGGTGGGTGGTAGCCCCTAGGACCTCTTATGGGGCTCCAGGCAATATTAAAATCATAGAACTGAATTAATTCAGTTCAATAAATATTTACTAAGTGCCCAATAAAGGCGGGGCTAAGCACTGAGAGAGGAGACACAACAATATTCTTGCCTTATAGAGTATAAAGTAGTTGGGATAAAGCACAAACACAGATAGCTGTCAAATGTCAAGGATCTTTCCCACGGTGTGAGAAGCCCTTCCCCTGTAGGGAGCCACCCTTCTGCTACAATAGGGTAGTTAAGTCTTAGAGTCAATCAAGCAAGCAATGAATCACTTGACAAGCAGATTTATTCGGTAAGTCTTTGCTATTGCTGGGCACCGTTCAGGGTCCTGGGTAAGCAAGCACCTAGGTGAAAAAGGCCCTGCCCTCAAGAGTTTACAATCTACGGGGGAGACAGCATGTGCATATACAGGTATATGGAAGGTAGATGCCAAGTCATATGGGGGAAGGGAGGAAGCACTCGCACCTGCAGGTGGGGGTTGGGGTAGGGGACGAGAGACCCTCAGGTAGAAGGTGCTGCTTCCGCTGAGTCTTGAAGGATAGCAGGGATTCAGGAGGCAGAAGTGGGGAGGGAGGGCATTCTAGCCCAGGAGACAGCCAAGTCACACAGTAACACAAGGCGACTTGTATGATGAACAGTAACAAGGACAATTTAGTTGGACTATATACAATGTGAAGGCTGCTAGGTGGCACCATAGACAGCCGGGTCTGGAGTCAGGAAGCCTCATCTCCTTGGGTTCAAATCTGGCCTCAGTCACTTACTGGCTGTGTGGCCCTGGGCAAGTCACTTAACTGTTTGCCTCAATTTCTTCATCTATAAAGTGAGCTGGAGAATGAAACAGCAAACCACTCCAGTATTCTAATCTAAGAAAGCCCTAAATGGAGTCACGAAGAGTCGGACACGATTGAAATAGACTGAACAACAATACAGTATGAAAGAGAAGAATTCATAATAAAAATAAAAAGAGAATTTGGGGCCTCTGCATAACAGACAGAGAGATTTCTATTTTATCTTAACAGTGAGAGGGAGTTTATTCAGTAAGTGGGTGACCTAGAGAGACCCTACACTTGAGAAAAAATCACTGACAGCTCTGTAGAGGATAGCCTAGCGATTTAAATAGCTTGGAGAGTCGCTTCAGGTTCAGAGAGGTTGTGGGACTTGGTTAGGGTCACACAGCAAGCGTCAGGGTCTGAAGTTGAGCTCAGATCTTCCTGACTCCAAGATCTCCATACTGTCCATCCATGATGATCACTACAATACAGTAAGACAGGATAAGAGTATCAGAGAGGTTAGAATAAAGCATCCTATGGGGTCTGGCTCTGTGGGGGAGTTTGATGTCAACTGGAGAGTTAGGGAAGGCTTCTGGAGGGTGGAGGAATTTGAGATTTAGAGCCGCAGATAGGAATTGTGTGGTATGTGGGCAAAAATCTGTTGGCATGGGTCAGGGGACATGTCTAAGGTGTGAGCATTCCTACGTGTGGTTGAGGCAGGCTGGAGACACAGTTAACTCATGAGAGTTAAGGAGACTGAGGAAGAGGAAGGCAGGGGCTGGGGTCAAGAAGAAGACTCTGAACCAGGACTGAACTTATCGGGGAGGAGGGAGAGACCTGAAGGTCCAGAGAGGTCAGCCGCAAAGGTCTAGACTGGATGGAATGAACTGTAAAAGAGAGATGGCTATTTGAGTGATGGTCCCAGAGGGAAGGTCTGGATGTGGCTGGGAGGAGCTTCTTGGCTCTATGTACTGAGGATTTCAAGAGGAAAGAAGAAACAAATAGACTTGGAGAGAGTCCCACTCATTCAATCAATAAGCATTTATTAAACACATACTGTGTATGAAATGGGCAGCTGGTGGGTAGAGTCCTGGGCCTGGACTCATCTTTCTGAGTTTAAATCCGGCCTCAGACACTTAGTAGCTGTGTGACCTTGAGCAAGTCACTTAACACTGTTTGCCTCAGTTTCCTCATCTGTAAATGAGCTGGAGAAGGAAATGGCAAACCATTCCAGTGTCTTTGCTAAGGAAACCCAAAATGGAATCATGAAGAGTTGACTGAATAACAACAGTCACCTCAGCTGGGCCCTCCCTGCTGCAAGGAGATCCTTCTACACTTCCTTTATCACTTCCCTATTTCACTGTCCATAGCTGCTCTCCTAACCCTTCACATCCCTCCTGAAACCTCCCATAACTCCTCCTCCCTCCACCTTCTAGGCTGAAAACTTCATATTTAACTGAAAACATGGAGACCAATCACCTGGAGCTCTGAATCCTTCCTTCCTCCTCATCTTACATCATCTAGATGTTTCCTTCCACCAGCTTTGGCCTCACTCCCATCTCACAAAATTATGAACCTTCTTCTGGCCAAGGTTAGTTCCCTCTACCTGCACAAGTGACCCCATCCTTTCTTCTCCAGCAGACAGTCCCCTCTGTCTCCCCCACTCTCTCACTAATCTTCGATCTCTCTGTGTCTATTGGCAGGGTCTCCCGTGTCCTCAGTGTCCCCATCCTCAAAAAACCTTCCCTTGTTTCCTCTCTTCCTACTGGCATCTTACATCTCCTTTGCCCTGGGTGGCTGAACTCCCTGTGAAGGCTGTCCATTTGCTTTGCCCTCAATCTCTTCTGGCATCTCTCAATTGGAACCGCCCTCTCCCAATTGCCAGATCCGATGGCTTTTTCTCAAACCTCATCCCTCCTTACTTCTCTACACCCTCTGACACTGTTGGTCAGGCTCTCTTCCTTGATCCTGTCTTCTCTCTAGGTTCCAAGGACATGGTTCTGTTCACGTTCTCTCTCTTTAGTTTCACAGGACGTAGTTCTGTCCACGTTCTCCTCCAACCTCTTTCTCTTCCTTCTCAGTATTCTTTGCTGGATCTTCATCCAGGCCATGGCCACTTATTGTGGGCCTCCATCCCTCTAGCCTATTTTGCTTGGTGATCCCGTTGGCTCCCATAGATTCAACTACCATCTCTATGCTAATTCTTTTTTTTTTTTGGTTCTATGCTGATCCTCAAAACCACTTATGCAGCAGCTCCCTGCTGACCTCCAGTCTTGCATCTCCAATGGCCTATGTGCATCTGGAAATGGAAGTCCTTTAGATGTCTTGAACTGGACATGTCCAAAACCGAACTCTCCCTCTCTCTCCCAACCTTCCCCACTTTCTCCTTTTACTATTGAGGGTACCATTATCCTCCAAGTCACCAGGCTCACAACCTAGGCATCAACCTGGACTCCTCATTCTCTCTCAACCAAGCTGCCCCCGTGTCCAGGGGCCTTTGTTAAATTTCTTCCATACGCTCCTTCCTCTCCTCTAACACTGCCCCCAGCCTGGCACATGTGCTTATCCCCACCTGCCCCCCCCCCCCCGGCCTGTGGATCACTGCAGTAGCTGCTGGTGGGTCTGCCTGCCACAAGGCTCTCCCCACTCCAGTCCAAACCTCCATTCAGCTGTCAAAACTGGAATTTTCCACGTAACTCCCTTACTCAGCCACTCTCAATTACCTCCTGGATCAAACATAAAATACCCTTTGCCGTTTAAAGCCCTTCACATCCTGGTCCCTTCTTACCTTTCCAGTCTTCTTATAACTTAACTATCCCCAAGTACTTGGAGATCCAGAAATATTGGCCTTTTTCGCTGTTTTTTCCTCACACATGACACTGCCATCTCCCACCTCTGGGCATTTTCCCTGGCTGTCCCCCATGCCTGGAATGCCCTCCCCCCTCATCTCCATCCCCAGCTTCCCAGGTTTCCTTCAAGTCCCTGCTAAAATCCCTACCTTCTATGGGAAGCCTTTCCTGACCCCCCCTTAATGCCAGTGCCGTCTCTCTGTTGATTATTTCCAATTTAGCTGTATATTTGCTGTTTGTATATAATTACTTGCATACTTTCTGCCCCAATAGACTGAGCTTCTTGAGGGCAGGGACCATCTTTTGCCTTTTCTTTTGTTCTTCCTTCCTTCCTTCCTTCCTTCCTTCCTTCCTTCCTTCCTTCCTTCCTTCCTTCCTTCC
>CM053622.1:787821200-787868260 GCA_028646595.1 Phalanger gymnotis
TCTCTCTCTCTCTCTCTCTCTCTCTCTCTCTCTCTCTCTCCCCCAGAACTTAGCCAAGTGAGTGCCTGGCACTTAATAAATGTTTCTAGACTGAGTTACTGATTGCCAGGCAATGTGTTGGATGATTGTTGTCGTTTAGTTGTGCTTGACTCTTCATGACTCCATTTGGGATTTTCTTGACAGAGACACTGGAGTGGTTTGCCATTTCCTTCTCCAGCTCATTTTTAAGATGAGGCAAACTGAGGCAAACAGGGTTAAGTGACTTGCTCAACTAGTAAGTGTCTGAGGCTGAACTTGAACTCAGGTCTTCATGACTCCAGGCCCAGCCCTCTATGCACCTCACCACCTAGCTGTCCCCAGATTTACCCCTTCAGACCCCATGAATTCCTTACAGTGCAAGAGAGGAAAGTTTTCATATAGTGGAAAGGGAGGACAGGGTGGATCGTGATCAGAGAGGTTTAGGGGATCGGCTAGAGCTTTGAGTGGTCTGATGACCACTCATGGGGTGAGTGGTCTGGTGACCAGAGAAGGATCTTCCCAGTTAGTCCCACCAATCCTGGGCACTCCTGTCGATGTCTCTGGGACAGGCTGGTGAGAGGGGGCTTCTATGGAGGCGCCTCAATGCTCAGGGAGGCAGCCCAGAGCCAGCGGAGGTGGCAGGCAGGTTCTCCACTGGCACTGGAATGGACAGGAGAACAATGCCCCACCCTCTGACCCCCAAGCACGCTGACCCCTAGGGCATGGCCCCAGAAGCTAGTTGCTGTTTTCGGTTGTGGCAGATCTTCTACTGGAGGCACGCTGTCAGTGGGGCATTTGCTAAATGACACGGTCAAAAATTTTCCAGGATGGGAAGGCATAGACAAATTTGCAACTGGCACCCTTGGAGGTGGTAGCCACATGGGAAAGGAGAGGGAATAAGCATTTATTTAGTACCCACTGTGTGCCAGGCACTATGCTAAGCCCTTTCTCCTCACAACAACCCTGGAGGTAGGTGCTCTTAATTATCATGCCCATTTTACAGATGAGGAAATAGAGGCCTGTAGAGGTGGAGTGCCATGCCCCAGGTCACACAGAGAGTTGCTGAAGCTGGCTTTGACGACTCCAGGCCCAGCTAGCTAAAGCCAAGAAGGTCGGGGAGTGCAATGCAGATGGGGGAGGGCACTGTTGGGAGCTGGCCGGGAGTCTGGAGATGGTGGAGGACCTGGAACTTGAGAAGCGGTACTGAGAGCTCCAGAGGCTGTTGAGATCGTGAGCGGAGGATCCGGAGGCCTGCAGAGGGGCGGGGGAGGGGAAGGCACCTCGGACACCACGGAGTGGCGGAACCCCTTTGTTTTCCAGCAAAGGAAACCGAAGCTCAAAGGGGGGAGGGGGCTCACCACAGGCCATGCGATCACTACAGGCACAGCCAGGATCCAAGCTTGTTTCCCTTTTCATAACAGCAAGCTGCTCAACCAGCCGATGGAGCGCCAGGAGACGCAGAAGAGAATCACAAGGCTTTAAACCGACAGCAAAAGATGCCTTTACTAGCCATGGCTGGAATGTGTCAACACCTTTCTCTGACCGAATTAAAGGAAGCAATGTAATTGGCTGAACATACAAATTAGCCACACCCCCTGAGGGCTTTAAATTTGGTAAGCCCCAGAAAAAGAGAGAGAGAGAGAGAGAAAGAGAGAGAGAGAGAGAGGGAGAGAGAGAGAGAGAGAGAGAGAGAGAGAGAGAGAGAGAGAAAGAGAGACAGAGAGAGACAGAGAGACACAAAGAGACAGGCACACAGAGAGACAGACACATCGACACAGAGAGACAAAGAAGGGGACACACAAAGACAGAGAGATACAGAAACACAGAGATAGAGAGAGATAAGAGAGAGACAAAGAGAAAGACAGAGAGATGAAGAGAGATGGAGAGAGAGTTATAGACAGAAAGAGATAGAGTGAGACAGAGACAGCAAGACAGAGAGGAACAGAGACAGAGAGACACAGAAAGACACACAGAAGGACAGAGACAGAGAGGGATGGAGAGAGACAAAGAGAGAAAGACAGAGACAGAGGACAGAGAGACAGAGAGAGATGGAGAGAGACAGAGAAAGAGACAAAGAGAGACAGAGATAGAGAAACACAGACACAGAGGCAGAAAGAGACAGACCGAGAAACAGAGAGAGGCAGAGATAGAGATGGAGAGAGACAGAGAAAGAGACAAAGAGAGACAGAGATAGAGAAACACAGACACAGAGGCAGAAAGAGACAGACCGAGAAACAGAGAGAGGCAGAGATAGAGATGGAGAGAGACAGAGACAGACTTGCAGGGGGAGAGGAAGGGTGTTCTCTCTCTCGCTCTCCTCTATCTCTTCTCTTCCTCTCTTTCTTCTCTTTCTCTGTGTCTCTGTGTCTCTCTCTCCCCCTTGTTCTCTCTTGGGATCTTTGTCTCTCTGTCTCTCTCTCTCTCCCTCTCTCTGTCTGTCTCTCTGACTTTCCCCCTTGTTCTCTCTTGGGATCTTTGTCTCTCTCTGTCTCTTTCCTCTGTCTCTGTCTCTGTCTCTTTGTCTCTGTCTCTCCTCTCTCTCTGTCTCTCTTCTCTTTCTCTCCTTCTGTCTGTCTCTGTCTCTCTCTCTCTCTGTCTCTCTGTCTCCTCTCTCTCTCTCCCTCTCCCTCGTTCTCTCTTGGGATCTCTGTCTCTCTCTATCTCTGTCTCTGTTTCTGTCTGTCTCTCTCCTCTCTCTCTTCTCTTCTTTTCCCCGCCCCTCCCGCAACTCTCTATGATATCTAGTGGCTATTGGCCCAGAGGGAGGCACCCCATCCAGGAATTCAAGAAATTGTTGACTGAAGAGCATTGCAGACATAATGGAGGGAGCAGAGATACGCACTCCAGACAGACCAGGACACGGAGGAATGGCCGTCCAAGGAATGGAGCAGTCTCCAGAGCTGTGTCCTATGGCAATTTAGAATCAGGCTACGGAGCAGAGGAGACCTTGCAAACCCACGGGAAGGACTTGATGCAAAAGGAAAGGCCCTTCGGTCCCAGAGCCGTGAGTGACCTTTGTCACCCACCCGAGCCTCACTAACCATCGTGTGCCCTGAATCTGAGCCGGCTCTTTCTCCACGGAGGCTGAGTGCATTGATGGGAGAGCGTGCCCAGCTGTATGGTGGGACTCTATCGCCTTACTAAGGGCCTTTGCTAGGACCTCACTGTGCTTACTGCTGATCGTGAGTGAGAAATACACTGTTGAGCATGGAACCTGCAAGCTGATTCCCTAGAACTCAACTTGGCATCTGGGACGCAGTCTGGCGATACAGGGTGGTGAAAGGGACGGCGTGAGGGCCGTGTACTACATAATCACAAACTGTCTGGGTGTCTTAGAACCTTAGACGTTACATCTTTTGAGAGAGCAGGAAATAAGCCCCAGTGAGAGAGGAAGGGGCTGTTTGGTCACAGAACAAGTCAGGGTAGAGTTGGGACCAGATTCCCAGGTATATTTCAGCTCCAAGATTCTTTGACTATATTTTCCCCCAGTTTGGCTTTGATCAGCTGTCCTTGGGGAAGAGGACCTCTCTATCTGGGAGCGCAGGGAACCTCTCTTCGGATTTGAGGTAGAAAGAGCCTTGAACTGGAGTAGAAAAAGTCCTCCCGGTCTTAGAGTCAAGAAAGCCAGGGCCACAGGGCCAGTAGCCCTGGGCTGTTAGTCTGGCACTCCACAAGTACTGACTGATTGTTGGGTGCCTGGGCTATAAAAAAAGTCAAAACCCAGGCTACAAGGTGGCACCTCACATTCTAACAGAGAAGACAATACTTGGACAGACAGGTGTAAATGGAAGGTGATCCAGAGGAGAAGCACTGGGTGGGAAGCAGAGGTGAGTAAAGCTTGCTGAAGAAAGTGTGATCTGAGCTGACTTTAACGGGACTGGGGTAAAGGCGAAGGGGCAGAGTGTTCCGGGCCGAGGGGACAGACGATGAATCGACGTGGAGGTGATGGGGGCCTGCCGGGCTGATGGCAGCTTTGGACCAGAGAAGGGGGCATAGACGAGAGACATATGAAAGCAGATGTGAAATGGTGGTAGACAAACTGGGTGATAGGAGTGAAGAGCATGAGTGAGGAGCGGAGGTCAGGATGCTGAGGGGAGCCTCGTGACTGGGAAGGACAGTTGGGAGAGAGGAGGTTTTGGGGGGAAAGATCAGAGTCCTGGTTTTGGACATGCTGAGTGTGAGAAGTTCTTTGGGACAGCCAGTTCGAGGTGTCTAGAAGGCGATTTGGAGATGCCAAGCTGTTCTAGCTCCCAGAAAGAGATTAGAACTGCTACATAGAACTGGGAGTCATCGACATAGAAACAGTATGATCTCGTATAAAGCCTCTCAGTTTCCCTCTCTGTAAAATGGGAAAAGCTAAACTGGATCAATGAATACCAGGTACCATGGAAAGCGCTGGGAGTACAACAATATAGATGAACAGTCTCTGTTCTCAAAGTGCTTATATTCTACTGGGCAGAAAAAACACTTCCTAGCTGTGTGACCCTAGGCAAGTCACTTAACTCTGTTTGCCTCAGTTTCCTCATCTGCCAAATGAGTTAGAGAAAAAGATGGCCATCCCTTCCGGTATTTCTGCCAAGAAAACCCCAGATGGGGTCACCAAGAGTCTGAAACAACTGAACAACAACAGAATATACAAAAAGAGCTGCATCCAGGATAAACTGGGAATAAATCCACAGAAGGAAGGCACTAGAATTAAGAAGAATGGGAAAGGCTTCCTATTGAAGGTGGGATTTTACCTGGCACCTGAAGGAAGTCAGGAGGTGGGGTTTTATTTTGTTTCGTTTTTTAGCCAACATTTACACAACACTTACTATGTGTCAGGAGTTCTGCTAAGCCCTTTACAATTATTTTCTGTTTCAATCTTTACAACTACTCTGGGAGAGATCCGTGCTGTTGTTATTATCCCCATTTTATAGATGAGGAAATTGAGGCAAACAGTTTAAGTGACTTGCCCAGGGTTACACCTCTAGTTAGTATCTGAGGCTGAATTTGAACTCAGCTCCATTTTAGGCATAAGGGACAACCAGTGAAAATGTCCAGAAGTGGGAGGGAGGAGCTCCATGTGCAAGAAACTTGGGCCAACATCACTAGATACCAGAGTGCCTGGGGAGTAGTTAGGGTATAAGGAGGCTGGAGAGGTAGGACAGGGCCAGGTTGTGAAGGGCAGGGTTTTCTATTTGATCCCGGAGGTAATAGGGAGCCACTGGCACTTCTTGAGAGGGGGAGTGACGAGGAGCAGAACTGTGCTTTAGGAAGAACACTCAGTCTATACTGCGTGACCCTGGACAAGTCGCTTCCCCATCTGTAACAATGGCTAAAAGGCTGGACTCAATGCTCTCAGCCTCCAGGCCCGGCATCTCAGCGTTCTGGGTACCAACTCCGGAGCTCCGCCCCGTTCCTGTCCTGACTGGCATCAGAGGTGACCAATGAACGAGATACAAAGGAGAGGAGGCGGTCCTGAAGTCTGCACAGTCGAAGAACCTTCGAGTGCGAGCGGTTTTCCAGACTGGCAGTCCTTTTTGCCAATGAGCAGAGAGCTCGGCAGGCCACAGGGTGGGGCTCAGGGAGAGTTTGGGCAAGGGGGTGGGGGTAGAAAGCAGGATCAAGCTGTGCCTGCGCAGTGAGAGAACCTAGTTGCTAAACCCGGTGGGTGGGGATTTCTTGGGATGGGCGGAGGAGCTCACCAATAGAAGCCTGGTAATGCAACGCACTAGGACCAATGAAAAGAGAGCAGTAGGGGAACGGGCCGAAGGAGAAAGCGACACAGAAGGAAAAGCCTACCGGAACTCCTCCCTTTCTCTGGGTTCACCCAAGAGGCCCGCCTAGGAGGCCGAACTTAGCTAGACGGGTTGTTAATTTAACCAATAGAAATCTAGTATGACGCACTCCTTCGCCAATGAAAAACATGTTCGGTGGAGGCAGGTTTCTCTGGATGGGCGGCCTCAACGGCCAATGACACTCTAGAAGCTGGCCCCCTTCGGCCAATGAGCAGCGGGAAGACGTCGCTGAAGGGCGGGGCTCAGCGAGCGGCAGTTGAACGGCGGATCAGGAGGCGGGTGACGCTGGGGGTCGAAGTGTTGGGGTGAGGGGCTCTGGTTTGGGAGTGGACAACCGGGGTTCCCGAGGCTGGGGCTCCTGGTCGGCGGAGGCCGATGGGGCTGGGGCAGGGCAGCTTGGGATAGTTATCTGGGGCTAGGCAGGGCGGGTGATCCCGGGGCAGGGCTTGATGGAGTAGCTGCCGTATAGCAGGACACCACTTCTGTATAGCAGTTCCTTGCTTCTGTGGGTTCCAGCTTCCGTATGCCGCCCCCTCTCCCCGATTTCTGTGTAGCATGTCCGCCCTAGCAGGGTCCAACTTACTTCTAATAGGTCCCTGCTTATGTATATCATAGAGTGTTTTTGAGTAGTAGGACCTCCCTTCTATATATCAGATCTCAACTTACAGTAGGTCTTTGATCATGTATATCATAGACATGTTTTTGAATAGTAGGTCCTCCTTTCTGTAGAGTAGATCCCAGCTTATAGTAGGTCCTGGCTTGTGTGTATCACATTCCTGCTTCTGTATAGTAGGTCCTTCTCTAAAGAAGCTCCCAACTTCTAGTAGGTCCTTGCTCATGTATATCATATCCCTGTTTTTGGGTAGCATATCCTCCATTCTATAGAGTACATCTCAACTTACTATAGTAAGTAGATGCATACCTATATGTATTACATCCCTGCTTCTGTCTTCCTTTCTATAGATCCCAGCTTCTAGTAGGTTCCTGCTTATGTGTATCACCTTCCTACTTCTGTATAGCAGGTCCTCCCTTCTATAAAGTAGGTCCCAGCTTACTTATGGTAGGCCTCTGCTTATGTATATCACATCCCTGCTGCTGTAGAGTAGGTGTCCTCTTCCATATAGATGGTCTCCACTTCTTTAGGCTCCCATGGAATGAAGAATGGACCATCAGCTGACTAGAGGCAGCTGCATAGTACAGTAGATAGAAAGCTGGACTGGGAGTCAAGAACACCCGAGTTCAAATCCACTCACTTCATTAGCTGTATGACTCTGGGCAAATCACTTACCTTCTGCCTGCCTCAGTATCCTCATCTGTGAAGTGGAGATAATAGCACCTGCCTTCTGGGTTGTTTTGGGGAGAAAAGTTAATATTTGTAAAACACTTTGCAAATCTTAGAGCTATATGTGATAGCTCGTCTAATTATCCTTATGGCACAAAATTCTAGCAGCAGAGGAGACAGTAGGGAGGCCTCTTACATCTCCCTCCCACTCCCCTCCATGTATGGTTTCTTAAGCCTCTGTGTCTAGATCTCTTGCTTTTTCCTCTCTGCTTCTGTGTCCATTCCCTGTATGACCTCAGGCCAATCACTCCACCTTGGATTAGATAGTCCAGAATACCTCTGAAATCCCACAGAGTCCTGGGAAGGAAGGAGACAGAGCAAAAAAGAGGAGAGAGATAGTAACAAAGGAATGCCGTAGGAAGAGATGAGGAGCTACGCAAAGACAGACAAAGAACATAGAGACAAAGATGAAGAAAGAAACTGAAGGGAGGCAAGGAGGAGGATGAGAGGGAAAGGAGATGGTGAGAGACCGCCACAGAAGGAGATGAGGGACCACCGGGGAGGGAGGTGAGGGACTGCCAGAGAGGAAGCGCTAGTGCTGGAAGGACAGGAAGGGTCAGTCGAGTCCAGCCCTACGATGGGACAAATGGGGAAAGCAGCCCAGAGAGAGAACTCACTAACGTCCCGGGATCTTAGTTCTCTTCTAGCTCTGACCTTCTGTTCTGTGTTCTAAGTATGTTGTTAGTCTTAATGTCTGATGTTCTAACTGTCCTTTCTGCTCTGGTTAGTAATGATGATGATTTGAATAGTGGGCATTTAATAATAGAGCCAGCACTTTAAGATCTGCAAAGAGCTTTACACATAGTATCTCACGTGATCCTCAGGACAACCCTGGGAGGGAGGTGCTATGATTGTGCCCAATTTACAGATGAAGAAAGTGAGACAAACAGGCTGTGACTGGCCCAGGGCACAGCTGGTGTCTGAGACTGGATGTGAACTCCGTCCTTCTGGTGCCCCCTGCCTGCTTCTACATCTTCTGTTCTAAGGCCCTCCCCCAGCTCTGACACTCCATCGTCTAAGTTCCAACTCTGATATTCTTTGTTCTAGATTCACCCCACAGCCCTGACATTCCCTGTTCTAAGAATCCTCCCAGCTCTGACCTTCCTTGTTCTAAGGCCCCTTCCAGCCCTGACCTTCCCTGTTCTAAGGCCCTCCTAGCTCTGACATTCTCTGTTCTAAGACTCTCCTAGCTCTGACATCCCCTGTTCTAAGAACCCTTCCAGCTCTGATCTTCCCTATTCTAAGGCCCCTTCCAGCTCTGACATTCTCTGTTCTAAGGCCCTCCCAGCTCTGATACCCCATGGCCTGTGGTTGGGCAGCCTCCCTCTTAGCATTCCCATGACACCTTGCTGGCCTTTGCTCCCTTGCTAGGTAGGTTCAGCATGGATCAGCCGGCGGGGCTGCAGGTGGACTACACCTTCCGGGGGGTGGAGCATGTGGTGCGCTTGGTTGTCAATGGGGAGGTTCTGGAACTCGAGGTGGAGGACAGAATGACCACTGACCAGTGGCGAGGCGAGTTCGATGCTGCTTGTGAGTGCCTGGCGGTGGTGGGGAGGGTGGCAGTCATACAGGAGGAGGTCTCCCTGTACCCAGGGCAGAACATAGGGGCCTGAAAAGAGCCTGTGATTGAATTTTAGGAGCCTCATTTCTTTTCCAGACCCGCTGGGTTCCTTCCCTTTCTGTGGCTCCTTCCTGCTCTGATATTCCGTGTTCTAAAGCCCTTCCCAATTCTGATGTATCATATGTGGCCGAAGGTCCTTCCCATAGTGGATGTGTTCTGGGCCCCCTTCTGTCTTGAGAGCTCTGGCATGCTGTGGCTCCCCAAGCTTTCCCCCACACACCAGAGATTTCTCTCTCCCTTGTAGTCATCGAAGATCTGACCCACAAGACTGGGAACTTCAAACAGTTCAGCATCTTCTGCAGCATGCTGGAGTCAGCCCTCATGCAGGTGAGGGGTGTGGCCTGGGGACTGTTGCCCAACTCCCTGGGTGCAGATGGAGAGGGCTGGGCCCTGCTGCAGTCGGGGGCCACACGCTGCCATTTGTACCCACCTGTTCTTGAGGCGTACTGCCATCCCAGCTTTCCCCTCACTAGTGTGTGTGTGTGTTGGGGTGGGTCCAATGTCTGTGACAGGCCCCGTGGGCTCTCCCCTCCCTCTCAGAGCAGCGAGTCTGTCACCCTGGACCTGCTGACCTACACGGACCTGGAAGCCCTTCGGAACCGCAAGGTGGGGCCACGGCCTGGCCCTTCGGTCCCCCGCTCCGCCCAGCTCAGCTCTAAGCGTTACCTGATCCTGATCTACTCAGTTGAGTTTGACAGGTGGGGACCCAGCCGGATTTGCCATCCAGTTCTGGCACCTGTGGCTGGAGGGGTTTCTAGAGCTAGGAGGTTCGGAGCTCCAGGGGGCTCCAGGAAGCTCGGGGGTCTGATAGGAGGCCGGGTTGAGACCTTGGCACATCGCTCCTTTTCTGTGCCTCAGTCTCCCCCTAGGTAAAATGAGAACGTTGCCTGTGTGGCCTCCAAAGTCTTCTCTACCTCTGGATCTCTGACCCTGTGGTCCTCTTTGAACCTCACTTCCCTTGACTGTGAAAAGGGATGATAAATAATAGCATGGCCCACCTCAGAGTTAGGGCGAGATCATTTATATGAGCCCCATTGCAAACTTTCAAATGCTGTAGAAATGTCAGCTCTTATTCTTAGGATTCTCAGGGCTGTGGTTCTCAGGCTGCCTGAGCTTGAGGGGAGGGTCAGTGGCCGCTCGCCTGGAGGGGTTGCCCCCTGAATCTGAGCTGGGCCTCTGTTGTCCTTCAGGATCCACTACCCGCTACCCCTCCCGTACCAAGGCAAGCCTGACCCCGTGGTTCTGCAGGGCGTTATTCGGTCCCTGAAGGAGGAGCTGGCAGAGCTTCGATCCCGGGATGGGCGCGACGCTGAAATCCACCGCCTTCGGGAGCAGTGAGTTTCTGTGTTCTCTGGGCCTGAGGCCCAGCTAATGTGGTCTAGAGGGCCCCTGGGGGAGACTCCGGGTGGTCCACAGGGGCAGGAGGGAATGAAGGAGCTTCCTGACTGTCTAGGGAGATGAGATCACCTGCGCCCTGAGCCGTGCAGTCTTTCAGGGCCCTGAGACATGGCCTGGGCTAGGGATAAATCCTCCTCTCAGGCTGAGCCGGGCAGTGAATGAGAAGAGAGAGCTGGAGGCAGCCCTGGGCCAGGCACGAGAGGAGGCAGGGGGCCGGGCCGCGACTCACCAGGAGGTGGCTGTGCTCAAGGCCATGGTAGCCAGTTTGGAGGAAGAGCTAAGGAGGGAGCGGGGCCAGCACCACCGGACAGCTGGACGGCGCAGCCAGGAGTGCAGGAGACTTACCCAGGAGGTGTGTGTGGTGGGGTGGGGGTGGGGGCAATGGAGGGTCTTGGGAGGGAAAGGATGGAGGGGGAGGGGGAGGGATGGGGGAGAGAGGACAAAGAGGGGAGGGGGAGGATAGAGGGGGGAGGGAAGGATGAAGGGGGAAGGGAGGTGATGGAGGGGAAAGGGGAAGGAGACTATAGAGGGAGGAGGGAAGGGATGGGGAGGGAAAGAATGAAGAGGGGAGAGGGATAATGGAGGTGGATGGGGAGGGAAGGATGGAGCGGGGAGAGAAGGATGGAGGAGGGAAGGACAGATGGAGGGGAGAGGAAGAGGATGGAGGGGGAGAGAAGGATGGAGCGGAGAGGGAAGGATGGAGGGGGGAATGAAAGGATGGAGGGGGGAGGGAAGGATGAAGGGGGAGGGGGAGGGAGACGATGGCAGGTCCCAGCGCTTGCCCAGTGGCTGAAACTAAAGGAGATCCAGCAAAGGGGTTGGGCCGAGTCCTTCAAGCCTTTTGTTCTTCCTCTCCCTCTCGCCCATCTCCCCCCAAGCTGGAAGAGGTAAAATCGTCGGAGCGGAGCCTTCGGGCCCGGCTGAAGTACCTGTCCAGTGAGCTGGCACAGTACAAGCGGGGGTGAGCAGGCTGTCCTGGGGAGATGGGGAAGGGTTCAGTGGAGGACAGGAGGGCCTTAGGGCATGGGTGGTAAGACCTAGCGGGGTTGGGGCCTGTTTCCCCAGGAAGCAGACCCCGTCCTCAGCACGGTCGCCCCAGCCTCAGAAGGACCAGCGGCGGACTACATCTCAGGAGAGGAACCTGTCCTGGGGCCGAAGGCCCACCCGCTCCTCGTCCCAGGAGAGCAACCGAGGCCGGGGGCCAACGCGGCCCTCCCCCTCCCCAACAGGTGTGTGGCCGGTGTTCTCCCTGCCCCGCTGTCCCCATCCCCACATGGGGACCTCTGGCTCTGCCGGTCCCTTGGATGAGCTGAGAGGGTAGGACAGCTGGCCCTTCACTACCTTTGCTGTTGGTTCCCAGGTATCCGGGCACCCCGCTTTGACCCCACTGCCTTTGTGAAGGCCAAAGAGCGGAAGCAGAGGGAGCTCAAGATGAAGAAGTGAGTGGCCCTGCCTTCCCCTCCATTGCCTCCCCTAGATGGACCAGGCAGGGGGAGGGGGGACATCTGTGGGTTCCAGCCACCTGTTCGGCCTTGTTCTCGGTGCATTTCACTAGGTGGGCTGGTCCCTTCCTATTCCCAAGGGCTTGGGTCAGGGCTGGCATTTGCAGCTTTCATCCCACCCCCCTCCTGGACCCTGCAGACCTTCCCACCCCCAACGGAGATGGGGGCAGCAGCCGCAGGTGGGCATGGCACTGCCCAGGGGCCTCCGGACTCCTCCGTGGCTCCCTGGGGCTTCAGGATAAAGGCCTAGCTCTTCCGCTTAGCTTTGGAGGCGTCCACAATCTATTTTCAGTCTCTTTTCAGCCTGATTTCATAAGCAGCCAGGTGGTGCAGTGGCCACAGTGCTGGCCTCACAGTGACCCTGGGCAAGTCACTTCTCTGGCGTCCTCAGTGTCCTCACCTGTACAGTGGAGATAGTTACAGCCCCTCCCTCTCAGGGTTTCTGCTGAGGGCAAGATGGGTGCTCACTATCATTGTTTCGGGCAGAGTGTGGCATTGCCCCCTCCTTATGTGGTATGCCTTCTGCCTTCAGCCCCTCGGAGTGCTCAGATGCCACCTCCTTGGGAAGCCTTTCCTCATACATCCCATTCCTGGTTGTGTCCTCCAGTATGTAGTCTCTGTCATTTGTCTTGGAATGCCCTGTGCCATGTACATAGTAGGCACTTAATAGATACTGCATTGAGTTCGAGTGAGTTTTCCCCCTCTTCCCTCAGCCAGCAAAGGAATCGGCTGGGCAGTGGGGAAGGGTCAGGGAGCTGGGGTCGAAGCCGAGCCCGTGGCCCATGCACAGCATCGAGAGAGGAAGGGGCCCCCAGGGGTCGGACACGAAGCTCCTCTGGTAAGGGACGTGCTATGTGTCCCCGGGGAGGAGGGGAGAGGGTCGTGTCCAACTTGTTAGTCCTGGCACTGGTCCCTGGGTACTGTGGAGCCCAGGAGGCCCTGGGGCTTAGGACCCCTTACTGGTAGTGGGTGGGAAGGGGAGGGAAGCCTGACTCCTCCAGTGGAGGGGCGTGGGGGATGGGATATGAGAGGCCAGGACCTCAGGGGCCTGGGGGGAACCTGGCTCAGAGGACTTCTTGGGCCCAGGAGCTGGCCAGGATGTGGGAGGTTGAAGGCCAGCTCCAGAGAGGTCAGGCCCTCCTTCAGCCTTCAGTCAGGGGCCAGGCCTTTCCTTTTCTCCTTCCCCACCCCAGTAGAGAGTTTTCGGAGCCGTCACTCATCGCTAAGCTCAGCCAGTGAGTTTGAGGATTTCGCCAACCCAACTTTCCGAGGGTAAGGTGGCGGAGGGTGGGAGGGAGATGGTGTGTGTGTGGGGGGGGGGATTACGCCAGGAGAAATCTCCTGGGAGCCTTGAAAACCACTGCAACTGAGGCATTGGGTGGTAGGAGCCTTCAGGCCCCCCCACTCCCTCCCCCCTCCCCACAACTTGCCGCTCCACTTGCTTTTCTCAGTCTTTGGAGGCAGCCCAGAGTTCGGAAGCCCCTGAGTCCCTCTTCCTGGAATGGCTCAGGAGAGGTGAGCATCTGGGGCTTAGGAAGCTTTGGAGCCACCAGACCACCCAGCTCACCCTTGCTGATGCTTCCCCTGCTGTGCCCCATGGCCCTGCTGCAAGCTGGTCCTGGCAGGGTTTGGGCAGAATGGGGGGAGCTGGGGAGGGAATACTCAGGAACAGCTCATTCTAGGGCGGACGCTCCTGGTTTGTGGGTGAGGGGGGCAGGATTGGGGGGGCTTTGAGAGTGGAGTGAGTGCTGGAGTTTCTGGGGGATTGTGGGTTGTCATGAGTGCTTGGAGATCCCAACCGACTGGCTGCCCTGCCCCTTCAGATGACTGTGCCAGACAATGGCCGCAGAAGACGCCAGGCTAGCAGCACCCCAACCCCAAGGGGCCAGACCTTTGGCAAAGGTGAACTCTCCCTTTTTCTTCCTGAGAGCCAGCCATGCTTGCTTGGTGGGGTGGGGGGACCTGCCCCACCAGACTCACTCCCTGCCTCCAGGAGATCCCGAGACCCTTGGGGTTCACCCCGGCCCTCCCAGAAACCCTTTGGGGGAGGAGGACTGCCCATCCCCAAGCTCTTGGCCATAGCCAGCTGCTCTCTTCTTCCTTACAGAAAACACATTCGAGGAGCCGCCCGCTGACCTGTCAGAGATTGATGCCCGCCTGCAGGCCCTGCAGGAGTACATGAATAGACTGGATACCAGGACGTGACAACCCCACCCCCCTCCCTGGCCTGACCAGGGGCCTGGGCCTGGCTTCCCTTCATCCCTTTAGCCCCCACAGCAGGAGGCTAGAACTCCTGAAGATCAGCCCTGGCTGCCAGGGAGCCTGAGGGCTGGGGAGGTGTGTGTGTATGTGCATGTGTGGGCATGCATGTGCGTGTATGTGCATGTGTTTGTGCACATGCGTGCGTGTGTGTGTGTGTGGTGGAGTAGGTGAGGGTGGGGGACAGATGATGTAAATAAAAGATTTGGTCAGTTTTTCCTCCCTCAGTCTCCCCCTCATCTGAGTTGGTGTGCTCTGATCTTGTGTGTCTGGCCTTTGCAGGGGGTGCAGCAGGGGGTGCAGCAGGGCCTGAGGGGACAATCTCTAGGCCCTCTAACTCGGTCCCTACTCACTGTCTCTGTGACCTGAGCTGGGGCCCCCAAGTCAATGAGCTCCGTTTCCTCTCATGTTAAATGGGGTGGCTGATCCCTGGAGTCCCTCCCTCATCCACTGACTGTCAGAGAGCATGTATAGATGGTTCTTGCAACCAGAGAGCAGCGGTCCCTGTCATTCTTGGAGGGCTAGGGACAGAAGGGACCTGAGACGTGAGACACCTGACCCCCTCGCCCGGTCAGTGAAGAACCACGGCCCAGGGGGATGAGGTCCTCAGGCTTGCAGAGGGCCCAGCTGGCAAAGTGGGCCTGTGGACTAGGCCTCTCCAACGTTCCCTTCACCCCACATCAGTGCACCAGTCACAGAACCCCCACGAGGCCAGGGCCTCAGCAGTTTTATTCAGGGATGCTGGGAAGGGGCACTGGAGGCCGGGGAAGGGGCTTGGCTTCAGTGGACTAGGGTCCAGCGGGCCTCTCATTCTCGGTATCGGGGCAGTTTCCGCAGCTCGGCATAGAGCCTGTCCGCAGGGAAGCTCAGCCCATTCTGCTGTCCCATGATGGTATATTGAGATGCCAGTGCACCATGCAGCACGCCACAGCGAAGCAGGCTCTGCATGGCCCGGAGAGCTCTGGAAGTAGGGCTTCGATCTGGGAGAGGGAGACAGCCTGATTTGCCTTTCCTCTCCCTCCAGCCCTCCCAGTCTCTCCATTTCCCTTGCCTTATTTGTTTTCTGGCTCTTACCCTGGCCACACCCCAGTGACCCAAGAGTCCCATGCTGATCCTCAGTTCGATAAAGGTCCAGGGACTTGGACAGCCTAAGTCTTAGCCCCATAGGACCTAAGTGCCCTTACCCCTAGCTTTGATCCACCTTCCTGGTGACTCAGGCAGCCCAACCCTCAGTCCTGTGCCTTCCCAGGGACCCTCCCTCTCTCCTGTTTTTACTCACTCTGGAAGTTGCCAATGAAGCTGATCCCCAGGGAGATGGAGGCGGTGCTCGAGTGGGCTCCTTGGGTGGACCACCCTCGCCCCTCATAGATGAACCCATCTTCCCCAATTAAGAAGCTGGAGGCAGAGAGCATGGATTCACTTGTCATTGAGGCTCCTTTGCCCTTTCTCACCCAGCCCCAATGTTCTGGGCTCCCTGGCACTCCAAATCCTCACTCAGAACCTGTCTCCCTCCTCAGAGCAAAAGGCTCCTTAGGATGGGGATATCTTCCCCCTCAGACCAGGAACTCCCCAACCACTGTACTGTGTTCCCCCTCAAATGAAGGGCCCCCCATCACTTCTGTTCTCTTTTTTTAGAGGGGGGAAGGCAGGGCAATTGGGGTTAAGTGACTTGCCCAAGGTCACGCAGCCTGTGTGTCAAGTGTCTGAGGCCGGATTTGAACTCAGGTCCTGACTCCAGGGCCGGTGCTCTACTCATTGCACCACCTAGCTGCCCCCGACACTTGTATTCTCACCTTGGACAGAGGGGTCCCCCCACAGCTAGGATATTCTCTCAGATCAGAGGTTCCCCCACCACTGGGACATGTTCCTTCTCAGACCCCAGGGGCTCCCAACCTCTACTGTGTTTCAGGCCAGGGGTACCCCACACCTAAAATATGTTTCTCCCTTCAGATGAGGGGTTCCCTCGCCACTAGGCTGTTTCCTTATACCGCAGAGCGTTCTTACAGCTGAAATGTTTCTCCTTTCAGATCAGCGACATCCCTCTTCCCCTACACTGTACCATTGTGCTATGTCCCCGCCGCCCCGACTAAGGGTGCCACCACAGCTGGGCTGTTTCTCTCAGATCAAAAGTTCCCCCAACATTATGCTCTCCCTCTCCCTTATAACAAGGGCACCCCTAACATTGTGCTATGTCCACTCTCAGACTAAGGGCTCCCTCACAGCTGGGATATTTTCCCCCTAGCCTAGGGCTTTTCCATTTTCAAGCTCTTCCTGTCTCCCACATCCCAACCCTAGACTGGGGTTTGTTTGGGTCCCTGCCTTCTGCCCAGTCACTAAGGATGCTCACTTGTACGCGATGTCACAGAAGCCCTCTGTTTGGACATGGTCTCTTTGGATGAGTCTCATCTGTTGTTCGCAGTCTGCAGGTGAGAAGCAGGGGTTGCTAGCTGTGTGAGACACCACCACAAGCTCCACAGGCAGGTTCAAGGGCCTTATACAGTTGGAGGAAAGGGCCCCCCACTCAGACTTTGACACAATGTCTGGGCAGCCAGGCAGCATATTCTCTGGTGTCTGGGGATTCTGCCCTAAGGCAGGGAGGGCAGTCAAGAGCAGGAGCAGCCAATGTGCCATGTCTGCCAAGGGAACCAGAAAGCAGAGGACTGGTGATCTGGGAATGCCAAAGGGAGCTCTCCTGTGCCTAGAGCTGTGGCTGGCTATTTATTGCCTGGATTTGGAGAGGGGGAGGAGAACAGGATACGGGACAGTGACTCTCCCCTTAGCCATGGAAGGCCTTGCATCAAATTTCAGGTGCCTTGCCCCACATCTGTTGGAAATCAAAGCCACAGGTTCCTGTTTTCATTGGAACCTGGGGTGGGGGCAGGGAAGGTGAGAGGTGAGTGGTCTTGGTGGTGATGGTTGACCATAGGAGGGGGAGAATTTTTCTGGCTTTCTCCCTCTCAAGGCTGTTGGGTACCTTTGGGCTCAATGATGGCCCAAGGTCCTTCTTCCCTGTGAAGTCCTCCCTTCTCCCAGGCATCAGGGTCCTGGCTTTGGCCATCCCACCACCACCCTGTGGGATTTTGGGTAAGTTCCTTCCCTTTTCCTGGTTTTAGTTTCCTCACTCCATGATAAGAAGGTACGATTCTATAGTTTGTGTCTTCTGAGATGCTACTTCTTTAGGCCTGAGGAAGATTCTAGAAATGTCTATGGTTTCATCCATTCAACAGTCCAGAAGAATGTTTGTATTTCTTTATCTCAGTGGGAATACACACCATTGATTCAAATCAACAAACATTTGCTGGGAGCACCCACAATGAGCTGGGATTGCAAAGACAAATGACAAGGCTAATCTGGGCTCTGGAAGCCTACTTTCTACTATTGGGGTGAGGATGGGAAGCCCTGAGGATACGAGAAAGAATAAGGTCCACAGGAAATCACGGGAATGAATGGCAATGGGGAGAGAGTGATAATGGGGAGGGGGATGGACAATGAAAGGCATTCTGGAGGAGATGCTATCTGAGGGGTGCTTTGAAAGAGGTGCAGGGAGCAAGGGAAACAGTCCCTGACCTCAGGGAGCTATAGAAAAATCAGAATAAAAATATACATCAAGTAATTTTTAGGAGGAGGACACTAACTTTTTGAAGGACTCTGGATAGATTTTCTTTAGAAGCTGGCACATAAATTGAGCATCGCTGGAAGCTAAAAATTATGCAAGGCAGAGGTGAGAAGAGATTGCACTTTAGACCTGGGACACACTGCCCATACAAAGGCCCGGAGGTGGGAATGGGTATGTCCTCTGCAGAGATAAACAAGCAAGCCAGGGAATTTGACTTACCCTTGTAAGCTTTATCCCTCTGCTCAGCTATAGTCCTCCAACATCAACTGCAGAGCTTGGAGTCTCCAAGGCTATGCCAGCGCAGTGCAGGCTCTCAAAGGTTCTATTTGACTGGAAAGATTTGGGGTCTAGGTGGGGGGTGGCGGGGGTGGGAGTAGATCGTGTCTCTGTCATCAGAGAATGGGCCAGGTTCAGGGAACTTCATCAACATATGCTTGGCCACAGACGGATGGATTTCTTTGGTCCCCATGGCCTGACTTCTTAAGGCAGCCTGGTCTCTGGAAAGAGCGCTGGTTCTGGGTTCAAATCTCAGCTCTAGAAAATCCCTCTACAGATGTCCAGTCAATGTTCAAATCCAAAAATGAACGAACAAGACCTAGGAGACCTAGGAGCGAGGGGCAGAAACTGGAAAGAGGCACATGTAGGCTTAATTTAAGGAAAAACTCAGACAATCGGAACTATTCAAGTGGGTCTTGCCATTTAACAAACAAAGGCTGACCACTAGCAGAAGGGATTTTCGTTCAGGTAAGTTTGGATTCCCTGCATTTGGATTTGAACGTTGAGTGGACCTCTGTAGTGGGAGGTCCTAGGAAGAAAAAAAAAAAGAATAACCAGCATTTAGATAGTGTTTCAAGACTTGCAGAGTACTTTACAAATATTAACTCATTTCACCCTCCCATTTTTTGGATAAAGAAACTGAGGCAGGAAGTGGTTAAAGACCTGCCTGCTTCAGGTCACACAGCTAGTAAGTGTCTGAGGCTAGATTTCTGTCTTCTAGCTATCAATGCATATGGCATCCCTTCTACAACGGACCATCTTAGAGGCTTTCCTGGGCCACTGAGAGGCTAAGCTCTTTGTGACTCTGTGGCTAGCTGTCCATTCACCATACCATGCCTCCTCTTTTTTTTTTTGTCCATCTATTCTCCTAAATTCTCCTTGAGAAGCCCGGTTGTTGTGATGGATGGTCCTTTTAACATCATGGTGGCCTGCAGGCTGTCCAGCTGTCCTCCTTTATGATCATTGTGGGATGAAAGTTTTCTGGTCTGACACCATCTGGATGAAGTCTTGGTACTAATTCTCCTAAGTCATGAGCAACGTGGCGATTCTCCCTCAGAAACTCTTCTCTTGAGGTTTTCAGGACATCATTCTCTTCTGGTTCTCTTCTTGCCTCTCTGTCTCCTTTGGTGGATCCTCCTCTGGATCCTGCCCTCTGACCACTGGTGACCCTCAGGGCTCTGTCCTGGGCACTCTTCTCTCTGTTTATACCTCTTCCCTTGGGAATCTCATCCACTCCCATGGATTTAATGATCATCTCTATGCCAATGATTCTCAGACCTACTTATAACCTACTACCCTCTTTCCCAATCTCCAAACTGCACATTGTATATATATGTAAATATGTTTATGTACACACACACACACACACCTCAAACTCACCATGGCCCAGAACTAGACTCATCATCCTCCCCCAAACCTTCCCCCCTCCTAACTTCCCCTTTGCTGTTGAGAGCACCACCAGTCTCCCAGACCCTCAGGTTTACGACCCAGGAGTCATCTTGGACTCCCCAAGTTGTTGCCAAGGCTTGGCGACTTCACCTTTGCGCCAGCTCTCAGATACGCCCCTTCTCTCCTCTGCCACCATGCTAGTATAGACCTTCATATTTCAGCCCTGGGTTATGACAATAGCTTCGGGTGGGTCTGCCTGCCTCAAGTCTCCCCCACCCCACCCATCCTCCATTCAGCCGCCAAAGAGATCTCTCCCTCAAGCATAGATCTGACCACATCTCATCCCTCCCCTCATTCAATAAACTTCAGCCACTCCCTATTACCTCCAGGATCAAATATGAAGTCACCCTATTGGCTTTCAAAGCTCTTCACAACCTGGCCTCCTTTTATGTTTCCAGTCATCTTATACCCTACTACTCTCCACCCCATACTCTGCAGTCCAGTGACCCTGATCTTCTGGCTGGTACACATGACATTTCCCACCTGTGGGCATTTTTCTCTGCTGTCCCCAATACTTAGAATGCTCTCTCTTTACATCTCTTCCTCCTGGCCTCCCCAGCTAAAATCCCACCTTCTACAAGAATCTGATCTCTCTGAATGCTAGTGACTTTCCTCCGTGGATTGTCTCCAATTTATCCTGTCCATAGCTTGTTTGTATATAGTGATTTATCTGTTTCTTCTCCCATTAGACTGTGAACTCCTTGAGGGCAGGGACTTTTGCCTTCCTTTGTATCGTCAGTGCTTAGCATAGTTGGTTCTTACTAAATGCTTTTTTTCTCACTGACTACCCAGCTGGCATGTCTCATGGGGCTGACTCATGATTCCCAGCTGAAGAGCATCCCTGGGTGTAAGCAGTATTGGTTTGTGTTTCGTGGAACAGGCTGGGGTATGGTTGAAACTGCTGTTCAATTTCCCAATAGGAATCCATCCCCTTCTCTTTCCCCTGTTTCATTGTGGGTCCAGATGCAGTCACCATATGTTGATGGGCCAGCTCTAAGGACTGTCTACCCAATTCCTGTGTTTATGTGTGTATGGGGGTATGTGTGGAAACGCTAGATTGGAGCCAGGGAACCTTGAATTCTGAATCTTCCATTCCCTGGTTGTGTGACCTTGGGTAAAATAACTTCCACTCGCTGGGCCTCAGAATCCTCACCTATAAAATGCATCTTGTTAAAATAAGAGTGTTGGCAGAAATCCCATTGAGAGGCACTTACCACAAGGAAGTCAATGACAAAAAGGCATACCCTCCAAAAACCAGTGTGTCCCAAAAGTCTTGGTGCAAATCTAATATTTAATAACTTCCAAAATATAAATACTACAAACTTATAAAAAAAACCCGTTATTTGAAAGCTTAATTATTTCTATTCCTTT
This sequence comes from Phalanger gymnotis, assembly GCA_028646595.1. NCBI lineage: Eukaryota > Metazoa > Chordata > Mammalia > Diprotodontia > Phalangeridae > Phalanger > Phalanger gymnotis. The sequence continues at coordinate 787,841,833 of CM053622.1, forward strand.
TATAAATATTTGAGTTTTGTAAATTTTGGATACCAAAAAAAATTTTTTTAACTTTTAAAATAATTAAAAATTTTAATGTCATCACACATTGCTCGTGCAAGAATTTCTGGATGACACGTTCTCAGATCTGTGGATCAGTAGAGAAGGTCCTCTTGATCGGCCACCTCAGTAACCTGTTCTATCTCCATTAGGTTTAGTCTAGCGTCTGCATGAAAACTTCATCCCGGTGGAGTAGATCCAGAGGGAACCAATGAGGAGGTCGCTGTGATATTCTTTGGATGACCTTAAAGCTAGAATTAGAAATGTAATCCTTTCAGTCACCAAACAGCCCCTGATGAAGGTTTTTACAAAAGTCAAAAGCTGACTGAAGGGACATCTAGTGCAAGAAAGTGGTTGTGTTGAATTTAATCAAATGCCCTTTACAAATGCTTCTTTTTGTCATGTTGTAGCGTTTACACTTCTAAAGTTATTAAAGCTTTCATCTGCACTAAGACCTTTGGGACACCCTGCATTTTCAGCCCCAGCCTCTTCTGCAGCCACAAGAGCCAGAAACAAGGGAGGTGCCCATCGATTGCGGAATGGCTAAACCCGTTGAGGTACACGAACGTGATTGAATAATACAGTGCGGTAAGAAACAGGGAATGTGATGAAAACAGAGAGGAATAATTAGCTGGTAATTACTTAGCACTTCGAGGTTTGCAAAGCATTTTATGTACATGGTCTCATCCTCACAAACATCCTAGGGGGGACGTACAGCTGTGAGCGTCATTTTATAGGTGAGGAAACTGAGGCAGACAGGAGATTAAGTGACTTGTAAGTATCCAAGGTGGTATTCGAACTCAGGTCTTACTGACTTAATCTTGTTTACCTCAGTTTCCTCATTTGTCAAATGAGCTGGAGAAGGAGATGACAAACCACTGTCAGTATCTTTGCCAAGAAAACCCCAAGTGGTGCCACGGAGAGTCAGACACAGCTGAAACGACTTGCCCAGGGTCACACAGCTAGTAGTGTCTGAGACTGAATTTGGACTCAAGTCTTCCTGATTCTAAGCCCAGAGTTCTAGCCACTGATCCACCTAGCTGTCTCTAAGCATAGAAAGACTTAAATGAACAGACTCAAAGTGAAGACAACAGAACCAGAAAAACGACATCTAGAATGTCCACAACAATGTAATTAGCAAAGAATGATACTGTCAAAACAATACAACCGAATGCTTCCAAATGATATGGTGCCAAAGAAGAGCTATGAGAAGATATGCTCTTTTCCTCTTCTTTGCATTGGTGGGGGACTATCGGGGTGGAATACTGTGTATAATGTCAGACTTTTTCAGTATGTTGGTTATCTTTGCTTTTTTCTTCTTTATTGTAAGGGATGACTCTGGGAGAAGGAAGATTGGGATAATGATAATAATGGAACCCCAGCCCCAAAGTCCATTCATCTGGTGTTCTCCCTTTATTTGGTTTCTTCAGGTTCTTCTGGCTTCCAGCTTGCTGTTTGCAGCAAAAGACTGGAATGAGTTCCAATCAGTGCTGATACTCCAGTGAGTGTCACAGGGTCTGGACATGTCAGAACCAGACATCAAAAATTTCCTTGGGACATTTCAAGCTTACCTGGATGAATCTCAGGTGTAGATATCATTCAAACCACCAAGTTCAAGGCCTATCATAAGCTCTAAGGTATTTTACCCAAATACCTGTCGCTAAAAGATTGGAAAATGATGGTCACCTGAGATCTACTGTCCAGGACAGCTCTGTAGTCTGCATTCTCAATTTTTGCCATCACCATCTGCATGAGTCCAGGTTGTTGTTGTGTTCATCCTTCCTTCTCGAGGAGGATCATGACATTAGGGAGATGATGACATGACTTGCAGTTGACTTTGATTTGAGTTAGGGAGGGCTGTGCAAGGTCACCAGCCTCACTTCTCCTCCAGAGCCATCTGGGTCCAGTGACCAGATGTTCATTGGGATGACTGGAGACGACCCAGGATGCAATGGGAGACCCTGGCCCTTTTAGGCTAAGGCCTTTTCATGTCTTCACTTAGAGTGAGGTAATGCCTATTCAGGGAATAGGCCTCTTTAAGAAGTGAGTCAAGGGATAGTCATTTTAATTAGAAAAAAAGAAAAAGAATCGAGCATGACCCCAGGTGCAGTAAAGTTGAAAGGAATTGATGATGAGGTCAATGGGACAGTCCTAGGGACCAGGATGATGTCTTTCCCTGCCCTGCTCTGGTTTCCTGAATCAGAATATTTTAGGAGTGTGTCCTATGTGGCTCTCAGAGAGGTCAGAATAGATTTATTTCTAGCATGTACTGGCTAGACTTATACCTATCTGTTCCCTTTGAAACTGTTAAGTCTAGGGGATGTGGTTTTTCAGGTTCAAGCTAACCTCCTCACGTCTCTTCATTAATGGAGAGAGTTCCAAGGTTTATAATTAAGTCTTGACCCCCTTCCCACCAAATACCAGTTCCATAACGAACACACATAGCAAATATAAAAGAAACCCATTTATTTAGGTTGATAGCAAAAAAGAAATCAAAGAAAGTATGCCTGTGAGAAGGTATACACAAACTAGTTCTTCCTCTGGGAGCAAGATAACCTAGCTCGACCTAGAGTGAAAGGTCTTGATCTCACTCAAAGCCTCTAGTAGATAAGTCGGGAAAAGAGACACGATCAAAGTTCTGCAAATCGACTTCTTCCCAGAGTCTTTTTTCTCCTTTTACTGACCTGAAGAGAGGCTGGCATCCGCCATCTTCTCTCTTGAAGGTGGAAGCCGGAAGAAACCAAAGGATCTCTCCTTTCTCTGGCTCTTGCCAACTCTATCCTGCCCCTCATGAAGACTTGGGACATTGATTTCCTCCAATGAGGAGAGTGGTTCAGGCCAATAGGCTTTGGGGCTCAGACAAAAATAGTAATAGTAGCTAGCATTTAAATAGTGCTTTAAATTTTGCAAAAATTATATGTAGGAAATGTAGAAACAAAAGATATTTATAATATTTTTATAATATAATTTATAATATTTATAAATTAAATTCATTTACCATTTATTTATATACTAAAATGTAATATTTTATGATATTTCTAATATAAGCATATAATTATTATAATACAATAATATTAATTATTAATTCTAGATACTAGGAGTTGCATCTATCTAGGAATCTCACATAATCTTAATGTATGTGTAAGAAAATGACATCATATTGGAGTAAGGCTTTAACCCTGAGATTTACTCTGTTTTAGAATGAAAAACAGCCCTACATTCTGCCTAGGGAAGGGCAAATGTGTCCAGGACAGAAACTCAGCAGGTCATTGTTTCTGTGCCTAACTGGGCTTGTGAGTAGCTGCTGCACCTGGGTAGGTGCATTCTGGGTAAAATAGGGAGATGTTATTTAGTAATTTTCAGTAGCATCTGACTCTACTGTGATTCCATTTGGGGTTTTCTTGACAGATACTGGAGTGGTTTGCTAGTTCCTTCTCCAGCTCATTTTACAGATGAGGAAACTGAGGCAAACAGGGTTAAGTGACTTGCCCAGGGTCACTCAGCTAGGAAGTGTCTGAGGCCGGATTTGAACTCAGGAAGATGAGTCTTCCCGGCTGCAGCTCCAGTGCTCTATGCACTATGGTGCCTTCTAACTGCAAAGAGAGAGGGGTGTATTTAGCTAGAAAGACAATGAGTTCTGTTCTGAAGGTGTTGATTTTAAGATGCCTACTGGACATCAATTTCAAAATATCCAATAAACTGTTGGTGATGTGGGAGTGGGGCTCCGGAGACAGACTAGGGGCAGATATATTCAACTGGGAGTCGTTATCATAGAGATGACCATGGGAGCTGATGAGATCTGAGAGAGAATATCAAGGGGAAAGAGCAGAAGGCCCAGGACTCAGCCTTGGGGGACCCCTACCAGGTGGGCATGGCACAGCACGCATAAAGATGTTATGATAATGTTTTGTGGGCGTGTGCGTCAGCAGTTGATGTCCCCTCCATCGCCCTTCATCCAACAGGAAGAATTGATTGTCTTGATTCTTCAGCATCTTCCTCTCAGATATTTCGAGTGTCTGTCTTTCAGTGTCTCTAAAATGGTGTGTCCTCCAGCACTAATTTCCTCCCTGTTGTGTTTCCTTTTATATGGTTTCCTTCAGGGTCATTTCCTCTTCCGCATATAGCACACGAGGGGATGCTGAGATGCCAGAGCTCAAATGGAGACTGGTGAAGAAAATAGCCTAATGCAGGAATGCTGACGTTCCTGTTCCATTTTGGTCTGGCTGTTGCCCCCTTTCCTTTGGCCTGTTGTCCTCCTTCTGCAAAGCTCTTTATGATAAACAGATTTCACCATGAAGGACAGTGGAAGCACCAGCTTGGACCAACGTTAGCATCGCGGGCATGAATGTGCTTGTGAGGAAGGTGGAAAAGGTGCTGGAGAGGGGTGGATCTGGACCAAACGTATGGAGAGGAGATTGGGGAGGGGGAGAGGAGGCACAGCTGTGCTGGCATGGGGGCAGGGTGAGGTCAAGAAGCAGCTGCTGGAAGGAGGAGAAGAGAAAGTCCCAGGAAAGAAATCATGGATCTTATTAATATAAACAAAACCAGATGACTGCTACTGACTTTTCTGCTTCCTTTCTCACCTGCATACAGTCTTTATGAGAGTTTCGTTGTTGTTTGTTTGTGTCCGACTCTTCATGACTCCGAGCACCATAGCACACCAGTATTGTCCGTGGGGATTTCTTGGCAAAGATGCTGCAGTGGTTTACCATTTCCTTTTCCAATGGAGTAAGGCAAACAGAGGTTAAGTGACTTACCCAGGGTCACACAGCTAGTATGTTTCCGAGTTCAGATTTAAACTGCCAGCAAGGTGATGTAGTAGATAGAGTTTGGGGTCTAGAGTCAGGAGGGCCTGAGTTCAAATTCAGCCTTAGAGTGTGACCTTGGGTAAGTCACATAACCTCTGTTTGCCTAGGAGGCAGCTAGGCAGCTGCGTGACCCTGAGCAAGTCACTTCACCCTGTTGGACTCAGTTTCCTCATCTACAAAATGAGCTAGAGAAGGAAATGGCAAACCACTCCAGTATCTTTGCCAAGAAAACTCCAGATGGGGCCATGAAGAGTCAGATACGACTCAACAAACATTCTCAGCACTTAGCATGGCACCTGGCGCGTGGGTCTCAGTGAGCACTCTGAGTCCAACCTCTCTCCTTCAGGACCTGGGTAGCCTCCTTCCTCACTGCACTTCTGGACTCATGGTTCATCATTGGTCAGAATTCTCAAGACCTTCAAAGGTGTTCATTATACAATATTGTTATTACAGTATAAATTGTCGTCCCAGTTCTGCTCACTTTAGAATATTGTAATTGAAAAGATGGGCCTTTGTTTCCAGGGGAAGCCTGAGGTCCTTAGAAGAGCTTTGCAATTTCCTGAAGGCAATCCAGCTGTTTCTTCTCTTCCTCTTCAACTCTGGGGCCCGTCTCAGTGTCTGGCTGTACTTTCTGCCCTCAGCATACAGACTGATGGGTGCTATGTGAGAAAGAAAGAAAGAAAGAAAGAAAGAAAGAAAGAAAGAAAGAAAGAAAGAAAGAAAGAAAGAAAGAAAGAAAGAAAGAAAGAAAGAAAGAAAGAAAGAAAGAAAGAAAGAAAGAAAGAAAGAAAGAAAGGAAGGAAGGAAGGAAGGAAGGAAGGAAGGAAGGAAGGAAGAAAGAAAGGAAGGAAGGAAGGAAGGAAAGAGAAAGGAAGGAAGGAAGGAAGGAAGGAAGGAAGGAAGGAAGGAAGAGAAAGGAAGGAAGGGAGGGAGGGAGAGGAAGGGAGGAAGGAATGAAGGAAAAAAGAAAGAAAAGAATAATTTAAAAAACAACATACAAGAGAGAACACAAAGAAAACCAAAAAAAAAAACAAACAAACAAAACAAAACATAGACAAACCAGAGCACTTTGATACTTACATATTAGTGGCTAAAGCAATGGGTTTTTAAGGGAAGCCCAATGGACAGAACCCTGTGCCTGGAGTCAGGAAGACCTAAGTTCAAATCCAGCTTCAGATCTTTTTAGCTGTATGACCCTGGGCAAGTCACTTGACCTCTGTTTGCCTCGGTTTCCTCAACTATAAAATGGAGATCATAATAGCACCTACTTGGCAGAGTTGTTATGAGGATCAAGTGAGATAATATTTGTAAAGTGCCTTGTACATAGTAGTCTCTATATAAATGCTAGCTGTTATTATTATTAATAATAATCCGCCCCAGACTCTAACTAGCTGTGTGTCCTGGTCACTTAACCTCTCTCAGTCTCAGTTTTCTCATCTGTAAAATGGGCATAATAGATCCTACCTCCCAAAGTTGTTGTAAAGATCAAAATAAAAAATACATCTATGTATATATTCATTCATACAATTCTCTTTCTATATATAATATATTTATAAACCTTAAAGTGCTATATAAATGTTAACTATTATTATGTACTTAAGAACCAAATCATGTTGCACATAATATAAATTCTTAGTTTTATGTATAAGTCATCTTTTGGTTCTGCTATGGATACAGAAATGCTCATTTTATTTGGTGTTGGTTAAGTTCAAAAATTATTTTAAAGAAACATGATTGGAAAGAGAAGATTGGTTGCCTTCAAAGAGCAAAGGATGCAGGTAGTTGGTTGGCTAGAATGATCCCCTGGCACCCTAATGGTGACATGAGAAATTGAGGAAGGCATCCAGCACCCAGGGTGGACACTAGTTTCTTCCTCTCCACCCCTGCCCCCACCCATAGACTTAGGGGAGGATTTGGACAAGAATTGCCCAGGGTGAGTGGGCATGGGTGGGTTAGGATTGGCATTTTAGGCAGGAATTCCCAAATTGATGAAATCACAGCACCAATAGAATATTTGTCACTCTTCCAGGTTGGCATATAAATGCTCTCCAGATGACTTGTCTTTTACTTGGTTGCTGCTAAGTTTTGGACAATCTCTCTCATTTCTTCCTCTATTGCCATCTTCTTGTGGGACTTTAAACTAGTGCTGCTCTTTGGAGCCTTAACTCACAACTTTGGGGCTGGGGCAGAAACCTCCCCTGGGGAAGCATCCTTAAGTCAGCTTTAAAAATAAAATCTAATTATTTTAGGGAAGGCAGTGTAGTGCAGTGAAGAGAGAGATGGATTCAAAGCTGGGGACCTGAGTTCAAATCCTAGCACTGCCTTCTTTTTCAGTTGAACTTCTATAAAAAATGATGAAGGTCCATGCTGGTGTCCTTGTTCCATTTCCCATTTTCCAGCATCAAGTTCTCATTTCAACAAGTCAGGTCAGACCTATTTTTTAAAAAAAAAGTTGCAGAGACATGCATTTCTGGCCATGGCCACTACATGGATCTGTTTTGCTTGACTCTGCTTCAAGGCTTTTTTTTTTCCCCTCTCCCTTTTTTCTTGGTTAATTTGGCAGAGTTGGGATGGGGTGGCGGAGCTGTTAGTGGAAGAAGGAAGGGTTAACAATAGTGATGCCTTCCCCCCAAAAGAGGACTTTTGTAACATTAAAAAAAATGAACAGGAGAGAAGAGCAGGAAGTTCCGAAGGAAGAGCAAAGAAGCGGGACAGTTTTGAAAGTAACATGTAGAATTTCGCATGTATTGTTAAAAAAAAAAAAGAAGCCAGTGTTGTGAAATGGAGATTCATGGTCTCACATAGAATCCTCTTTTTGTGTTCTGCGGTGCATGAACGTGCCCTTTATCTTGGCATTTAAGACCAGAATAAATTCTTTTTAAGATTGTAGCCCTTCTCTTATTTTCTGTTCTAAATAAGGACATTTCTTCTCATTCACTGTTGATTTTAATCTTTGCTTTTAACAAGTCAAGTCACCTGTTCTTGATGGACCTGCTTCTGCATCTGTAAAATGGGGATAATAACAGCACCTACCTCCCATGGTTGTTGTGAGGATCGAATGAAATAATAATTATAGAGTGCTTTGCACAGCGCTTGGCACATAGTAGGTTCTTTAAAAATTTTAGCTGGTATTATCTTGGACCCCTTGGGCAGTCAGTATGGTGAAGCCCATGCACCCCCTCTCTGAATAATGCCCTTTAATGCATAAAATTAAAGATCTATATAGGGAAGATTCCATCTGTAGAGAGGCCCATCTGTGATGAGGGCTGTCCTTGTGTGGCTCAGAGGGAGGTAATATAGACATCTCTAGCCTCCTCTCCCCTGAGGAGAAGAGGCTACGTATAGGGAGAAGACTGTCTTTCACCTATAAGGTGTGTTTGTATGGCTTGAAAGGAGGCCAAATAGATATCCCTAGCTTCTTCCCTCCATCCTTCTCCAAGGGAGACTTTCATTCTTGCAAGGGGAGGAAGCAGGAAGTTGGGGCCAGAAACCACCCTTCTGTCCTCAGAGAGGGCATGTGGAGCTAGAATTATATCTGCTCCCTTAAATATTATTAGTCTAGGAGATGTGGTCAGGTTCAATCCAACCTCTGATCACTTTGTCATTGTTATTGGGGAGAAGGAAGACTCCAAGCTCTATATCTGAGGCTTGACCCCTTTCCCACCAAATACCTGTTCCACAATGAACACACATAGCTAAGAATAAAGAAACCCATTTATCCAAATCACAGCAAAACAGAAATCAGAGAAGATCTACACAGAAAATATACACCAGACCACAGAGCCTGAAAGAGCTCTCGCTCTGCGAGGAAAACTCAGCTCAACTAAGAGAACTGGTCTTTTATTTCACCCAAGGGGAAATACCCTGACATCTCTAGCAGATGGGAAGAGGGAAATGATGGAGGGGTGCTGGCTCCTCTCAGTTCTTCCCAGAGTCTTTCTTCAGGACTTTGAAGTCCACTTTAGGTCCATCTTCCATCTTGGAGGTGGAAGCCAGAGGGGCCTTAAGAAGACCTAGAGCTTGAGGAGTCCCCAAATGGGACTAGAGAAGCCTTAGTCTCTCCTGCTCTGCCAGCTCTGCCCGCTCCTCCAACAGATCAGGACATTCATCACCATCAGTCAGGGGAGAGTCTCATACGAATGGATTTTGGGGCAAGGGTTACCCATAGTATCACAAGGGAAAAAAATTATAATGAAATGTATATCTTTAAAACCCAAGTTCAGAGACCCCAGGTTCTGAACTTTCTTTTTAACCAGTGTCCTAATTGCACACACAGAGCCGATTGGGAAACAGCCCCCCTCCATCAGTAAGCAGTCATTTTTCTGCTAAGTTTCAGTCAATTTCGTTCTTTTTGGGTTCTGAGAGCTGCCTACCAAGGCTAGGGTCTTCTGATTCTTTTCTTAAAATATTCATAATGTACAGGCATGAGGTTTCTGGGGGGGATCTGCAACACTTTTTTTAAAGCTTCATCATGATGGATTTAACAACAAGAAAATGAGGAAATGCCATCTACCAATGCAGATGGTTTTAACTATTCTGCATTTTTTGCAAATATCTCTCAGATCTTAACCCTGTTCTTCATCCTCATTGGGACTATCATCTTTGGGGTGAAGGGTGGGGGTGGGATGTGGATGCATATCATTATCCTCTTTTTACAGCTGAGGCAGATGGTTTAGGAGATTTGCTCCCAGTCATCTGAAACAAGATTTGAACTCAAAACCCAGCCCTCTATCCATCATATCACATAATTGCCTCTAATATATAGACTATTTTAAAGAGTTATCCTTAATAGAACTTCATGGTTTCGTATACTTTTTGGCTAGAGAGAGATAGCCTGGAGTAATGAATATAGTGTCATCCTGAGTCAGGACCTATCCTGTCCTCGATACTTAATAAATACCTGTGTAATTCTGGATACATCACTTAATATCTTAATACGTCAGGTAACTCTTCAAGATTAAATGTAAAAAATTGTGGAATTGTTGCTGGTCTGCATCGGTAGAAGGAATCTTCTCATAAGAGAGCTTCAAACTAAAAAAAAAAATTAACTGGTTTCTATGTGGCAGAAAATAAACAGCTAGTTTAGAGTGCCACCTTGTGGCTCGCTCAGGTACGTGCTCAATTAATACGCAAACATTTATTTATGTGGACAGCTAGGAGGTTCAATGGATAGAGTTCCAGGCCTGGAGTCAGGAAGCCTCATCTTCTTGAGTTCTAATGTGGCCTCAGACACTTCCTAGCTGTGTGACCCTGGGCAAGACACTTCACCCTGTTTGCCTCAGTTTCCTCATCTGTAAAATGAGCTGGAGAAGGAAATGGTAAACCACTCCAGGATCTCTACCAAGAAAACTCCAAATGGGGTCATGGAGAGTTGGACGTGACCGAACAATAAATTTATTTAAGTGCTTCCTGTGTGTTGGGCAGAAAGAAAAATAGTGCCTGCCCTCAAGGAGCTTATATTCTAGTAGAGAAGAAGCCCATTCAAATACACACACACTGTGCATGTGTGTGTATGTGTTTGTGTGTATTTTTTTGCTGGATTTTGACCTAGATCATAGGAAATGCTAGTCTGTCTGCATCTTGTTTGCACGTAGCTGTTTATATGTTGTCTCTACCTTTAGATTGTGAGATTTTTGAGGGCAGGGACTGTCTTTTTTGCCTTTATTTGTATCTCCAGCACTTGGCATAGTGCCTGGCACATAGTAGGCACTTAATAAATGTTTATTGATTGACAACTAAATACCACTATCCCCCAAGGGAATGTCACAAATGGTTTGTGCCCCAGAATGGACAGCATGTGCAGTCAGAGGAGCTTCCTTCCTCAGCCAAGAACCCACCAAACAAAGGAAAAGACTGGGCTTTGTCTGCCATCTAGTGGTCATCAGGGAGAGTAAACTGTGTTATGAGTTAAGGAGGCAATGCCAACACAGCAAAGTTGGAATTACTGAGCTAAATTTAAGGATGATGATGATGGTGATGGCCAATATTTACATAGTTTTTAAGTTCTCTAAAGTCCTTTACCTATATTATTTCACTTTGTCCCTACAACAACCCATGGAGTTTATCATCTTCCTTGTGCTGGAAAAACCAATATAAACAGATGAAAGATAATTGTCATTGTTGAGTCACATTTGACTCTCCGTGACCCTGTCTGGTGTGTTCTTGGTAGAGTTACTGGAGTGGTTTTGCCATTTCCTTCTCCAGCTCATTTTACAGATGAGGAAACTGAGGCAAGCAGGGTTAAATGACTTGCCCAGAGTCACACAACTAGTGATTGTCTGAGGCTAGATTTGAACTCAGATCTTCTTGACTCCAGGTCAAGCACTCTAGCCGCTAAGCCACCTTGCTGCCCTGCATGAAAGATGATGAGGAACTCCTATTTCCCTTTATCTTTAACTGACTAGATAGACTCGAGTCCCTTCCAGTATCAGTGCCTCAGTTTTCCCCATATGTAGAATAAAGGGGTTGACAAGAAGAAGAAACAGGAAAATATAACCTCCTCCCTTCTTTGCAAAAGCGGGCTCTGGGTGCGAAACATCGCCTAGTACGTCAGACTCGGCCGAAAGGTTGGTTAATTTTGCCAAGCCGATTGTCTTTCCTCTTTTTTTTTTATTCTCTGTTACAGAGATGGCTCATTGCATAGGGGATGAAAACACTCCCAAGTGAAGGTGACATAAAAACAGGAAAAAAGAGATCAGTGAAAAAGGTCTGAACTCAGAAAGTGGCTGAGGCTGCTTTACTTATGTCAGTAAGTCACCTAGCATTTACTCAATGCCTACTGTGTGTCAGGCACTGTGCTAAGCACTGATGATACAAAAAAAATCCCTACCCTCAAGGGGCTTACAATCTAATGGGGAAGACAACATGCACACAACTGGGTACGAATAAGACAGGACAGGATAAGGCTTTTGGGCTTATAAAGTGCTGTACAAGTCGCTTGATCCTCACAATGACCTTAGGGGGTAGGTGCTGTTATTAGCCTCACTTTACAGATGAGGAAACTGAGGCAGATAGAGGTTGAGTGATTTGCCAGGAGCACACTTCTAGTGTCTAAGGCTGGATTGGAACTCAGGTCTTCCTGACTCCAGGTGGTATGCTCTAACCACTGTGCCATCTAGCTGAGTTCTTTCAAGTTTGAAGGTGACCATGAGGCAGTGATCTGGCCAAAGCAAGGGCCTAAGCTTCCTTAGTCATGGAAGCTCCCTGGGAAAAGGTGAGATGGTCAATGAGAGGACCGACTTTGGGAGCTGCTTGACAGGTTACATTAGAACAGTGCTGATGTCAACCAATCGAGGTGCTGAGATTGAAGAGGGGGATCTGAGGATTGTAGATGCTATGGTGGAAAGGACCCCCAAGGGCCATCTAGTACAGTGACCCCCAAAGCAGGGGCTGTGGCCTTAGTCCAGGGAGTCTGGGGACTCTATGGCAGGGGCATGTGATCTCCTCATCAGAGGAGAGGATGGTAGCAGCATCCTGCCCTGGCTGAGCTTGTCCATCTGTGGCAGCCTTGTCTCCCAGACAGTCATGCTTCTCTTCATCCCCCTGCCTCTCCCTTTTAGAGCCAGGCGTTTGGCCTCTCAGGGCAGTTATAATCTCCAGAGACCTGTACTCACTTCGTAGATGCCACTGGGAAAAGATTGTCCTTACTTTCTGCCTCCCAGCTCACCTCATGGCTGCACCTCAGGCCCCTTAGAAGGGGCAGGGGGTGGTTCTGGGCCTGGGGCAATGACAGGTGACTTAGGGTTCTCCCTCCTTTCTCTCCCCACTTTCATTTTGGCTGGGACAGTGTCGATCACAGGATGAGCATACTTGGATAGATTGTGATCTGGATTACAGATATCATTCCAATCAATTAAGGCAGAGTGGGGAAGAGATTGCTAGACTCAGAGTCAGGAAAACCTGAGTTTGAATCTCGCCTCTATTCTTTTTTTTAAAATAATATTTCCCCCAATGACATGTAAAAAATTTTTAACATTTGTTTTTTCTTAAAATTTTGAGTTCCAAGTTCTATCGTTCCCTCTCCTACACCCTCCCTGAGGTAGTAAGCAATCTGATGTAGGTTATACATGTGCAATCATGTAAAACATTTCCATATTAGTCATAACAAACTCGAAGAAGAAAAGAAAGAATGAAGGAAGGAAGAGAACAATAGTCTGTTTTGTTTTGCATTCAGATTTGATCAGTTCTTTCTCTGGAGGGGGATAGCATTTTTTTCATCATGAGTCCTTTGGGCTTGTCTTAATTCATTGCATTGCTGAGAATAGCTAAGTTGTTCACAGTTGATCATTGTACAATGTTGCTGTTACTGTGTACAATGTTCTCCTGGTTCTGCTCATTTCACTTTGGATCAGTTCGTACAAGTCTTTGCAGGTTTTTCTGAAATCTGCCTGCTCATCATTTCTTATAGAACAATATTATAACATCACAATCATGTACCACTTGTTCAGCCATTCTCAGCTGATGGGCATCCCTTCAGTTTTCAGTTCTTGGCCACCACAAAAAGAGCTGTGATAAATATTTGTGTACAAATAGGTTCTTTCCCCTTTTCTTTTAGATCTCTTTGGGATACAGACCTAGTAGTGCTATATCTGGGTCAAAGGGATAGTCTTTTGGGCATAGTTCCAAATTGCTCTCCAGAAGAGCTGGATCAGTTCACAACTCCACCAATAGTGCATTGGTGCCCCAATTTTCCCACATCCCCTCCAACATTTATCATTTTCCTTTTCTGTCATATTAGCCAATCTGATAGTACAAGGTGGTAGCTCAGAGTTGTTTTAATTTCTCTAATCAATAGCGATTTAGAGCATTTTTCATATGACTATAGGAAGCTTTGATTTCTTTGTCTGAAAATTGTCTGTTCATATCCTTAGACCATTTATCAATTAGGGAACGACTTGTATTCTCATAAATTTGACTTAGTTCTCTATATATTTGAGCAATGAGGCCTTTGTCAGAGATACTTTCTGTGAATTCTGTGCTCTCCCCCCTTCCCCCTGTTTTCTACTTTCCTTTTCATTTTACTTATGTTGGTTTTGTTCGTTCAAAACTTTTAAATTTAATATAATAAAAATCATTTTATATTTTGTAATACTCTCTGTCTCTTGTTTGGCCATAAATTCTTCCTTTATCCATAGATCTGACAGGCAAACTATTCCATGTTCTCCTAATTTGCTTATGGTGTCACCTTTTATCTCTAAATCATGTACCTATGTTGGCCAAACCAAATTTCTGCCACATTGTTTTCCAGTTTTCTCGGTATTTTTTGTAAAATAATGAATTTTTGTCCCAAAAGCTTGGACCAGAGGTGGGGAACCTGTGGCCTCAAGGCCACATGTGGCCTTCTAGACCTTTGGGTGAAGCCTTTTGAATGAATCCAAGTTTTACAGAACAAATCCTTTTCGAAGGGGATTTGTTCCGTGAAGTTTAGATTCAGTCAAAGGGCCATGCTTGAGGACCTAGAGGACCACATGGGGCCTTGAGGCCGAAGCTTTCCTACTCCTGGCTTGGACCTTCTGGTTTATTAGACACTTGATTGTCATGGTCATTTACTACTGTGTCTTGTGTAATCTATTCCACTGATCCATCATTCTATTTCTTAGCCAGTACCAGATTCTTTTAATGATTACTGTTTTGTAATAGTTTGAGATCTGATATGGCTAGGCTACCTTCCTTCAGATTTTTTTCATTGATTTCCGTGATATTCTTGACCTTTTGTTCTTCTAGATGAATTTTGTTATTATTTTTTCTAGCTCTGTAAAATGATTCTTTGGTAGTTTGATTGGTACGGTACTCAACGAGTAGAATAATTTAGCCAGAATTGTGGTGTTTTTTATACTAGCTTGGTCTACCCATGAGCAATTAATATTTTTCCAATTGTTTAGACCTGACTTTATTTGGGTCAAAAGTTTTTTGTAATTGTATTGATATAGTTCCTAGTTTTATCTTGGCAGGTAGACCCCCAAGTATTTTACTGCCTTCATTCTACTAGGTGTGTGACCCTGGGCAAGTCACTTAACCCTGTTTTCCAAATCTGTAAAATGAGATGGAGAAGGAATGGCAAACCACCCCTGTATCTCTGCCGAGAAAACCTCAAATGGAGTCATAAGGAATCAGATGTGACTGAAATAATTGAACAAGCAAAAGTTTTAAGAGCATTGAAATGGTGGCAGATGCTTTGTCCCACAGCAGGGGAAGGTATGATAGGACCAGCACCTCCCTCATCACTCCTTCCCTACCAGTTAGGCTAGTTTTTCTGGGAAAGGCAACCCGATTGTCTCCAGGACTTGACTGGCCTGAGGACTGAGTCTCAAGCTGTAGCTCTCAATTTCTCAATTCATAGTGATATGGTTTCCTAGTCACCTGAGGGCATATGAAGGAGAATCCACATGGAGTCTGGGCTCCTCAGACTTGGTTCAAGTCCCAAGACCATTTGAATCACAGCTTCCTGTCCTACTGACCAGACCTATTTTTCATATGGAGACAAGAATTGGGTGTGTCTACCCAGCTTAAATTCTGGAGATCTCTTCCTGGATATTGCCTTTTGTTAACTGTACAATGACCTATGACAGCTTTCTTTCATTCCAGCATTGAACCTGAACTTACAGCAGGGCCAGCTTGAGTCATGCCTGCCAGTAACACAGACCCTGGGGAATTTTTACTGTGCTGAGACTTCCCCTCAGTGTTTTGAGTTCGTTGTTCATTCTTCATCTTTGAAGAGGACCAATGACATCCCAGGTCAATATCTTGACTTGCAAGTAAATTGAATTTGAGTAAGGCAGAGATCCACAAAGTCCTCAGCCTCTTCCAGAGTCCTCTTCCTCTTCCACTCTTCCAGAGTCATCAAAGTCCAGCATCAATACAAAAGTCAGGATGATTGGCTGTAGCCCAGGATGGTGGATGACCTTGGTGACCTACTTCAGTGCCTTCATGGCCATTAGAACAAATTCTCCCTATCTGCCTGTTCCTCCAGGGGAAGTCTTTGTATGCTTGGGGCTGACATCCTTCCAACTCATTGTCAAGTTGGAGGACCACAGGTTACACTCAACCTGGTTTAGCCCATTTCCTCAGACTAAACCAGAGTGGATACTGTGAATGCCAAAGCTTCTTAGAGCCACAGGGGAGAGCTGAGTGCCAGGTAGACACCAAAGATGGATGAGCAGCCCTGAGAAGGGCTCAACAGCCTTTGCACCAGAGGTGCTAGTCTTCCTTGAACACCGCAGAGAAAAGATGGTGACTGATGAAGTCCTGTAAAATTCTTCTCTGTTACAGTCACAGTTGAGAGGGTGATGCTGTAGAAAGAACACTGGGTTTGGAGTCAGAGAAGCTAACTCAGATCTGCCACGTGCTCTCTGGGTCACCTTGGACAAGTAAGTTATAGGGCAGCTGCTGCTCCAGGGTTCTAGGTACCTTGTAGGTCTGAATCCCCAAAAGCATAGCCTACCAGCAGCCTTCCCATGAACAAGCAGGTAGTAAACACAATCGACTCAAAGTAATGGCATTTACTAAAATGTGATCATAAGAATGGTAATGACAATCCTTTCTGATTATTTGAACCCCAATAATATTCAAAGCTTCCTAACTGCTTTGCGGTATTCTAAAAATGCCCCTTTCTGTGTCAGCAACTTCAAAGACCAGGTAAGATTGACAAGGGGTATCTTTCCAGTTGGTGACAGGATGTCTGCAACCAGAACAGGGAGATTTATCTTCATATTCTAGGCACATTTGCATCTTGGGATCATAATCTCTAAGTGACACTACCTTGTCAATTGTCTTACTAAACTAAGAACTTCCTTTCTTATAATATGGAGACCATAAGATTGGGTAACACAGACATGCTGAGTTGGGACTAAAAATGTATTTAAACCTTCTCATTCCTTTGTTCAGACAGTCAGAACTTATGCTCTAGCTCCTTGTTCGTACAAGTAAGCTAGCTCTGCCAGCTTTAAGGGAATAAACATCATGAATTTACATATCACCTAGCTTGTTTGCCTCCTTTAATCAAACTTTCAGGTTGATAGTAACAACCTTTTACTGCTTCTACTTGGCTTAAAGATTTTCCTGGGTGGGTGTCTTCCTGTGATCCCCGGCCTGCTCCTTTCTCTATCTGTGGTTCAATGGAGCCTCTGTTCCCTGCTGGATGTCTCTCTTGTTTTCATGCATTAAAAGAAAACAACAGGATATAAACTAGGATGCAAGGTCAGGTAACCTGATTTCTAATTGAAGGAAAGATTAGGAATTTTCCAAGTTGGGAAGTGGGGGTGGGGGTAGGAGTGGGGCAAATAGGTGCAATTCCCTGAAACCTGTGGCTGACACCAATGAAGCAGAGAAATTAAAAAAGTGTTGTTAAGGGAGAAATGTACCCAGGGATGTAGAAATCCCAAACCAAAGTTCCCAAGGCAAGGCGGCCTGGAACGAATTCGCTGACCGAAGCATTCTTTAAGTCAAGGAAGCAAAGATTTATTATGCTTTTTCAGGGGGCAAGAGTTCTTAGGGAACCTGCAACCATACAAGGCTACAGGGAAAGTTTAAGTACAAGATTTAGGGATGAGACCTGTCAATTAGGTGTTTTGGGGTGGGATTAGGGAGTGGTTTAGGTGTGATAAAGGGGTGATTAAGGGATTAAAGTTCTTAAAGGAACATGCACTTTTTGTATCTACTTCGTAGGTATCTTACCCAGAGTTCACTGGGAAATGGCCCACGGGAGAGGGGGAGCCTACGGGGGTGTGGTTTTGCCTGTGAAACATCACTAAGTCACCAAAAGTTCACGGCTGACTGTGAATATCCAGGTGGATTCCATCACGTGTCTTGTTAAACAAGATTAATGTAAGGAAGTATACATTTGACTATGTCTAGGATACATGTGAGACTCAGTGCATAGTCAGTTATCAGCACCCTGAATCAATCTATAATTGGGCATAGCTGCTTACTGAGGAAGAAGCAGAGATAAGTTGATTGGGGCATGCTGCCCTTTAGCTAGAGAGAGAGACTGCCAGGGCCAATGCTTTGAAGTTAGGGAGAGATGTGATTTTAGAACTGGAGTTCAGGCACAGGCAGAGGCTAAGGGGAATGTGATGTTAGAATTAGAGTCCAAGCACAAGCACCTTATCAATGTCTCCAACAAATTGATGGGATGTACAATCAAGCTCCCCTTCTCTATCTATGTTTAATAAAATCCAAAGAAACATATAGAGAGAAAAATAATGTTGACTGCAAAGACAAAATGTAAGAAAGATGTGGGTATTAGCCTGCCAAGACACAAGCAAGAACTTGGCTCAGATGACTAGGAAACCATTTTTACACAAATAGTAAGAGCTCACATAAACTCAAAGGACCTCAGAGGCCATGGGGCCCAATCATTTCATTTTACAAATGAGCAAACTGAGACTGACGGAGGTTAAATGACTTACCCAAGGTCCTATAGGTAGTCAGTGTGTAAGGTGGGATTCAAAAGTAGGTCTTCCAGATTGCAAAGCCAGAACTCTGTCCACTGTAGCTGCCACACAGTATAACACTTTATATTTTACAACATACTTCTCTGCTTCCTCCCACTCTCCCAAAGATTTAGGAAAAGTATTTGGAGTGATATGTAGACAATTTACATGGCTGCGCTGAATCAGTGAAGGCAAAATGATAAATTCGTCTGGATTAATCTAGAGATTTGTTAAGAGAGGAGAGCAAGGTTTTGTTTGATCTCACCATGATGGCTACACTACCGACAGCTGCCACCCATTTCCCAAGTTTAGTCAGCATCACTTTAGGTATCCCTTGTCTCTAAGGCTCATCTTCATTCTGTGTCCTCCTGTCATGGTGGCCTCCTCCAAGAAAAATCCAGTTCGTTGGAGTCTAAACCATTGGATTGTGAGCTCCTTGAAGGCAGCAAATGTACAGTGTCTGCCTGGCACTTAGTAGGTGCTTAATAAATACTTATTGACTGACTAAGCCCTGTAATCTCATCAATTTGACGTGTGTGTGTGTGTGTGTGTGTGTGTGTGTGTGTGTGTGTGTGTGTGTGTGTGTGTGTGTGTGTGTGTTGAGGGGTGGGGGTTGGGAGGGAGAAGATTTAGATCAACCTCTCATTATCACTATATAGCAAGGATTTCTGTCAGGTAGGTGGCACAGTGGACCCTGGAATCAGGAGGACCTGAGTTCAAATCCATCCTCAGACACACATTAACTATGTGACCCTGGACAAGTCACTTTACTTCCTTTACCTCAATTCCTTATCTGTAAAATGAGCTGGAGAAGGAAATGACAAACTGCTCTAACGACACAGTCTGCTACTTGACTAGTTCTCATATTTAATATGATCATTTTGAGCTCTAGGACAATCCAATACTTGTTTATATATTTCCTTATTAATTAGATTTGCAAAGAATTTTATATTATCTAGGGGAGGTAGAGGCTATTTAATAATAATTTATTAAGTGATAATAATTAATTTCCATTTTAAAGATGAGGACTATCTGAGGCAGATAATGGTGAAGTCAATTGCCTCAAGTCACACAGGTAATGTCTGAGACTGGATTTGAACTCAGGTCTTTCTGACTCCAGGACTCCACTGTGCCACCCAGCTCCCATTGATCTTAGATCTAGACGTAACCTCAACGACTCAAAGCACAAGTATAACCTATATCGAATTGCTTCCCTTCTCAATGAGGGGGAAGGAAGGAGAAAATTTGGAACTCAAAAATATTTTTTAAATGAATGCTAACAATTTTTTACATGTAATTGGGGAAAAATAAAATATTAAATTAAAATAGATCTGATCTCAGCCGTCAATTAGTCCAACACTCTCATCTGACAGAAACTAAGGCCCAGAGAGGTAAAGGGACCGGCCCAAGGTCATTCAGGTAGCAAGCTGACTTGATTTGGGTCCTTATAACTCAAAGCTTCATGGGGGAATTTTGGGGTTCTTCTGTTGGACTTCTCTCCTTCCTCACTGACCTTAGCCCCTGAGCCTGCTTGGCTCCCTGGGCACCTACAGCAGCTGCCCCTGGTCCCTCCTGACCCCACCCCTTCCCCCATTTTAGATGATCTATCTTCTCCATCCCAGCTGTCTCTCTTTCTAACGTAGCCGTGTTCTCTAAAGTTTCCTCCACAAATCAGGAGAATCCATCGGTGGAAGATAATCTCAGACTCAATGGCCCTAATGTCTTCAGTCCCTCCAAATAGCCTGAGCTCATACCTGATTCTCTCCTCACCTAAGAATCCTTTCCCTTTCCCTGCCCTAGATGTTGACACTTTCTCCCTGGCAGCCTTGCCCTCCCAGGCCCCACTTCCACCCCTCGTGGCCTTTGGAGCCACTCCAGATCCCAGAGGCTGCCTATTGCAACAGATCCATGGTAGTGGGATTGAGGGGGAGGGTTGGGAGAGGCATGATGATGTACACTGAGTGGAGCCTGGTCACCTTTGCTGTTTTTCCACTCCTGCTCCCAAAGGGACTCCCTATCCAACCTTTGGAATTCTGGGGGCAGGGATGGGGTGGGGTTGGGCAGACATGGGCTGCTGTAGGACAGGGGCTTGGTCAAAGTTGGTTGGCAAGCCCCTGACTGGCCTTCATTTGCAACAGATGTTTCTGAGCCTCTTCCACCCTCCAGGAAGCTTAGACAAGGGAAACAGATCACTGTAATTACTTAATGAGGAAGGTAGACTAAGGAGCAAGATCCTTGGCTTTCCTGTTCCTTTGCACTTGAAGAGACTTATTCTGGGGAAGCTTGGGAGGGAAGGGGCAGAAGAAGGAAGGGAGGGAGGGAAGGACAAAGAGAGACAGAGACAGAGACAGAGAGCTTCCCTGTCTTTCACATCCCAGAGAGCAGTCGTTTTTGTTCTCAGAGGGGCATTATTGGCACAGCTTGTATCAAAGATGATCAATGATGTTAGAAGCTGAACTCTATTGAGTAGGACCATGCATGAGTCTGGTGAGGGAGAAGTTAGTAATCAAATTTCTTCTGCGTTTCTCCCTTCCAAGGCTATTGGTTAACTCCCGGCTCAAGGAGGAGCCTTTGTCCCGCCTTCCTCTTCCTCATCCGGCAGGATTGTAGCAGAAGAGGAAGCAGAGTCCTAGCCTTGCTACTAACTCCCTACGGGGTCCATGGCCACCCATGTTCTATGCAGGCTTCTTGGCTATCTTCATACCACACTCCACGCAAACTGCTCCATCCTCTGTACCACCACATGTCCAGACACCATGGATCTTCTCCTCTCTGAAAGTCTGATCCTTGGGCTGGTACTGTCCTGATCAGTGAGATCCCTTCCATGGTCTACCATGTTGAATTGAACCTAGCCCTGCTTCACATTCTGCTTCAGCTACCTTTTAACCCATGGCTAAGCTACCAATCATGTACCTTAACCCTAATGCCTCATCCTCCCCCATTCTAGTTTAGAAACATAATCAAATCAATACTGCCATTACTGGGAAGGGCTCGTCAATCAAACTGCCCATGGCTTTACTCATCTTCCCCTGGATTTTCCAATTCAAGACAGCTCATCCCCTACTTGGGTGGGGGGGAGGTCAATCTTGAATCTTGACACTTGTCTCCCCTATTACACTATCAGCTCTTGGAGGATAGAGATTACCTTGCTTTTGCATTTATCCCCAGGATTCGGACAGTTCTTAGCACAGAGCAAGTACTTGGTAAATGCTTTTACAAAATATATTTATTCATTCATTCTCTAGCATATGTATTTTTCCAAATCTCTTCTAAGCAGCCTAAAATTCCCTCCATGAGTAATACATTGATTTGGTTACTGAAGATTTTCCCATTGCCCCAAATACTCCTCCTGATACCTTTCCTCACCCTTTTAAAGCCTGGCCTACCCATGGGGGAGGTCACATCCGAGGCCATTATTAGCCCTATACTTTATTGGGGATCAGTTGGCAGCCTGCAGAATTGGGGGTGGACAGATGGAAACCAGGAGGAAAAATGTCCTTGAGCCATAAATTGGGAGTCAATCAATTAGGATGACTAGTCTGATGTGTGATGGGGGATGGGAGTCTTTTTTAGTTATTTGGGAGTTTTTGACTTTGGGCTTAGAGGAAGATGTTGATGGGGACAGACTGAGGCTGGAGGCTCATTTGACTCTGAATGGGCTAGGTTAGCTAAACTAGGGGCTGCAGTGAATATTCCAAGGCAATGGTGTCCTTAGTAGGGGCTGAGGACTGGAAGATGGGTCCTATTTTTTCCTCCTTGACATTACTAATTGTGGGGCTTGTCCTATAGGTAACTAAAACTATCCCTCTCTTGACGCTGTGCAATCTCTCGACTTTCCCTACCGTTGTGTTTCCTTAGCCAGGTATTGATCCTCAAGACAGTTAAAAATCTAAGGCTACCTGTGCACTCACAGGAACAGTTCTACAGACACCACTTGGAAAATTTCGTTCTGTCTCAGCTTACTCACTTCTCCCCTAAAGATCTCACCCTTCAGCGGGAAGCCTGCTTTGCCTCCCTTTTTCATTTCTGCTGGGGCACAGCATGAGCAACCATGGGCTGCAATTTATTGAAAATTTTACTGCATCTTCCTCAACTCACCCCTCCTTTAAACTTCCTTATTACCATTGAAGACACTCAACCTCAGTGTTCTCTTGGGCTATTCACTCTCACCGAACATCTGTATCTCACATGTGATGCCAAGTGTTGTCCTTTCTGCCTCTACATCTCCCCCACCTGCTCTGTGGTGTTTTCTCATCTTACCTCCTCTTTTCTCCCCTCCAGACTTTATAATCTCTCCTGTAGGCTATTATAGTAGCCTTCTAATCAGTCTTCTGCTCTCGGGTGGCTCCCTGCTCCAATTCATGCTACCCACAGCTACGAAAACAATTTTTCCTAAAGTGCAGGTCTGAAAATGCTACTTATCCAATAAATCCCAGTGGTTCCCTATTGACACTAGTCAGTAAATCAATTATCATTTATTATGTGCTTGTGTGGGTCAGAAGACCACCGACTCAAGTAAAAAAAAGAGGTTTCTCAGATTAGGAAAAACAGAAGCTTTATTTGATCAAGTCTCCGGAGAGTCGGGTATCTCTCTCACTACTAAGGCAGACTAGCAGTGATGAGAGATAGCAGGTGGGGATGGGGGGAAGAAGGCAAGCAGGGAGACATATACCCTTGTACAAACAATTCTAAGAAATCCCACCCCACAGGCTGGACCCCCATCCCCACTGGCGGGCGACAAGTGGCCTCACAACATAACCAGGAATAAAGAAATAAGCTTTTACCCAATACAACCACAGAAATTACAGAATTACCTTACAGGGGAGAATAGGAGAGGGGAGGGGGAGAGGAGAATACCATCTGGTTTCCCTGAAATCATGATTTTCAGGAAAACAAAACTTAGGTCTGGTGAGGTCCTTGCCTGAGTTATTCATAGGGAAGCTTTCACAATCTTGTATTCCACTCACAGCTGAGGGGAAGATCTTTTATTCCTAAGCTAAATTTTAAAAATGTAAATAAACTTATGTAAATTAAAATTTTAAATTAATAAAATTAAGTGCCAGGTACTCGTGCTAAGTAGCACAAGATTAATGGGGTAGGCTGCATGAGAACAATTATATCCAAACAAGTTTTGAACTGTATAAATTGGTGGTGGTGGGGACGGCAGGTAGTTTCAAAGGGAAGGTTAAGTAGAACGGAGACCCTTCCAGGAATTGGGGGAGGAGGGGGGAAGGGGCGGTCAGTCAGTGAATACGGGGGAGATGGATCACTATTAGATATTCATCTCCCTGTTTTGGTGAAGGTTTTATAAAGTTCCTGTTAGTACAGTAGCACACGCAGAGAGGACGGGCAGGGCCCGGCCCGGTTTGGGGAAGTCCTGGGTAAGGAAACTCCCCCTGCCAGAGGGTCACGGCGCTCTCTCTGCCACTTAAAGGTCCTGTATTTGGCAGAGACGATCTTCCTGACTCCAGCCCAGCTCCCCAGCCACGTGGACGCGCCCCTCCTGATGCTTCTAGGGGAACCCTGGGGCGTCTCGTCCAGCCTGGCGGGGGGGCCGGTCTTTTCCTAAGGCCGAGGCCCAGGTTACAGACTACAAGCTCAGAGAACAGAACCTAGCCCAGCGAAAGACACCTAACCTCAAGGCCGCCCCAAAGCCGACTCTTTCTTCTGGGACACACACCCAGTTCCGGCTCCTCAGCCAATCAAAAAGAGTCTCTAGTCACCCAGGGGTTAGCAGACCGGAAGTAGTTTCCGAGGAACGATGCGCATGCTCCCCAGACCCCCGCCCCCACCTCGGCCCGGCGGAAGTTGCGTCACGGGGCAAAAAAACGGTTGCTTTCGGTGCCTGCGCAAGAGCGGCGTCGGCTGCGGTTACCTTCCTCGGCCGGGCGGATGGACTGGTGCCCTGCGGCCTTGGGCAGCGGCAACAGCAGCGCAGAGGGTAATGAGCCTTCCTAAACGCTGTTTCTGTGGAGAAAACGTGTCTGTGTTTGACGCCGAATCGTTTGACCGTGCCGAGGTCGGGGGTGGGGAGGACTTTCCATCCGGGTCTTCGGGAGTGGCTGCGGGGCTGCTGAGGCAGTCTGGACTCGGGAGACATGGCTGCAGGGGCAATTGATGGAGGCACCTTTGGGGGGCATGGTTGCGGGGCCTTCTGGGGCAGTGGATGGAGAGCCCCTCCTGGGTATGAGGCCTCGGGCTGCAGGTTGTTGGTTGTGGCGGCTTGTCCGTAGGGGATGCCCGGCCCGCAGCAGGACTGGGGGTCGTGCGGTGCAGGACTCGGGTCCTGGCGCGCCCCGCCTCTCGGGGCTGTCCCGGCTTGCCCCGCGGGGGGCACTCGGGTGGCAGTGCGTGACCTTGGCGTCCCCGATGTCCAAGCAAAGACGGAAGGGAGCCCCTTCCTGCAGGGGTGTGCCTGGCTGGTGGTCCCAGGTGACGTTGGGAGAGGCTCGGACACCCCGGGGTGAATCAGACGCCCCGCCGGGACCTGGGGGGATGGTGCCAAGGCTGTCAGGCAGGAGGTTGTTGGTAGATTCGCCGGTCTTTGTGTGAGGGCATGGTGCCATTCTCTGGAACAGCAGGGCAGAGGCGGCCGAATGTGGGCGTTGCAGTTTTGCCAGCAGGGCAGGCTAGAGACGTGTTGGTGAGTTGGGATCCCTAGAGAGGGCTGGGTGCTGACGGCATCCCGAGACCTGCCTTTCCACCAAGGCGGGGGATGGTGGCCCCCGGAGGGCATCTGAGTACCCTGTAGGAGCTGTTAAGGCCACAGGTCAAGTTGGGGAGACTTGACCTCTCTCAGCCTCTGACTCCTCTGTAAAGTGCGGGCATTAATAGCTCTCCTCCCCCCTTGTTGTGAGAATAAAATGAGATAATGTTTGTAAAGCGCTTTGCAAACCTTTAAATGCCGAATAAATGTTAGCTATTATTATTGTCTGATTGGGCACCAGGCTCTGCACACGGTAGGTGCTTATGTTATTAGTGCATGGGAGCTGAGCTTTTGTCTTATTTTTCTTAATGGTCTTCCCTAGGTAGGGGCCTTGAGTCCATTGCCTCTCTCCCAGATGCCTTCATTTGTTTGTTAAATGACTGAGTGACTTCATTCTCAAAGGGCTAACTTCACAAGATGCTCCAGTCTGGAACCAGGGAAACTGGAGTCCAGGGTAATGGCAGCCCAGCAAGAACACATTTGAAAGGAGGGGATTCTGATTTCCCGGTTCCCCCACTGCTCTTCTTTAGAAAATAACTAGAAATGAAGCTCTGAGAATTATGAACTCCCCTGGTACTCCTCTCCATCCTTTCCCTGGGGCAGCAGAGGAAGGACCCAAGTTGCTCAGGTGGGTTCCGCGCTCGATGTTTATTTTCTTTTTTTGTAGTTTTCCTGAGCTGTTACCGCTTGGGGAGGCCTGGGAGCAGGATCAGGGTGATGGACCCTTGCTGTGGACCTAGGCCCAAGAGGAAAGACTGGGTATTTTGGGCCCTCTCTGAGCTTGGGGAGACATTAGCATAAGCTGTAGAAGGTTCATAGGAGACACCTTAGAGGGCCTCTGGCTTAACCACTTCATTTTTAAAAATAATCTGTTATGGAATTTTCTTAACTCTTTATTTTAAAAAAATATCAATTTTTAAATTTTCCACAATGTGCAGTTCCTTAATGAATTCCCCCCTCCCTGCAAAGAGAGCTGTCCCTTATAACAAAGGGGAAATGGTAGAAATCAGCTGAAACGACAAACCATTGAAAGATTCTGACGTTCTCTGCTGCCTTTCATACCTATAGATCCCCGCCGTAGCAAAGAAGGAGTGTAGGGGCTGTTGCAAGAGTTTTCTGTGTCCTTGCTGGCCATTGCACAAATATGCCAGCACAGGATACAGACAGACACTGTACTTTATCCACTCAAGAGTGCCACATGCACCATCACTAGGTGTTGATGGACATGTGGGTCTCAGTTCCGCAGGTGACACATATTAAGTCTCTCTTGAGCTACATGACCCAGAGAGCAGAACAAAAGGGAAGTTTTTTTTTCCATTTTTTTTTTTATTTTTAGATTGCAACATACAGTTCTACATAATTTTGGGTTCCAGATTTTCTTCCCCCCCCCCAAGAAGGCATGGCGTCCCATATAACTTCCAGGTATAACTAGGCATTGAATTAAT
>CM053622.1:787868760-787896885 GCA_028646595.1 Phalanger gymnotis
TCCTTTGACCACTTCTCAATTGGGGAATGGCTTGTATTCCTATATATTTGGTTCAGTTCCCTGTATATTTTGGAAATGAGGCCTTTATCAGAGGCACTAGTTGTAAAGATTTTCTCCCAATTTTCTGCCTCCCTCCTAATCTTTGTTGCATTGGCTTTTTTTGTACAAAAAGGGAAGTTTTTTACAAAGCGCCTTTGGGCAAGATCTGATAGGACACCTAGTAGGCAGTGAATAGAGCACTGGGCCTGGGGTCAGGAAGACTTGTCTTCCTGAGTTCAAATCTGGCCTCAGTTGCTTGGGCAAGTCACTTAGCCCTGTTTGCCTCAGTCTTCTCATCTGTAAAATGAGCAGGAGAAGGAAATGGCAAATCACTCCAGTATTTCTGCCAAGAAAAACCCCCAGTGGGGTCATAGAGAGTCTGACATGACTGAAAATAACCGAACTGCCCAATTAGATGAGTTAAAGGAAAGGGACAACTCCAGGAACTAGTCAAAGACTTATGAATTTTTTTTAGTAGTGGTGGAAAGTGGGGTGCCAAAGGAGGTACATTCAGGACAAGGCCAAGAGGCATCACTCAGGTGAAAACAAAGCATACTAGCAAGTACGGGACAAGGTAGAGTCAGTTATGCTCCCCTCATCCCCTTTTGACAGTGCCTTTCCTTCTCTGTGGCCCTGCCTGCTCATTAGAATTCTGCAGCATTCATTTCTCTTCTTGTTGTTGTAGTCACTTCCCGATTCTGCTGGTCGGTCTGCAATCTGTCAGTCAGTCAATAAGGATTTATTAAGCATTTATTATTGTCCAGGCACTAGGGATACATAGAAAGGCAGAACTAGCCCCTACCTCAAGGAAATCACATTCTGATGGACATTGGGCAAAAATAACTAGGTAGGTCTGGGATTCATGTTGCAGAGTAGATGGAAGGTGAACATTCCCTGTGGGGAAAAGGGTAAGAGGGGAATTGGGAAAGGCCTTCTCTAGAAGGTGGGCAGTCAGCTGAGCGTTACAGAGATTCTGGGGGCTGAAATGAGTGGGGAGAGCATTGCCAGGGTGTACCACCTGGAGATGGAAGGCGGAATGGATTGTGCCAGGAACCTCAACAAGGGTGATAGGGCTGGATTGTAGACTGAGGCAGAGATCAAAGCCTCCTGGAAAGGTAAATTCACGTGACATCTGGGCAGGTAGCTTGACTTCAGCATCCACAGGTGTCCAGTATCTGGCAAAGTCCGGTCAAGCTGGAAAGACTTTGAGCGATGTTCTGTATGTTTGTAATCTGCAGAGCAGCCTCCCCTCCTCCTCACTAGAGAACCATAGGAGATGAAGTTTTTAGTCACAACTATCCTTAGGAGGACTGCTTGCTGAGTCACAGAGGGGTGGAGATCAAGTTGGTGAAGGGAATACTCACGGTGATGAAATAAAAATCATTGTGGGCTGTGTAGATGTACATTCTGTATCATGTGATGCCATGTACTGTAGGTGTTTTTTACATTTATTTGCCCAGGCCAATTATTTCCTCAGTGAGGGAAACTCTATCCATTGATGCATATTGACCACCCTGTTGAATTAGACATGCACGCTCCTCTGTTGCTGGCGTTCTTAGCTCCTAGGGGCCGGAGAGGTTAATAAGATAAATAGTAAGCCAAGGCCATAGAGCCGAAGAGCCAAAGACCTTCAGCCGCTGACATCATGACCTTAAGGCTGGCCCTGTCTGCACTGTGCAGCACTGTTAGCTTGTGTAATATCATTTATGTAATCGCATGCTGTATCACATTGATTGCATTCTGCTGCTTTGGGGAAAAACCAGACTAGAAAGGTAGGAAGGGAGCTCATTAAGGTTAAGGCCTTTACGTACCAAACAGCACCCTTTAGTGAACCCTGACAGTAATAGGGGTGACTGGACTTAGTCAAGTAGCGATGCGACTTTTTATTGTGGGATGAGGTGATGAGGCTTAAACCAGATTGGTGGCTATTGTGAATGGAGGGAAGGTGACGTAGAGGTCCTGTGGAGCCTGATCTCCTGAGCCCTAGTCTCCTGTCATTGGCTGCCTGTTAACATTTCAGACTAGGTGTCTGGAGGGTGTCACAGACTCCCCGTGGCCAAAGCAGAGCTCAGGGTCCCTCCCCACAAATTCTCTCTTCTTCTGATCTTCCTGATCTCTGTGGTGGGCACTGCCATCCTCCCAGTCACCCAGATTTCCAACATAGGTATCTTGTTCAACCCCTCATTGTTGTTCACCCCTTATTTCCAGGTTTTTTTGGCCTCAAGTCATGTCCTTTTTATTTTCATAACATGTCTTGTTTTTGTCCTTTTTTGTACATATACCAGGTCCCTATCTTCCAGTTCAGGCCCTCATCACCTCTCCCCTGGACTAACGTTCAGGTCTATCACTCCTGACCCCACAAATTGCAGTGATTCCATATTTCCCCTGCTTTTGACTCTGTGGTCTCCCTTCACATCCTGTTCTTGACTTACCTTTCCAGTCTTATTATTACTGCCTTTGTGCATGCTATGGTCAAACCAAACTCACCTTCCTGCTGGTCGCTTAACAGGATACTGTTTCTCCTTCCTGGGCTGCATTCCCTTCTGCTTCTTAGGCCCTTCAGCTCCAATTTGGCCTTTTTGGATTTCCCCCATGGGTATTTATGTGTGATGTACGTGCTGTCTCTCCCATTGAGTGAGGCACAGCTTGTTTCATTTTTGTCTTGGTATCTCGGTCACCTAGCACAGTCCCTGACACATATCCATCATCACATGCTCCTTGTTCCATGCTTTCTTTGCCCTTCCTTCAGTCTCTTTTCTCTCCTGGGGAGGGGCTGGTGAGCTCACCTGCTCGACACCCCTTTGGTCTCTACTGGGGCTACACCCTCCTCCACCAGCAGAGGGTGCCCTGGCTTTGCTTTCCCTCCACTCCACTGCCATCTTTGAGGACGGGGTGGGGGTTGGGGTTACACTTTCCTACCTTCACCCTCTTCCTCAAAGAGGGCCTGGGTACTTCCCACTCTCTTCACATGACCACAGATTTATAGTTGGAAGGGACTGAAGAGGTCCTGTGGTCCAGCCCTTTCATTTTACAGGTGAGGAGGCTGAGGCTAAGAATTTGAACCCATATCCTCTTGTTCAGCCAGTACAGCCAGTTCTCTATTCCTAGCAGGTCCTTTCTTTAGGAGGCCCTGGGCTGGCAGCCTCTGCCATTAGCCTCTGCTAGCAGCACCCTGGGTTCCATGATCGAAAATAATCATGCTTCTCTCCTGTCACCAGGATGCTGGGTCAGTGGCATCCTTCTGATATGTGGCTCAGGCTCTGCCCCCTGGGTCAGATTGGCTTCCAGCTTGTATCTCAGAAGCTTTTCCCAGCAAATAGAGCCCAGCGACAGCTCATCTCTTCCTCTTCCTCCCGACCCACCTTATTCTGTCCTCGTCCTCCAGGACCAGGTAGGCCCCTTTCAGCCTGTGTGAGGATATGGAGGAGGCAGATGTGGCCTTTGGCTTAGGAAGACTGGTGTGAAGGGCTGTACTTCCCCAAGCTTTTGCTGAGATTTTTCTTCTGCTGCCTTTGAAGAGTTTCTATTGGGAGATGTGCAGTATGGGAAAAAGCTGGAAATAAAATTGAGAATGAGTGAGCCATCCTAGCCACAGGGAGCAGGCTGGGGTGCGCAAGTGGCCAGAGGGTGGGCAGGGCCATTTGCTCAAGCGAGCTGAAACTCAGGCCTAGAGTAGGAAAGAAATAAGCGTGTATCAAGTACTAGACACAATGCTTAGCACTTTATAAACATCTTGTTTGGAAAGGCAACCCTGTGAGGTGGTGGCAGTGGCGTTGTTTCAGTTGTGTCTGAGTCTGTGATCCTGTTTGGGAGTTGTTTTTGTTTTAATATTATGTAAATATTTTTATTCTTCTGTGTCTGTCTTCTGTCTACCTCTACATGGCTTCCAGTACTCTTCTGCAGCTTCCCCCCCTCCATGGTAATAGATATATCATATTTTGGAAAACTTCAAAGGTGCGGACTTATAGAAAGGAACATGCACTCTCTCCTCAGATTTTCTGCTCGTCTTCAGTTTTTCCTGTGGCAGTACACTTGTCTAGCCAAATGACTATGTTCTGTACTAATTCATTGGTCCTTCTGTACTGGACAATTTGTCTCCCTATTTGCAGTAGCAAGGAGTATGTCCTCCATACCCCTCCTGCCATCAAGTCGAAGCTATTTCTCTAAGAGCAGCTGTCATCACTCTGGGACAGCTGTCTCTTTGGGAGTGTCATACATGTAGCTGCTATATATAGTATAACTAGGGAGAAATGACAGAAATGTGGTGGGATACTGAGCCTGTTCTCTGCACCCTTAGTCAAGTTCCATTTTTTATCTCCTAGAAAACTAGGACATCTTTCCATTGACGTTGTGCTGACAGTTGTGCACATGAAGGCATCTTCTTGATGTAGATACTGGAGTGGTTTGCCATCTGCTTCTCCAGCTCATTTTACAGATGAGGAAACTGAGGCAAACAGGGTTAAGTGACTTGCTCAGGCTCACACAACTAGTGTCACATTTGAACTCAGGTCTTCCTGATCCCAGGGCTGGCACTCTATCCACTGTGCCACCTAGCTAGGTACTATAATTATCCCTAAGAAACTGAGGCAAACAAAGATTAAGTGACTTAGCCAGGATCATCTAACTATTAAGTGTCTGAGACTGATTTGAACTCAGGTCTTCCTTTTCCAGCACAGTATTTTGTCCACTGCACTCCCTAATTGCCTTTAACTGTTGCAAAATGCCTCCTGGGACTATGTAGGGAGAAGGTCTGGAACACAGATGGATTTCAGAGTCCTTTAAACTGGCAGCTTTTTAGAGTCCTGTCAGCTGGTGAGATGAAGGGAAGACGGTTCTCTCCTTACACAAAGTTCCCTTGTTGTAAGGGAACCCCCTGCCCCCAAAAGGATTCTGGACACAACTCCCTTTCTTACTACTTTACCTAGCCAGGGAAAGAGGGGACAGTAGTGGGAGGTTTCCATTTTAGTAAATGGTCACAGGCAAGCCAAGCAATCAGATGTAGAAGAGAAAGTGTCCTGGACAATTCATCATATAAATAATAGCTGTACTTTGTAAACAAACTTTGAAGCCATCCCATTCCACTAGGGTGCCTTTCTTCTTACACCTCCTCCAGCATTAACTGTTGTCATTTTTTGTCATCTTTGAAACCTCAGAGTTGTTTTGATTTGTATTTCTCTGTTATTAGTGATTTTCTTTTCATGTAGTTGCGAATACTTTGCATTTCTTCTTTTGAGAACTGTTTGTTGTTCACATCCTTTGACCTTTGGTTGACCGTTCGTCCTTTGTTTTTGAAGAGGACCAGTATCATCATGGGTAATGTCTTGACTTGCATGTGAATTGGATTGAAGTGAGGCAGAGTTGCACCAAGTCTTTGGCCTCACTCTCTCTTCGAGAGTCCTGGAAGTCTAGTGGCAAGACAGAAATCAGGATGGCTGCCATGGCTGGGGATGTAGTGGATGACATTGGTGTCTTTGGGGTCTGACTAAGCTCTAAGGGCTCCATAGCACCTGCTTCAACTGCCTTTGTGGCCGTTGGAACAGATTGTCCTTATCTGTCCATTTCACCGGGGAAGTCTTCACATGCTTGGGGTAGACCTCCCCCTAACTCACTGGTGGGTCTGAGACCCCTCTCAACCTGGTTTAGCCTGTCTGAGGCTGACATGGTCATGGCCATTAGTTTTATGTGTACACACGCACATACAATGTATCAATTGTTTACATATCTTGAATACCAAGCCCTTATCAAAGAAATTTGATACAAAGATTTTTTTTTGCATTCAGCCACTTCCTTTCTTATCCTTGATGCATTAACATTGTCTTTGCAGAAGCATTTCAGTTTCAGGTAATCAGAGTTATCGCTTATCTTTTGTAATTGCCCATATAAAAATATGTCTCTTACCAGTAGCTGAGAGGTATGTGATCTGTTTCTTTTCTAACTTTTTTGTAGTATGATCTTTTATATTGAGGTCACCTATCTGTTTAGAATGTATTATGGAGTAAATTTTATTTTATTTTCAAATGAAAATTTACCTTCTTCCCCTCCTACCTTCTCCTATTGAGAAAGGAAAAAAAAAGAAAACCTCTTATACAAATATGTATAATCAAGCAAAGCAAATTCCTGTGTTGGCTGTGTGCGGAAAAGGCATGTTTGCTCTGTCCTCTGAGTTCATCCTCTCTCTGTGGGGGAAGGGCAGTGTGCTTCATCAAGGGCCCTTTGAAATTTTAGGTGGTCATTCTATTAGTTAAAGTTCCCAAGCCTTGCTGTTTAGAAGGGGCTTCTGGTGCACGATCTAAAGCCTGTTCTTCTACACTGTACACTATACAAGGTGACTGACAAGATAGGACTTGCCATATATAATATCCTCTTCCCAGATGTTTGAAAGACTTGACTTTCTTCTTAAAAGCTCAGATTCTGGGAGCCTCATCAGGAGTCAGCTAGGCAGGTATGCTCTGCTCACACAAACAGTACCTCACTGTAAGAGTGAGAAGTCCCACAGCTCTCCCTGGCTCTGGAGGGCTTTCAGAGATGAGTGATGCTGGGCCTGTACTGGTTTTCTCTGAGTTATAATCCGAATTTAGCCAGCGCCATGTAACTGTTGCAGAGCAATAGTAATACTTTATTCTAACTTTTAGGCACAAATCTCTAAGAAAACCATTTTATTTAAACATCGTAAATTCATTCATTTCAAGTTTATGAGAGAAGGGTTCAAACTGGCATGGTATTCTTCTCTTCCTCTCCTCCCCTCTCCCTTCCCCCCCACCCCCATGACCATTCAGATGTCCTAGGATGATTTGAGGAAACATATGTAGGAATCTTGAACAAGAAAAGTGTTGTTAATATGTTAAAATACCATTTTGTGTTAACATCCTAGAATAGTAGTCACTATTCGAGCCCTTCCTTGAATACAGCCCCCATTGTTTTCCTGGAGTAATTCAGGGGACTTCCTCTATCTGATAAATACCTTAATCCCTTCTGAATGGAGAAGGGGATACTGTCCCTAGGTAAGTCACAGACTAATCACTTTAGGGCCTGGAGAAAGCAATGGTTTTAATTATTTTTAAAGTAATAAATTGTTGTCCTTTTTTTTTAACATCACCACAATTGCCCCTAGTAAATCTCCCACTCCCGGACAACCATCTTATATGACAAGTTTTAATAGAACAAAAGAAGAAGGAAAAAAAATCAATAAAACTGATTGGCACATCGAAAATGTCTGAAAATGTGTTCTGTGTACCTCACTGGTGGCTCCCCTACCTCTGCGAAGGGTGCGAAGGTCACTTTTTATGTTGAGCCAGCCTTGTTCTTTGTAATTTTATAGCTTACAGTTTTTATTTCTTTTGGTGGTTTTTTGCCTTGCATTGCTGTAGTCACAGTGTAGGTTTTTTTTTTAAAGCCCTACTTACTCCACTCTGCATAATTTCAGGGAGATCTTTCCATGTTTTTCTGTATTCATTATATTTGTTATTTCTTATACCACAGTAATATTCTATTAAATGTTAGCAGGTAAGTGGTGTATTGTAGAGTATTGGGCCTGGAGTCAGGAAGACCTGAGTTCAAATTCTGCCTCAGACACTTAATAGCGGTGTGACCCTGGGCAAATCATCTTATCTCTGTTTGCCTCAGCTTCTTCAGCTGTAAAATGGGGATAATTAATGTTGCCCGCCTCCCAGGGTTGTTGTGAGGGTCAAAGGAGATAATTGTAAAGTGTTTAGCAGAGTGCCTATCATTGTTATTACTTTCATGTTCCACAGTTTAGTTAGTCATTCTCCATTCAGTGGGCACTGACCTTGTTTCTAATTCTTTGCAATTTCAAAAGGTACTACTCTAAATATTTTAATGAATAGGGGAACTTCTTAACCAGTAGTGTCCCTGGAGTATAAGCCTAGTGATCGAGTCTCTGCACCAGAGCATATGGACGTTTTGGTCACTTCATTTGCACAATTTCAAATTACTTTCCAAAACAGTTGCATTTATTCACATCTTCAATCAGTAAATGTTTATTAAGTGCTTGCTATGTGCCTGGCACCGCACTAAGTACTCGGGATACAAAGAAAGGTAAAAAAAAAAATAGTCACTGCTCTCAAGGAGCTGACAGTCTAATAGAGAAGAAAATATGCAAATAACTATGTACAGACAAGCAATATGCAGGAAAAATTTGAAATAATCAACAGAGGGAAGGCACTAGACAAAAGAGACTTGGGAAAACATCTCTTTAGAAGGTGGTATTTTAGCTGGACTTAAAGGGAGCCAGAAGCAGAGATGAAGAAGCGGAGCATTCCAGACATGGGGACACTTGGTGGAAATGCCTGGAGGGAGACCATTGCCACTGGATCACAGAGTATGTGGAGAGGGGAGGGGTAGTGTAAGATCCAAGAAGACTGGAAAGGTTGGGCGTGGGCAGGGTTATAAAGGACTCTGAATGCCAAGCAGGATTTCATATTTAATCCTGGAGGGGATAGGGAGCCACTGAAGTTTTTTGAAAGGGAGGTAGGTTTGACTGCTGAATAGAGGATGGACTGCTGAGGGTAGAGACCTGAAGCAGTGCGAGCAGCCAGCAGGCTATTGCAGCAGGATGGCCATGAGGTGATGAGGGCTTATTATGTGAGGGAGACAAATGTCAGAGGAAAGATGGGGCATATGGGAGAGATGTTACAAGGTTAAAAGTGACAGGCCTTGGTAACAGATTGTATATGGGAGGAGTGAGAGGGAGTGAGGGGTCAAGGCTGACCCTTAGCTCATGCTCAGCATCCTGGGTGAATGGGAGTTTAGTGGTGCCCTCGACAGTAATAGGGAAGTTAACAAGAAGGGAGATTTGGGGAGAAAGTCATTGAGTTCAGTTTTGGTCATTTTGAATTTAAGATGTCTATAGGACATCTATTTTTTTTAAATTTTTTATTTTTTTTAATTATATTTTTATTTTTAGTTTGCAACAAACAGTTCTACATAATTTTGAGTTCCAGATTTTCTTCCCTCCCTTCCCCCCCTCGCTCCCCAAGAAGGCATGGAATCCCATATAACTTCCAGGTATAACTTGGCATTGAATTAATTTACACATTAGTCAAGTTGTGGAGAAGAACCATGACCAGTGGAATGACTTATGAGAAAGAAGAAACGGAACAAAAAAAAAAAACAAAAAAAACCACACAACCCAACAACGAATACAAAAGAGAGATTAAAAAGAAAGTGGGGGGGAAAAAGGCGAGTATGAAGTGTGCCTCGATTTGCATTCATACTTCATAGTTCTTTCTCTGGATGTAGACAGCCCTCTCCATCATGAGTCCTTTGGAGTTTTCTCTGCATATTGTGTTGCTGAGAAGAGCAAAGTCTGTCAGGGTTAGTCATCACAGAATCCATATATCTGTGGTTGTGTATGATGTTCTCCTGGCTCTGCTCCGCTCACTGAGCATTACGTCGTGTAGGTTCTTCCAGGTTGTTATGAAGTCCGTATCATCCCCATTTCTTATAGCACAGTAGTATTCCATTACCTTCATATACCACAGCTTGTTCAGCCATTCCCCAATTGATGGGCATCCCTTTGATTTAGGACATCCATTTTTAGACATCCAATAGGCATATAGAGATTTAAGACCAGAACTTAGGAGAAAGGTTAGGGCTGGATAAGTAGAGTTGAGAATCTTTGGCATAGAGATGGTAAATGAGTCCATGGGAGCTGAAGAGAACCACCAGTGAAATAGTATAGAGGGAGAAGAGAAGCAGGCCCAGAACAGCCTGGTGGGACACCTGCAGTTAGCAAAATGACCTAAATGAAGGTCTAGCAAAGGAGACTGAGAAGGAACAGTCAGATAGAAAAGAGTATCATGAAAACCTAGTGAGAAAAGAGTGGTTGACAATGTCAGAGTCTGCAAAGAAAGGGGGAGGAGTTAAGAGATCATTAGTAACTTCGCAGACAGGTTTCAGTTGAATAATAAGGTTAGGAGCCAGACTATGAAGAGTTAGGAGAATGAGAGGAAGGAAAGCAGCGGGAGGCCTCTATTGTAGATGGCTTTCTCAAGGAGAAGGCAGAAGATGTGAGGGATGGATGCACCAACTGAGGGCTTTTTGAGGATGAAGAAATGTGGGGTATGTTTGTAAGTAGCAGACAGAGATCGAAGTTTAGTGAGAGAGTGGGAATGATAGAGGAGGCAGTATACTAGAGAAGACGGGATGGGATGGGATCATGTGTGCATGGATTGGTGTTTGCTTTGGCTAGAAGAAGGGTCACCTCTTCACGTCACACAGGGTGAAGGAAGAGGTAGCGGGGAAAGACTGCTGGGTGATATGAAATGAGGAGGAGAGAAGAGGGACCTCACAGGAAATGGCGTCAGTTTTTTTTGGTAAAATATGAGGCAGGTTCTCAGCTGAGAGGGTGGAGGGTGGGGACAGATGAAAAGGTCTGGAAGAGCTGCCGTGGACAGTGGGAGAGTGCATTGATAAGGGAGCCAGGGTAGGAGCTGAGCAGCAGTGAGAGCCCAGTTCAAGTTGTGTGGAGTGGACCCAATCAGAATGATTGCTTGATGGTTTTTTAAAGCTTCACTCATCAGCATGCATAGGGGTAAAGGTAGCAGACAATGGGAGTGACCTGAGGAGGGCTAAAAGTAGCTGACAGTGGGAGTGATCTCAGGCCAAGGCTTGGCTGGGCAAGCTGGATGACCCAATATGGGGAACAGAGACTCAGGAGAAGAGGAGAGTGTAGAGTTGGCCTGTCTGGTTCAGCAAGGGATCAGGCTAGGGAAAGGAGGAGAGCATAGCTAGAGTTGGGAAAGAGCCCAGGGGTGGAGGGATTGGAGGTCACAGTGGAGATGAACAGAATTTTATTAGTAGTTATTTGGAGCATTTTAAAATATGGTCTTTGATTTGCAATTCTCTTGAGACCTGTTTTTATCTTATAACCCCTTGTACATCCCTCCATAGCTGTGAAAAGTATATGATCTGCTGCTTCTTTTAATCTTTTTGTGGTATAATTTTTATAATTAAGATCATGTATCGATTTAGAATATTTTGTGGAGTATGGTCTAAACAAGTAACTTGTGTATTCCAGTAAGACAGTGATTTTGACATGACAAGAGATACCTTTGCTCAATTTGCTTTCCATCCTAATTCCATTTCCCTAAGAAAAGCCTTTTGTTCTTGGCCTTCTACACACTTTGAAACAGAGAAGTCTGGAAAAGACTTTTAGGCTAGATGAAATATTAAGATGTGGTATTTTTTAGAAAAATCACAAAGGAGATTTTTAATATTATTCCACAGTGTACTTCCTTCTTCTGGGTAGCCATTTCAGTTTCATTTTCTCATTCCCAGTGTCCTTTCTCAAGGATGAGAAATAGGGACATTCATACTTTATATTAATGTCTTTCAGACTTGGAACCTAGGACTGAGACCACAAAGTCAACTTCAAAAGAGAATATTCCAGGAGAAGAGTCATTCCCGGTGGTGAAAGTTGAAAGACCTGGAGGGGCTGACTTTTGCTACTCCACTTTGGGGGAAGGTATAGATAGTGAGAGCCAAAAAAGGAGGGAGCAAATAAAGGAAGAGAGTGAGGTGAGGCAGTTAACTAAACCTCTGAAGAGTCACACTGGAGCTAAAAGTGACAAATATAGTGAATACGGGAAAACCTTCAATCAGTGCTCAAACCTCACTGAAGATCAGAAAATCCAGGCTGATGTGAAGCCTTATAAATGTTGTGACTGTGGGCAAGCATTCACTAAAAACGCAGGACTTACTCGACACCAGAGGATTCACACTGGAGAGAAACCTTATGCGTGTAGCAAATGTGGAAAAGCCTTCAGACAAGTGTCAGACCTTGTTAAGCACCAGAGGATTCATACTGGAGAGACTCCTTACAAATGTAATGAGTGTGAGAAAGCCTTTATCTCTAACTCTGAATTTCATAGGCACCAGAGGACTCATACTGGACAGAAGCCTTACAAATGTCAAGAATGTGGAAAAGCATTCATTGAAAGTTCAGACTTTGTTAAGCATCAGAGAATTCATACTGGAGAGAAGCCATATATCTGCAAGGACTGTGGGAAAGCCTTCATCGAGAGCTCTTCCCTTGTTAAGCACCAGAGGATTCATACTGGAGAGAAGCCTTATATCTGTAAGGAATGTAGGAAAGCATTCACTCAGAAGTCCCACCTGGCACTACATCAGATCATCCATGCTGGAGAGAAGCCTTACCCATGTAATGAATGTGGGAGAGCCTTCAGTGAAAGCTCTGCTCTTGCTAAGCACAAGAGAATTCATGCTGGTGAGAAGCCGTATGAATGTAACGACTGTAGGAAAGCCTTCACTCGAAAGTTCAACCTGATCCTACACCAAAGGATGCATACTGGCGAGAAGCCTTATGAGTGTAAGGAATGTGGGAAAGCCTTCATTGACACCTCGATCCTTGTTAAGCACCAGAGGATTCATACTGGAGAGAAACCTTATAAGTGTGATGAATGTGGGAAGGCCTTCAATCAAAAGTCCCACTTGATCCTACATCGGAGGATCCATACTGGAGAGAAGCCGCATAAATGTAATGAATGTGGGAGTGCTTTCACACAGAGATCAACCCTTGTTAAGCACCAGAGAACTCATACTGGAGAGAAGCCTTATAAATGTGTTGAGTGTGGGAAAGCCTTCACTAGAAAGGGCCCCCTGATCAGACATCAAAAGGTGCATGCTGGAAAGAAGACTTAGAAAGAATGTGGGAATGCCTTCACTAAAAACTCAGACTTGGTTCAGCAGCAGAGTGGTTGTGCTTTATAAATGTAATGAAAATGGGGGAAGCATTCACTCAGAGGTACCCTTTGGTACTACATCAGAGGATAGGTACTAGAGAATATGTATAAATGTAATGAATGCTGACATTCATTCACAATTTAAACCTTATTGTATATCAGAGAATTCATACTGTATGGACCACTTGTCACTATACTGAAAGTATTTAGAATTCAGCTTTTAATGCACATCATAGAACTTAAAGAGAAACTATAAATATAACAAATATGGCAAGACCTTGGATCATTAACCATCAGAGGATTCATAATAGAAGATAGCCTTATAAATGAAATGAATTAGGGAAAGATTTCATACTCTACTAAACAACAGCTGACCCATGCTATAGAAAAGCCTTAAATATAATGTGTGTAGCAAAACCTTCTGTACCAGTTTAAACATTAGAAAACTTAAGATAGGAATGAATAAAAAAGCATTTGAGCTCACTAGGTACCCTGCCCCTGATTTAAGTGCTGGGTATGCAAATAAATTCCAAGATAGTCTCTTCTTTAAAGGAGTTCATGCTCTAATTGAGGAAGACAGTGCATGTAGAAGAATTGAGCTGCAGTGAGGTTGGAAAGGCCTAGAGATCCAGTCGGTCCAGTTAAATGGACAGTGGCAAGGCCAAAGAGTCTTTCTGCCCAATAGAGCCTACTCACCATCATTAGAAATGGGAAAAGAGGTCTAAGGATCAGAGTAGAGAGGGCAGTCTGGGTTTTCTCTAGAGGGGGTCGTTGGAGGTAGAGATTCAGAGTCTGTCTAGGAGAGGCTAAAGGTGAGGGAGCATCGGCAGAAAAGTTGGGGGAGTGTTTGTATGAGGAAGGGGAAAACTCGGTCCAGGTGGGCACCAGTTCCTGCTGGGCCCTCCAGGAACTTCAGGATGAGGTCCGATGCTTCTTGCCAGTGGAGGGAGAAAAAGAATGAAGGGAGTCATACTGGTATAAGTTCACAGAAATGTAATAAATAATTTGAAAGTTTTCTCGCACAGTATAGCTAGATAGTTCCCAGTAGATACCAGTTAGTGCATCAATGAATCTTGTGGAGTAGGTGCTTATATTCAGATTAACACTATTTGAATTCCTAATTATGTAAAATGTGGAGTTGATTCCAGTGGAAATATGAAGTACATATTTAAATCATGAGACCACTTCACAGGATTCATTATTTGTAGTAATTGGGTCCTGGTTGTAAAAACTTTACCTAATATCAGAAGATTCACAATTGAGGAAAAACTAGCCATTTCAAATTTAGTTTAACCATAATGTATATCCATTAATTTTTTTCTTGTAATTTCTTGATCTGTTGTATAATTCGTTTTCATTTAATGAAAGACTTCAAAACATTCACTTTTGTTATAATTAATAAATTCAATTTGACTGCTGACATTTTCTTCTTAGTGATGTTGCTTGGAGAGATTGAAATCAGGCCTAGCCTTCCATGTACATGGGTACCAGAATTGCATTTTCTGGTTATACTTGTTCCTCCTTACGTCTGATGACCCCTATTCCTGTCTTTCATCCTCACAGTTACTTTCCATCAGGAAAGTTCTCTTGAAGGAGATGACTCCTCCTTAGCTGAGCCTTCAGTGGAGCAAGAGATTGAACGAGTTGGATCTCTGGAGGGAGAACATTCTAGTCATGGGGGACAGCAGAGAGACAGGAGATGAGATATGGTTGCTGGGGAACAACAAGTACATTGTTTTGATGGGAGTATAGAATGTGGAAGGGGAATAGTGTGAAATTAGTCTGGAGAGCTTTGGAGGAGCCAGAGTGTGATAGATTCTAATGCCAAACAAGGAAAGTGTTTGTTTATCCTAAAGGCAGTAGAGAGCCAATGACAGGCAATGTTCCTATAATACCACTTGACTTAACCATCATATCACGTGACAAGCCCCCTATTGCATCACCCAAAATGCCCAAATTGTTATCCACCTTCACCAACTCAGACTGTGCCATGACTTCAACCACTACATCTCGGCCATCCTCATCATGCTCCCATGGCAGTGCCCCGTCACCCCTAAAGACGTTACTAGTTATGCCCCCTGGATCTTACATTATCCCTAGTCAGTGGGTTTGGGATCTAGACTCCAGAAATTTCATTGCTGAGTGAAGTACAGAGTCCAGTCACTGTCTGGAATGGTGACAAATCTGTTTCCTTGATTACTCTTCAAGACCTCTTTGAATCTGGTAGCCTCACTCCTCATTTCCCACAGACTCTCAGGGTTGACTTCATCCCCAGTAGCCAGCATCAGCTCATTGATAGGATCTTCCCTGGAGGGCTTCCTATGAAAACATTTGGGAGCATGGTAAGAAATCCTGGCATGGGGAGTTCCATTTGACCTAATCTCCAAGTTGTGTAAGATCCATGCAGATCTCATGACAGAAATCCAAAGGGGAAAATGTTTTATAAGCTCTTCCCCTACATGGATGCAGATTAACCTAGCAGAAATCAAGTTGGATCAGCTCTATAAAATCTGAGGATTGTAACAACACCACAACCAGCATAAGCAGATGGGGCAGCCCTGTCTCTGGTCACTCTTTGTATACTCTTATGATAGAAATAACCCATTTGGGGGGTGGGAGGTACCATCAGGGTGGTATAACTGGTATGTCATGGGATGATGCTATGGGGGGCATGGAGAGAGTGATTGAGATGTGGTGGTGGTTGAAGTTATGGCAGAGGGCGAGTTAAAAAAATGGAGGGGGGAAGTGGTATACCGATAACAGTTTGAACATTTTTGGTGATGTAGTAGTCATGATGATTAAATGAAATGAGGGCATAGGGAAGTCAAGGGTAATGTCCCAGGGGCAAAGCCCATCAGCCAATGTGGGAGCTAACTACTAATGGGGTACAGATTTGGCATTTGTCCCTCCCTTCCCTGCTCTTCCCTTTCCCCCAGAGTTCCTAGAGAGGGCCAAGTCCTGGATAGTG
The DNA here is from genome assembly GCA_028646595.1 of Phalanger gymnotis. Taxonomy (NCBI): domain Eukaryota; kingdom Metazoa; phylum Chordata; class Mammalia; order Diprotodontia; family Phalangeridae; genus Phalanger; species Phalanger gymnotis. Next base: position 787,884,490 of record CM053622.1, read on the forward strand.
GCCAGGAGCACATTAGGTGGTGGTACAGGGAGATACTTCATATCACACCTATTGGGCTACATATATGAGGAAGTGGTGATCTATTGGCAACTTGCCTGTGTGAGACTCTACCTTGATGAGGATTCCTGACTGTGCAGGGGTGGCTTATCTTTGGGGTATCCTGGTGTTGCTGGTGCTGCTCCCACTCACTGTAATGTGTATGAAGAGACCACTGAATTGCGAGGACCATTTAGATCCACCATTTAGATTTCTTATGAAGGGGGGGAAGTGAAGCCTGGAATAAAATGCTCTTCATTCTCCTATAGCTACATCTTAAGGGGCCTGTTACATACCTTTGTGCATTTTGATATGACTTTTGTTATCTTTCTGTTTGAGATTTTTTTTTCATTCTGGGTCATACTCTTCTTGCATTCTCAAGGTCAGGATTGTCTAGTAAAAGCCCTAAAAACAGGCTGGATTCAGAAAGTTTTTCAGTTGCATTTGACTCTAGACCCCGTTTGGGGCTTTCTTGGCAATGATTCTAGAGCAGTTTGCCATTTCCTGCTCCTGCTCGTTTTACAGTTGAGGAAACTGAGGCCCACAGGGTTAAATGACTTGCCTAGGATCATACAGCTAGTAAGTTTCTGAGGCCTGATTTGAACTCAGGAAGAGGAGTTTTCCTGCCTCCAGGCCCAGCATGCTATCCACTGAGCCACCTAGCTGCCCCTAGACTCAGGAAGTCTTAGTTCAGACTTGAGTGTTTACCTCAGTTTCCTCAGTTACAAAATGGAGATAATAACAGCATCTACATCTTCAGGTCGTTTTGAGGATCAAATGAGACAATATTTGTAAAGTGCCTGGCACATCGTAGGCTCCTTATAAATGCTCACTCCCTTCCCCTTCCCTCAAACTGTTCAAGTGGGAGAAGGTCCTTTAAAAGGCCTTCGCCATACCGTGCAGTCTGCTTTTGGGCCAAGATCCTGTTCTCTCTCCCGTTAGAACTTTGGACTCAGCCTCTTTGTCCTTCAGGGCCCAGCTCTCCAGGCTCCTTCCTACAGGACCCACCTTGGGCTCTGCCTTTGGGTTGGTTTGTTTGAATTGGAAGAGAAGGCTTTACTCCAGTGAAACAGTAAGGCAGTAAGATAATGGTCAAAATGCCTATGTGGGTCTGTATCGCAAAGTATATGAGACTCTTCACAGAGAAGGTAGAATAAGTAAACCATTTATCCAGACACCAGAGAACCATATTCCATAACCAGGTGCTCAGCTCTCACAGCCAGTCAGTCCACTTCATCATAACAGCAAGGAACCCAAAACACTCAATACAGAAAATCACAACATGGAGCCTCAACATCCCAAAACCTCTCCGACCCCCTTGCTGGGGTCTTCCCAAAGACAAACTCACAGTACAGCTAAGTCAGCCTCTTCAGTTCTAACAATCACGAGGGCGGCTATTAGCAGCCACCAGCAGCCATATTGTCTTTCTCTCTGTTAGCATTTTCTGTGACATAACTTCCTTTTCCTGTCAGGAAGCTCCTCCCACCATGTAACTTAGGCTTCCTGTGATATAAGCATGGCCTATTAATGGGTGGGAAAGATCTTCAAATCTAATTGCTAATATACCCAGTCATGAGACTTCTCTGAACTGCTTTTACTCCACTGCTTGACAGTGTTTTTCTTGAATGTTTTTCATGTTCTTTACACTTACATGGCTTCTTTCTAGTATGAATTCTCTGGTATTTATCAAAGTTTGAACTTTGAATAAAAGCATTATCAGTCATTACATTTCTGTGGCTGTTTTCTGTTATCTGTTCCCTGATTTGGATCCAGTGAGACTTTTTTTTGTGTGTGTGTGAAAACATTTCCTCTTTCATCACATTTATAAGGCTTCTTTCCATATGCATCCTCTGTTGTTTAACAAGAGCTGACATCTCAATGAAGGTTTCCCCATCTTCATTTAAAAGGCTTCTCTCCAGTCCATTCCATATTGGATCACATGGTACTTTGGAGTGAGCATTTGTTCCATTTATAAGGCTTCTTTCTAGTAGGAATCATTTGTTATACAAAAGGGATTGAGCTGTCCATGAAAGCTTTCTCACATTCGCTTTCCTTAGAAGCCTTCTCTCTAGTCTGTTTGCTCTGATATAGGATCAAACAGACCTTTTGAGGGAAAGCCCTTACTTCACCTATGTTCATTACTTTTATAAGGTTTCTCTCTAGTATGCATCCTCAGTTGCTTAATAAAATATGAATATATACTGTGGAACATTTTATACCATTTTATATCATTTTTGTAATTTCAATAAGACCCAGACCCTGAATTAATGACACACTTGAAGAGCCAGGACCTGGGCTTCTTTGTTTTCTCAAGTTTGTTCAGAGAATATCTTCTCTCTGTCAACAAGGCCAGATCCAGCTGACCTAAGAACATTCTTTTCCCTGTTAACCATTAAGGGATGAGACCCTAATCCTGAGAGACTACCTTGCTTAATATTCTATGGGTATATACTTCAACTGACCCTTGTCAACACTCTTATCTTATTGTATTTACAAATGTATTCCATTGAGGAAAATCCTCTTCTTGTATCATGGTTAAACATACATGGGGATCATAAAAGTGAGGTAACACAGGCTTGTTGAGTCCGCTGATAATAATGTATATAAGTTTTCTCATTCCTTTGTTCAGACAGCCAGAGCTTATGCTCTGACTCCTTGTATGTACAAGTAAGCTGGCTTAGCTATGCTTTAAGGGAAAATAATAAACAACATGGATTTTTCTATCACCTACCTTGTTTGCTTTCTTCAACCACACTTATAGGTTTAACAATACATATAGTGTATATATGTGTCTGTATCTACCTGTCTGTCTGTCTGTCTATCTATCTATCTATCTATCTATCTATCTGTCTATCTATAGTAATGGCTTTCCCACATTAGTTATGTGTATGAGACTTTTCTGGTATGTCCGCACTTATGTATAGTAAGGTTTCAGTCCTGTTTTAAGGCTTTCCCACATTTATTGCACTCATAAGGCTTCTGTCTAGTCTGAATTTTCTGATGTACAATAACATTTGAGGATTGAGTGAAGATTTTTTCACTTTCATTAGAATTATAATTTTTTTCCTTCATTTTGAATCTTACAAGGTTTAGTCTTTTTTATCTTGTTGCCTTCCAGTAGCAACAATTAACCTCTTTGAATTTTTCTACTTTCACCCCCCTTGGAAGATCCTGCTTCTGACGTATACAGTCTTGGAGTTGCTTCTGGGCTCTGATTCCGAGTCTGAATCACATTAACTGAAAGTGCAGATGTTTTCAGTTCTCCGAACTTTCGTGAGGTAGTTGAAAAGGGTTCCCAGGGAAAGGACGCACACGGTGAACACTCTTAAATTTGGCCAGACAGTGTGTAGACTCAGTGGGCAAAGGTGAGGGATGGCTAGTGAGGAAGATCTAAAGAGGTGTGAGTGGGGAACTGATGTGTATGGAAGAGGCGCCCAAGAAGTAAAGCAAAACCATCTGGGGAGACTGACAGGCGGTCTTTAGAACAATGGAATAAGAAAACTAACTTGACTGTATGGTGGATTAAGAGAATTTAAGGGCAATGGATAAGATGATGGGTATACATCAGGAGAGCAGGGCTGGAGGGAAACAATCTAGACTAAGGGCTCAGGGCCTTGTCAGCTAAGAGCCTAGCATCAAAAAAAATGGGGTTTGGAATCAAGGTCTAGGTTCAAATCTGAACCTTATTGCTCTCCCCATGACCTTGGGTAAATAAAGACTAAACAAGGAAGAATCAGAAAGAATGGAACCAAATGCCATAGTGTTCACACAACTCAAAAACAGACATTCCTTAGAAAGACCAACCTGCTTGGTAAACATGACCAGAATATTAAACATCATAATGATTGGGTTCGGGCTCAAGCTGAGACCTTCACTCATTACCCCAAAAGAATTTGGGTCCCATTTGTTTAAGGTCCCTGGAAATCCCACCTTGAACTTTCCCCTGAGCTCTTGAATTTTCCACCTCAATCAAGTCTTTGGCTTTTGCCTGAGGCATCGACCCTTCCTAGTTAATTAACTGCCCTTTCATTGTCTGTACCTGACTCCATTCTAGACTTCCACTCCTTGTTCCTATTTAGACCCCAAGTCTCTCTTGGCCATGTGGTCTAGGTTACTGGCGTTCCTGGTGGCCCTTCTCCTTACCTCCCTGTCACCCCAGCCTTATTGGCCACTCCTAGATCCTTCCCACAGTCTTTCTGTGTTAAGGTGCTCAGATTCCTTAGGAGTCTGGCCAATATGGTGGATTTTTAGAATCCCATCCACCCTGACCAGTGTTCTAATAAACCTTGTCTTTGGCTGAAAGAAGATTTGGGTCAAATTCATTTGTGCAGGACCTGTGTGTCACTATTTTGGGGTCCCAGCACCCCTAAACCTCAACAGTGCCATCAAAAAATCAGCAGCATATAATATACCTTTTAAAGCTTTTGGTAGGAGATACATCCTCCATCAAATAGAAGCAATTACAAAAGATAAGATATAATTTTGATTACATGAAGATGAAGAGTCTCTGTACTTACACTCTATTTAGGGTAATGGGGTCAAATGGGGAAAAAAGCCTCTGCCTATCAGATATCTCAGAAAAAAGTTTAGTATCCTAGATATATAGAGAAGTAAACATGATTGTAATATGCGTATGCATGTGTGCATTGTTCAGTCCTTTCATTCATGTCTGATTCTTTATGGTCCCATTGGGGATTTTCTTGGCAAAGATACTGCAGTGGTTCACTATTTCTTTCTCCAGCTAATTTTAGAGGAGACTGACATAAGTAGGATTAAGTGACTTGCCCAGGGTCATACAGCTAGTAAGTATCTGAGACTGGATTTGAGCTCAGGTCTTTCTGACTCAAGACACACCAGCAGTCTGTCCACTGTGCCACCTGGCAGCCCACATGCATACATATGTGTAGATATACACCAAGAGTCATTTCCTAACAGATAAGTGATCAAAGATATAAGCAGTTCTCCTCCTCTCCAAAAATTTGCAAACTATTAATGATGGTATGGAAGAAAATTCCAAGTTGCTAATAATAAAAGAAATAGAATCAGAATAGCTTTGACTTTTCATCTCATGTCCTACAAATTGGCAAAGATGCCAGTAAATGGCAATAGGCCATGTTGGAGATAGGCACACTATTATGTTCTTCATGGAGCTGTGAATTTGGCACCATTTGGGAAAATATAATTAGACTAACAAAAAATGATTCCTATGTCTGTATCTTTTGTTCTAGAGATTCTACTCCTGGACATATACTTCAAGAAAGATATTGATAAGAAGAAAGTCTCTAAATACACCAAAATAGTTATTGTAGCACTTTTTGTAGTTGCAGAAACAGGAGCAAAGTAGAATCCTAGCAACTGGAGAATGACTAAGCAAATTATAATACATGAAGCTGTGAATAGAAAAGCATGGAAGTATCTAGATGAATTACTACAGAGGGAGGTAAGTGGAGCCAAGAATACAGTATACACAGAGAGTATAACAGTGTCAGTAGTGAGAATAGCCACCGCAAATTATTTGAAAGCAAGCATTGCACAGTGACAAAGAATTAAGCATGGAGGTAAAGAAGAGATTTGAGATCACACCCCACCTTTGTTCCTTTGCAGAAGTGGGAGGTTCTTGTGGGGTGGAGCATTGTACATGTTTTCACATTTTTTCCAATGTATTGATCAATTTTGCCAACTTTTTTCTCTTCCTCTTTTTTTCTTTTTTTTGGGGGGGGAGGGAGGGCAGGGCAATTGGGGTTAAGTGACTTGCCCAAGGTCACACAGCTAGTAAGTGTGTCAAGTGTCTGATGCTGGATTTGAACTCAGGTTCTTCTGACTCCAGTTCCCCTGCTGTACCCACTGCACCAACTAGCTGCCCCTTCCTCCTTTTTTTTTTAAAAATCTTGTTATTTGGAATGGCTCCCTGGAAGGGGAAGGGGGAAGAATACAGGGGGAAATTTAGGTGATATAAAAATGGATTAGGATAACATCACTACCCTGGCATCTGATTCATGATTGGTAACAAAATAGATAAAGGTCAAAGAACAGGGAGAAGATATCAGCGGGGCAAGGATCAGGTTAAACCCAGGTCCTCATTAGGTCGAAGTTAAGAACCTAACATTAATCAGAGAAAACATCATTTCTTACCAGAAATTACCCTGGACTTGAAATCAGAAGAACTGGGTTTAAATCCCAAATCCCAGGCTCATCATTTACTGTGGTTTTGCATAAATCACTTCTCTCTCTAACTTTATGATTGTTCGTAGAAAAAAAAATGATTGTATTAGAGTAGAAGTAGTGCTCTCCCATTTTGACAGATTGGCCTAGTGACTTGTAATAATATCTGATGTGTTCCTGGGGCTTTGTTTGCCAAGTGTTTCCCATCACCTGACGTTCACAACTTCTCTGTGATTCAGGTGGTATTTGTGCTTTGCCAAAGGTCGAAGTGCAAGTAATAGTAGTTCACACTTTTAGAACACTTTCATTGTACAAGAAGTTTCTTCACAGAAACTCAGGGTTGGTACGTCATTATCCCAGTTTTCCATGTAACCTCTGAATTTGATTTCTGCTCCAGTCTGTAGCTTCCCTCCAGCCCCCACCCTTGATCAATTTTTGTATCTTAGTGGGGTGCCAAAGAGAGATCAAAGTGTGGAGGTAGTACAGGGAAAATAATAATAAAAAAATTAGTAATGGTGATAACTGGCAGATGCCGGGAAATCAAGAAGGAGGACTGAGGAAATGCTGTTAGTTTTAGCAGTTAAAAAATCAATCATGATAACTTCAGAGACTGTGGTCTCCCTTGAGTGAAGAGCTCTCATGCTAGAGCGCAGATGATTTAAAAGAATCATAGCATCACAGAATCAGATAGTTGGAAGGGACTTCAGCAGCCACCAAGTCCAGTCTACATAGGAAAGGAGTGTACATTGTAACATCCCCAAGAAGAGAAGTAGGCCCTTGGCCTCTAAGGAGGGGGCCTCCACCACCTTTCAGAGCAGTCCGTGACTCTTTTCCTGGCTATAATTTTGGGAAGTTTATCCTGACATGAATCATATATTTGCCCTTAGGAAATTCTGTGCATTGCTCCTGATTTTGTCTTTTGGGGCCAAATACAACAAATCTAAATCCCATTTCACATGACAGTCTTTTAAACCTGGCTTGGCCTTTGTAATGGCAAGCAAAGTGGGACTTCTTGCTGTTTTTTCTTTAGGAATGCTTCTCAGCACTAAGGCAATCAAGTGTCTTTGATTGAGTCTTACTTTGTTTCAATCAAGAGTCTTTGATTGAATCAACAGTCTTTGATAACTTGCTTAGGTCACAAGAAAGCCTAAGTCACATGAGTTGAAGTCACATGGTTGTGGTGCCCTCTGACCTTGAAGAATCGCATATATACTTGGAGGTTAGCATTTTGCTTTGGGGGCTCACTCATTGGAAGAGCGTTTCTGTGATTTTGCCAGACAAGACTCTGGGTAGCCATTAAGGAGCCCCACCCCCGGCTTTGAAATCCAGATGTTGGTGCTGCTCTTTCTGGTAACTATGTATGTATTGATATGGACAGACAGAAGCCCTGTCTGCTGATTTGTGTTATTTGCTCTCTTTATATAATTTCTGCTTGTAATTTCTGTTTCTGTTTTCTCTGAAAGTTGAATGACATATGTATGTTTAATTGAAGTGAGATTGTAAATCCCTTAAAGTTGCTTTCCTTAGAAAGGCAGATCAAAGAATCTGTGCTAACAGCCCACCTGTGTGCTGGTGTTATTGGTCTAACCCCTCCATAGCAGCTCCCCCACTTACCTCCTTAGGGTGTCTCTTTGTCTCCTTTTCAGCCTTCTTTTTTTGTGTTGTCTCATTAGAACATAAGATCCTTGAGGACAGGGACTTTTTCTTTTTACTTTTATTTGTATTCCCAGTACTTGGTACTGTGCCTGGCACCTAGTACACCAGTGTTGTTGTCGTTGTTGTTCAATTGTATCCTTTCTGACTGGAGGACTGTACTACCCATGGGGTTTTCTTGGCAGAGATACTGGAGTATTTTGCCATTTCCTTTTCCAATGGATTAAGGAAAACAGAGGTTAAATAACTTGCCCAGGGTCACATGGCTAGTAAGTGAGGCTGGATTTGAACTTAGGTCTTCCTGACTCCAGGTCTGGTGCTCTACCCACTGAGCCATATAGATGCCCTTGGTAAGGCAGTAATAAATGCTTTATCTATCTAAAAACCTGAAGGTCTTATTTCACTATAGTTCTTTTCTCTAGGTCCTTCAAATAATTTTCATAGGACTGAGATTAAGGTCTGTCAAGGACAAATCTTCTGCCACTGTGATGTGTTTTCATGGTGAGAGCCAGTGTGGTGTGTGGGAAATCACGGATTGGGAGTCAGGAAATGGGCATTGCAGACCCGGTGGGGGGGGGGTTCCCTTCCCTTTGGAGCTGTTCATTGGCCCTCTTTTAGCCTCAGAGTCCTCTGTAAATTTGTGTGCTGATATTCACATAAGCAGCACGCATTGGGCTCCCTTGAGAAAAGTATTCTGCAAATCGTAAAGTGCTATTGCAGTGGGAGCTGGCATCATCCCCATGAGCTTCTAGATAATCACAAAATTTCTGACCTTCAGTGTTGTGATGAAAAATTGGAAGAAGAGAGAAGTCTAATACCTGATTTGTTGATTCTGAAAGGAAAACTAGGTCCAGAATTGGAGAAAGCCAATGCTGACCCCAGTCCTGCCCATCCTGGGTAGGCTGTACAACACTGGCCAGATGGCTCATATAAGGCACTGAGCAGGACTGGGCTGAGCTACTCCCTCAGCAGAAGGGCCGGGGATTCTGTCTTGGAGACGTGAACCGTCAGCTTCCTCCAAGTGAAGACATGAAGAGACAGCAATGTTGTGCCACATGTGTGACCTTGGGCAGGGTTCTCTGGCCTTTATTTTCATATCTTTAAAATAAACAGAATGGAGAACATGGTTTGGAAGATCCTTTCCATTTGTAGATCAGTGAGGAGCTGATCTGAAAGCCATTGTGCCAGAGGTCTGGAGAGTCATCAATCCTTGAGGTTCAATAAGAATTTCCAGGCAGTCCAGGATAAACCAGCCCTTATTCAGAAGAAGATAAAGGAAGTCAAGTCAACGCACATTTATTAAGTGCCTGCTGTATACCAGGCACTTGTCTAAACAATGGGAATACAAAGAAAAGCAGAAGACAGTCCCTCCTCCCAATGAGCTCACAGTCTGCTTGTGGCAGCAATATGCAAACAGCTGTATGTATGTTTATGTGTGTGTTCATGTAATAAAATATATATCAAGAGATGATATAAAACATGGAATATGTTTCATATCTGTACGGTGTGTACATATACATGCATATACACACACACACACAGAACTTGATGGAAGCCAGGAGAGAGAGAATTCCAGGCATGGGGGGCAGCCACTGAGAGTGTAGAGAGTTGAGAGATGGAGTGTCAGTAGGAGGAGTAGGACACAGGCCAGTATCACTGGACCTCAGTGGTGGGGACAGAGTATAAGGTACAAGAATACTGGAAAGGTAGGAGTGGGCCAGGTCACAGAGCCTGAAGGACAATGTTGTTTATATTTGATGCTGGAGATGTTAGGGAACCATTGGAGTTTATTTGGTAGAGTGGTGACTTGGTGAATCCTGGTCTTTACACAGTGGGGGATGGGCTGGAGTGGGGAGAGACAACAGGGAGACCAATAAGTAGGCTGGTGGAATGGTCCAGGATTGAGGTGATGAGGACCTGCACCAGGGTGGTAACTTTGTCAGAGGAGAAAGGGCAGGCTCATTGACAAGAGATAGTACAAATGTAGAATTACCGGGACTTGGTGCCAGATTGAATGGAAGGGGGCAAGAGAGTGAGGTGTCCAGGATGACACCTGGCTTGGAAGTGTGAGAGTACTACAATAGGAAAGACAAGAAGTGGGGGGAGATTTGAAGAGAAAGATAAGTTTAGTTTTGGACATGTTCAGTTTCATATGTCCAGTAGGCAGCTGGAGATGTGAGACTGGAGGTTAGGTCTGGATAAGTGGATCTGGGAATTATCTGCATAGAGATGAGAATTGAATTCATGGGAGCTGGTAAGATCACCAAGTGAAGTAGTAGAGAGGGAGAAGAGAAGGCCCAGGATAGAGTCCTGTGAGACACCCAGCATTAGTGGGGATAACCTGGATGAAGACCTAGCAAAGGAGACTAAGAAAGAGCAGCCAGACAAGTAGGAGAACTGAGAGAGAGCAGTGAATGTCAGGGAGGTGGCAGTGATGGACAGTGTCAGTGGTTGCTGAGAGGATTGAGAAAAGGTCATTAGATTTGGCAATTAAAGAGATCATTGGTAACTTTAGAGGGAGCACTTTCAGTTGGATGATGACAGAAGCCAGACAGAAGGGAGTAAGAGGAAAGAAAGTGGAGTCCCTTTTTGTAGATGACATTTTCAAGGATTTTAACCAAAAAATGAAGGAGAGATGTTGAATGACAGCTAGTGAGAATAGATGGATGAAGCGAGGGGCTTTGGAGGATAGGGGCACACCATTGGTGTGCTTGCAGTCATTGAGGAAATATCCAGTAAGTAGAGAGATTGAAGATTAGTGAGAGGGATGACAGAGGGGAGTATTTGTTGGAGAAGGTGGCATGGAATGGGATCACTTGTACACATGGTGGGGTTAGCCTTGATAAGGAGAAGGGCCATCTTTTAATGTGAGATGGCTGAAAAAGAAGAAACTGGTGGAAGGAATCTTCAGTAATGGGAGATGAGAGGCAGGGAAAGAGAGGGAGCTCTTGGCAAATGGCCTCTGTTTTCATCGAAGTATGAGGCAAGGCTCTAGCTGAGAGTGTGAGGGAAGAGATTTGAGGTTTGAGGAGGGATGAAAAGTTTTGGGAAGAGCCACTATAGTGAGTAGGATTATGAAACTTAGGGAGATGTGAAAAAGATTGCCTTTCTACAGTTAGGGTCCAGTTCAGGTAACATAAATTTGTAGTAGATCTAGTTGGCATGGTTTCATGATGTTCTTCATCTTCTTTTAGCAATACCTGAATTAGGAGAGAAGGCTGCCAGTGGTGGGAGCAGTCCAAGGCTGAGGCCTGGCAGGGCCAGATGGGGGAAAGGATGAGGGGGCAGGAATTTGAGAAAATATGACAGTATAGAATTGGCCTGCAAAAATAACTGGGGCATGGAGGGATTGGAGTTTGCAGTGAAGACAAAGACCAGGATTTGGGATTGCAAAGCAGAGGGGAAAGGTGGTCAGGGATGGGATGGGAAAACAAGGAAAGTCATAAGGGAGGAATGGTCCTGTCTCAGGTCAAAAGAACAGAGCTGGAATTTACAGGCTTAGGGGAGTAAAGGCCCTTAGTAACCATCTAACTAAGGTCCATAGAGGGGAAAGAACTCTACTGGGTCATGCAGGTTGAACATTGCAGAGCAGGCATTTGTATTTTATGTCTTCTCCCTCCAAGGCTTGGGCTCTTTCAAGTGCTCTGTTCCTGGAATCTAGTGAAGCAGAAATGATGGCGGTGAAGCTAGAGCACTGTTAATGAGAAGGGGCTCACACAATCTTGTAGTGGTAAGGAACCCTGGCAGTCAAATGTTGGTGGGCAGGGGAGTGAAGACGGAAGATCTCCACAAGGTTCAGCTCACCCTCTCATTATCCAGGGACTCTTTTCCTATTGTCTACAGCTGGGTCCAGATCTTTCAAATCCTGACAAATCCTTCCCTTGACTTCGGCACCTTTATAAGCCACCTTCACAGTCAAACTCGTACTAGCCACTCTCTACAATTTTTGCCCCTGTTTTCAACTCATTTCTCTTTACCTTGTAATCTGGCTTCCATCCCTACCACTCAGTTCAAAATGCTTTCTTTGTGCTTACTAAAGATTCATTTCAAAATCCAAAAGGCTCTCCCAGGACCTCTCTGGACCTTGGACACTGCTGACCATATGCTTCTCTTTTATCACCCACTTTTACTTTGTTCCCCCTACCCTGACAACAATGCTCTCTGATTGTTCTCCTACCCACCTGATCATTTTTAGATATGAAATCTTTGTCATATAAATTTGCTGCAAAGATTTCCCCCAGAAGTTCCCTTTTGATTTTAATTGCAATGGATTTGTTTGTGCAAATATTTTAAATTTTATAAAATCACTGTTGTCCATTTTATTTTCTGTAATCCTGTCACTTTTTTTTGTGTTTAAAGTACTTTATTAAACTAGATGTACAATTTGCAAATTCTTTTCAATAGAAATTTTAAAAGCAAAATTATAAAAAGTCTTTCAATAAAAAAATTACATAGTTAACAACAAAATTACACTTTCCTCTATAATACAGTTTCTGATATACTGTCTGAAAAATTAAATATGTTCTCCAATGAACTGATCTTAAT
>CM053622.1:787897385-787961685 GCA_028646595.1 Phalanger gymnotis
CTTCCTTCCTTCCTTCCTTCCTTCCTTCCTTCCTTCCTTCCTTCCTTCCTTCCTCCCTTTCTTCCTTCCTTCCTCCCTTCTCCCTCCCTTTTCTTCCTTCCTTCTTTCTGTCTTTTTTTTCTTTGTTTTCTTTCTTGATATTGTATATTTATTTTGTATCAGCATTTGGAACTTATCTTGGTAGATTAAGAAAAGGATTTGTTCTGTAAAACTTGGACTCGGTCAAAAGGCTGCATCCAAGGGCCTAGAAGGCCACATATGGCCCCGAGGCTACAGGTTACCCACCCCTGTGTGAATCTAAACCTAATATGTGCACACTGTGGTCCAGTTTTCCCGGCAGTTTTATGTCAGATAGTGAGTCTTTATCTCAGTAGCTGTGATCTTTGGGTTTATTGAACATTATGGCATTGTTTCTTTACTTTTTCATGTTATGTACCTAGTCTGTTCTACAAATCAATCTCTATTTTTTAACTAGTAACAAATTATTTTAATGATTACTGCTTTGTAGTATAGTTTGGGATGCTACTGACGCTTTAACTTCCTCCTTTCTAAAATTATTATTATCCTTAATTCTTGACCTTTTGTTTCTCCATATTCTTTGCCTTACAATTTTTTCTAGCTCAAGAAAATATTCCTTTGGTAGTTTGATTATTTGTTGTTGTTTTGTTGTTGAGTCGTTTTCCGTTGTGTCCGATGATTTGTGACCCCATTTGGGGTATTCTTGGCACAGATACTGGAATGGTTTGCCATTTCCTTCTCCAGCTCATTTTACAGATTGACTTGCCCAGGTTCACATAGCTAGTAAGTGTCTGGGGCCAAATTTGTACTCACAAAGATGGTTTTACCGACTCTAGGCCAGGCATTCTATCCACTGTACCATCTAGCTACTCTTAATTATTATTACTGAATAAATAAATTAATTTAGGTAGTATTGCCATTTTCATCATATTGGCTGGATGTATACCCATAAGCAGGGATGTTTTCTCCAATTACATCAGTTTGTCTTTATTTTTGTAAATAATATTTTATAGTTGGAATAATATAATATATATAGTTGGAATAATACTGATACATTTCAGTAGATGCACTTCCAAATATTTTATAGCTTCTGTACCTATTCTGAATGGAATTTCCCTTTCTAACTCTAGCTGGTTTTGTTGGTAGTATGCAGGAATGCTGATGACATATATAGATTTCTATTATTATGTCATGCAACTTTGCCGAATTTATTGTTTCAGTAATTTTTGCTTGACTCTTTAGAGTTTTCCAAGTAAATCATCGTATTATATTAAAAGTAATCTTTTTGTTTTTTCCTTGCCTGTGATTATTCCCTTTGTTTATCTTTGTTGTCTTATTGCTATAGTTAGTATAGGATGCTTATAATGGTAATAATGTACATAATTTCTTTATCCCTGATCTTACTGGAAAGGCCACTAACTTTTTTCCATTATATATAATGTTTCTTCTTGTTTATCAATAGATATTATTTATTGCATAAAGGAAAAGTCCATTTATTCTTTTGATTATTTTAAACAAATACATATTGGATTTTGTCAAAAACCTTTTTAGTATCATTGACATTCTTATGTTGCAAAATTATTTTCATTATACAGCCTTGCATTACTGGTATATATCCAACCTGAACATTGTATATAATCTTGTAAGCCTATTTACTAATATTTTATTTAAAAAATTTGTGTCAGTGTTTTTTAGAGATGTTGGTCTGTAGTTTTCGTTCTCTGTTTTGTTTTGTCCTGGTTTAGCTATCAAAAACTATATTTGAATCATGGAAAGAGATTGAAAAGGAACCATCTTTTCCTATTATTGCAAACTGGTTTTTTTTTTGGTATGTGTGTAATATTGGGATTAATTGTGGTTTGAATTTTGATAAAATTCACTTGTAAATACATTTGATCCTGGAATTTTTTCCTTTGGGAGTTAATTTATGACTTGTTCAAGTTCCTGTTCTGATATTAGGTTATTTCTAATTTTGTTATTTTGTTGTATTTTCTGTTTTTGTAAGTAGTTTCCTCTAATATATATTATTCTTCTAATAATATTTTTTTGATATCTAATTAGTCAAAATAGTTTCCAATAATTTCTCTTATTTCATCTTCAGTTGTTGCAGTTTCTCCTTTTTCATTTTTGATTTAAAAAATTTGGTTTTCCTTCTTTAAAAAAATCAAACTAGATGTTTTTTATTTTATTTTTAAATGCTCCTAGATTTCTCCATTCAGTTTTTAAATGTCAATATTAATATCTTCTTTAATTCTTAGAACTTGTACTTTTTACTTAGAATTTCTTATTCATTCATTTTTTTAAAGTTACCAGCTAAACTTACTGGTTTGTTCTTTTTAAATCAATGACAATTTTTAAAAATTAAATTCTTTTTGTTTTGAAAAATGAAAATGTACTTTCTTTCTGTCCAACTGCCCTCCTTCACATTTAAAAAGAAAGGAAGGCAAAATCCTTCTAATGTAGGCAAGAAAAACACATAATGAGGGCTTTGTTGTGCCCCCGCCCACCCCCATGTCTCAATTTGCATAGTAAATCCATCATCTCTTAGTCAGGAGGTAGGTGTCATGTTTCATCATAAATTCCCTTGCATTATGGTTGGTGGTTGTGTTGATGAGAGTTCTTAGGTCTTTTGAAGTTGTTTTTCTTTATGGTATTATTGTTAGATATGCTTACTTTACTCTGCCATCAGTTCATCCAAGTCTTCTGAGGTGTCTCTAAAACTGTCTTCATCATTTCTTCCAGCACAATAGTATTCCATCACATTCACATACCATAATTTATTGACTCACTCCTCAGTTGGTGGCTCCACCTTCCCTCTGTTTCCAATTCTTTGCCACCATGAAAAGAACTGCTATGAATATTTTTCCTTTTCCTCTTTGTTCTCTTTAGGGATGTAGACCTAGTATTGGTATCATTCGTTGGGTCGAAGGGTATGTATGGTTTAATAACTTGAGAGATAGTTCCAAATTGTTTTCTGGAATGGCTGGACCACTTCATACTTTTTCACAAAGTGCATTAGTGTACCTGTTTTCCCATATCCCCTCTAACATGTCATTTTTGGTTTTTTTGTCAGTCTTGTCAGTATGATAGGTAGAGAGTTGTTTTAATTTGAATTTCTCTAATTGTTAGTTGGCTTTAGAGCATTTTTTCATATGGCTATTGATAATTGAATTCTTCCTCTGAAAACTGCCTGTTGATATCCTTTGATCGTTTATCAATTGGGGAATGGCTTTCATTCTTATAAATTTTAGTCACTTCTCTACATATCTTAGGAATGAAATCTTTTTTTAGAGAAACTTGTTGCAAAGATTTTTTTTTCCTCCTATTTACCTGACTCTCTTCTAATTTTAGCTGCATTGGTTTTGTTTTCGCAATCAAAAAAAAAACTTTATATAATTAAAACTGTCCATTTTATCTTTGATCCTCTCTGTTACTTGTTTGGTGATGAATCCGTCTCTATCCATAGATCCGACAGATAATTTCTTCTTCTGATTTGTTTATGTTGTCATCCTTCATATACCCATTTGGAGCTTATCTTGGATATATCATGATATTTTGATTTATACCTAGTTTCTACCAAAATCACTTTACAATTTTCTCAACGGTTTTCGTCAAATAGTGAGTTCTTACTTGAGTCCCTGGTACTTTGGGTTTATCAAATACTAGGATACTGTTGTCATTTATTTCCATATATTGTGCACTTAATCTATTTGACTAATTGACCTGTTTCTTAATCATCACCCATATTTTTTCACTGTGTCATCCAGTTTCTATTCACAAGGAAAAATCAGTCTTTTAATTTTTTTTGAAAAATTCCTGACATTAAAAACTAAATTGAAATGTATTAATATCCCACTCTTACATTTCATTGATAAAGCAGAAAAAAAAAATCATGACCCCTCTCCACCAAAGGAAAAACAACCCCCTCCAAAACTCAAAAGCAAAACAACAATATCTAAACCCAGAGAGGCTTATTAGGCTAAATGGCTTTTAGTGTTAATAGCTGAACAGAGAAAGGAACTAAAGCAATATAATTTTTAAAAACAAATGAGTGATAAATTTAGGTAGAAACTGAAAATGTACCCAGCTGTTCAGAAACTACACAGATGGATCATGGGTAGTGAACAGCACAAAGGAATTATGGGTGAGTCTAGCTGTTCCACACCTCATCTTCTCTGAGGCAAGCCCGACATTGATTAGATACTGGGCCAGGCTAATGCAAGTGGCAGATCTAGTCACGATACCCTGCCTTTCAGGAGATCCTTCCATGGATTGGCCATTTGATTTGAGCCCCAGACATCTGGGGCTCCTTTATGATACCATTATGCCCAGTTATGCTGCCAATTAAGTCATTTACTTTGGTGAGTTCATGAGAAGTAGTCTGAGCAGATGCATCCAATACTGGCCCATAGCTTTTCACCTCTGGAGATCTGGATTCATTGCCACTGAACCTGATGTTGCCACATATCACTGGAAAGTGAGACTATTGCTTTACTAGCTAGTGCAGCTGGTCAGATCTGGTTGTGGAATGGCACACTGGCCTTGGATAGTATAGGTTAGCGATAAGGGAAGGCGGTGGCATTGGGAAAACTCATACTATCACTGCCTGTGCTGTCCCTATACTGATCACCGGCAAAGATTGGCTGGAGAGTCGGGCTGATATAGGATGGTTATATCCTTTAGGAGAGACTTCAACATGACTCTGCAGATCTGTTTGACACACTCAGTGGAATGCCAGCAATAGTGATGGCCTTTTCAGTTGAGTTTGTTAGCCACTTGGGCCTGTCCTCTTTACTCACTCATTTCTTTCCTTTAAGGTTTACTCCTCCTTCTCCTCCTCCTCTTCTTCCTCCTCCTCTTCTTAGCAATAGCATTTATATAATGCTTCAGTTTGCAAAGCACTTTACGAATATTATCTTCTTTTATCCTTGCAACAATTCTGGGAAATAGATTCCATTATTATCCCTATTTTATGGTTGAAAAAAAAACCAGAGAGTAAGTGACTTGAACAAGGTCACACAACTAGTAAGTGTCTGAGGCTGGATTTGAATTCAGGTTTTCCAGACTCCAGTCCCAGTCCTCTCTCTACCCACTGCGCCCTCTTTATCACTAGTCCTTTATCATGGCTGATCATTATGTTAATCAAAGTTATTAAGTTATTAAAAATTGTTCAGTTTTATAATACTGTAGTATCACATATATACTTTTTCTTTTGGGAATTTACTTATGACTTGTTCAGTTTCTCTTTTTAAAATTGGACGATTTAAATTATCTTATTCTTTTAATCTTTGTATTTCATATATTTGTAAATGTTAATCCATTTCAGTTAGGTTGTCAGTTTTATTGACATATAGTTAAGCAGAATTATCTCTTAATCATTTCTTTTAGTTTTTATTCATTTCTTGTGAGTTCCCTCACTTTATTTTTCTTACCAGTAATTTGGTTATCTTTTTTAAAAAAAAATCAAAGTGTTTACTGCTTTATCTGTTATAAAATTTTTTTCCTAATTTTTTTCTTTCAATTTTGATAATCTTTTATTTTGAAAATTTCTACATTGATGTTTGGGTTTTAAAATTTTATTGGTTTTCTAGATTTTAAGGTTGCATTCCCAATTCATTGATCTATTCTTTCTCTTGTTGATGAAAATATTTAGAGATGTAAAATTTCCACTAAGGATTTTTCTGGCTGCATCCCCAAATTTTGGTATGTTGTGCCACTGTCATTATCTTTAATGAAATTATCTATTGTTTTTATGATTTGTTCTTTGACCTACCAACTCTTTAGTATTAAGCTATTTAGTTTTCAATTAATTTTTAATCTTTTTTAGCAGCCTTTTAAAAAAAGTTATTACCACTATGTTGTATTCAACACAATAAAGTACAATCCAACATCTGTTTAATATTTCTGCTGTTCTGTATTAGCTTTTGAAGTTTTTATGCCCTAATACATGGTTAATTTTGTGAAGGTGGCATGTACAGTACAGAAGTATGTATACTCTTTTCTGTTCCTATTCAGTTATGACCAGGGTTCTGTTCTGTCTAACTTTTCTCAAATTCTATTCATGTTCTTAACTTATTCTTTATTTTTTAGTTAGATGTGTCTAGATCAGAAAGGACACATTGAGGTATCCCACTATTATAGCTTTATATTCTAGTTCTCCCTGTAAATTGTTTAGCTTTTCTGTTTAAGTATTTTGATTCTTTGATAAGACCAGTAATTTCCTGATGTGACCTGCCTAACTTCCATGACTCAGCATCCTCCCTGCAACCTGATGAAGCTTTCTGGCCTGGGAGCATAAAAGGTCTAGTCATGTGTAATAGACGCCTCTCAGACTTGGTGGGTGCCTGAAATCACAAGAGTTTACCTAGCTTGATGACATACTGACCAACATGTTTTTAGATGAAGATGAGGGAGGCTGCATTCAGAGAAACTAAGTGTCACTGTATCCTTGCTGTGTTAGAGAAAAGGAAACCACCTCCTTTGTTAAATATTCAGTGACTGCAGCTACTCATTTCATCCCAACATGGAACCTGAGTTAAGACAGCACTGGGGTTAGAGCTGTGCCTTCAACATATGTTAAACCAATGGGTGCATTTTTGTTAAGTCTTGAAGTTCCTTCATTGTCTGTGGTCCCTGTTAGTTGTCAGTTAGGCAATAGACTTTAATCTCCTCCAGTGTGGTGGGCACTGTGCTAACTCCTGGAGGTGGAAAAATAAAGAAAGAAAAGTAAAAGAGAGCTGCTACTTAAGGAGCTTAGCATGTGTAGTTTCCCTGTTTATGTCTTTTAATTAACTATTTTGCTGTTTACTTGTCTGAGATCTCGATTGTTGCCCTTGCCTTTTTGGCTTCAGGTGAATGAAATCAGCATAATAGATTTGGCTTCAACTCTTTATTTTAAGACTTGGGAGAACTACTTTTGGGTGTGGTGGATCTATGGTCTGTTGGGGCGAGGGAGATGGGGAAGCAGCCCCTGGAGGGGCCCTTCTACAGTGGGGTCCTCTGACAAGTGCCTCCCTTCAGGCCCCTCCAGTCATGCTACTCTTGTGACGTGAAGGGGCTGTGCACTGGACCAGATTCTAGCTGAGCAGGGTTTGACCAGCTCATCTGGTGGTGGAGTACCTCTAATGATTCAGATGACTGTGCCACACAGATGGATGCAGTAGGGTAGCCATGGAGTTCCACTGTAATCACATGGGAGTTCTTCTCAGCATCCACATATAGACCTGGGGAGCCAACAAGAAAAGGAAGGGAGAAAGGGGATGGATCTTGGGATCTTAGAGTGGCATAAAGAGGCAGCAGGTGGTGGGGGGTGATGGGAGAAAAATGATTAAGCTTCAGAAGATTCAAACTGGAGAGAGATGTTGTCAGTGTAATGATTGCAGTAAAGCACTCCCAACTCAAACATATCAGAGGATTCGTACAGAAGCGAAGCCTTATAAAGCTAATGAAAGTCAGGCTCTTACACCCACATCTCCTGAGTCATCATAAGAGAATTCATGTTGGTGAGAAGCCTTGTTAATGTAATAAATGTAAGAAAGCCTTCATTCAAAACTCCTGCCTTAAGAAGCACCAGGGGAGTCTGAGTTCCAAGTGTAAGGAGAGTAGGAACGCCTTCACAGCTTCAAAACTAATCCTGCACTTGAGGATGCATACTGCAGAGAAGCCTTATAGATGTGATAAATATAGAAAAACATTCACTGACCCTCTTCACCTATTTCATCCTCAGAGGATTCATACTGGGGAGAAGCCATTGAAGCATAAATAATGTAGGCACACCTTCACTCAGAATTCAACCCTTATTGGACATCAGAGGATTCATGCTAGAGAAAAGTCTTGTAATGAATTCAGGAACAGCTTCAGCCACCATGTGTAATTTATTGAACAATAAATAATTCATATTGCTCAGAATTCTTTGAGAGAAAATGAAAATCAGGAAGCCTTCATTCACGTTTTAGACCTTGTTAAGCACCTGAGGATTCATGAAGGATGGAAGGAGCCTTAATAAATGGAAGGAAGCCTTGTGATTGTAACAAATGGGAGAATGCTTTGTTTTGCTGGTAAATTACAATTTGCTGGTAAATTTACAAATGCATTGAATGTGTGAAAGCATTTAGGAATTCCTCATCTTTTTATTTTTCAACATCAGCTGATTCATACTGGAGGAATATCTTATAGAGGTGGTGAATGTGAGGAAGACTTCTCTGGAAGGTCAACCATAATTATCAGAAATATGTGAATGAAAAGGCATTTATTAAAAGCTTAATAATATTAAGCATTGTGAGAAGTATTGGGGATACTAACAGAAGATGACAGTCTCTGCTCTCAAAGAGATTGTATTTTAATTGGGAAAGTCAGCACAAGTAGAAGGTTTAAGTGGGGAGCTGGGAGGCACAGTGGATAGAATCTGGGCCTAGAATCAGAAAGAGCTGAGTTCAAATCAGCCTCAGAAACTAGCTGTGTGACGCTGGACAAGACATTTAACTTCTGTTTGTTTGAGGTTCCTTAACTATAAAATGGGGATCCTAATAGTACTTATCCCCAAGAATTATTGTAAGGCTCAAGCGAGATAATAAAGTACTTAGTAGAGTGCGTGGCACATAGCAGGTGATCTATAAACATTAGCTCTTAATTGGTAAGACAAATATAAAGTCTCTGGGAGATCCTTAGGGTTCAGTGATCCCTGGTAGACATCTGAGTTAGTTAATAAATATTTATTAAAGTGCTATTTTGTGCCAAGTACTGTACGAAGCACCAGAGATAAAAAAAAGGTCAAACAGTCCGTGCCCTCTTAACCACCAGAAGTACATCTCCAGCTATTGGACATTTCAAATTGGATATCCTGTCTTAAACTTAACATGGCCAAAACTGAACTCATTTTTCCTCCAAAACTCTCTCTTCATAACTTTCCTATTATTGTCAAGGGCACCTTAAGATAGAAATTAGGGCTGGATATGGAGGTTTGAGCGTCCTTAGCATAGAAATGATAATGTGAATTCATGGAAGCCGATGAATATGTATGCCCCAGAGGCTGTCTGCCACCATTGGGAAGGGAAGAACATGTCAATTTATTAGAATTAGGAATGGTAATGGGGGTTCCTTGTCCAGGAAGGAAAAAGAAAGTGAAGGAGATATTGGCAGGAACATTATTAGGAGGCTTGGGGGCTAGCGGGTCCTGTTGGGCAATAAAAAATTCCAGCTGAGGCCCTGTAGGCAACCACAGCTAGGTCTAGGGCTTATTGCTATGGAAAATAAGAAGATTCATATTGGAGAGGAGAGAATTCATACAAACATAATAAATGTCAGAAGACTTCCTTTAACAAATACAAACCCTATTAAATACCAGAATTTTCATAATGGGCAGAAGAACTAACCACCTTGAATGTAATCTATCCCGAAATGTTTGCATTAAATGTGTTTCCTAACAAGTCATCAAAGCAAGTATCAAGTGTCTGCAATGTGCAAAGATACTATGTTAAGCTGTGGAGGTACTTTCCTGTAAGTAACAATGCTTTTCATAGTTTTCTTAGTCCATTCTAAAACTTTTTTTCCCCCAGGTAATAAGATTGGCAAACACCAGATGATTCATAGGGAACAAAACTCATAATGAAAATGAATTTGGGAAA
Source organism: Phalanger gymnotis (assembly GCA_028646595.1). Classification (NCBI taxonomy): domain Eukaryota; kingdom Metazoa; phylum Chordata; class Mammalia; order Diprotodontia; family Phalangeridae; genus Phalanger; species Phalanger gymnotis. The sequence continues at coordinate 787,907,027 of CM053622.1, forward strand.
GTCTCTTCCTAAGCACCAGATGATTCATATTGCATTGACACCTTATAAGTGTAATGAATGTGAGAAAGCCTTTTGTGCCATTAACCATCAGCAGATTGATAGTTTTTAAAAGCCTTACAAATGTAATGAATTTGGGAGAGTATTTAGTCACTCCTCATAATGTATTCACCATTAGCTGATTCATACCTGAGAGAAGCCTTATCAATGTAATAAATGTGGGAAAGTTTTTAGATATCAGGTTAGATCTTATTAAGCATCAGAAATGAAGGAAGAGAAAAGTATATACTAACAGCTTCCTTTGTGCCAAGCCCTGGGCTAATATGTAAGTGCTGGGGATACGCATAGAAAATCCTTGCTCTCAAGGAGCCAGCATTCTGATTGGGAAGAGAACACATGTAGAAGAGGCATGTAGAAGCTGCAAGGTAGACAGAAAGACCTTCATATCCTTCGGTTTCAGCTCTGGGGCCACTGGCCAGAACCAGTAGTTCTTAGCATGCCTCTGGATGTCAGCTCCGAAAGGGGCTACTCACCACTTTTGGGAATGGAGAAGTAGGTCTGAGGGTCTGAGTGGGGAGGGGAGCCTGGATTCTCCCTGGTCAGGATGGTGATGGTGGTTCAGGGACTTCTCCCAGAGGAGAAAAAGGGAAGGGAACATTGACTGAAATGTCAGGGGAAGGGGACATGGGGACCCCCTGGGGGCTTCTAGTGCTCTTCATATGCCTCTGAATGGGGTCTTGGGCTTGTAGGGATAGGAGGAGGAATAAGAGGATTAATGGCAGATTCATAGAAAAGTAACAAACATCTGAAGGCTTTCTTTCGGACCACATCACCTCTCCCTTAGATCGATGTGGGGAGCTTCTCTTGGGGCTCAGCATATCCAGGATCTTTGACTTGGCCTGCAGTGCATTGGTAGTGAACCTCATCGTGGTCATAACTCTGGACTTTCAGTGATGTGAGTCCCAAGTTGCCCAGCCCTTGACTGGAAGAAGGGAACAGAACTGTCCCTGAGGAGGAGAAAATATTAAATAAGAAGCAGTCAAAGAAGACTGAGAAGAAATGAGTGGAATGGAAGAAGTAAGCCAGGGTCAGCTCCCATCTGGAGCAGCAATTCCACTAGTGCTTGTAGCTATCCCCTTGGAGCCAGATCAGATGTCTCTGCCCTAAAGGTCAAAGAACTACAATTCTACTCAAGGAAGATAGAGTTCTGACAGGGTGGCTGCCCTCTCCCAGAGCCAGGCACCTTCCCCTCTCCCCTTGCTTTTCAGCTCTCTTTTGTGGGTTATTTTCCCTCATGAGAATGTATGGTCCTTGTTGGCAGGGACTGTCCTTTTCCTTTCTTTCTATCCTCAGCTTCAAGCACAGTGCCTGGCTTATAAATAGGTGCTTATAAATCTGTTGACTTTATTCAATTGAAACTGCCCTCTCAAGGCTCTCTCCTCTGCCCTCTTCTCTTCATTATCTCATTTGGAAAACTCATCAGTTACTATCTCTTTGCAGAGGATTCCCAGATCTCCATAATCTCTCCATAATCATAGATCTCCTAATCTCTCTCCTGAACTCCAGGCCCACCTCCCCAGCTGATTTTTGGACATCTCAGACCATGTGCTTCATAGATATCTCAAAGTTAAACTGTCCAAAGCAGAACTCATTATCTCTCCTCCACCTTCAGAATTTTCCTATTATTTTTGAGAGCACCACCCTCCACTCAGTGGCATCTTCAAGTCTTTACTGAAACTCAGCCCACATATCCAGGCTCTTCTTACATCTTATAATTTCTACCTTCACAGCCTTTCTCCCCACTCACATGACCTCCTTGCTAGTTCAGGCCTTTATCAGCTTTAGCTGGACTATGGCAGTAGCCTTCTTTCTGGTCTCCCTGCTTCAAGTCTCTCCGCTGTCCAATCTGTTCTTCACTCAGGTGCCAAACTACTTTCCTTTTAGTAACTGTGTATTCCCATATGCAGTCAACTCTAGTGGGCTCCTGTTGGCCTCTAGGACAAAGTATAAACTCCTGTTTAACTATTAAAGCCCTTCACAGCCTAGCTGAAACCTATCTTTCCAGACTCGCTGAACTGGTTTCACCTCCTGCACTCTACCATCCAGCCGAACTGGCCTCTTTGTGCTCCTCACACATGGTAGTCCCTCTCCCATCTCTCATTTCCACTTCCCATGTATACATTAGCTGTCCTCCATGCCTAGAAGACTCCACTGGCACCTCTGCCTCATGGAATCCCCCTCTTCCCTCAGAGGCCTTAAGACCCATCAGACAAGGAGCAATGAATGAGTAGAAGATAAAGATAATCAGTTGTGGCTTGTTGTTGATGTAGCCCCACTCCTATCTTACTCCCTTTATCCTCCTCCTCACATTGCTGGGCCAGGTCTCCAGAGGGTAGATCCTTTAGATCTTAGGAATAGCTCGGTGGCATTTTTGATAATGTTGCTCATGGGCCTCCATTAGTATGCTCCCTGTTGATAATCAGGCAGTCATCTCAATGAGCTTGGTATTCAATATAAGAACAGTTGATACAGTATGTTTTGTCCAAAAGTCTGATAGCACTCTCCCACAAATACGTAGTCCCCGTGAGAAGACTGAGATCACGTTTAGAGTAGGCTGGTGTTGAGGCGCACAGATAGAGACCACATGTATCCAAAGGGTAAAGTCCAAACTTCTGGTTAGTGAGAAATTGTTGTGCCTTGTACTTTGAAATTGCTTCTTCTCTCTGGTGGCTGGCTTTCTCTGTCTGTGTCCCCATTCATGCAAGTTTTTCTTTGGCGTGTCCTCTGGCTGTATTATCTGCAGTGCTTGGTTAGTGTTTCAGATGACAGGGGTGATGACAACATGGGAGGGGGGAAAGCATACCACCTGGGCCCCATGCTGTGTCCCAGGCCCCTTTAGACAGGAACGTCTGTCTCTTCAAGGCACTCCCAAGCCTAGTAGAATCTTCTACCTATTGGCTGAAACACTGATGAAATTTCCCCAGCTATATCAGACCCCTAGGGGCATGGTTAGTTTCAACAAGTATTTGGGAAGTGCCTATTAATGGCCTGATATGTGCCTGGTAATCTGCTCTGTATCTGTGAGATACAACCCCAAAGGATGAAGTAATCCCTACCAGCACCAAACTAACATTCTAATGGGAGAGACAAAAATACATATCCAAATGTATACTCTTAATAAATATATCTATGTAGACATTTATCTGAACAACACATATACAAGCATATATATGTATGTTTATATGTAGTATACAAATAAACTGCAAGTTTGGAAGGGATGGCACTTGGAATTCCGTAGATCAGGAAAGTTTATTTGCTGAAGACAATTCCCTTCTTGATCCAATTAAAGAGGAGTTTGAATGTGATAAAGGGAGAGAGGGTAGAGACAGTTTTGTTTATGTATTTAAAATTGAATGTCTATTATTTAAAATCAATTTTTTTTTACCCTTACTTTAGAAGGAACCTTGTACTCAGCTGTCCTGCCAGGGAAGGAGCTTCCTTGGAGGGATTCTTTCACCTATCCCCAAATCCCACTGCTGGAGTGGTCTGAAGTCAAGTAGAAACCAGGTAGATAATAGTTGCCCTCAACTGATTTACCACATCCTGCAGACCTGTGCAGACCAGCAGATGTAATTGCTATGCCTTGTCTGTGATATTTGAAGGAAAGATCACGGAAGGTGAGAGAGGCACCATGAGATTTGACAAGGGCAAATGTTCTGATTTTCAAAATGGAAGAAAACAGATGACAAACTATAGGACAATGATTTTGATTCCCAGGAATATTCAAGAATGTATCATCATGTTTGGTGACTGTGTGGAAGGGAGATGGTGATAACAAAGAACCAGGGTGGCTTTCATCAGCTTTTATTTTGGACAACATTGCTAAAGTAGATGAAGGTATGCTCTTTATATAGTTTACTTAGAGTCTAATGAAATTTTTGTTAAAGTATCATGCTGTCCTAGTGGAGTATGTTTTGGACACATTTTATTTCTCTGTAGGTGGAAGGAGCTGCCTTGAGGGTCGGTGGGCTCCACTTCCTTAACAGTCTTCTTGATAAGAGGTTGAGGGATCATTGCTTGGGTATGTCATAGGGAAGGTTCTTTTCTGTGTGGGTTGGACTTGATAGTTCCTGATGCCCCTCCCAACTCTTAAGTTCTGTGATTCTTCTAAACTGTCTGCCTTAAGGATGGCATCATTCAAGTGAATAAGCATTTGTTAAATGCTTTTGATGCGCCAGGTACTGTGATAAGTGCTGAGGATACAAAGCTGGGCAAACATAAGAGCCTTGTCCTAAAGGGACTCATTCTAATGAGTAAGACAGCATTCATAACTGTGCATGTAAATCACATGTGGTGAAATGCAAAGTAATCTCCAAGAGGAGGTCATAGGACTATGTGTGAGAAAGCTTCTTGGAGAATTTGGGATTGCATCTGAGTCTTACAAGAGGCCCAGTGATCCTAGTGGCAGATGAGAGGAGGCAGAACATTCTGGTCAGAACCAGGGAAAAGTCATGGATTCAAGGGATGAGGTTCTCTGTAAAAGACATAGCAGATTCTGTGGTGCTGGTTTATAGATTACATGGAGGGAACTGAAGACTGCAAAAATAGGCAGGGACCATATTGTGAAGAGCTTAAAAGGCCAAACAGAGGAATTTAAATTTGATTCTGGAGGTGGTGAGGAGCCACTGCATGATCTGATCTACACTTTGGCAACACAATGGAGGTCGGATGTGAGTGGGGTTAGACTTGAGGCAAAGAGACTAACCAGAACTGTATAGCAGTTGTTGAAGGATGAGGTGATGAGGGGCTTCTCCAGATGACCGATGTTACTAATAATCTCTTGATTGACAAACTGAATTTATTTTCTCAGTCCTGTCTTCCTGAGCTTTCTGTATCAATTGACATTGTTGACCATACTTTCCTCTATGGGTTTTTATGACACTTGTCACCGTTGGTTCTCTTCCTATCTGTCTTACTATTGCTCATATTCTTATTGAATCTTCAACCTCATCACAACTTCCTGTGGATGTCCCATAGGTTTTGGGTCTTCTTTTCTTTTCTCTCTGTATACTCCTCAGTAGACAGCACTACAAGCGTCTGTTGCTCACTTTGCTGCTCCAGAATACTGCTCAGTGTTTTAACACAGAAGTGCTGTGTCCCTGAGATGATGATACAGCAAGAATAAGTGCTCTGGACAGAATGGCCTGTGTCAGCCATATTATTCTTGGGGCTCCACACCACTTTCTGTCTCTCTTTGCACTCAATTATCCAGACAGTGGTCAGAGAAAAAGATCAACTTTTGGAGCAGGAAATTAGTTCTAGCAGAGGTTTTACGTAAATATGATTTACTGACCCCAAGGTTGCCAGGCAAATGTACCATGTGACTCTGACCGAGCTGCTGAAATCCTGTCAACTGTATCCAGTTCCTCATCCATCAGATAAGGATAAATGTCCCATAGCACCTTCACTTATGGTGGTTATCATGACCAATTAATGGAAAACATTTGGCCATCCTTAAAGCCACCAAACCTGTCATGTTTTATTTTATGTGCTAAGACCAGTGATTGAGAATGGCAGAGAAACAGATGAAGAGATCTTCTGGTTCAGTTTCTCTCATGTTGTGTATGAGGAAACTTAAGCCATGAGAGGTTAAGTGATTTACCCAAAGTCACAAATCTAGTAAGAGATGGGGCTAGGGATTGATTTTAGGCTTTTTATTCCAGATCCAAGGGACTTTCTGTTATGCAATGCTGCCTTCACTTAGTGATCTTATGCTCTTAGCCTTGAGCTGATAAGGATATAGGATTCCCCTGAGCTTTGGATTTTTCCCATGTTTTTCTCTCTCTATCCTTTGCCCTCGAATGCATTGTTAACTCATATATCAAAGGTCAGGGGAGTGAGCCTATTCTAATCCATTCTGCATACTTCACTTTCTATTCTTTCTAACTTATTTTTCCTTACCTGCTATTCTTACCTTGTGTTTACAGTTGAACCTTATTAGATGCTTACTTATACCCCTTCCTTGCCTTTATCCATTTTCTGCAGGCTGTATTTGAGCATACTTAACACCTTGTGCTTTCTCCGGGTGCCATTTTCAGGTGCATGACCTTATTCCCAGGTTCTTTCCTCCCAGTTCACAGAACTGGGGACATTCATACTTTATATTAATGTCTTTCAGACTTGGAGCCTAGTACTGAGAGCACAGAGGCAACTCCAAAAGAGAACATTCCAGGAGAAGAATCATCCCAGGGGGTGAAAGTAGAAACATTCAGAGGGGCGGATCTTTGCCACTCCACTTTTAGGGGATGTGGGGAAAGAGAGAGCCAGAGAAAGAGGCAGCAGGTAAACAAGGAGAGTGGTGTGAGAAAAAGGACTCAGCGTCAGAAGACTCAAAGTAGAGAGAAATGTTATAAATGTCACGAGTGTGAGCAAGCCTTCACTCACAACTCAAGCCTTGTTCTTCATCAGAGGAGTCATACTGGGGAGAAGCCTTACAAATGTGATGAATGTGAGAAATCATTTTCTCGAAACTCAAGCCTTATCCTGCACCAGAGGATTCATACTGGAGAGAAGCCTTATAAATGTAATATATGTGGCAAAGCCTTCATTCAGAGTTCGACTCTTATAGCTCATCAAATGTTTCATACTGGAGAGAAGCCTTATAAGTGCAGTGAGTGTGTGAAAGCCTTCATTCAAAGGTCAGATCTTGTTAAGCACCAGAGGATTCATACTGGAGAGAAGCCTTATAAATGCAATGAATGTGGGAAAGCCTTCATTAAGAGCTCAACCCTGATTGTACATCAGATGATTCATACTGGAGAGAAGCCTTATACATGCAAGGAATGTGGGAAAGCCTTCATTCAGAGGTCAACCCTTATTGTACATCAAATGACGCATACTGGAGAGAAGCCTTATAAATGCAGTGAATGTGAGAAAGCCTTCACTCAGAAGTCTCACTTGGTCCAACATCTGAGGATTCATTCTGGGGAGAAGCCTTATAAATGTTACGAATGTGGGAAAGTATTCACCTACTCCTCACATGTTTTTCGGCATCAAAGAATTCATAATGGAGAGAAGGCTGAAAAATATAAAGAGTAAGAGATAGCATTAATTCAGAATTCACACTTATTGGACATCTGCTGAATGATACTGAAAATTAGTCCCAGAGATATAAACAACTGAGGAAACCACTGATTCAGAATTCAACCCTTATCAAACACTTGAGAATTTGTACGGGAGAAAAAACATAAATGTAAAGAATATAAAAAGTATTTTACTGAGAACTCAATCTTTATTGAATATCAAAGTATTCATGCTGAATAGAATTTTATAAATACAAAGAATTTGGGGAAAACTTTTAGTAAATACTCAAACTTTATTCATCATCAGTTGATTCATATTGAAGAAGTCTTATCAATGTCATGAATGTGAGAAAGCCTTCTGTGGCAGTTTGAATCTTGTTAAACATCAGAAATGAATGAAAGAAAAAGCATTTGTTAAGAGTTTCTTATGTGCCAACAAACACTGTGCCAAGAGCAAATACACAAATAAAAAAAGAAGATACTTTGTTCCCAAGAATCTTTCAATTTGATTAGAGGTGGGAGCACATGTAGAAAGTTATGCTGTCAAGAAGATGGAAAGGTCCACAATTCCCAAGTGTTCACCTAAATACCAAAGGCAAGGCACAGTAGTCCTTAGTGTGTACCTGGGTCCCTCGCCCACAAAGAACACTCCCAGTATTAGGAATAGTGGTGTGGACTTGATAAATTGTGAACAAGTTCTTAAGGAAAGAAACCCAAGCTTTTGATAGCCATTTATAAATGCCCCCAATAAATAATCATTAGACCACCTTCTGGTTCAGCCTCACACTCATCAGATCGGTAAAGTTGACAAAGAAAAGGAAAATGACAAATGTTGGATGGGCTGTGGGAAGACAGGCCCATTAATGCATTATTAGTGAAACTAAGTGGTGAACTGGTCCAGATATTTAGGAAAGCTATTTGGAGCTGTGATTGGGGAAAAAAAAAGTGACTTAACTGCATATCTCCCTTGATCTTGGCCTATACTCCAAAGACTTTATAAAAGACAATGAGAAGGGACCCATGTATACAATCTGTTTATAATGTTTCTTTTGATGGTGGCAAAGAACTGAATCCTGAGGGAGTATCTGCAATTGGGGAATGGTTGAAAGCAATTATGGCATATGAGTGTAATGTAATACTATTTTGCTAAATGAAATGATGAAAGGCAAGGTTTCTGAGAAACCTGAGAAGACATGTATGAACTGCTGCAGAGTGAAGAGAGCAGAACCAGGAGAAGAATTTATACAACATCATCATTAAAAAACGAACAGTTTTGAAAGACTTAATAGCTCTGGTCAACACATTAACTAGTAATGAAGATTTTAGAAAACTAGCAATGAAGAATGCTACCCACCTTTTGATGAAGAGGTGTTATACTAAATGTGCACAAGACAAATATTTTTACAAATGTTTGTTTTTACTATGTATATTTATTACCCCCCTTTTTATTTAGTGGGGAGAGGGGGGAGGGAAACAAAAATGTTTGCTAATTGCAAACAGTTTCTAAAAATGAATGCGGGAGTGAATCTAAGGGTCAGAATCAAAAGAGAATTCTAGATTCTTATTAATCAAGGAGGCGATACAGGTTCAGGGTCTTGCCTAGAGGAGAAAAGAGGGGGAAAGCATCAACAGAAAGATTGGAGTAGAATTAATTGGGAAAAGGGGGAAATAAGAGTCCTAGTAGACAGATGTTTTGAGACCCTCTAGGCATCCCTGGGATGGGATCTGGGACTTTTTGTCATTGGGGAGGTGGAAACATTGGAGGATTCATATTGAAGTGGATTCATAGAAAATAATATATGTCTGAAAGATTTCTCACACAATAAAAACCTTACTCATCAGAGGATTCATAATGGTGTGTATATGTGTGTGTAGGGAATGGGTGGGGAACTAGCCACCTCTAACTTAAGTTAGTTTTACATATATGCATTTGTTATTTTTCTATAAATATGATACATTTTTTGTTTCTTGATCCATTCTATAACTTTTACTTAAGGAATTTAAACCATCAACATTTGTTGTTAAAACTAATAAATTGAACTTGTTTTCTTACATTTTCTTGTTGATCATGTTGCGTGGAGAGAGTGAAAGCTATCTTAATATATCTTTCCCTGTGACTGATGACCACCTAAAGGCTTCATTCTGGGAGAATTCTTCCTTCTCACAGTGATCTCCTATCCATCTACCTCCTAGGTCTTAGCAGGCCAGCAGCTTTGCACTCCTTATATTTTCATCTTCTCAGTCTCAGCACCTTGGTAAACTGATTTAACTCTGCACAGTCCTCTTTAATCCGTTGCCTTCTTGTCCTGTTGCTGATCACACTTAGCCAAATGCCAACCCTGCATTACTTCCACCACCTAAGAACATGCTGCTGAAAAGATCAAAGATGTGATAATGATGCGGCACTTTATAAATTTATGCTCACTCATCTCAACTGGGCCCTTATTGAAGCGAAGCAATCTTTTCACACTTCGATAGTAGCCCAGGCTAACTAAGTTGGCCTGTTACCTCAGATTTGAAGTTGGAATGAAATTAAATGTTTATGGAAGCTCTGACAGTTAACAAAAGAGGATTGACTTAGTCATATTAGGGAAAGGACATTCAAGAAGGTTATTCAGAGAGGACACCATATTAATTCAGCTGAGTGTAGCTCTCCTGCCTCTATTGCCTGTGGTGGTCTGTAGGCCAAGCCTCAGAGAGCAGATGGAACTTTCTGACTTAATTATATTTAGGATATCAATAAGTAAGGATGATCACTTGATCAGTCACTTCACCTCACTTATCCTTGGTACCTTTTTCAGGTAAGTGTATTGGAGTAACATTGGTAGGAGGCCTGTTCTAATTAGCTGAGGGACTTGGTCATATTCCTGTATCATGTCATGTATCAAATAAGCAAGGTAATGTGGATTCAGAGATTCATGCTTATGGTTGCTTAAGGTGAAAGCCTAGGAAGTTCCTAAGAAGGCAGCACTGGGTGGCGGTGGTAGGAGAGAGGAGAGTTTGAAGGAGACTACTAAGTCTCAAGTCTTTTCCTCTGCCTTTTCCCCATTTTAACAGATTGAATTGCCAGCAGTCATATCAGGCTTCTCATCACTTTGTGCTTAGTCAAGCCTTCTAATGGCACTGCCTTCCTCAATTCTCTACTTCTTCCAGTACATGCTCTCTATGGTCACCAAAGTGATTTCTTCAAGGATCATTAATTTCCCTTTCCTCTACAACCTGGTGAGAGGTAGTTTCCCATATTTTAGCAATTTATGTTTTTGTTTTTAATTTTCTCATGGGTAATCTTTTGGCTAGTCTCACATCTTTTATGTGAAGCATTTTCCATTCATGGCTTCTTCTGGCGCCTAATCGTGGGTGTGGAGTTGAATTTGGGTACTAGAAGACTTTGCAAAGGCCATAACAAACTGGCCTGGCAATGTGTTATTAGCTATGTCTGCTCTCTGAGAACGAGCTGCACTCTGTTCAGAGAAGATAACTATAGATTGGCTACTGGGCAGTGATGACTTTTGGCCGTGAAACTGGTGAAGCCCAATTCCTGAAGCATATAAGGATCATGATGAAGGAATCAGTGAAATGAATGAACAGTTATTTATTGGTTCCCCGTTCTACTCCAGCCACTGTAGTTGGTAGTGGAGAGAGAAGTAAGATGGCCCTTGCTTACAGGGAGTATGCATTCTAAAGGAGAAGATAACATACATAAGAGAGGAAGCCATAGATAGGAGTTTGGTCTGGAAAGTCCTTGGGATGGTGAGGAGAGTCATGAGATTGCTGGTGGATACACCCTAACAGGCTGTGCAGCTGGAAGATCTTCCCCATCAGGGGAGTCATGAAGCTTGGAAATAGAGGCAGAATCTGATCTGCCCACCCTGATTCTCTGGTCACTCACTGTCCCAGCAACATGGATTAAAGTGTCATTCCTTCCCTCTGTGGTGTTACACCTTAGCTCACCTTATACATGGTTCATGGAGAAGCATCATAGAGTCATAGCATAGTGGATTTTATTCTGGACTTGTAAGTTAGGAGACACTTTGGACACACCAAGCTAGGTGACCTGAGAAGGCCATTGGCAGGTATTGATCTGCTTTAGTAGAGATACATTCCCTGTATCTCTCAAAGCATAGGTCTAGGCCTCTCCACAATTATTACTGCTGTGGTTATTACACAAGAAAGAATCAATGAACCAATAAACATTTGTTAATCACCTACTACATGCCAGGAACCTCAGTGTCTTCCATTCTGTTCCATTCAGCTTCCATTGACTAAAGCTCTCCATTCTGTCCAATTCATTGTAGTTGGTGTGCTTGGACACAGGTGAACCACAAGGTCTGTGTCCTTCAAGAGTGCATCATTTAAGTTGGGGAATGGCACAGTGCATAGAATGCTGGGTCTGGAGTCAGGAAGGCTCATCTTTGTGAGTTCAGATCTGGCCTCAGACATTAACTGTGTGACCGTGGACAGGTTACTTCACCCTGTTTGCCTCAGTTTCCTCATCTGTAACGAGCTGAGAAGGAAATGGTAAAACACTCCAGTATCTCTGCCAGGAAAACCACAAATGGGGTCATGAAGAATTGGATATGACTGGATGAGAACAACAAAGACAATGAATAAGTATAACCTCAGGGAGAATGTGGTTAGGGCATGAGTGATCTCTAAACAACGATCTGATATGAGCAGGGCAAGATTGCTTTCTTCCTTTCTTTCATTAATCCCATAACAGTTTTGTGACTCTGACATGTTTCAGTCAGAAATATGGCTCCTAGATTTTCTGCCATTCTTGATGTTGCTTTGTGAGCAGGAAAATGAGTAACTTGTGAGTGACTAACCCTTGTATATCTGAAAGAAAAGTGGGAACATCTGGGCTTCCATTGACATCTCTTCATCTCCATTAATACTACTTTGTTTGGAAAACTCACCCTGAATCCTCTGTCTCACTAAAATTCTATTTTCTGATGAGGTAGCAGATCTCACATTGCAGTTGTATTTCCTCTCTTCTTTTTCCCACATGTGGCAGGTTTTCTCCTCCCTATGTTGTACTCTGTGGCTTGGTACAGAGAGGATGATCAGTGGAACAAGTTAGTTATACAAACATAGAGAACCAAGTAAACTCAGTCGCCTAGTATTTGATAAATCCCCAAACCTCAGTTACTGGGACAAGAACTCACCATTTGACAAAAACTGGCAAGAAACTGGAAAGCAGTCTGGTAAAAGCTAAAGACCAACATCTCACATCGTTATACCAAGTTTCCCTCATAAAGGTCTTCCCAAGATATCAAGAAATTGATTAGTAATAATTAGTAATAATTGATTAGTAATAATGCTTTAAGATGGGCAAGTATACTGTACAGGTATCTTTAAAAGCTGTTCCTAAACTGTTACATGAGCAAAGGATGTGAATAGTTTTTAAAGGAGGAAGTCCAAGCTAGAAAAAAATACTCCAAATCACTAATAATTAGAGAGATGTAAACTTAAACAGCTCTGAAGTTTCATCCCATATCCATCAGATTGGCATCGGTGAAATGACAAAAAAGGAACATGACAAACACTGGAAGGTCTGTAGGAAAACGGACACATTAGTTCACTATGGGTGGATCTGTGAATTGGTCCTACCATTCTGGAGAGAAATTTGAAAATATACCCCACAGTTTCTAAATTCTGGATACCCTTTGTCCCAGGGATAGCACTGGTAGACCTATACCCCAAAGAGATCAAAGACGGAGGAAAAGGCCCTCATATGCAAAAGTATTGTAGTAGACATCAGGCCTTCTGAATTTTTTCTTTCAGGCCTTGGGATTATTCTTTACTCAGACTGTTCTTTTGGAGTTGCCTCTGTGGTTTTAGGCCTAGACCCCAAATTTGAAAAGAGATTAATATAAAGTGTGACTACCTCCACCTGGGAGAAAGGAAATGGAGAATGGCTTAATGTATCTGAAGAGATTATTTGCCACCTTGGGGCAATAACCATGGGATAGATGTACTATGGAAAATATTATGGCAGGAGGTTTTGTTTTGTTTTTTTTTTTGCTCACAATTCTGCTCATTGAATTTGACGTCCTAAAGGACAGCTGGGTGGTGCTGGGATAGAGTACTGGGGCTGGAATCAGGAATGGCCTCAGACACTTACTAGATTTGTGATCCCGGCCAAGTCACTTCACTCTGTTTGCCTTCATTTCTTCATCTGTAAACGAGCTAGGGAAGGAAATGGCAAATCACTCCAGTATCTTTGCCAAGGAAATTCCAAATGGGGTCCTGAAGAATCAGAGATGACTGAATAACAAACAGAAATATCAGAGACCACAGGGCCAAGCACAAGTCCCTGTTGAGCTCTACATTGAACTATTAACAGCTGACCTAATCCAGTCAGGTCTGAATCCATATGATCCCATCCAGTCAATATTTTCATCTTTTCCACAAGAATAGTATGAGATCTTTTATCAGAAGCTTTCTAGAATATAGACAAATCATAGCCACGTCATTCTCCTTATCCACTAATTTAGTGACGCTGTCAAACAAGGAGCCTTGAGCCGGCCCTCTGGCTCTTTATAACCTTAACTTTTCTATTTGGTCTTCAGCCATCTCTTTAATGATTCCTTCTGGAATTTCCCCAAGAATCCCTATCAAGCTCAGTGGACTATAGTTTTCATACTGTTCTTTTCCTTTCGTTGGAGGAAAATCAGGACAATAGTCCCCTGCTCTTTTGGTATCTTTCCCTTTTATCATGATATTTCAGTATCACAGCTGGGCTCAGTAATATATTTGCCAATTCTTGTAGGACACAAGGATGTGGTTCTGGGCAATGTGACTTTATTTCATTAAGGGTAACTATATGGTCTCTCACTAGCTCCTTGTCTGGGGTATTTTTGTTCTGTCATTTCTAATGTAAAGGTGTTCTTTGCAGAGAGCACCGAAGTAAATTAAAAATTGAGCAGCCCTACTCCTCCTCTTTGTCAGATGTCATCATCCTATCCCCCCCAAGCAAAGGTCTCATCCATTCTTGGATCTTTTTTCCTCCCAATTTAGCCAACTTCTGTCCCTAAGCTTTTTTTTTTTTTTGGTCTTAGCTTTCCTCTCCAGCCTTAGATCATTCAGCGCTTAAGCATTCAGGACGGTATTTTTGTAGGGCTGAGCCACACTCTGATATTCCTTCTCTGGTACCTTGCCTTGCTTTCATCTGTAAATTTTTTCTTTAAATTTAAGTCAGTTGGTGAGTTTCCTGTGCATCCACATAGGCCTGTTTTGACTAATCTATGTTTCTTCTCCTTTTTGGAAGTGTTTCCCTTTATGTCTGTGGAATTTCATGCTTGAGCAACTTCTATCCTGTCTAGGCTGAGCTGTCTCTTTAAGCATTTTATGCCAGGATCCCACCTTTTATTTTTTTGAATCTTTTGAAATATGCTTTCCCTAAATCTATGGTAGGTGTCAGGGTAGGCCAGTATTGTTGTTGTTCAGTCATTTCAGTTGTATCCAACTGTTTGTGACCCCATTTGGGGTTTCTTGGCAGATATAATGGAGTGGTTTGCCATGTCCTTCTCATTTTACAGATGAGGAAACTGAGGCAAACAGCATTAAGTGACTTGCTCAAGGTCACCAGTAAATGTCTGAGGCCAGATTTGAACTCAAGAAGATGAGTCTTCCTGATCCCAGGCCCAGTGCTCTATCTACTGTGCCACCTGACTACCTCAAACAATTCAACCATAAAGGTCCCTATTTTCTCTTGTTTTATACCATGAAGTTTAGGACGGAGTGATCACTGAACCCTAGTATTTCAATAATTTCCATTTCATTAACCAGTTAGTTCTTCCCTATCAATGACAGTCTGATCTAGCATTGGCTTTCCTCTTGTTGGTTCCTTTACCTTTTGAAGGTCGAATTACTGTTATTAGGTCTGAAAGATTGAAGGCCCTCTTCACTAAGAGCTAGCATTTATATGGAGTTTTAAGGTTTGCAGAGTGCTTTACAGATACCTTGTTTGATTCTCATGACAATGCTGGGAAGGAGGCACTATTGTTATCTCCATTTTTGAGATTAGGAATCAGGCCAGCTGAGGCCAAGTCCCTTATTCAGAATGACACAGCTAGGAAGTTCATGAGGCTGAATTTGAACTCAGGTCTTCTGATTTCCACTTCTGTACTTTGTACCTCCTAGCTACCATCATACTTCTGGGCCAGTCTTTTGGGCCAACCCCAAACTTCCTCATCTAGGTCTTTGTGCCTAGTTCTTCTGTGATGTATTCTCATTACAAAATCACTACTGTTTCTCCCTCCTCTGACCTTCATGTCTCTCTCCTTTAGTTCCTGGACAACCTCAGTGAAATAGCAACTAGACCTGTGGTTTAATAGATATGAGGAACTTCTGTTTTAGGAAATTCTTTCTGTTAATGCCGGGCAACAATTTCCCTGCAGCTTTTATTACTCTGAGAGAGTTGCCTAGAGCAGCGGGGTCAAACTTCAATAGAAAGGGATCCCTGCTGGTTGCACATTGTTGGAGAAAGCCCACAAATTTAACATTACCCATGTTGTATTGTATTTTCACTTGTTTTGTTGAACATCTACCAATTATACTTTAATCCGGTTCTGGCAACCCTGGGAATTTCCTCAGGAGAAGGGCCCCATTGCCCTGGCAGCTGGGAGCCTGGCGCCTCTGGTCTGGAGCACTGAGAGCTTCATTGACATGCCTGTAGTTCCACAGCTAGTTTATCTCAAAGGAAACACTTAAACCCAGGATGTCCAGGCTCTCAGGCCAGCTCTCTTTTCATGTCCTCATCCTCTGTTTCATTTGAATAAGAGTATAGAACAGTGGTTCAGTTCTGAGTTTCACCCTACCAAATCTCAGTAGTATCTGGGAGGTCAAGTTTTCCTCTATGTGTTAGAACCCCTGGTTCATCTTTTTTGTTGCCTAAACTTGGGCATTTGTGAATAGATATTTGATGCCCTAGGTTTGAATACTGGCTTTTTTCCTAACATTTTTTTTTTATCCTGTGGAAATGGGGTCATTGTTTCCTACTGCCTCCAGTCTGAAAGAGCATGATCTCCAAAGCTTTGAGAGGTAGGTACCTCCTCTTCCTAATCCTGAGCTGGGCAGGGTGTGTATGGGTGTGGGTATTGTGAGTGGAGAGAGAGTTGTCATAGACCCACAGAATTTCAGAGCTACGAGAAAACTCTGGTCACCTACTTCAGGCCATACCCTAAAGAATTCACACAGCACCTTGTAATTGCTAGGCACTTTGTATTTGGCACGAGGCTGTAGCTGCTCATCTCTGCTCGTTGCTTTTGGTTTAGGTAGTAAAAACACAAGAGAGTTAGACTGGTCGGTAGCCTGAGAGTTCAGGTTTTCAAAGGGAGCTCAAAGGCCTTTCCCTCCTTCTACCAGAGGCTCCTTAGACTCCGAGGGCCCCTGTCCCCCTTCCTTGCTATGAACTAGATAGAATACTCACTTCCTTTTGGCAGCTAGGGCCCTGTCTCCAAACTTCTCTGGTCTCCCTAAAAGGTACAGGATCTCTCTTACCTGTCTCATTCTAGGGTGGGAGTTCTTCTGCCCTCCTATTTCCACCATAGAGATTTAGTGACAGAGATTCTTGGATCTGCTACTTCTGCCTATGTGACCTTGGCTAAGGCCTTTTGGTTTTGCTGGAACCAGTTTTACTGCTTATCAAATTTTTAGTGTGAGCATTTACATCGTGGAAATTGGCAAACACTACAAATCAAGGCTTGATTTATTGTTTGGTTAATTGTCTAGATTTCAGAAAGTGATGGAAAAATGTTAATGATACAGATTAAACTTAAAAATATATTTTGGGTACAATTTTTTTTCCTGGAAAACTGGTTCTTAAACATTTACCAGCACCCCCTGCTTTGAAGGCATCAAGATATAGCAGGTAGAGTGATGGACATGGAATCAGGATGACCTGTCTGGGAATTCCACTTCAGATACTTACTAGCTTCGTAATCCTAGAAAGGTCACTTCTTTTCTCTTGTGTTTCCTCATCTGTAAAACGAGGGATCTGGACTGGATGACCACTGAGACCCCTTCCAGCTGCAAATATGTGATCTTGTGAGCCTTCTCACTGGGTCCCTGTACCCCTCCTTCCAAGCGAGGGCATTGGGCTAGAGCTTTCAAGACTCTTCCAACATGAAGTCCTGTGATCCCTGCAAGTTCTGAGCTCCTAATCCTTGCTCTCTCTGGCCTCCTCCAGGAAGCCTTCTCACATTACCTCTGTGTTTGAAGCTGAGTTTTCTGATTTTGAATCCAAAGAATTTTCTGTTATACAGTGCTGTCTTCTCTTAGCCTCGTTATGCTTTCAGCCTTGAGCTTATGGGAACCTGGGTCCTGATTGCAAATGGCCTATCCTGATCCTCCTCCTCCTTTTGATGGTTATTCTTCTCCCCAGCTTGTCCCTTTAAACTACCTTGTTAGCTCTTATACAATAAAGACCAGGGTCATGATCTTATCCTACCCTATTACTTCTGAACACCTCACATTACAGTTTTTCCAAATGGTTTCTCCTCACTCTCTATGCTTATCTAACACACATACCAGTCTACCTCATGCTTAGATATTTCCATTACCTATACTCATTATCGTTCCAGAATTTCATACCATATATGAGAGCGCACAACACTTTTTTCAATTGCATTACCTCGTACCTAGTTTCTTTTAGCTCAGAGAAAACAGGGCATTCACAATGTATAATAACCCCTTTAAAATTTGGAGACTAGAACTGAGACCACAGAGGCAACTCCAAAGGAGAATATTTCAGAGAAGAATCGTTCCAGAGATTGAAAATGAAAAGATTCAGAGGGGTCAATCTTTGTGATGCTATTTTAGAGGAATCTAGAGAATATGAGAGCCAACAAAAAGAGGTGGCAGAGAAAGCAGAAATATAACTATCTGAAGACTCCTAGTGGAGAAAAATGTTATCAATATAAGGGATATGGAAAACCTCCATTCAGTGCTGATACTTTAATGAACATCGGTAAACAAATACTGGAGAGTAGCCTTATATGTAAGAAGAATGTGGGGAAGCAGACAAGTCACAGTTTAAGATTTTTTTGACAGGATTCATATCGGATTAATACCTTCCAAATTTAACAAATGTGGGAAAACATTTTCAA
This sequence comes from Phalanger gymnotis, assembly GCA_028646595.1. Lineage (NCBI taxonomy): Eukaryota > Metazoa > Chordata > Mammalia > Diprotodontia > Phalangeridae > Phalanger > Phalanger gymnotis. The sequence continues at coordinate 787,925,217 of CM053622.1, forward strand.
GCCTTATTTGACATGAGCTGATTTGTACTAGAGAGAAGCTTTTAAATGTAATGACTGTGGGAAAACCTTTTAGTTTTCACAACATTGTCAGAGAATAAAAACTAGAGAGAAGACTTATAGATACAATGAGGGTGGGAAAACCTTCATTCAGACCTCGGATCTTACTCTACTCAGATGATTCATCCTGCAGAGATGCCTTATCAGTATAAACAATGTAGGAAAACCATCAGTCAAGCCTCTTAGCGTTGGAGAATTTGTACAGTCAAAAAGCCTTATAAACGTAATGTAGGTAGGAAGGCCTTCAGTGAAGGCTCCTTGTTGAGCTCCAGAGAATTTTTCCTGGGAATGAGCTGTATAAATGTAGTGGATTTGGAAGTCTACATTCAAAGGTCAGCCAGGGCTATGCTCTTATCACCAAACCCGAATTAAGCTTGGAAGCTTACAAAGCTCAGACCAAGGAGGCATCAGTTATATTTTATCTTAGAACATATGGCTTTAAGGAATCTATGGGCTTTCAGGTTCCCAGTCTGAGCTGTCCCTAAGATCATTGAAGAATATAGCAATGCCCAAAGAAAGCATGAAAACAACTAAAGGCCCATATTCCCTCCTGAACTGCAGAACTTAACACTAATACAAAGCATAAGTTCAGGAATTCAGAAGATGAGAAAACAACAAGAAAAAGACTCCTACATAAAAAGTTATAGTAAAAAGGATGCCCAAGAGACAAATCCCAAAGAAGAGAATGACTACAAAAGATTTACAAGTAAAGCTCCAAAGAAAAACACAACTTGGATGTATATTTAACTGGAATTCCTGGAAGTAGGATTGTTGTTATTCTGGAGTTAAAATTTTTTTTAATAAATGTATTGAGAGTGCTGGAGGGAAAGAAAAGAGAGCTATGGATTAAAGACTTGTAGGAGAATTAACAGCACAGCAAAAGAAAGATAAAATTTTACCCATGCAACAGAATCCTTGAAAATAAGAATGGACTAAACAGAAGGTAATGAACTGTGTGAGACACAAAGAAGTATTAAAACAGTCGGAACTTTAAATTTGCCTTAGTACTATCATTTTCATTATATCATCATTGTCTAGCCATGAGAACTGAATATTTCTTTAGCTGTTTGAGTTGTTCTGTATTTCTTTAAGGAACATTTTATAATTGAATCTACACAAATATTTTGTGTGTTTTGGTAGATTGATGTCCAAATATTTTATGCATTTTACAGTTATATTGAATGGAATTTCCCTTTCTATTACTGGATTTTGGATTTTCTCTTATTAGGTGTTAAATTATCTTGGATTTTGTTCTTATTATACAGAAATGCTGTTGAGCTTTTTGGGTTTTGTAGCCTCTGCAACTTTTCTGAAGCTATTGTCTTAATGAGTATCTTTGCTGATTCCCTAGAATTTTCTATGTAAGCCATCATGTCATTAGCAAATAGGCATGATTTTATCTATATCGTTATGCATGTTAATTCTTTCTCTTGCCTTACTGTTATTGCTGGCATTTGTAGAATGATATCAAATAATAGTGGAGAGAGTAGGCATGCTTACTTTATTCCTTTATTTGTTGGGAAAATTTCTAGTGGATCTCCATTGCATATGATGTGTACTTCTGTTTTTAGGTACTTCATATAATGCCTAAAAAGGGTCCTTTTCTGCTTATATGTAATAGAATTGTTTTTTATATAAATAAGTTTTGTGCTTTGTTAAAGGCTTTTTTTCACATCTGTTGAGACAATCATATGGGTTGAGGCATTTTTGTTGTTCAACGTGATTTATTATCTTCCTGATGCTGAACCATCCTTACCTTGGATGAAGTGCTGTGGCCTGACAAGATTTAACTTTAAAAATTTTAAATGATATTAATTAATGACTGGTCTAATTCTCCTTTGCTTCATCCTTCCCTGCTTTATTTATTGGGACTATATTTGTCTTATAAAAGGTATCTCATAGAATGCTTTCTTTCTTAATTTTGGGAATAATTTTGGTAGTAATGGTACTGTTTCTCAAAAGTTTTGTAGAATTCTCCTGTGAATCCATCAGGACCATGAGTTTTTTCTTTGATAGGTCCTTTATAGCTAGTTCTGTTTCAGTCACTGAGACTGGATTATTTAAGATTTCTTATTTGTTTTTCTGTTGGTTTAAGTATTTTACATTTTTGAAGGCATTTTCTATTTGTATTCCTAGTGTTCTCAATATACTGTGCATAGTATATTTGGTCATTATTTTAAATTCTTCTTTGTTTTATTGTTATTTCAGACTGTTTATTAGCTGCTTTGTTGATGTTCTGCCTTTATAAGCAGTGTGACTATTTTCTCTTGAATTTTGTTATTATATAGAAATGCTTTTGATTTTGGCGGGGGCGGGGGAAGTTGTTATTTTGTAACCTGCAAACTTTGCTGAAGCTATTAATCATCTCATTTGGTATCTTTGCTGACTCTCTAGGAATTTTTAAGCAAATCATTATGTCATCAGTAAATAGAGATAGTTTTATATCCTTGTCTATCTTTATTCCTGTAATGTTTTCTCATCTTACTGCCATTGCTAGCATTTCTAGAACTAAATAAAATAATAGCAATGAGAGTGGGCATCCTTGCTTTTACTCCTTTATTTCTTGGGAAAATTTCTAGTGCATCCTCGTTATATGTGATGCATATTTTTGGTTTTAAATACTACTTTTTAAAGTTATCAAAAGAAACAATGAGTAAAAGGAAAGACTAAAGGGAGAATAACACCTCCAGATGTCAAAATATTTTGTAAAGCAGTGGGAATTTAAAAAAAATAATTTTTGGTATTGATTAAAAAATAGAGGACAGTGAAACACACAAGCAAAGGGAAAACTAGGAAAAATAGGACTCATCCCAGTGTTCTACAAACCTGAAAACATGGGAAGGAGCTCCCTATTTAATAAAACAGATGGAAAACTGTAAAGCATTCTGACAAATTAGGCTTTGATCACAGTCTTACATCATGTTCCACAGTAGATTCAAAATGCATGTGACATGAATATTATAAATCATACTAGGCAAAAATTAGAAGAGAAATGGATCATATACTTTTCATACCTGTGAGTAGGAGATGCGTTCTTAATCATATAAGATATAGAGGCATTTGCAAAAAGATGAAGTTTGGTATCCAGGTATCCAAGATATATAGACAGTGGTGTGTGTGTGTGTGTGTGTGTGTGTGTGTGTGTGAAACCAAGAGCTGTTCCCTAGTATATGTGGTCAAAAAATGTGAACCAATGGTTCTCAAAGGAATTGCAAACTTTTAATAACCATAGAAACAATACTTCATATAATACTGAGAGAAATGTAAAATTGAAAACTCTTGAGGTTTTACCTCACACCCAGAAAATTGGTAAAGATGGCAAAAGATAGAAATAGTTGAAATTGGAAGAGTTGTAGGAAGATAGGCACACTAATTTATTGTTGTTATGGATCCATGAATTAGCACAATCAGTATACCTATTTGGGAAAATAATTAGGAATTATTCAAATAAAGTGACTAAAACCTTCAAATTTTCTAACCCAAAGTTTCCATTACTGAATGTATATGGAAAGGTCATTGAGAAGAAGAAAATACCTATATACGACAAAACATTAATAGCAGCACATTCAGAGGTTGCAAAGAACTGGAAATAAAGTAAATGCTCATCAACTGGGAAATGGCTAAACAAACTAGTATACATAAATGTAATGGAATATTACTGTATCATAGGAAGTGACAAATATATTGTGTACAGAGAAGCATGGAAAGATGTGAACTGATGCAGAGTAAAGTAAGCAATGCCAAGAAAACAACATACACAACTCCCACAACAATGTAAGTGAAAAGAACAATAACCACAAAATAATCAGAAGTGAAAATTATAAGATTATGTATAACATGCATGGTCCTAAGAAGAGATGTGAGTAAACACCCTTACTCTATTCCTTTGCAGAGTTGGGAGGTCCACGAATGTGGAAGTTTGGTTATGCTTTTGAACTTATTCCAATATATTGATTGGTTTTGCTGATCTCTTTACTTGCTCTTTATTTTTTTCTTTAAGATACTATATTATAATATGGGGTGGCTTTCTGGGAGAGGAGAAAGGAAAGTTATTGGGAGAAATTTTGGCAATATAAAAACAAGATATCAATAAAATTTTATTTAAAAAAGTCAAAATATGGAAAAAATAGAAGAAAATGTAAGGTATCCTGCACTATAAGCATTGGATCTGAAAAAAATAAAGTTGAGATCATTTAAGAATTATTGGACTACCTGAAACCTATGACAGAAAAAAAAAAAGAGCCTGGATACCATATTTCAAGAAACCACAAAAGAAAACAACCACCGGCTCTTGAAACCAGCGGCAAAGTGAAAATGGAATCCACTAGTCACCTCCTGAAAGAAATTCCTAAATAAAAACTTCCAGAAATGTTATAGCCAAAATCCAGAGCTTCCAAGTCAAAGAAAAAAAAAATTTAAGCATCAAGAAGGAAAGAATTCAAGGACAGAGGAGCCCCAGTCAGAACCACACAAGATTTAGCAGCCACCACTTAAAGGAGTGGGGAACTTGGAAGATGATATTCTAAAAGGTAGAAAGAGAAGGAAAGAAAGAGCTTACAACAAAAAATAACTTGTCCAGCAAAACTCAGTAAAATCTTAACTGGGGGGTGGGAGGGCAGGGGGCAAGTGGATTTTTAATGAAATAGAAGACTTTCAAGTATTCCTGATGAAAAGACCAAAACTGAGTAGAAACTTTGAAATTCAGACACAGGAGTCAAGAGAAACATAAAAAGGTAAATAAAAGCAAGCAATCAGAATGCATTACACAAAAATGAAGTGTTTACACTATAATAGAGGCATCTATTATAAGAGGCATCATCAAAGGCAATAGAGGAAACCAAAGACGACACATTTTATTTTGGTGTTCTTTAAGAAGAAAGGAAAGAGAGGAAAGAAAGATGTTGGGGAGGGAAAGGAGTAGAAAGGGTGGGGAGAATGGGAAATGTTTGAACCTCGTTTTAATCTATATTGGTCAAAGTATAAAAGAAGACGTACAAAGTTGGGTGCAGAAATACATTTCACTCAACAGGGAAACAAGAAGGGGAGAGGAGGAAGAGGAGGGGAATAAGAAGGCAGTTAGATTTAGTTACAGATTATTCATAACTAAAACACTCTGACCTCAGAGACTGAATCACAGGAAGGGTTTACAAGGGGGAAAAAAAGGGTAAGAATCTATGATTGGGTCCTGGACAAGTGATAGAGAAGAAAGGAAGTGAGCAGAAATAATTCCGTTAAGCATAGAGCATTGGCTCTGAGCATACTTGTAAAGAGAAATAGGAAGAAAAGAGGAAAAAGCATAAGAGAATAGAATAGAGGTATATATACATTTAATGATCATGTCTATTAATATGAAAGGGATTAATTCATCTGTAAGATAGAAGATAGTTAAATGGAAAAAGCAGACTTCAATCTTAGGTTGTTTATAGAAAACATACTTAAAATATAAACAATGGACACAGTTAAAATAAGGGGCTGGAGCAAAACTATTATATTTCAATTGAAGTAAAAAAGCCAGTGGTAGTAATCATGATTTGAAAAAGGGTCTATTGCAAAAGTGGATTTAACCTAAAAGAGATAAAGAGGGGAAACTGAATTTTGCTAAAAATGACATAGAAGATAAATTAATTTCAATCCTTAATCTGTGAATTTCTAATGGCATTGTGTCTGAATATTTAAAGGGAGAACTACAATGCAAAGCTATAGTAGTTTGATACCTCATAGTATCCCTTTGCAGAATTAGACAAACCTGACCAAAAAAATAAATCAATAGAAATAGAATTTTACAAAAGTTAGATATGCTAGACCTCTGGCCATAATTGAATGGGAATAAAAAGGAGTATAAATGCTTCTCCTGCTACTGTTACAAAATCTGACATTATATCAGAGAATAAAAACCTCAGAAACTAATGCAGGCAAAGAAAAAATATTAAACATATTTCACTGACCACAATGCAATAAAAATCAAAATATAGAACCTGCCACTAAATAAAAGATTAAAAATTAAAGACTAAATAACTTAATGCAAAGAATTAGTGGTACAAAAAACAAATCATAGAAAGAACAGATGTGTTCCTTAAAGATAGTGACAACAATAAGACAATGTGCTGAAGTTTGATTTTTAAGATTTTCATCAACCACAGAAAAAACAGCAACAAACTGACCATGTAACTTAAAAAAATTAGAAAAAGCAGTAAATTAAGACAAGTTATCATTAGAGATGTTGAAAAAAATCAAAGAAGAGATTAATAAAATTCAAAACAACAAAAAAGATCATTGAATTAATACATGAAACTTAGAAGCTTTTCTTTAAATAAGAATGCAAATTACTGGCATCTTAAAGGAAAAAAGAAGTAGAATTCACAACAAATGAAACAAAGGAAATTATTAGAAATTATTTTGCCTAAATAAGCCAATAAAACTGACAATGAAATGGATGAATATTTACAAAAATATTCAAGAGATCCCAATTAAGAGAACAGGAAATAGAGAATTTAAAATTTAAATTAAAAAATTAAACCTCTGAAAAAAGAAATTGAATAAGCTTTGAATGAGCTCTCAAAAGGGGGGTGGTGGGAAACCCTTTGGGACAAGATGGATTTATAAAATAATTTCATGAAACATTCCAAGTACAAGTAATACCAATGTTACAGAAACCCATTGAAAAAGTAGTAAAAGGACAATACCAAATGCCTTCCATGATACAAATATAATCTGGAATCCTACCTAGATAAATGAAAGTCACAAATAGGAAAAGAAAAATATAGGTCAACATCTGTAATGAATATTGACAAATTTTAAAGAAAATGTTAGCAAGAAGACTACAACAACAAATCACAAAAGTTATGCTCTTTGACCAGGTTAGATTTATACCAGAAATGCAGGATTAGTTCAATATTAGAAAAACCATCAAAATAATGGATAGTATAAATAACAGAATAATTAAAATCATATCAATATCAGTGATCATATCAATAAATGTAGAGGCTCTAGGGAGCCACTGGGATCTCATTGAGCAAAGGGGTCAGGTGTACTTTTCCGAAAAATCATTTTGGTAGCTGAGGAGAGAGTGGATTAGAGTAGGGAAAAAGTGGTGGAGAGAGAATACTTAAAGCGCTGTTGAACTAATATAGGTGAGAGATAAGAGCCTGAGCTAGGGCTATGGCTGAGTCAGGGAGAGAAGGGGATATGTAGGAGGGGTATTATAAAGGTAGGAATGACATGATTTGACAAGAAGGAGGATTTTGGGGAAAAAATGAGTCTGCTGAGTTGAGAGACACAGGAGATCAGACTGCAAGTCCTCTCTTAAGTCCACATGATCTCACATGGTAACATTTTGCCCTGAAAGTTGCTTGGAGGACTTGCCTCAGAATAGGTAAGAAGAAGTAGAAGCATAAGAGCTTGGTCAGGAGTCTGGACTTCCTTGCTTTTCTCATAGAAGATCCTGAAGGGCTAAATGCTGAGGGGATCTTGCCCAGCAGTGGTTCTGGATCTGCCCCCCTCTGAAGCTAGAGAAAGGCAGTAATTCCTGATTACTGGGCTGGAGAGAGGAACCCTATTCGAGGACCATAGGATTGTGTCCTGATTCCAGAAAGTTTCCCCAGTCTAGGCTCTTTTTTCACATATCTTCCCTTTTCTCCATCCTTTGTCATTTAATTATTTTGTTAAGTCTCATAACAGAGTACGGATGCCATCCTAATCTTTTTTTATGAAAACTTCACATTCCATTCTTCTGGATTAAAGGCGTCGAACTTTGGGCTGCAAGTGGCTACAGAACTTCTGAGTGCAGCCCAACTCAGGTTAAAAAGTAATTGGGAAATGTTCAACAAAATAAAAATATAGTACAACACCTGTTATTTTTATGGTTTATGGTATGTGTTGAAAACAGAGGGTAAGATGAAACCATACATACATGCATACATACATACATACACACACACGTATCCCTCTGTATTCAACACACATTAATCTATTCCTTTCCCACTTCTTTAGATGCCACACCCTGACCTGAACATTATCTTTCCAGAGTGTCAGGATGTATTTCGGAATGCTCAACATTATGTTCATTCTATCTCTGAGCACCATTTTCAGTTGCATTATCCCATCTTATTTTTTTTTCTTTTTCCTAGCTCAGAGAATGAGGGAATTCACCATTTTTCTTGATCTCTTTCAGACTTGGAAGCTATGACTGAGACCACAGATGCAACCCCAAAAGAGAACTTTCCAGGAGAACAGTCATTCCAAGGGGTAAAAGTAGAAAAACTCAGAGGGGGCAAACGGTGCCACTCCACTTTGGGGAGCTGTAGGGAAAGTGAATGCCATAAAAAGAGGCAGCAGGCAAAACAGGAGAGTGATGTGAGAAAAATTATTAAACGTCAGAAGATTTACACTGGAGACAGAAGTTATAAATGTAATGAATGTGGGCAAAGATTTACTCACAATTCAAGCCTCATTGTACATCGGAGAATTCATACTGGAGAGAAACCTTATAAGTGCAATGAATGTGGAAAAGCATTTACTCGCAACTCAGTCCTTACGGTACATCAAAGGATTCATACTGGAGAAAAGCCTTATAAATGTGATGACTGTGGGAAAGCTTTCATTCAGAGCTCAAACCTTATTTTACATCAGAGGATTCATACTGGAGAGAAGCCTTATAAATGTAATGATTGTGGGAAGTCCTTCATTCAAAGCTCAGACCTTATTGTACACCAGAATGTTAATACTGAGGAGAAGCCATATAAATGCAATGAATGTGGGAAATCCTTCATTCTGAGTTCAACCCTTATTGTTCATCAGAGGAGTCATACTGGAGAGAAGCCTTTTACATGTAATGAATGTGGGAAAACATTCATTCAGAGATCAGACCTTGTTAAGCACCAGAGAATTCATACTGGAGAGAAGCCTTATAAATGTAGTGAATGTGGGAAAGCCTTCATTGAAAGTTCAACTCTTATTGTACACCAGAGGATTCACACTGGAGAGAAGCCTTATACATGTATTGAGTGTGGGAAAACATTCACTCGAAACTCCTACCTGCATCAACATCAGAGGATACATACTGGAGAGAAGCCTTTTAAATGTAATGAATGTGGGAAAGCCTTCACTCGAAATTCAAGCCTCATTCTACACCAGAAGATCCATACTGGAGAAAAGCCCTAAAATAGAATGAATGTAGGAAACTTCATTCAGAATTCAAATGTTATTGAACATTAGCTATATTATACTGGTTAGAAGCCTTATAAATATAATGAATGTGGGAATGCCTTCATTCAAAGGTCAGATCTCATCAAGCACCAGGGGAGTCATATTGGAAAGAAAACTTATTAATCCAACAAGTGTGGAAATTCCTTTGTTGAGAGTTTCAAACTCGTGCATCAGAAGATACATACAGGAGAGAAGCCTTACAAATGTGATGACTGTGGCAAGGCATCTCCCAGCTCTTGACTTTTTTTCTGCATCAGAGAATTCATGATGAAGAGACATCCTTATTGAATGTGAGCTGCAGCATATTAGAGTGGAAGCTCACAAATGTAAATAATTTGGGAAAGTATTCACTCTGAGTCCAATGCTTATTATACTTCTGAGGATTGATACTGGAAAGAATACTCATAAACACAAAGCAGTTTACTGAGAACTCAGCCTTTATTGGACATCAAAAGATTCATACTGGATAGAATCTTATAAATGCAGTTTATGTGGGAAAGCCTCATTTCGCATTAACCATCAGAGGATTCGTACTAGAAAATCACTTTATAAATGTATGAAATACAGGAAAGTGTTCAGTAATTTCTCATACTTTTTCAGTAACAACTCGTTTATAAGGGAATGAATACTTACAAAGTCATTTATAGAGGGCTGATTACGTGCCAAGTACTTTGCTAAATGCAGGGGATACAATAGAAAAAGAAGCCAGTCTCTGCTCAAGGAGCTTGAAGCTTATTTGGGGAAAACAATCCATATAGAAGAATTGAGGTTCAAGGAGGATGGAAAGGCCCAGAGGTCCTCACTGTTCAGCTGTAGGGCCAGTGTTGAAGCCTAGGATTTTCTAGCATGCATTTGGATGTCTTCGCCACAGAGACTTCCTACCACCAGTAGGAATGGGGTTGTGGAATTGATAAATGATCAGTGAATGAATGCGACTAGGATAAGGGAAGTAGTTGAGTGAGAAAAGTATCTTCATATCAGGTTTCTCAAATAAGAATTTGGTGTCCAAGACACAGAGACAACTTCTCTGTGGATTATTTTCCCCCAAATAAGTTTCACATTCTGAGCAGAAATTGGTTTCTTTTTTATCTGTATCCCCAGCACTTACACAATGCTTGGCACGTATCCCTCTGTAAATTATTGTATTGTCTGTACACACACACGCACACACACACACACACACACACACACAGTATTACAGAAGTTTTAGTGTGGTTTTAAGCTATTAAAGCCATTTCCTCAATACAATTATAATGTAACAATATTGTTTTTTGAATCTTGACCAATTATGTAACTTTTTCATTTAATGATGGAATTCAAACCGTCAACATTTATTGTTTTACTCAATAAATTTAATTTGACTTCTGACATTTTCTTATTGACCAGCAAGTGAAATTTATCTTAATATTCTGTATTCATGGACTCCACAGTTTGATATTCTGATCAAAATACTTCATCATCCTGTTTTTATCTTTGCCTGATGACCCCTCAGGTCTTATGCTTCATTCTGACAGTGACCTCCAGTCCCTTCACCTCTATTCATCTATAAGCCCTCCTGCCCTCACTTTTCCCTTCCCAGTCTCAACCCTTTGGGGAACCACTTCAGTTTCCCATAATCTTCTTCCCTTGAATCTTTTGTCCTGATGACAATCATAGTATGTCAAAGCCTAACCCTAGATTGCTCCCACCATCTAACTCCTTTATTCTTTCTAGTATGCTGCTGAATAGAAGTGAAGAAAGTCAGGACATTATACTAATTAGGTTCATTACAAATTTAGGCTATTTCTTCTCAATTGGGAATTTAGGACAGCAAGGCAGGCCTTCTGTTTCTGTATAGGAAGCCAGAGCTGATAGAGCCAGTCTGGTGTCTCAGTTCAAGACTAGAACTCATTTAAAATGAAATGCTTATGGAAATTCTGACAGGTAAGAAAAGGAAATTTACTTATGTAACATGGTTTTACTCTCCTCCCTAACCCCACCCAGCTGTCTCTAATACCTTAAGGGATTTGCATAGGTCTCTTCTCTACCATTGGATTGAGACCCCCCCTTATTGTATTCTAACCCTTTTTAGGAGGTGAGTGGCTAGCACTCTAGCACCATTTAGCAACTTATATCAAATCAGTTTTTACAAAGGATTATTTACCTTAAAGATACATCAAGAACAAACAAACTCTCTACACCATTTCAATCACTGCTCCCAGGCTCCCCTAGCCTGGTGTTCTGGGATCTTGGCTTCTCTGAGCTTCCCTCCTGGACTGATTGTAACATTTGTTTTGGAATCCTAAGCTCCAGAAGCTCTATGGCTTGAACTCCTGAGTCAGAGATGCCCTTCCATGAGCCTGGAACTGAAAAGAACAAACAAACCAAACCAAAACCCTGTCCTATTTTTCAGGACCACATGACTTAGGTGGGGGTGGAGGTGGAGAGGTGGACCTCAGACCCTCTCCCACTTGATGTCGCCTTTGCCGTCAGTGGATGAATCCTCCCTCCTAATGTAACTGCTGGAAAGAGAGAGATTGTGTCTAGTCAAGTTGTTTGAGAGACTCAGTTCTGACTACACAGCCCAGGAAAGGAGTCTTCTCCATGTCCCCATGTGCATCAGTTCTTCTGACCTTCAGAAGCAGGTAACCAGGGTCTCCCATGTGTGTGCCTCCATCTTAGGTCGTCTGGGCACGTTTGATAAACCCCTAATACACAGCCACAGCAAAGGACAGCCAATGGATTCCGCTAAGTGCGGCCCCCTTTCTGCTACCGGGCCTAGGAGGCAAGTGGGATTTCAGACGAGTTGTTCATGGCTCAGCAGGCTCAGGATGTTAGTTGTACATTTCACTCAGCCCTGAAGCCTCTTTCAGGTGAAGTATAAAGAGTGATGTTGGCTCGAAGTCAGCTAGATGGTTGAAGGACTTGTCATATCCTCTGAGACTTGTATTAAACCTGCTCTCTTATTCAGATTCCTGTGTTCAAGCATCTAGATTCTTAGGGTGGAAGCTTCCAACCAAAGTCCTAAGAAGCACTTGCTGGGGTGGTAGTGGTAGGAGTGCAAGAGCACTAGCAAGCCTCTGTCTTCACCTGGAATTAAATGACCACCACATAGCTCAAGCCCTCATCACTTTCTTCCTGGATCACAGGAATAGCTTCTTTTTTATACTTAATTTTCTCTCTCTTTTTTTTGGATGAATAAAAATCATATCTCCCAACCCCATTTTAAAAATAGTTGTAACAAATATACATAGTCAAGCAAGACAAATTACTTCATTGGCCATGTCCAGTGCAGTGTGTAGTTGTCTCATTCTGAACTCTGAGTTCATCTCCCCCACCCCTGCCCAGTTCTTCCCCTCTCTGTCAGGAGGTGGGTCGTGTGTTTCATCAGGAGGCCTCTGGAATTGTGTGTGGTCATTGTTTTAATCTGAGTTAAGACTTTCAAAGTTGTTTGTCTTTACAATAAAATACAAAATTGTTCTAGTTCTGCTCACTTTAATCCATGTAAGGTGATAAAAATCTTCCCAAATTTCTCCGAAGCCATTTCCTTCATCATTTCTTAGAGCTAGGCGTCTGCTGGCGAATGTTTTAACAACCGGCTCTCAGAAAAATATGTGTGTGACACACTTTTAAGGTTAATCTGCATGATTTCCATTTTCTGTCACTTAAATCTAGACAACCAACAAAAGAATAAATCACTTTTGATTTGTAACATTTGCTGATTTCTGAGGGGTTAAATGCGTATGCTGAAATTTTAACAATCAGCTTTGGAGAACCAGGTCAAGCTAGCTCTAGCACACTCTTAAAACAGCACAGCAACACTCTGTCACATCCAGATAGGATAATTTCTTCAGCCATTTCCCAATTGGTTAACACATCTTTAATTTCCAGTTCTTTGCCACTGCCACATGAGCTGCTATGAATATTTTGTACATGTGGCTCCTCTTCTTCTTTATCTGATCTCTTCGAAGTGTATCGAAGTGTAAACTTAGTACTACTAGATTCAAAGAGTATGAGCAGTTTTGTAATTTTGGGGGTGAGTTCCAAAATGCTTTGCAGAATAGCTGGACTAGTTAACAGCTCTATGCACCAACAGTTCATTCAGGTACCATTTGTAAAAGTGGGAGGTGAGGTGGAACCTCACTCGCTTTAATTTTCATTTCTCTAATTAGTAATTTGGAGGATTTTTTTTTTATGAGACTTTTGGGATCTTGGATTCTTTTCCTCTGAAAATTGCCTGTTCATATCAGGCAACTTGCTTCTGCTTGCATGCCTTTCCTTCCCTTTCCATTGCCCAGAGCCCCGTTACAGATTCTTTTCCCCCCTCCCTCTCAGCCCCTCTTCATATTCCAGCTTCTGTGCTTATACTTCATTTAACTTAGAATTCATCTTTCTATTAATCCATCCTGCCTTTTATTTTTTCTTGTCACTTCTCTCCTTCCCCTGCTGGGTGAAATGTAGTTCTGCACCCAGCTGCTTGAGTGTGTGTTTATATACATGTGTATGTAAAATCCCTCTTTTGACCACTTTAGATGAAAGTGTGGTTCAGGTGTCACTTACTTCCCTCACCCCTTTTTCCTTGTATGTATAGTCTTCTACTCGAATACTCCAGGCCTCTCATTGTTCTCTGGGTTTGGTTCACTTACTCCAGCTTACCGTCATACCAACACATCTAAGTTCCAAGGGAGAGACCACTACCAACACAGGGTTCCATTCAAACTCAGCATCTCAGGTGTAAACCTTGTTGAGAAGAAATACATTTCCCCTAGGTCCTTATAGCCAGTCACTCAACAAAGGCATTTTTGGATCTTAATTATAACATTATTAACAGCGGCACAAAGCAAATAACAACATAAATACTTATGTTAAGACAAATGCCCACACAAAGCCCATCAGAATACATACATAAGCCCACATTCCAGCCTCCTGGACATGCACTTGGTATCTGTGGTGAAGAGTGGTCACACAAGAATCTGTCAGTGAAGTGTAAGAGGGAGGAAAATGCCTGTGTTTGGAACTCACAACTCTAGTCCAAAGGTTTCATTGTTATTGGTACATCTGGGATCTTAACCCCACAGAACTGCTTCTCTGCTTACTGCTTGCCTGTTGATCATTCCACTCCTAGTTAAGGAAATCCTCTTTTAATGTGAACATTACTGTTACAAACTCTTTCACTTAACTATCGCCCTTAGGTTTTTAAAAAGTCTTAGGGTTTTTTTTTTTAAGCAACTTTATTGATTCTTGCATGGACCCATAATCAAAATAAAAAATTGGAATCTGTTTCTGGATTTAAATTGTCATTCTAAATGAGACAACCTATTAATGATAGACTAGAATCAACATTTTAAAATATAGGAAAATTATGTAATACGCCAATTGACTACATCAGTTGAGGACTTTGCCAGTATATACACATCATTGCTGTTTCTGCTTAACAATTTTATTCATCCTACAGCAGATATAAAATATTGATAGACTTTTATAAGCCTGTTGTACATTTTAGGGTACAAAGTTATTGATGTTTGTAAAGTGTAACGTGTTGGAAATAATAGCCAGCATTTATGTAGCACTTTGAGGTTTTCAAAGTGCTTCTCATTGTAGCCTCCTGACTACCCTGTTTTACGGATGAGGAAACTAAGGCAGTTAGAAGTTCTGTTGAGGGAACACAGCTAGGATGTGTCTGAGTTTAGATTTGAACTCAGGTCTTCCTGACTTCCTAACAGGGAGTCCAGCACCCTACCCACTTTTCTACTAGGTGGGAATAGGCCTACTCTTCCAAAATCACCGCGAATTACATATAGTTCTTGCTAGTGGACTTGTCTGCAGATGCCTTCATAAAGTAATTTTTACATAATGCAGTTTTGCTTTCAAATATGAGGGAGGAGAGAAGCAGAAAGGGGACAGCCAGTGGAGGGAGGGGCTGGCCTGGTTCAAGGACGCATGGGGGCCAGGGCTAGCCTCGTGGTGGCCTGAACAGAACACATGAGAATGGCAGAGACATAGGGCCTGGACACAGGAGAGAATGAACGACAGGTGGGGGTTGGGGAAAGGCACTGTATGCAAATGCAGAGAGATGGAGGAAAGACACACAGTGACCAGACAGGACAGAAGGTGGGCAAAGTGGGGGCAAAGGTCTACTCCCTTAGCACTGGAGGTCTCGAGCCAAGCCCTGATCCCGCTGTGGGGTCTCCCTAGCATCTGTTCCTCTGTTTTCACTTGGAAGGTTGCCTTTGTTTTGAGTTTGGGGGGTGGGGTGAGAAGTTGCTGAGTGCCAATCAAAGGGACAGGAGGGCAGGGAAGGAGGGAAAGAGAGAGATGGAGAGAGCCAGTACAGAGTATTATAAAGTTAACATAGGGTTTTGTTTTTTTTTTTGGAATGCGTATTTCCTTCAGAATTCGAATTTGTGTAATGTGAATTTACATAAAGCCAGAATTTTCTGTACTAATGCCTGGTAGTCTTTTAGTTGAAGCTTTTGTAGTTAATCTTTAAGAAAAATATCATTGCGTAAAGATGAGTTCTCATTCTGAACATGG
Organism: Phalanger gymnotis; assembly: GCA_028646595.1. Lineage (NCBI taxonomy): Eukaryota > Metazoa > Chordata > Mammalia > Diprotodontia > Phalangeridae > Phalanger > Phalanger gymnotis. The sequence continues at coordinate 787,940,991 of CM053622.1, forward strand.
ATCTAATATACATAACTTTCCAGGACCAAATGTTTCTCAAAGTTGATTAATTGCATAAAGTTAGCTTTTCTTACTGAAGTCATCACTGAGAAACCCAAACAGAAGCAATTATTATTTGATCAAAACAGAACCACAGCCGATGCAAATTTAGCTTCAGTTTGGAACTTGCGACAAGTAGAAACAATAGAGCAGGAACAGCAACAACTGTTAACAGTAACAGTAATCCTAATGACAAGAGAACTATACCAAAAGTCAAAGGACCTGGATGGATATCTTGGTTTTGCCACTAGCTTGGCTATGTGCCACCTTTTAAGATCACTTCTCCACTTTCATTCTTAGTTGCCTAATATTTCTTAAAATAACTTTTATATATTCTTATTTATCTTGCATATTTTTATATATTTATATGTATATCATATGCATATGTATTTTTACTTTACCAAAATGCCTCTAATTACAATTCAGTGTGTCTCCCCCCCACCCATGCTATCATAGACTGCTTTGAGAAGAGCAACAGTTTCTTCTACGTGTGGAGTGGTGGTCCCAATGAGCTTATCCGGATAAACAAAAAATACGAGGAAAAACCAGTGAAATTGATCAACACTTTGCTAAAAGTTTGAAAATGTGTGCCATGCACCATTCTAGTGGAGCTACTACATCTGCAGAATAGTAGGGTAGGGGTGTGTTCTCATCGCTTCTTTGGAAACATGTTCGTTTCTTTGTAATTTTGAAGGATTCACTTTTGCTTATTTTGTGATTCTTTCCATTTTACTTTGTTGTCATTGTTGTGAAAGTGTCAGCTCTTAAGGTGAGCATCAGTTTTCTTTGAGCAGCGGAATACAGAATGTTCCTTAAATGGTTCTCCTTTGTCCAATAAGAACGGACTTTACAATTCAGCCCTTAATGTTGACTCGGCTCACCCAGGGGACTCACAGCAGCTGCAAACTCTGCTTTTCCGTCTCACACTGGAGGTGGCAAGTCCTTCTTGAACTCTAGGTGGCAGCGAAGAGCCAGCATCATTGGTCCATTTGCAACCAGTCAGGAGCCTGAAGCCTCTTGGCTGACTGATTTTACCTCCCAGCTCAAACACTGCAGCTCTCCAGTACACCGCCCTACCCAACTTCAGGTTCCTATACCCAGTTCTGCAGGTTCCTTTAACTTCAGTGATGTAAATGAAAGCATCCTGCTTAAAAAGACAAAATTCTCCAAATTCCCCCATCAAATAGATTGTTCTTTTTTTAAAAAAATCATACCTAAGTCTCCAAATGTTTGCATGATTTCCAATATTTTTTTAATTCTCCACAATTATGAAATATGTGCAAATTAGCTGTTGTACCATAATGTTTTGTAGGTCTGATGTGTACAACAAACATGGTAATCCATTTCTTTGATATCCTTGAAACTATTTCTTTACTCTTATCTGATTATTTTAAAAATTAAGTTAAAGATCTTTCTTTATAACATTAAGTGGTTCCCTAAGAAGCAAGAAGTAACTTTGTCCTTCACGAAGAGATTTCAGGTGTTATAATTTGCAACAAAGATCTTTTTCCATTCCAAAACTGTTCAAATCCCTAAGACTTAGTGAGATGAAACCTCAAACCATTTGAGCACCTTATTCCAAAGAAACAGTGCAGTTAAACAGGTATTTGTGTGGGAAGCTTTGTATGATAAGAGATGTATTTAAGTGGTGGTGCTGTGGCAAGTTGGATTGAGAGCTGGCCTAGAAGAGAGGAAAACATGGATTCAAGTTCTGGCTCTTACACAAAGTTTCTGTGAATCCCCAGGCAAGTCAGTTAACAGCTTCATGCTAAAGGCAGCTCTCTCCAGACTGTTAGTTGCAAAGAAGGTACTGGCTTGTGTTGATAAAGGGAATTCTCTTATCTGGAAATCCCCTATGTCAAACAAGTCCCAGGTTCAGTGCTTAACCCTATACTCATTTTTTTTTTGTTTTTTATTTAATATTTTCCCCAGTTACATAGAAAAACAATTTAAACATTTTTAAAAAAATGAGTTCCAGATTATCTCCCTCCCCCTCTCATTGAGAAGGCAACCAATTTCATACAGGCCACACAAGCGTAGTCATACAAAACACACTTCCATGTAAATCATTCTGTGAAAGTTAACCTTATACTCATGAAAGAAATTCAATAAACTAAACTAAAGGGGGGAAATATGAAGAAATGTATTTGTATGAAGATCAAAGGTGGGAGAAATGAAGGAAATTTTGTCATTGGAATATACTATAGATTATATGGACAGAGAAATGAGTAGTTTGGGAAAGAGATCACAAACTATGTATAAAGTCATGATATGGTAGGGGTAATGGTTTTTTATTTTTGCTCTTTCTGCCAAAACCCACATAGCTGGACTTGAGTGATAATTTCCTCCTTCAAAAAGTGTAGAAACCAACAAAAGGAAATTCAATGCAGGATTAGATAATAATAGGTAATTTTTATATACTGCTTGCCATGTGCTAGGCACTGTACTAACAAGGAGGAATTAATTGGTTGCTGGGATGGAAATATTGGAAAACCCTCAAGGCAAGTGAACATTCCTTTATTTACTTTGTGGTAGAGGAGAGGAAATGCATCCCAAATTTTTGGAACCTACTATGTCCTAGGCACTGTGCTAAGCACCTCATTTAACCCACATTTGATCCTCACAACAACCCTTTGAGGTGGGTTCGATTTATTATTCCCATTTTACAATTGAGGAAACTGAGGCAAACCGTTTAAGTGACTTGCCCAGGGTCACAGAGATAGTAAGTATCTGAGGCCAGATTTAAACTGAGGTCTTCCTGATTGCAGACTCAGGGTTCTATCCACTTCACCACTAACTGCCTCTGGTAACAGAACTATGATCCAAAAAGATTCTGATAGAGTAGCATTGTGTCGATACACTTGATAGTGTAGTGCTGAATCTAATAAGATGGAATTCAGTAAAGTTAAATATAAATTATTTCACTTGTGAACAAAAAATCAACTTCACAAATCGAAGATGCACAAGACATGGTGAGACAGCAGTTGTTTTGAAAATCATATTGGAATTTTAGTGGACTTCAAAAAATTTTTCTAGGCATAGGGCGATGGTCCCAATGTGCTCTGCCCTTATCAGACTTCATCTGGATTTGTGTTCAGTTCTGGGCATCACAGTTTAAGAAGGACATTAATAGGCTGGAGATTATTTAGTGGAGAGCAGCCAGCATGGGGAAAGGTCTTGATGGTCATATGAGGACTGGTTAAAGGAATCAAGGAAGTATGTAATTGAAGAGAGAAAATTAAGGGGAAGGAGATATGATAGCTATCTTCAAATATTTAAAATCTGTTTTGGAAGAGGCATTAGATTTATTCTTTTGGCTTTAGGACAGAACTAGGAGCAAAGAGTGGAAGTAGCAGGGAAGAAAATTTAGGCTTGATGTCAGGGGAAAAGATTTTTAAAAATTAGATGTGTCCAAGAATAGAATGGGATACCTGGAGAAATGGTGGCCATCCTTCCTAAGATGTCATCAATCAGAGACTGGATGACCACTTGTTAGGTATGTTATAGTAGAATTTCCTCTTGGGTATGAATTGAACTAACTGGATACTAAGGCTTCTTCCCTTTCTCAAATTGAATGTATAATTCTGTGAGTCTGTGATTCTTCTAAACCATTCACCACTCACCTGAAACTGCTTCTCCAAAGTTACCTCTTAATTACCAAATCACATGGGATTTTCTCATTCCTCATCCTTGATCTCTGCATCATTTCATACTGCTGACCATTTGTATTCTCTCCCTCCTCCTCCCTTCTTTCAACCCTTCTCTGTATCCACCATATCTTTTCTTCCTCCTGTCTCTCTTTTCTTCCCCTACTCCTTCCTTTTTTCCTTCCTTCCCTCTACCCTCCTTCCTTCCCTTCTCTCCCTGTTTTTCTCCTTGGGTTTTTGGTTCTCCCTTTTGGTGCCAGATTCCTCCTGGGCCCTACCTCCATTCCTCTGTTTTTATTTTGCTCAAAAAGATTTTTTAAAAAATCGGAAGGCAGCTACAAGAAAGAGCAGAAAGTAGGTTCAGACATAGGTTGTATTTGAAATAGGGATGATAATAGTGACCCTCTCTACCATACAAACATTCTGTGGAAAATGCTTTGTAGCCCTGAAAGTACCATATAAATGTGAGCTGTTATTTCTTACTATATAACTCCAGACAAGACACTTAACCTCTCTCAATGTGTAGAACAGGAATAAAAAGCCCTGTTTTACTTTCATGATAGGGATGTCCTGATAACCAAGTAACACGATGTGTGGAAAGTATATGGCTGTATTGGGAATCAAGATGGGCTCTTAGCACTTATTCAACCAAGTGCCCTTGAAGAGTTTGGCCTTTGTTTCCTTGATTAAATTAGGAGTCCTTGATGACCTCCTAGCCTCAAGGGAAAGCCTAGTTTACATTGGTTTGAGTGATATGTTTGTGATATCAGAGGCTTTTAGACCATGTAGGTTTAAGTTGCATTTTTGTGACGATTTTAGGTCACGTGGGTGAGTTGCATGTGTGACTCACCTTTGACCCTGAACAAGCAGAGGCTGGGTTTCTCTTTTGGAGCTCTGAGCCACAGTAGGAGTGGTGCATGACTCTAGGCCAGTTGTTGGTAGGAGCTCCCTGGCTTTGATGTTGATGCTTCTCTGGTAACTGTATATTGTGATTTGGTCAGACAGAAATCTGTCTGTTGATTTGTCTTTATATGCTCTATTTGTATTTGCTCTGAAGGTCAGGGTGCTGACTTTCCCCCCTGAGCTGAATGAATGATATTTGTGTGTTGGATTAAAGTAAGATTGTTAACCCCTTAATATTACTTTCTTTAATAAAGCAGATCCAAAGAATCTGGGCTTGCAGCGTTCTTCTTGTTGGGCTCGTGTTGGTTTTTCACCCCCACAGCAGCTGCTAGCCTAATTGTTGCCACAATGGCAAAGGTCAAAGACATGTATACACATCAGATATATTATTATGATTTACTAGAACCTATGGGTCAAAACCACAGAGAAGCAAACTAAGAGATGTTTTAGTCTGATCCCCTTAATTTTGCAAATGAAGAAACATATCAAGCATGATCAAATGGTTTGTCCAAGGTAAAATACAGAGTGGGGCAGCTAGGTGGCACAGTGGACAGAATGCTTGGCTTGGACTCAGGAAAACTCATCTTCCTACGTTCAAACCTGGCCTCAGACCCTTACTAGCCATGTATGACCCTGGGCAAATCACTTACCCCTGTTTGTCTCAGTTTCCTCATCTGTCGAATGAGCTGGAGAAGGAAATGGCAAACCACTCCAGTAACTTTGCCAAGAAAACCCCAAATGGGGTCACAAAGAATTGAACACGATTGAAATGTCTGAACAACAACAAAAATACAGAATAAATCCTTTTCTATTTTTTGAAATAATTTTATTTTCCCCAGTTACATGTAAAGATAATTTTTAACATTCATTTATTAAAAATTTTGAGTTTTAAATTTTCTCTTTTCCTCATCTCCCTCTTCCCTGAGATAGTAAGCAATTTAATATAGGTCATACATGTTCAGTCATGTGAAACATATTAGCATATTGATCATGTTGTGAAAGAAGACGTAGACTCAAAGGAAGAACCACGAAAAAAAATACAGAAAGTGAAAACTAGTAAGCTTTGCTCTGCATTCAGATGCCATTAGTTCTTTCTCTGTAGGTAGATAGCATTTTTCATCATGAGTCCTTTGAAATTGTCTTGGATCGTTGTATTGCTGAGGAATAGCTAAGTCATTCACATTTGATCATCATACAGTATTGCTGTTACTATGTACAACATTCTCCTGCTTCTGCTTTCTGCACTTTGCGTTAGTTCATATAAGTCTTTCCAGATTTTTCTGAAATCCACCTGATCATCATTTTTTTTATAACAAAATTATTCCATTGCAGTCATATACCATAACTTGTTCAGCCATTCCCCAGTTGATGGACATCCCCTCAATTTCCAATTCTTTGTCGCTACAAAAAAGAGCTGCTATGAATATTTTTGTACAAAGAGGCCCTTCCACCCTTTTTTTGATCCCTTTGGGATATAGACCTACTAGTGGTGTTGCCCGGATCAAAGGGCATGGACAGTTTTATAGCCCTTTGGGTGTAGTTTGAAATTGGTCTCCAATATGGGTAGATCAGTTCACCACTCTACCAACAGTGCATTAGTATCCCAATTTTCTCTCATTCCCTCCAGCACTTATTTTCCTTTTCTGTCATGTTAGCCAATCTGATTGGTATGATGTGGTACCTCAGAGTTGTTTTAATGTGCATTTCTCTAAACAATGGTGATTTAGATAATTTTTTCGTATGACTATAGATAGCTTTGATTTCTTCGTTTGAAAACTTCCTGTTCATATTCTTTGACCATTTATCAATTGTGGCATGATTTGTATTCTTATAAATTTGTCTCATTTCTTTACGTATTTGAGAAATGAGGCAAGGCCCTTTCTATTAGTGATGTTAGTCTTTTAGCTTTCAGCTGTTGTGTCCTGTGTCTTGATTCCAGATACTTCCCCAGATCCCTGCTTTCCTCATATTTTCTTTTTTCTCCATTTCTTCTCTTAAACTATTTTATTAAACCTTATTCATCAGAAGCTAGCCAGAGTGATCGTATCACAGTCCATTTTGGGAACATCCCACAATTCACTCTTCCTTGATTGTTCATCCTCATCCATGGTACTCCTATTATGCATACATCAATCTCCCTTCAAAATCTTTTGATGAGCCCTCACTTTTCTTCCATTGTCTTTTCCACTGTCTCTCCAGAATGTCCAGCTATATTTGAGAGTTCTCAAAACCATGTGCTTCCAGTCACTGGAAACCATTTTCAGTTGCATCACCTCATCCCCTTTCTCCCAGATTGAAGAACTGGAGAAATTCATGATTTATTAATCTCTTTCAGATTTGGAGACTAGCAATGAAACTACAGAGGTGGCTCCAAATGAGAATATTCCAGAAGAACAATCATCCCAGGTTATGAAAATAAAAAGTCTCAAAGGGGGCAGTCTTTGCTACTCCATATTTTCAGATTTGGAGAAACAAGACAGCCAGAAAAGGAGGCAGCAGGGAAGTGATTTGAGAAAAATGACTAAACATCATAAGATTCTTCCTAGAGAGAAATATTATAAATGTAAGGAATGTGGAAAAGCTTTCAGACAATGCTCACACCTTATTGAACATGAAAAGATTCATTCTGGAGAGAAGCCTTATAAATGTACTGAATGTGGAAAAGCCTTCACTCACAACTCAAGCATTATACGACATCAGAGGATCCATACAGGGGAGAAACCATATAAGTGTAGTCTATGTGGGAAAGCCTTCATTCAGAAATCTGATCTTAATGTACATCAGATGATTCATACTGAAGAAAAGCCTTTTAAATGTAATGAATGTGGGAAAGCATTCAGTAAATCCTCATACTTTATTCAACACCAGCTAATTCATACTGGAGAGAAACTTTATAAATGTCATCAATGTGGGAAAGAATTCACTCAGAATTCTGGCCTTATTCAACATCAGAAGAGTCATACTAGAGAGAAGCCTTATAAATGTAATGAATGTGGGAAAGCATTCTCTAATACCTCACGAGTTATTCAACATCAGAGAATTCATACTAGAGAAAAGCCTTATAAATGCAAAGCATGTGGGAAGGCATTTACTCAGAATTCAACCCTTACTCAACACCAGAAGATTCATAATGGAGAGAAACCTTATAAATGTAGTCATTGTAGTAAAGCATTCACTCATATTTCTGGCCTTATTCAACATCAGAGAATGCATACTGGGGAGAAGTCTTATAAATGTAATGAATGTGGAAAAGCATTCTTTAAGACCTCACATGTTACTCAACATCAGAGGATTCATACTGGAGAAAAACCTTATAAATGTAAAGAATGTGGGAAAGCCTTCATTCAGAATGGTAGCCTCATTCGACATCAGAGGATTCATACTGGAGAGAAGCCTTATAAATGTAATGAATGTGGGAAAGTTTTCTCTAATTCCTCACATGTTATTCAACACCGGAGGATTCATACTGGAGAGAAACCTTACAAATGTAAAGAATGTGGGAATTCATTCACTCAGAAAGGTAGCCTCAGTCGACATCAGAAGGTTCATGCTGGAGAGAAGCCTTAGAACAATTGTGACCAAGCATTCCTTGACTCATTGGCAGGTTATTTAGAACTGGAAGATTTGTATTGGCCAATAGCCCTATAAATGCCATTAATGTGGGAAAACATTATTTCAGAGGTCAAATTTTGTTCTTCTTGAGAGGATTCGTACTGGATAGAAGTCTTCTAAGTGTAAAGTTCATTACTTATTGAACATTAGAATAATGAAGAGAAGGTTATAAATGTAATAAATGTGGGAAATGCTTCAACTGTAGCTCATAACTTATTGAAATCCAGTGATTCATGCTGTGGGGAAGTCTTACAAATATCATGAATCTTCAGTTGCAGCTCATAACTTATTGAACCTCAGATGATTTCATACCAGACAGAAGATTTTATAAATAAAGGGATTATTGGAAATTCATCAGTCATTGCCCAGACCTTGTTAAACACTGGAAGATCCTTACTGAAAAGAAGCCTTTTAGATGTATCAAAAGCCTATTACAAGCCTATTCTATTTAGCTGTTAGAGGAATTCATGTTGTAGAATAGCCTTAAAATTAAATAAATGTGAGAAGGCATTCAGTAAATCCTCACACTTTATTCAACATCAGCTGATTAATCCTGGAAAGAAGTCTTAAACATGTGGAACAGCCTTCTGTGGTAGTGTGTAATTAATAAAACATCCCCAGATTCAGTATTGTAGTGAGTTGTAGCCATGTAATAAGTATCAGAAAACTTTTAGACAAAGCTCTACTCAGAATCAAAGAAATAGGGAAAAAAGCCTCACTGTGTCTAATTTAGGTCGTAGGTTACAGAATTAGAGCTAGAAGGGACCCTGGAGGCCATCAAGCCCGCTCCCTTCATTTTATCAAGGAGGAAATTGAAATTGATAGATTAAGTGATTTTCAGCAATGTTACCTGGCTTGTAAATGTCTGAGGTGGGATTTGAACTCAGGTCTTCCTTGCTCTGGGTCCAGCACTCTGTACTCCCTAGCTATACCAGGTACCTGTGTTTGCATTCAGTGTGTTTCTTTGAGCAATGTGATTATCTTGCTTTTTGTTACTTAAGCTGTTTTGTAATGTTTTCACATTTAATGCTAGAATGCAGACCATTTGTGTTTATTAATTTAATTAATAAATTTTATTTGGCTTCTGATATTTTCTTAGTGAACGTGTTTCTTGGAGTTAAATCAGTGTTAATCTTCTAGGTTCATGAAATCCAAAATTCCTTTATTTAATCCTAATCTTTTATCATTCCATATCCATCCATCAGTGCCTGAGGACCCAAACTCTGTCGCTCATCATCACCCTGCCCTTCCTTCCCTCTACTAATCAGTCTCTTCATAGTCTATCGTCCTTGTACTAGCCCTTTCCTTCTCGGTCTGGAAGCCATAGTGGGAACACTTTATTCTATGAGTTCATCCGTTCTTTAATCCCTTGCCCCTTTGCCCATTGTCAATCACACGTTACCATAACCCTGTCCTGGATTACTCCCACCATCTGCGTCCTTCACTTGTACTGATCAGAGCCGGAAGAAGTCATGGAAACCACACTGACGCATCCTCTGCGAATTTCTGTTATCACACACAGCTGGACTGGATCTTCACTGCAGCAGGGCAGTCTTACTCCTCTGGGACGGCCTAGAGCTGATCCAGGCTAACTGCCACCTTGTCTTCAATATTGAAAAAAATGAAGCCCTCATAGAAGATAAGACATTTAATAAATGTAGATTTACTTAGCCGCAGCAGGGCAAAGACATTCCAACAAGTACACTTAGTAATCAACGCTGTGCTGGACACTTTGTTGATACAGCTGAGCACAGCTCCCCTGCCTCAGTTCAAACCTCAGGAATTGGAGCTCCTTATGGTTTTGTGCATTTAGCCTTATTGACCTGTAATCAAGGACAATCTTAATATCTCTAAAGGGAAAGAAGTAGCTCAGCCCACATGGCAAGGTACAGTGGTAGAAATGTATTTTCACCCCTTGGTGCCAGGGTTTTCAGGGTCTTCAAGAGTACTTTCCAGTGCTTAAGTGGTTATAGAGTTGTGGAAAACCCTAACTCTGGGATATGAGCAGCTTCCTAGAGGTAGCACAGGTAGAGGCAGACAGAAAGATGGCAAAATACAAAAAAAAAAAAAAAGGCAAAACCCCACTCTCCTCACCCCCAGCAATGAATTAATGAATGAAAAGACCAGTATCACTTAGCATAGTGCCTGGCACACAGTAAGTCCTGTTTATTATCACGGTTATCTGTTTATCATCAAAGTTATAGCCTGGAGACTAGAAGAATATTGGTACTTTGGACAGCTACAAATCCATCATAGGATTCGCAGCCCCCCAGTATACCCAGGCCCCTTCATTTCAACCTGACCTGAAAAATCACTGGGAAAGTTGGGAGGATCATGAGAGGTGAATCTTCAACAGTGAAACTCTTCTCTGGAAAACCATAACCTCTACCCATGTCTTGCCTCCTTAGTACCCAGCACCACGACGTGTCTTGATGCGCATTTTTTCAAAAGCCGCTCCTTCCCATTCCACTGCTATGTGCTCCCCCTCCTCCTCCTTCCCTGGGTAGAAATATGAGTGCTAAACAATTTCCACACAAACTAGAGGTTTTTACCATGCCTATTTAGTTCTGCTGTCATGTCACACCATTAACCAGCATCTTTTGCTGCTGATATGGTGTGCCTCCTAAGTCAGAGTTTATTCCTTTAGAATGGGCTTTACGGAGGAAAGTGGGGGGAGGAAGATGGAAAGGAAGGAAAGGAAATAAGTATTCATGAAGTGCCTATAATGTGGCAGACAATGTGATACTCACAACAACTCTAGGAGGTAGGTGCTATTATTATCCTAATTTTACAGTTGAAGAAACTGAGGCAAACAAGTTAAGTGACTCGGCCAAGGTCACAGAGCTTGCGAGTGTCTGAGATTAGATTTGAACTGATGTCTTCCTGACTTCAGGCCCAGTGTTCTATTCTGTGTGACACTTGGCAGCCATTTTCATAGTGCCTACTATGTGTCAGGCACTGTGCTAAGTGTTGCTTGCCTTATGAAAACAGCCTTAACTAGCATAATAACTTGTCAAGTTTCAGGAATATGACAGAACCAGTTTGGGTAATGGGAAATCTTTAATAAGCCAGAACTAGGCTCTGGACAAATGTTATGTCAGAGCATTGACCGAATTGTTAAATAATTTCTATCAGGAATGACATATCCTCTGCCAATCAGTCACTAGGTACTATTGAAAGGAATGCAACATTTATTAGAGATTGTTGAGCTTTTCTCTGGGTATCCCTAGTGTTTGATATATAGTAGGAATCTTAATAGAACCTTAAAATAAAACAATATTTTATTTTATTTTTATTACTGAAATTTAAATACACAATAAAGAAAAAAAGCATTATAAACTTAAATACAAAAAAGGGGAAAAAAGAATGTCTTGTGCACAGCACAATGTAAGAGAGGATTGAAAATAAATAGCAAAAAATTTCCATTTCAGGAAAGCATATATAATAAATACCATATGTTGTTTTGAGAGTTGTCCATCTTTGCTTCCTTGTTAGTTTTCTTTTGTTCTCTGTTGTGTACTTTTTACTTTATTCTTTTTCCCCCCACCATTCCCCTTCCTGCCCCAGAAGGTTAAAATTAAGCTCAGATATATTTTATATATAGTAAGCATATGTGTGTATATAGGTGTGTATATATATATATATGCATATATATACACACACACATATATGTATATATACACACACACATATACATCATATATAGACATCCATACTTTCCTTACTTCTGATCTTTGTTTTTATGTTTGTATATATCTCTTATTTCCAATCTTTCCTAACTCCTCTACTTTACTTCTGCCTGCTACCTTGCCCTCCTATTACTTAGCCTATCCTCCCTCCAAAGATCCTTCCTTTATCCTCCCATTCCTATAAATCTAAACAGCCTTTTATATGATCCTTTGACCTGTTCTCTCACCCTCCCCTCTAAAGATCCCTCCTTTATACTCCCAAGGATCTCTTCCTTGTCCTCCCATTCCCATTAATCTAAACACCCTTCTATATATAAATATATGCACCCTTTAACCTCTTCCCTCCCCCTCCCTTCTAAAGAACCCTCCCTTATCCTCTCCCCCTCCCTATCCCCTTTATTTTTTTGAATTTATAAGACTTCTGTACTCTTCTAGATATATATGTATTGTTCCATCTTGAACCCATTCCTGATGAAAGTACGTTTCCAGAACTAACAACCCTCTTCCCTGATCTAATTCATCTGTGTTGGTTCTTCTCGCACCTCATTTGTATAAAATAATTACTAAATGGTTTTATTTTTTAAAGTCATATCATACTCAAATCTACCCCAGTCTTTCTTACAAACTACTCAATTACTAATAACAATCTTAGATGTATATTTTACATTTTATGCATACATGAAAGGTAAACAGTATGTCCTTATTGAGTCCCTTGTAATTAGTCTTTGGTATGTACCTTATATTTTCTTGGCTTGTGTGTATCAAATCTATTAAGTTTTTTTATTTAACAAAGTCTTTAAAGTCTGACAATTCATTAAATGTCCATTTTTTAAAAAAAATATTTAGGATTATGCTTAGCTTTTCTGGGTGTGACATTTTTGGCCAGAACCCCAGTTCTTTTCCTCTTTGATATATAGTGTTCCAAGACCTGTGGTCTTTTAGTGTTGCTGTTACCAGGTCTTGTGTGATTCTAATTGTGGCACCACCATATTTAAATTGTTTTTTTCTTGTTGCTCTTAATATTACATCCTTGAGCTGGGGTTTTTGAAATTTGACTATATATTGCTATGGGTTTTCTTCAGAGGATCTCTTTCAGGTGTTGATCAGTGGATTTTTTTTTCTATTTCTACTTTCCCCTCTTGTTCCAATGCTTCAAGACAATTTTCTTTAATTATTTCTTGTATTGTTGTATTAAAAGTCTTTTTGATCATAGCTTTCCCGGTAGTCTGATTATTCTTGTTTTCTCTTCTTGATTTGTTCTCCAGATCAGTTGTCTTTCTTATGAGATATTTCACATTCTCTTCTATTTTTCATTATATTTTGTTTTATTATTTCTTGATTTCTTATAACTTTGCTGGCTTCCCTTTACCTAATTCTTACTTTCAAGGAGTCATTTTCTTAAGAGTCTGGATCTCCTTTTCTAATTGGTTAACTTTCTTTTCATAATCTTTTTTTTTCTTGGATTGTTCTTTATTTTTTTCATTTTTTCCTCAAACTCTCTCATTTGATTTTTTAAGTTGTTCTATGAATTCTTTTTGAGCAGTTGACCATTTGATGTTCCTCTTTGGGGTAGAAGAGGATTTCTTTGCTTCAGTATCCAAATGGAATTGCTTTTCAGATCTGTTTTAGCCCTAAAAGTTCTCCTGATCTCCAGTTCTGCATCTCCAACTGCCTATTGGACAGCTCCAACTGGATGTCTTAGACAAAATGAGGCCTTTGTAAGATGTTGAACCAGAGGAGTTTTACTTTGCCCTGACAGCAGGGATGTGGAACAAGGATACAGTAGTATTGAATTTCTCTTGACCGAGACTCCTTCCTGTCTACGTGGAAACATGTCTGGTCATTAGTGACCCCAGGTCTTCAGAAATTCACTGAATCAGAGAGGCACCAACTCCATAGGAGTGCGGTATTTTATGCCCTCAGATGACCAAGAAGCAAAGTCAGGAGAGGTAGAGACCAACCAACTGCCAGGGTGGGCTTTGCCTTTTAGAAAAAACTGTCTCAGGAAAGAGGGAAAAGGGATGGGTCTGGCTCATGTTGGAGGGGAAGGGAGAGGGTAGGGGCTGACCCATGTTATGAGGAAACACTGGCAGATTTTTGTCCTGCTGCAATATCTTAAATTCACTGTGTCTAAAAGTAAGCTGATTACCGTCCCCGCAAACTCTTGCCTCCTCCTAACTTCCCTGTTGTTATAGAGGGCACTACCATCCTCCCGGTCACTCAGGTTCATAATCTAAGTGTTACCCTTCACTTGCTTTCACCTCCTTATGCAATTTTTGCCAACTTGTGTGGATTCTACCTTCCCAGCATGTCTCAGACACTCCCCTTCTCTCCTCTGGTGCAGATCCTTATCACCTATTGCAGCAGCTGCCGGTGGGTCTGCCAGCCTCTGGTCTTCCCACTCCAGTCCATTGTCGCTCAGCTATCAAAGTGATTTTCCTAAAGGGCAGGTTTAATCATATGACCTCCCCCTTCCATTCAGAACGCTAGCAGCTCCTTGGCACCTCTTGGATCAGTTATCGATCTTTGAGGGCTTTGAAGGCCCTTGGTCACTTGGTGCCTTCCTTCCTTTCCAGTTTCTTAGACCTGACTTCTCTCCACATACTCTACAGTCCAATGACACTGGCTTTTTACTGTTCTTGCACAGATCCTCTGTCTCTTGACTCCATGGATTTTGAGATTCTCTCCCTTCTGTCCTCTACTTCTTGACCTTCAAGTCTCAGCTAAAATTCCACTTTCTGCAAGAAGCTTTTCTCAATTTTCCTGCATTCTTTTGCCTTCCCTCTTATCGATTCTTTCCATTTTATCCTGTATACATCTTGTTTGTTCATAGTTGTTTGCATGTTGCTAAACTGGGAGATCCTAAGATAGCTCTCTATGTCCAGCACTTAGCGCAGTGCCTGGCACATAGTAGGTGCTTAATAAAAGCTTGTTGATCTGACTTGGCCTCAGTAAGAAGACACTCCTCAGCAATGAGGGCGCCTCAGATTTTGCACCTTGTTCAGGATTCAAGTTTGTCAGGCCTCATTTCCTTAAAGAGGCAGGACAGAAATAGAGTAGAGCCTTCTTGGGCTTGGCCTCTTTGGGTGCAGGGCTACACTGAGAAGGTCTGGGGTGGGGAGAGGCCATCATCCTTCAGCCTTTTTTCTTGCTCTCCTAGAAGAGAGAACACAACTCAGTCCCAAGGCACTGCAGACCCACAGAATCTTAGAGCTGGAGCCACCCTCTGAGGCATCAAGGCCAAAGAGTCCCTGCCCCAAAGTGACCCCTAGAGTGTCCCCAACATGGGGTAGTCATGCAGACTTTGTTGAAGGAACTTCAGGGATGAAACTTTTCCCTTCTGAGGCTGACCTCTGGCACTTTGGGGTGGCTGTCCCAGCCAACAAGCTAGCCAATTGTTAAGTTTTAGCCATGTGCCCAGCCCAGAGCAGTAAGGTCAGTCCCTGCCCTCCAGGAAGCTACACTCTAACGGAGGAGACCCATCTAAGCAGAGTTCTTGAATCCCACCCTCACCTTGCATTCAGACAAAGATACTACAAAACTCTGGGGGTTTGGCCCATCTGTTCCTGGTCTCAATTCCTGAGCAGCTGTGAAATACTCTTGAGGTTCGGATTTCAAACTTTCCTTGAGAACCTGAATGCCTGTGCTTAGGGTCTTGGGTGATAGTACAGGCAGGGTAGAAATTTAAGAGCAGAAGAGAGCCTGAAGATCGCAGGGTTCCCTGGATTGGGAGGCTGTAGCCTGGGGGAGGAGCTGAAGTTCAGGCCCAGGCCTCAGCTGGCAGCTCCCCGAGGAGGGGATCTTGGTAGCCTTGGGTAGCAAACAGTAGGTACTTAATCCTTGTTTGTGGAAAGGCTGTCTGAGCAGTGATAATGTCCAGAGCCACATTTCACATTGGAAAAACTTGGAACTTTTCCAGGGTCCGTATTTCCTGAGGTCTCTCTCCCTTGCTGGCATTTTCCATCTCACCCTGTTAAGGACCTCAGTGGCCTCTCACCCCCTACTAAATGAATAAGCCCTGGGCCTGGCCCAAAGACCCTTTTCCACCCGAGGAGTCTGAATATCAACAAATTACCCCAGTTTCCCCAGACTTTTCCTCTCCACCAGGCCTCTAACTACCATGAATCCACTCCAGTCTCCAGCTGAGCACCTTACTAATGATCTCTTAGTTGCCAAATCCAAAGGCCTTTTCTCAGTCTTCATTCTCCTTGACCTCTCTGCAGCCTTTGACACTGTCCGTCACACTCTCCTTGATACTCTCTCCTCTAGGTTTCAAGACACCTCCTCTCTCCTTGCCCATCTCCTTCCCCCCTTCCCTCTTCCCCTCCTCTTTCTTCTGCCTCTCTGACTGCTCCTTCTCAGTCTCCTTTGCCGGATTCTCCTCTAGATCAAGCGCTCTGACCCTGGGTGTCCCTCAGGATTTCGTTCTCAGGCTCTCCCTCTTCACTTGGGGATCTCATTAGCTCCCAAGAATTTTATTATCTCTGCAGATCACATCTACCTATCCTGCTCCAGCCTCTCTGCTGACATCCAATCTTGTATCTTTAACTATGTTGCAGATATCTTGAATTTGAGCTCCAGAAGCTATCTTAAACTCAAAATGTCCAAAATAGAACTCAGTCATCTTTGCCCCAAACCCTTCTCCCTCCCACCTTCCCTGTTACTACAGAAAGCAATGCCATCCTCCCAGCCCTTCAGGCTCACCACCCAAGAGTCATCCTGGACTCCTCACTGCACCGGCCCCCCCCCCACATATCCAATATGGCTCCAAGGCTTGTAATTTTCACATTTGCAGCATCTTTCAAATATACCACCTCCCCTCCTCCAACGCTGCCCATCCACGTGTAGCCCTTCATCATTTCATACTTGGATTATGGCAATAACCCACAGGTTGGGCTGCCTGTCTCATGTCTCTTGAACTCTAGTCCCTCCTCCATTCAGCCACTAAAGTAATTTTCCTAAGACACAGGTTCATTTGAGTTACCTGCTTTCAGGAGCAAATACAAATTTCTGTGTTTGGCTTCAAAGCCCTTCATAACCTGGCCCCTCTTACCTTTCTGGCCTTCTCAAACCTTACTCCCACCATGTACCCTTCTATCCAATGACACTGACTTCCTGGCTGTTCCCCAAACAAGACCCTCCATCTCTCGGCTCCAAGCATTCTCTCTGGCTGCCCCCTGTGCCTGGAGCGCTCTCTCTCCTGTGATTTAACTGCTGACCTCTCTATCTTCCTTTTAAGTCCCAGCTAAAATTGTACCTTCTACAGGAAGCCTTCCCTAACCCCTCTTAATTCTAGTGCTTTCCCTCTGTTAATTGGTTCTTATTTATCCTGTACGTAGCTTGTAGTATATATTTGTTTGCATGTTCTCTCCCCATTAGAGAGTGAGCTCCTTGAAGGCAGGGACTGTCTTTTATCCATTTTTGTATCCCTAGTGCTTAGCACAGTACCTGGCACATAGTAGATGCTTAATAAATGTTTATTGATCAAATGATTGATTGCTTGTGTTCCCCCCAGGGTCTTGTCCTGCTGGGTCAAGTTAAGGGCTGTATAAAAATCCACTAGACTTTCTGATTTGGGGTGCCCAGTTCTACCCTGGGCTCTAATGGACCTGACTTGTTTCCATTCTCCCTGAGTATCTTTCTTTGTTGCTAAGTATGGTCTTGCATTTTAAGTAAAGATAGCTAGATGGGGCACTGGCTAGGCTGATGTAGTCAGGAAGACCCGAGTTCAAATCTTGCCCAAGACCCTTAATTAGCTGTATGACACTGGGCAAGTCACTTAATCTGTGTCTACCTCAGTTTCTTCATCTGTAAAATTAGGATAATCTCCTTCCAGGTGTTAACCTGAAAGTTTGGTTAAAGGAGGCAAATAAGCTAGGTGATAGAAAAATCCATATTGTTTATTCCCTTAAGCTAGCGGATCTAGCTTACTTGTACATACAAGGAGCCAGAGTATAAGTTCTGACTGTCTGAACAAAGGAATGAGAAAGCTTATGTACATTATCTTTAGCAGACTCAGCAAGCCTGTATTACTTCACTTTTATGATCCCCATGTATGTTTAACCATGATACAAGAAGAGGATTTTCCTCAATGGAATAGGTTGTAAATACAGTAAGTCAAGATAGTTGACAAAGTGTCAATTGGAATTACAACCCAGGATCTCTGTGTTTAATTTACCATTAACATTCCATAACATAGTATATTCCCATAAAATATTAAGATAAGAAAAAGTCACATAATTCAAGATAATTTCTCGAGGCTAAAGGTCTCATCCTTAATGGCCATGGACAGAGGAAAGAATGCTCCATCTGGGCTTATTGACATAAGATAGAAGCATTTTCTGAGTCACTCAGAGAACAAAGAGACTGTTAGGATCAGGCCTTTCTTCTGGTTAATCAGTTCAGACTCTGAGTCTTATTGAAATTACAAAAATGATATACAGTGTTCCACACAGGGTTGTGGTAAGGACAAAATGAGATAGAATTTGTAAAATATAAACCTTAAAGCACTAGCTATTAGAAGTCTTGTCTCTTCAATAAACTGAGTTTTCTGTAAGGAAGATGGAAGTAGAGAGGGATGAGGGAAGGAAAGAAGGAAATCAACATTTATTTAAGTGCCTACTATGTGCCAGGCGCTGTGCTAAGCACTTCACAAATATTTCGTGTGATCCTCGCAACAATCCTGGGAGGTATGTGCTGTTATTATGATCCCCATTTTACAGATGCGGAAACTGAGATAAATTATTATTATTATTACTTTATTGTTATTGTTATTAGTTATCTCACCACCTTCCTCCTTTGTTCCTTCTTATTCACATTCTGAACAGACATGAGCGAATTCACCTAGCCATACTGGGGGGTCCACCATTTAGACGATCCCATCTCACCCACATCTTTAGTACAGCATGGCAAAGCTCCTAAGCCTCCTTAATTCATTCTAGATCTCATTTTGCACAGCCCATTTTCCAAAGCCTTTTTTCTCTCTTCAAGAAGTATGCCCTTTTTCCTGTCCTCACCCATTCACCTTATATTTTACATCCGAGGTGGAGACCAGTCTCTATGAACTCCCCACTCCCCTACTCTCTGGTCCTTTATTCCAGTCTTTAATGAATAGGTGGCCCTTTTCCTGGCCAAGCTAATCCCATTTTTCATTTTTCGCAGCCTCTTCGATAAAGGCAAAGATAGAATGCTGAATGACTTTGCAGGTGACCCAGTTGGGAGAGATAGCTAACACCCTGGGTGACAGCCAGGACCCAGATTTGACAGGCTAAAGCACTGGGTGGAATCGAAGAAGATGACATTCAGGATGGAGTTGGGGTGGGGTGGCTGAGTTGCATAGCAATCAGTCGGGGAGACATGGCCAGGTATCCGTGATTGTGAAATAGATCGAGGTGTTTCAGGAGACAACAAGCTCAGTAGGAATCAGCCATGTGATACAGCAGCCCGAAAAGCTATTGTCGTCTTGGGCATCACTTAGCCTGAGGGATGTGGCTTCTCCGAATAGGGAGGTGAAAGTCCCACTATGTACCTTGCCCTCGTCAGAGGTCATATAGATGCATTCGGGTCTGGGCTCTACTTTGATAGGAGTGGGAGTATCCAGAAGAAGGTGCTCAGCATGCTGAAGGGCCCTGAGTCCAGTCCTGTGAGAGGATCGTTTGAAGGAAGTAGGAATGCGTAGCCTAGAAAAAAGCTATGGCACAATATTAACAGTCTTCCCATGTTGGGGGCTGTCAGATGGAAGTGAGGTTGGATTGGTTGGGTTTGGCCCCAGAGCCAGGAGCACTGCATGGAGCTTAAAAAGAATACGGGATTCTTTTGAGGAAAAACTTCCTCAGAATTATCCACTAAGCAGGTAACCTCTGAACAAGATGCCTCCCCCTTTCTCGGTTCTTTTCAGTGAGGTGAGGATTACTTGTTCTATTGATGGTAATGTTTCCAGCTTCCCCAGAGGATGTTTGCTCCCTTGGGGATTTGAGTGTGTCTAGAGACTCTCAGGCCTGGGAAATGATGGACCTGGGGTCTCATTCACTTCTATATCTCCCACCCATTTTCCTCCTGGCTCCCCCAGAGCCTCTGCCAGGGCAATAGCTTTGTCCCTCTGTGGCTACAGGGCTGGGTTCTGGGCGTCCTGGTGAGTAGCAGATCCCAGAATCCCATTGGAGGGTCTTTCACTTATCTATCAATTAATTAATTAATTTTCTTTCTTTTAAAAAAAATTATTATTTAATATTTTTAGTTTTCAGCATTGATTTTCACAGGAGTTTGAATTACAAATTTTCTCCCCATTTCTACCCTCCTCCCCACTCCAAGATAGCATGTATTCTAATTGCCCTGTTCCCCAGTCAGCCCTCCCTTCTGTCACCCCACTCCCCCGCATCCTCTTTTGCCTTACTTTTTTGTAGGGCAAGATAGATTTCTGTGCCCCATTGCCTGTATATCTTATTTCCTAGTTGCATGCAAAAACTTTTTTTTTGAACATCTGTTTTTAAAACTTTGAGTTCCAAATTCTCCGCCCTCTTCCCTCCCCCTGCCCCAAGAAGGCAAGCAATTCAACATAGGCCACATGTATATCATTATGCAAAACCCTTCCACAATACTCATGTTGTAAAAGACTATATTTCCTTCCATCCTATCCTGTCCCCTTTTATTCAATTTTCTCCCTTGACCCTGTCCCTTTTCAAAAGTGTTTGCTTTTGATTACCTCCTCCCCCATCTGCCCTCCCTTCTATCGTCTCCCCTTTTTAATCTCCTTACTCCTTCTTTCCTGTGGGGTAAGATACCCAATTGAGTGTGTATGGTATTCCC
>CM053622.1:787962185-788004533 GCA_028646595.1 Phalanger gymnotis
TTTCTTCAGTGGTCTTTTGAATCTCCTTTTCCATTTGGCTAATTCTGCCTTTCAAGACATTCTTTTCCTCATTGGCTTTTTGGAGCTCTTTTGCCATTTGAATTAGTCTATTTTTTAAGGTGTTATTTTCTTCAGTATTTTTTGGGTCTCCTTTAGCAAGTCATTGACTTGTTTTTCATGGTTTTCTCACGTCACTCTCATTTCTCTTCCCAATTTTTCTTCTATGTCTCTTACTTGCTTTTCCAAATCCTTTTGGAGCTTTTCCATGGCCTGAGAGCAGTTCATGTTTTTCTTGGAGGCTTTTGATGTAGGCTCTTTGACTTTGTCGACTTCTTCTGGTTGTATGTTTTGGTCTTCTTTGTCACCAAAGAAAAATTCCAAAGTCTGAGTCTGAATCTGAGACCATTTTGGCTGCGTCAGCCAACTACTTGACCCTTGAGTTTTTCATTGGGGTATAGCTGCTTGTAGAGTAGAGAGTACTCCCAAGCTTGAGGGGCTGCTCTGTTGTTTTCAGAGCTATTTCTGTACAGCTAGCTCTGCCACACCAGCTCTCCTCCTCCCCCAAGAACCGCCAACTGGGACTGGACTCAGATCTAAGCAGGCTCTGCACTCCCACTCTGATCCACCACTTAATTGCTCCCACCAGGTGGGCCTGGGGCTGGAAGCAACTGCAGCTGTAGTTCTGTAGCTATACTTCCTCCGCTGCCCCCGGGGTAGTGGCCTAACTGTGAACTCCTTTCACTATGTCCCCCACAGTTTTTCCCACTAACCTTCTCTGTTGTCTTGAGTGTTTGTGGGTTGAGAAGTCTGGTAACTGCCACATCTCACTGATTCAGGACGTAGGGCCTGTTCCACCTGGCTCCTGGTCTGGTTGATCTGGGCACAGCCCACACTAGGCTCTGCTCCCTTTTGCTCTCAGCTCTGTGTGATAGACCCTACCCAGCTACCATCCAGGCTGTCCTGGGCTGGAGCCCTGCTTTCCTCCGCTATTCTGTGGGTTCTGCAGTTCTAGAATTTGTTCAGAGCCATTTTTTATCAGTGTTTGGAGGGTCATGGGGGAGAGCCCTAGGCCAGTCCCTGCTTTTCAGCCACCATTTTGGCTCTGCCCAGCGGAGAGTTTTCTTAAGTGCCACGTCTGGGAAGGTGAGGATGGGGTGGAGTTGGCTGCATCTAGAACCTAGTAAGGATGCGCTGCTTAGAGGTGATTTGAAAGAAATGCTTAAGAAAAGAGAAAAGGAAAGAAATGTTGGGGTAGCCAGAGATGTCCATAAAGTTCAGCCCAATCTGGGGATCTTTTTGTGTTGCCTAGAAGCCTACCCCAGTTTCCCTCTTCCTTAAAAAAAGTTCTTCACTTGCTCCCATCACCCTCTCAAATACCATTCTCTATGTCCCTTCCTTTCCACCAGCTCTAAAAACTCGCCAATCTCTATTGTCTTCATTGTCTCCCCTCTCATTCACTTCTCAGCCCTTTGCAGTCTGGCTTCAGTCCCTATTAGTCCATTGAAACTGCTTTCCTCAAAGTCATCTGGGGTTCCCCACCCTCTATCCTGGCTCCATCCTCCTGGAACCTATTGTGGCCTTGGACAGTGCTGCCCACCCTTTCCTTCAGCATCTCCTCTCCTATCTGGATTTTCACATTGCCCTCTAGTGGTTCTCCTCCCTTTGTGACCATACCTTCTCTGCTTCCTTTGCTCATCCCTTATCCGGGTCATGCCTTCTAACTATGAGTGTACTCTGTACTCGTCTCTCTTTTTGTTGTTGTTGTTCATTGTTTCAGTCGTGTCCCACTCTTTGTGACCCCACTTGCAGTTTTCTTATGAACTGGAGTGGTTTGCCATTTCTTTCTCCTGCTTATTTTGCATATGAGGAAACTGAGGCAAGTAGGGTAAAGTGACTTGCCCAGGGTCACACAGCTAGAAAGTGTCTGAGGCTGTATTTGAACTCATTCCCAACTCCAGGGTAATCTTTCCACTGTCTCTTAGCAGCTCTAGTCTTTCTCTTTTTGACTTCTTCAGTCCCTAGAGATTCAGTGGATCATTTCCACGCAGATGACTCCTAGATGTGTAGATCCAGCCCCAGGGTAGGTCCTGTGGGCCAGTCTCATGTTACCAACTTCTTAGTCATTTAGAACTAGATTGCCCACCAGGCATCTCAAACTCAACAGGACCAAGAAAAAGCTCTTCCTTCCTAACTCTTCCCTCTGTGGAGCGCCCCACCCTGAGCAGATACCCAGAATTCCAATGTCAGTCTTCCTTGAGTCCTGCTCTCCTTCCTCCTCCAACCCCCTTCCCGCAAATCATCAATCAGCTGGCAGTTTTTAATGAAACTCTCTGTTAAAAGCATCACCTCCCATGTATCAGGTGGATAAAATTGACAAAAACAGAAAATGACATCTCAGAAGGGCTTTGGTGACACTGTGAATTGGCACAGTCCTCCTGGATGACCAAAATTATGTATACCAAAACACATTGAAGTGAGCAGTAATCCGACTAGTAAGCCTCTACCCAGTGAGATCAAAGAAAGAGGAAAAGGACCCGTATGTACAAAAGGGTTTATATAATTCTTTGTAGCAGCAGCTAAGGGCAGGGCTATTGATGGAGCCTGCTTGTACTGATGCCAGAGGAACTCATTGTTAAATTTTGAATGTGAGTAGTTATACCGCAGAAATCAGCAAAAGCTACAAATCAAGGCTTGATATATTGTTTTGTTATTTTCTAGGATTGGAAAAAGTGATGGAGAAAAATGTATCCTGCATATTCTCTCTCTCTCTCTCTTTCTCTCTCTCTCTGTCTCTCTCTCTCTCTCTCTCTCTCCCCCTCTCCCTCTCTCTCTCCCTCTCTCTCCCTCCCTCCCTGCCCCTCCCTTCCTCCTTCTCCCTTTCTTTCCCTCTCTCCTTCTCCCTCTCCCATAGAGTTGGTTGTTAAACATTTACCAAAACACCTAAGTCTTCTGGTTAGTGAGTGAAAGAATAAGGGGATGGTAGTGTGTTAACCACTGAGGAGTGAATCCAGTGAAAGGATCAATGATTGGAGAGAAGTCCATTGAATTAGGCAAGAGATTAGAATGTCCATATCCTCCTTTGAGGTTCAACCTGGTGATCTCTGGTGATGTCTTCTCCTATAAGGCATTAGGAGGCCAGCCTCACAAAAGGAAAGAGCAGGCAGAGGCATGGAAGCCAGGTCAAGAGGCTGGGGTGCCTTGCCTAACTTAGAAAGAGTCTCAGAGGGCCTGGACATTGAAGGGTTCTTGTCCCCAGAGGATTTGAGGATACTGGAGATGTGCCTGGGCCATGGCACTGAGACTGGGCACAGGAAAGAAATCCATTTGCTATGCTGGGGGAGCACCCCATGGGAATCTGACAGCCTGAGTCTTGGTTCCAGAATGTTTCCTCTTAATCCTTGCTCATCTTCAGATGTTTTCCTTTTTCTCCATCCTTTGCCACGAATTCGTTTTGCTTGTTCTCAGGTTATGAGTGCTATACTAAACTATTTTTTTTAACATGTCACATTTCAGTATTTTAGATGGTTTCTTCTCACCCTCTGCAGGGGAAAAAAAATGCATCTCAATCTTCCTTTTAGCTCTTTGATTGCTGCCTTCCTTCCTCTCCTTTGCCTCTGATCACTGTGTCCCCAGAGTGTCAGGATATATTTTGCTGAGCACAAATCAATGTGCTTCCTGACAATGACAGTCATTCTCATTTGTATTAAACTCCTAACTTTCCTTTCTCCCAGCTCAGAGAAGAAGCTATATTCACAGTTTTTCTTACTATTTTTCAGATTTGGAACTGAGAGCTAAGACTAAAGAGGAAACTCCCAGAAAGAACATTTCAGGAAAAGAATCCTCCCAAGGTATGGAAGTATAAATTACTTATTGTCGATATACAGACCCTGAATTTCAGTTCTGCACCCCAAACTCCCACTGCTTCGCATGTCTCCATCTTAGTTATGACTCTTAGGTGTTCAACTTCAGAACGGCCCTTTCCTTCCATTGTGGTCCCTGGAATGCTTGATCCATAATGAACAAATATCTTTTCACATTAAGCCTCTTTCTTTGAGACTTTTTCTTCTTCTGGCACTGACATCTGCTTCAGTTTGCTTGCCTCATCCCGCTTTCCAGTGCTGCCTACTTCTGTCATACTCCTTGACCCACTTATTGCATGGTGGGGAATCTGAATACACTTTTCCTTCCATGGCCCTTTCCAGGCTTATCCTTTACCACTTGTAAAGCACCCTCTCCTCTGAGGTTGGGGACCCAATGTAGATCTACATGTCATTCCATCTTGTGACTTTTCACCTTTTCACTGGCTGACCCCTGTGCCTGGAATTCTCTCCCTCCTTAATTCTGCCTTCTTAATCTTAGTGCCTTCCCTAAGAGTATCTCCAATTTATCCTGTATATATCCTGCTTGTACGCAGCTGTTTGCAAGCTGTCTCCTCCACTTTAGACTATTGACTCCTTGGAGCAGGGGCTGTCTTTTGCCTTTCATGGCATCCGTAATACTTAGCACAACACCTGGAATATGGTAGATAACTTAGTAAATGCTTGACTGACTTATGATACTGCATTGAGATTTACCCCTCAAACAGGATTCTGGCAGCTGTCATCCATCAACCCTCCTGGGTCATTCTCCTTCTTTCCTCAATGAGTTCAGTACCTGGCCCAGTCTTTCTCTCAGCACCAACTCCTGCTCCTGTTCCAGGGGAGTTTTCATATACACATGGGTAATTCCTCAAATATCCTCACTTCTCAGTTCTTAAACCTACTCAGTTCCCTTGCTTGATCTACTGTCCCTCTGCACCTTAGCTATGGAGACGGCCATATCCATGACTTCATATCACATAGAATTGTTCCACTTCCATGTTTATGAATTCTGAAAATCCTCTATTTCATCATAACCCTTTATCATGCCTTCATTTCCTCTGCCTTATGACCCCTAGTTCTTTGTCCTCACCACGACTTCTCCCTTCATCCCTCAGTTCTATCCCAGGAGATCACCTTGGCACCAATCACTTTCTCCTCTCTTCCCTGTCTTGGCTCCTTGGTGAACCAATTCAACCCTACACTATTGTTCTGAACTGTACATTAGAGATAATCCAGCCTTGTATGTTCAGCTGCCTTTTGGACATTTCATATTGTAGGCATTTCAAACTCAGCAGAAGAGAGAGGAGGGAAGTGGAGGCACTGAGTAAATAGCCCATTCAAGGAGTTTAACTGAGAAGGAGAGGCAATCCTGTCTTCAGTACTGAGTAGCATAACCCTGCTCTCCTCACCTCTAACCTGGACTCTTGTAATAAGTCTCCTAATTGACTTCCCTGAAACTAGGCTCTTCTTTCTCAAATATCTTACATATAGTTTTATGCTCTTAAAGTAGCCTCACTCTTCTCAAACCTAAAGGCTTCTCAAACCTAATGGCTTCCCCTGTTGCCTTAAGGATAAGTTAAAAAAAACAAACCACTCCCTGGTTTGTACGTTAGCATTTATCCCACTCTGGCTCTTAACATTATCTTTCCAGACTGAATTCTTTTGACTTCCCTTCCCATTCTCAATGTTCTGTCCAAAATGGCCTCCTTGTTCTTCCTCATCTACCACATGTCATCCATCTCTTCTCTTCAGACTTTCTACACTCTGCCTGTTCTACATGCCTAGGATGCTGTAGGTCCAGCTCTTCAAATCCCTTTGCACAGAAGCTCACTCAACTTGATTCACTACCTTCAAGAGACCTTTGCTGATAAGAAGTCACTGTGTACATGAAGAGTCATCGAGCATAGAGAAAGAAAGGAATGATAAAAGATTATGATCAGAAAGAGAAACATGGAAAAGTTAAGATAGATTTCACAGTCTCTAGGTAACATTTTCAGTAACAAAATGTCAGAATCCACGTTGAACTTATTAATTATAGGAGTGCATGTGAATGTTTTAAATTCCTTCATTAAATGAAAATGCATTACAAAATGGACTAAGAAACAAACAACTCTTCCCCATCAGTATGTTACAGGAAATATAGTTTATATATATCATATAACTAGAACAAATGTGGCTAATTTTTCTTTCAATTATGAATGCTCTTGTGTTTGGTAAGGTTTGTATTGTGTAAGAAAATTTTCAGAATTTATTACCTGTAAGAAAATTTTCAGAATTTATTACATTTATTACATTATATTACATCTTTAAGAAAAAAAATTCAGTTAACAAACACTTATTTTCTCTCCCCACTTCACTGTCTCTCACTGGGGGAAAAAAAAAGGAAAACAAAACTCTTGTAAGAAATATACATAGTAAAGCAAAACAGATTCTCACATTGGCTATGTGAAGAGGTATAACTCATTCCGCAACTTGAGTCTACAGCACCTCTCTTAGGAGGTGGGTAGCATTCTTTATTATGGAACTGTTGGATTTATGGTTGTCCTTTTCATGGATCAGAGTTCTTAAGTCTTTCAAAATTATTTGTATTTATAGTGTTATTGTTACTATATAAATTATATTCCTGGTTCTGCTTACTTCATTTTTCATCACTTTATACAGGTCTTCCCAATTTATTCTAAAAACTTGCTTTTCATCATTTCTTAATGGATTAATGCATTTCCATTATTTTCAACATAATTTGTTCAGTCATTCCCCAAATGATTCCCACCCCTCGTCCCCTATTTCCAGTTCTTTGCTACTATAAAAAGAGCTACTATAAATATTTTTGGGCCAATGAGTTGTTTTCCTCTTTCTTTGATCTCTTTGGGGTATGGGTCCACCAGGGAAATTTCTGTGGAAATGCACAAATTAGTAACTTTGGGGGCATAATTCCAAATTGCTTTCCAAAATGACTGGACAAATTCACAGCTCTACTAACAGTGAATTAATATGCCTCAGCCCATCCAACATGAATCAATTTTTTTTAACTTTGCCAATCAGAGATATAATTGGAAGCTCAGAGTTGCTTGAATTTGCCTTTTTAATTCTTTAGTGATAGCATTTTTTCACAGGGCTTTTTATAGCTTGGATTTCTTCTGGTGAAAGCTTGTCTATTCATATTCCCCAACCATATATGTATCAATTGGTGAATTGTTCTTATATTTTTTTCCCAGTTAAATATTTATCTTCTAAGCTTATCTGACTTGTGCTAGAAAAGTGACCCACTGTGATTTTTCTTGGATTTCCTAATTAGGACAGTCTGTGGAGCAGGTGTGCCATAGAGCTTCCTTCTGCACCTCTGCCATCTCGGTTGATGTCTCCTTCCTTTACTACATATCTGTGAATTTGCCCCAGTGTGGTTACTGATTCTTCTTCCTCCCTCCATTAATAAGCAGCTCCAGGTACCTGGGATATTTTAGTGGCATCCCAATTGGTTTTCCTGCATCCATCTTTCAAATCTAAAATAAAACCTGCAAACTGATACTATGTTTGCCCAATTCTGATCATGTCACTCTCTTGCTCAAGAAGGTCCAGTGGCTCCCTATTGCCTTTGTGATGAATGAACTAAAAACGTTATTCTTTTATACATTAGAATCCATCATATTCTTGCTTCCCACCCATCTTTTCCAGACTAACTTCCCGTTGTTCCATCTCACACATTCTGTGTTCCAGCCCAAATAACCCAATTATTATTCCTCATTAATGACATTCTCTTTCCTTCATGACCTTGGACAGGCTGCCTCAGCCTCTGTGCCTGAAATGTTCTCCCACCTCAGGGCCAACTCTATGAACCTTCAGTGTGTGTGATCCCATGTCCCCTCTGCTGAGGGGTCAGCCTGCCTCTAGTCTCTCCCGGCTTCAGTCCATCATCTATTCTGTCACTAATATGATGTTCCAGAAGCTCAGATGAGATGGGTCACCCCCTACTCAGTAAACTCCACTGGCTTCCTTTTTCCCCCAGAATCAAAATTGTTTTGTTTTTTGGTTTTTTTTTAAATTAGGTTTTTTCCCTTCTGCTGTAAACACTACTGTCTTTATGTTTATGCTTCTTCAATTATTTAAGGTGACCTTTTTTCCCATTGATTATCTCCCTCTCCACCACCCCCAGTCTCCTCTCTGTCACTGTTTCCTTTTAGTGATTTGTTTATTCCTCTCTCCTGCTTTCATTTGGTTATGTATTTCTTCTCCCTCATTTTTCCTTTGAGTCAAATAGATTCTCCTTTCCTCTCTTTCTCTTCAGTTAGTCCTGTTCGTTGGTTTTCTGATTTCATTTTTTTCTACCCTTTTCTAAAAAGTATTTCTCTCACTCTCTGTTTACTCTAGACCCTCCTTTTCTGTTTCATGCCTCTATATATCATCCAGTCTCTCTCTTTTCTTTGTATTTCTTATATATTCAAAGCTTCCATGGTGTTAATTTTCGAGTCTGCACTCTCGGTGCTTTCTGCCAGTGTCTTGTAAGGCTCATCTGGGGATTCCCCTTTTCTGTGGCACCTCACTTTGAGAACCATGACAATTATTGCATTCGTCAGAGAGGAAAGTACCCCATGGTAGGCCTCTCTCCCTCATACTGATCTATACCCTGTCTTGTTGATTGTTTTTTCTACATCTGCCTGTAAATTTCCCTGTGCCCATGCTTTCTCACTCTAACTTTAGGTGCCAGTTACTCCCCCCCCAGGGGTTCCAACTCCCCTTGCTTCTAGGACAGGTAGACTTTCCAGGCACCAAATCCCTAGTCTAAGGTCCTCATCTCACTTCACCCATAGGAACACTCATCAGTGGAATCTCCTCTCACCTCCAGAGTAGAGTCTCCTCCCTCCTCCCCAGTCCATTGTCCTCACTCACTTCGCTCTAGGTTCTTCTCTTTCTGAGACCACAGAGGTCACTTTTCCCTCATTGCTAGTCCTTGATTTGGCCCTAGCACATCATTCACTCCTCTCTCTCCCTCTCCTTCCCCTTTTCATGTACCTTCCTGTGTTGTAACGTAATTCTGCAAAACAAGCATTTACCTCTTTTGTTTTAGCAGTGTGTTGCTTGGTTCTGTTCATAGTGCCCATTCTCTGTGTCTTTACTGTTATCTCTTCCAGATTTCTTCCTTCACCCATGTCTCCTTGTGTACCTTTAGAGAGCAGTCTCTTATTGGTCTTCTGTTGTCACTTTATTTCTATTGCTGCCTGCATTTATTCACTCCTCCCTCAGTTCTCTTCTTTGAAATGTTCAAGAAGCAAATAATTTCTCAGTTCTGGTTTTCTTTCTAAAAATGTTTCAAAACTCTTCTTTACTATTGTATAATCATCTTTTGCCCTATATAGTTAAGTTTAGATTTGGAGGCTAGGTCACCCTAGGCTGTATCCTGAGCTCCATTACTCTTTAGAATACATTATTCCTTCTTCCTTTTTCTAGTGGGTACTGCATAATCTTGTCCTATTTAAATTTCCTTTGCTTTGTGTGTGATGGTCTCTCCTGATGGCTTGAAGAACTTGTTTCTGAATTGGATTATTAACTTTAACCACAATATGTCTTAGAGTTTGCACCATGGGTTTTTTTCTGGAGGCAATCTGTAAATTCTTTGAATTGGAATTTCATTTTCCATGTTAAGAAGTTCTGGGCAGTTATCTTCTATTTCATTCATTATGGTGTTAAGGGTTTTTTTTTGTCCTGTTGTGTTCTTCTGGGAGACCTATGATTATTAGATTGTTCCTTCACATCTTGTCTTTAAGATCCAAGTGTTTTTCTAGCATAGTGAGTATATTTTCTTTTAATATTTTTTTGGTTTTTGCTTCACTTCTGTGTATTTGCATTCCTAATTCATTGTTCTCTTGTTTCTCTGGTGAGGCTCACTCAAGTTTTTTTTATTCTGTTCATTATTTTTGCTGTGCAGGACATAAATTCTCCTCTCATAATTCCCATTTGTCTTTTAAACCACTCAGAAATCGCTTTTGTGGTTCCATATTCTCAAATTCCACAGGTCTTCTGTCTCATCACGTGTTGGATCATTTTCTTTCATTTTGCAGTTTTTATTCACAGATTCCTGAGCTAATTTACTAAATCTGGAGGTCATATTTCCTTCCATTACTGTTTTTCCCTATTGATTTATCTGTTTTATGTTCAAGGTCTTTAAGATTCCTTCTTCTTGAAATCTTTGGTACTTTTAGACTTTTTACCCTAACTTGTTTTTCTAATTACTCATTTCCTGACTCCTTCTCGTCTCTGATTATAGTTTCCTAGGGGGCTGGATCTTAGAGCATCTCAGCCTCCTCCCACATTGGGCAGTCCATGGTTCACTAGCCTATATCTCTGCCTCAGCAGAATTTCAGGTGGTCAGAACTGGCCCCAGTTGGATACTGTGTTCTTTTCTCTGGCTTGGTGAAGTACTGCACAGATCCTTACAAGCACAGTGTCCTGATCTAGTAACTATTCCTTTCCTCTGTTCCTTAATTCTCTGGCTCAGATTCTGCTGGCCCCAGCAGTTCAGAGTTTGCTTTCCCCTTCATGGTAGTTCAGACGTTTACTGTGCTGGTGCTTCTGGGTTGTAGCTCCTAGCATGCTTTTGGTTCTGAAGGGTTGTGGCCATGCCAGCTATTGAAGCCAGACCAAACTTCCCAGCCTGGAATCAGGGTCTCTAAATCATTGGAAATAGGGAGGGGGGAATAGGGTGCAAGAGTGGGTTTTAATGTAAGTAAACCTGTGCTGTACCTTTGGGTTTGCTTGCGTGGCCTCACTGCTGATAGCTGGGAGGTGGGAAAGGGCACTGAGAGAACTCAGGGTCAGGGAGTATCAATTTCTGGTTTTTTTGGGGGGTGGTGGTGAGGGTGGTGGTGGTTACCTTCTTCTGGATTCTGTGTGTCCTAGAGCAGGGCTGTCGAAAATGTGGCTGCATTAGTGTAGTTTATGCAGCCTGCCTACAAGCATAGAAATTTACATAAATGCTTTAGTAAACAAAGCTGAACTCCCTGCAGGCTCTCACTAAAATGGCAAATCAAAATATATTGTCTATTATTTCAATAAAAGTTTGGACAGTCCTGTCCTAGAGTATTAAAACTGCTGAATTTGCTTTATCTTTTGAGCTTTGGGAGGTCATGGGAGATTGGAGAAAATGTCTGGTCTGTCCTCTTGTTGCTCATTTAACTCAGCAGTACGGTTTTACAGTTAACTTTTAATCTTTACTTCAAAAGCCCTTTATTGAATGTATTTTTATTGAATTATGGTGAGTAAAAGATGCAGTTGACATTTCTGCTTTTCTATATTTATCTGTGAAGGTTTTATGTCCTAATATATGGTCAATTTTGTGAAGGTGCCATGCATAACTGACAAGTAGGCATACTCCTTTCCATTTCCCATTCAGAAATCTCCAGATATCTTATCATATTTGACTTTTCTAATGATTCTAAAATAATTTCTTTTTTTATTTTTGGTTCTATTTATCTAGGTCTGAAAGGGGCAAATTGAGATTCCTTCCCCTATTATAGTTTTACTGTCAATTTCTTCCTATAATTCTTTTCATCTTTCCTTTAAGAATTAAGATGCTATGCCATTTGGCGCATGCATAGTATTGATATTAATTCATTGTCTTTTAGCAAAATGCAGTGTCTATGCTTACTTATCTCTTTTAATTAGGTATAATTTTGCTTTTACTTTGTCTGAAATCGTGATTGCTACCCCTCTCTACTTCAGCTGAAGTGTAATAGATTGTGCTCCAAACCCTTGTTTAAACTTTTGTGTGTATTCGTTCTGTTTCATGGATATTTCTTGTCAACAACAGATTGTTGAGTTCTGGTTTCTGAGCCATTCTCACATCCTCTTGTTTTATGTATGAATTTCTCTCATTCATAATTGTGGTTATGATTCCTACCTGTGTATTTCCTTCCATCCTATTCTCTTATACTTGTCAAGATATTTGGAGACACCCTTTTTCCAGAACTAAGACCCAGCAAGCAGGCTGTGTCCGGAGCTGGGTGTGACAACAGTCCTTTGCACTCTAGATGATCTCACCTTCTGGCAAAGTGTATTGCTTTGACCAGCACCAGGTGTTCACTGAAGGATTTATGATTTTCGTATTAATCAATAACTATTTAGATTTTTTGGAACTCACCCTATTTCCCAGGGACCTAAGAGCCAATATGCTGCAGGCTAAAGCCATCCATCAAAATCTCCTGACATGCCAACAGTTCCTGAATCCCTATGCTTGTGCATTTGAACCAGATACTGCATTCCTGTTCCCACCATGCTAACTCTGGTTCTGTACCCCACTGAATAATCGCAAGGCTCAATGTACTTTAAGACTTAAGACAATCAACTTAACCATTCCCACAGGACCCAGGAACACCTGCGTTGTCCTTGCTTGAGTCTGCCGTGGGAACTCCTGAGAATGATCATATCATAGTCCAGCCCATTTGTGGTTTTTATGTATATAAGACCTGCCTTTGCCCCAACATGTTAAACCCAGCTTCTCAGAGGTGGGGGTGGGGTGGGGGTGGGGGTGCCGAGCTTCTCTTTGCAAGCAGTTTCCTTACTCTGAAATTAATTAAACTTTTGTTTAATTCCTGACACACCTGCCTTTGGCCTGCTCTGTTCAGCTCCAGCCCTTCCAAGGTTCGAGGCCAGTTCTGGTCCAGTTGACATACTAATCCTTCTATTTTTTTTCCCTCTGCCCCCTGTTTAAGAGTCTATTTTGCTTCTAATTAATGCCTCCTTTATTCTAACTTCCCTTCCTCCCTTTTCCTTTAACCCCTTTCCTTCCCACTTCCTTGTTCGGTTACATGTATTTTTGTACCCAAATGTGTGTTATGTGTATTTTTTCTTTCTTTACCCATTTCAGATGAGAGTGAGGTTTTTTCTCTACTCCTCCCAGTGCCCCCTCTTTTTTGCATAAACTCCCCTTTTCACACCCCATTTATGTGAGATAATTTTCCTCATTCTTCTCCCATTCAATCCATTCTTCTTTTTTTGATCATCCGAACACAAAAGAATCAGACTGAGGTCCCCTAATTAGATTCTCCCTATGACTTCTAATGATGAAAAATTCTGGGAAGTTAGATCTCTCCACATAAGAATGTAGTTTAATACTGTTTAGTCCTTTATGATTTTTTACTCATGATTACTTTTTTGTGCGTCTCTTGATTCCTTTGTATGCCAAATGTTCTACTTGGCGCTGGTCTTTGGGTCAAGCCTATTTGTCTCAGGCATGTTTGGAAATCCTCTGTGTCATTAAAGGTCCATATTTCCCCTCCTAATTCCTCCATAGGATTATACTCAGTTTTGATGGGTAGGTCTTTCTTGGATATAAGCCTAGATCCTTTGCATTCTAGGATATCATTAATATCCTAAGCCCTCTGCACCTTTGTAGTGGTGGCTGCTAAATCTTCTGTGATCCTGATTGTGGCTCCATGGTATTTGAATTATTTTGGGATGATTACTGTATTTTTTCAGTTTTTTTTTATGATCCTTGAATTATGATGTCTAGGTTCTTTTTTTGTTCATGGCTTTTGAGTGGTCCATTGATTTTTAAATTATCTCTACTTTAGCTGTTTTCTAGGCCAGTTGTTTTTTCTGTGAGGTATTTCACATTTTCCATTTTTTCAGTCTTTTATCTTGGTATTATTATCTCTTGATGTCTCATGGAGTCATTAGCTTCCATATAGCCAATTCTCATTTTCAAGAAGTTATTTTCTTTAGTAAGATTTTATAACTCTTTTTCTAGGCTGTTAATTCTCTTTTTATATCTTTCTTCCCTAACTCTTGCCTCTTTCTCCTTTCCTTCCTCTACTGCTGTCGTTTGTTGTTTAAATTCACTTTTTAATTCCTTTAACTCTCATTTTAACTCTTCTATGAATCCTTGTTGGACTATTGCCCCAGCTGCTTTTTTCTTTGAGGCTTTGCTTGTAAATGTTTTTAAGTCATTCTCTTCTTTGTTTCTTGAGCATCCTTGTCATCATCATAGCTCTTTATAAATGAATCCTTTCTTTGTTTTCTCATTCTTCCAGCTAGCTTCTTGACTTTGGTTCTTATATTAATGCTGAGCTCTGCACATTTTGGGGGTGGTGGATGGGGAGATTTCTGGCCTGAGTTTCTGTCCTCTTATTTCTTCTGCTTTCACAGCTCTGGATGAGTCTCTGCATGTTTTTGGTGCTTTCACAGTGGTGTAATCCATGGGGAGTTCTATTCACTGCCATCCTGGTCTGAATTCTGCAAGGTCAAGTTCCAAAATTGGGTCTATCAGCTTGTTTCAGGTTGGGAGTTTCAGCAGACTCCTGCTTGACTTGGCCACTATCGACCCACTGGAAGGCTCTGTCTGTTCAGGGAGTCTAAACTCATGACTCCCTTTTGGTTTAGGTCACAGAGCTATGTTTCCTTCAAGGTTGAGAGCCACATGGCTAGTTTGCTTGCTGGAAGTTATTCCTGGATTGATGATCACAATTGCTCCTCTCTGCCCTTGGTCTATGACCCAGCACTGGATGGTGGACAATAGAGCTACCTAATGACATAACTCCCATTCCTGCACCCAGCATTTGCCCAGAGATCCCCTGGAATCTCTGGTACTGCTGTCAGCACCGTAGGTGCTGGAATGCTCCCAGCTAGACTCCTGGACAAGTTCATCACTGTAGTGTTGGCATACTTCTGTCTATCTCCTTAAGCTACCTTGGGCTGGATAAATGACTCACGATGACTTCTTGGTTTTCCCAATCAGAATTCAGACTGGTGCATTCTCTATACCTTTTTTGAGGAGGTATAGGGGGAGAGCTAGATTGTATTGCCTCCTCTCACTTCTCCATCTTGGCTCTACTTCTCTCAGGGGCTACTCCAGTGCTGGGCTCTCACTACTGGCTTTAGAGTCCACTCGATCTTAATTTTGCTTAGAGTTCTGGTGCTAATTGGGACTTCATCTAGAAAGCTGTCAGGCTGCTTTGTCTTCTTGACTTTGGAAAGAGACCCAACAGTGTCTCGGGTGAGGAGTACAGTGCTGGACCATCCCTCATGGCCTGGTATTATTTCCTGTCAAGCTGAACTCCTTTGGCCACAAATTGGAGAAGGCTTGGAATGAGCTTCAGAGCTGTTTGGTTCAGGCAGGGCATGTACTGTTAGTCCCTAGAAGACGAGAGTTAGGCTCTGCTGCCACAGGCCTGGGAGAAATTCTGGCTGTGCTGGGCTGAACTAGGCTAAGGTGCTACAGATCTCATGCAGAGATGGCTGGATTAGCCCCAGAGCCACTGAACTCCTGTCCTCTGCTCTTTGCCCTTGATCTTGTTTAATCTAGAATCTCCACAGCACTCTTGGAGTGGGGAGTTGGGGGAGGGGGAAGGATACTATCCTGTCAATTCCTATTTTGATTGGGGAAATCTGAAAGTCATTCTTGCCATCTCTGCCCAGAGCAGTGCTTCTCTAAACTTCAAGGGAGTGCTTGTGGAGACTGCAATCATCTGTATGCTATGTTGGAACAATTTCTCACAATCCCCCCACCCCAACAACTGACCTTTCAAGAATCATTGTACAGAAGATGGAAGCAAGACTGTGAAACTTCAAGGAATATCAGCATTACAGGTTTCTGTAAAAATAGTGTAAGGAGTTTAACTCTGCCAGTCCCTACGAGTCTGATTGGGAAAGGTGAGTGACTTGCTGGCAGGTGCTGGACATGTCTAGTACTCTTCATAATTGGGACCCGGAGTCCTTCATCTTCTGCATCTGGGGCTGGTGTGTTCCTTGCTTGTTGGCAGATGGACTTGGGAATCTTTCAAAAGTTATAGCAAGAAGCCATTCTAATGGTACTCAGCCAGAAGAGCTCACAAAGCCTATTAGTCATTATTCTGCTTCTTAGAAAAAGGAACTGCCTTTTGATATAGTGGAACTCATGGAAAAGGTAGGAAAAAAGACTGCATTTTTACCCAATGCCTTTAAAGTGTTAACTCATCAACAGGGGAATTCAGAGCATTTTTTTGCTTACTGCAATGCTATTATCGACAAAGAAACAGGACATCTCAGGAAGACCGATAAAGAATTCATCATGGTAGCCCCAAGTGTTAGTAACAAGTTTCCCTGCTGTATAGTTGCCAATGGTGCTCTACACAGGATGTGTTCCAAAACGACTGTTCCAACTGGTCAGGCTGTCCTTCATTGGAAGAAGGTCAACTTATCATCTCAAGAGTTAACTGTTCTTGCTGTTAAGCTGATGACATAATGGAAGAACATTTTAAAAAGCCACAGTTGCAGGGTTTTGATCATGGGGATGCCTGGTATATAGCTTTAATTTTTGCTTTTCTTTTTTTGGCATATCTAACCATATTGCTTATTTTATCGATCTAATTCCCCAAAAAGAATGATCTCAAAGTCTGTAACAGTATGTCTACCACAGAGGCAATGTAAAATGTATGTATTGTGCAAATTATGGTATGTTTATTAATCAGTTTTTTACCTTTAATGTTTAGCTTATATATACTGTGGGAAATAAACTCATTTGCTATTCAACCTGGTATTACCACTTTTTTTAAGTTCATTACACTTCATGATAATTGGTGAAATGTAGTGAAATTTAGCACTTGTGTAGGCATTGATAATTCAGAGGGGCTTTTACAAACCAGGAGGCTATCAATTTCTTCATTGTGAAAAATTTACTTTTCATTTTCATTACCCTTCTCACTTTCCCATTTCCGTAATATTCCCTTATAAAGAAGATTGAAAAACAAAAATAGTTCAGCAGCCAATACATTGACTGAGTCTGACAGTATACGCAACATTCACCATTTCTAGTCTCTTAAAGGAGAGAGCTACATTTTCTCCACTCCTTTGTGGGGCTGAGTTTGCATTGATATGGCTGTCATTGTACGTATTATTTTGCTGGTTCTGTTTCTTTCACTCATAACTCTTCCTAGGTTTCTCTGGATTCTTCATTTTGCTTTTCATGGTACAGTAATAATATTTCATTACATTCATGTATTGAGCCATTTCCTAATAATTGTATTAGTACACTATTACTTTCCATTTCTCTAAAAGGTGCATTTGGAGGAAAAGGAAGCAGAGATGAGACTCAGAGGAATTCTAAGAACTGATAACCAACTACATTAGATCAGCCATTTTAATTTAAGTCCTTAGGGTTTAAGGATTTTGTGGTTTTCCAACAGCTATTTTGCTGTTAGATGAAAAATGAGTCTGTTCAAATGAAGTATAAACATTATTTAAACTAATTCTTTTCAGAAGTAGATTTAGGCATTCTCAGATGAAAGGCAGGTTGATATAAGTAGACCCACTCTATTTTTAACATTTACCTACTTTTTGATACTCTCTTTTTTCCTAACTTCAGGTGTGTACCTGATAGAGCGGTATACTGGGTGCCTTCTTTCTCAGTAGACCAATCAGTGACTTACTAAGGGATTGTAAAATCATGGTCATTTAAATAGGATTTTAATCCACAAATAACTGTCCTACTACTTTAGGCTTAAATAAGGATGGTCAGAGAAGCATTGGCACTCCTATCATTTTCCCATAGTTACCCTCTTACTGAAGTAAGGGTGGAAGAAATATAAAACTTGAAAGCAAGATCTCATATGTAAACAATTCTTTTAAGATTTGTTTTACAGGGGAATTGGTTATGTTCTACTGTTGCTTCCTTACATTTGTATAGTTCTCTTTTTGAATTTTTTTAAAAGTGCTTTCATAGCTTTTATGTGGTTAAAATTATATATAGCCTACTTAGTATTTTCTCTGTTCATGTCTTTTTTCAATATTTTCTTTAAATAATAAATAATAATCTACTTTGAGAGCTTATTAGTATTAAAGATTGATTTAACTGTGAAATAGCATTAACTTGAGTCTGAACAAAATATCTAATAAGAGGGGATTGTGTTATGACTATACCTTGAATATTGTGCCTCATAAAATATAACCGTTTTAAGTAGAGTTAATTTAATCTCACAAATAAAATTAATTAAATTGGAAAATAGTATAGGGGATTCTATACCTGAGAATGAGCTGAGGTTGAGAGAAGCTAAGGGCAGCATGTTTGAGGGTGGGGTATATTTGTTTCTTTAGCTCTGCTGTGAGAGGAAATGAGGCTCAAAGAAAGTCTAAAGCCTCTTCTTGGCATGGATGTGATGATGAGAACTGAAAATCAAGGGGAGGTAGAGCTACTTAATTTTCGTTTTCCTTCTGTTTTCTGGGCAATGAGAATGATGTTTTGCACTGGAAATGAGCAACTAAAAATGTTAAAAAGGAATTGCCACCCAGGAAAAGTGAGGAAAAGAATTAGTAAGAGATCATCTAGATGCCCTTGATGACTTCACATCACTCTACCCTTATGAACCTTAAGTTCTTCCTTAAGTCTTAAAAGGATTGAGAGAAAATTCTTATTGAACCCCTATCTGTAGAATTGGAAAGAATATGGAAAGCAAGAGGGTAACAAGACTGGGGAAGATGAAATGCTATTCTGATTCTAAAAAGGTGGAGAAGGGAGTGAGAAAGAAGGGATTCCAAAGAGCTAAGATGACTTCATAATGGATGGGTCATAGCATATTCAGTTTTATAAAAGTCCATCAGTGATGGTATGCCCCTTGAATTTTCAGGATCCCAAAGAGTACTGACATTTTAGAGCATGGTGGTTGAGATGTAAGAAGAAGAAATGCAATAGAGAATCAGTGGAGGGAGGCAGCTTTGTATAGTGCTTCTTCCCAGAAAAGTTTGGGGATTCAAAGCACAAGTCAACGTGATGCATCCCCAAAAATCTATCTTCACCTTTGACTGCATTTGAGAAAAGTAGCTTCTAGTAATATGGAGGTGATGACACCACAGCTGCCCCTTCATCTCTGAAATGGGCATAACAATAGAACTTCCCAGGGTTGTAGTGATGGTGATGAGATATTTTTAAAGGGCTTTGCAAGCCTTAAAGGACTTTTATAAAGGCTAGCTTTTAATATTTGCTTCTGTTTTGTTATGAGAGGAATATCAGGGTGCTGAAGAGCCTTGAGTCCCAGTCCAGGGAGGGTCATTTGAAGGAACTAAGGATGTGTATGTACTTGAAAAAAAGACTGATGAGGAGCTAATCATCCTCTTCACATCCTGGAAGGGCTTTCTCATAGAGGAGGTATTGAGTTTATTCTGTTTGGTACAGAGGGCAGAACCCTAAATGCATGGAACTCATTAAAGGCAAATAGAGGATTCCTGTCAGGGCAGATTGCCTAAGAAATATAGCTGGTCCTAAGTAGAATGGACTTACTTGAGAAGTGGTGGGGTCTCCTTCCTTCCTTCAAGGTCTTCATTTCAAGGCCAGATTGCCCCCATTGGATATGTGGCATTGTAGATGCCTCCTGTGTGTTCTAAATTTGATGGCATCTGAGGTTCCTTCAGAACCCTCTGAGTCTGGCTTGAGAGTGCTTTGCTTAAATGAAACTACCTGCTCCAAAGTTACCAGTGATCTCTTCACTGACAAATAGAATGGCTTTTTCTTAGTCCTCATTTTTCTTGACTTCTCTGCAAGATTTGCCATGATTGACCTCCCTGTCCTGTTTTTGTGTCTTGGTTCTCTTCCTACCTGGCACACCACTCTTCAGTCTCTTGAACTGAACCTTGTCATCAATGTCATGACAACTTATTAAGAGCCTCCCTCAGAGTTCTGTCCTCTGTCCTCTTCTCTTTTCTCTCTCTACTCTCTCCCTCAGTGCCCCAGTAGGCAACCTGCTCTCTAGAAAGTTAGGTGTTCACCTTGCTGTTCCATTACCCTGCTCAATATTTAAGAGCATATGTTACTAGAATGGCTGTTGAACAAGAGTGAATCCTAGGAGGGCCCCCAGAGAGATCAATAATCCCTGGCAACTGGCCCATGCTGTATTCCCCTGGGGCCCTACCACCACACTTCTGTTTCTCTTTGGCACCCAAAGATCCAGAAATGGCTCAGAGAAAACTGGTTCCAAGTTGCAGAAGGGTTGATTCAGAGAAGGGTTACTTGGAAATTGAGGTGGATCCTAATGACCATCTAAAACCCAGAATGGTCTGAGGAAGGTGCTTTGTGCACTGAAAGCATCACCTGTGACCTGTTAAGTCACTTCATTGTGGACCCTGGGCAAGACACTCTGTGGACCTCATTTGCTCATCTATAAAATATAAATCGCATGCCCTTTTATAGCTTCATCTCAGTGGTTTATGAAGATTCAGCAGTGTGATATATGGAAAGCACTTGGCAAAATGTCCAGCCCCATGATCACACTTCATATGATGATGGGGGTTAATTAGGACCTGTGGGTCCCAATGGCAGAGAAACAGAGTAAGAGATCTTCTCTCCCTATATCCTCCTTTTGCAGATAAGGAAACCTAAGGCCAAAAGAGATCACAGAGATGGCAAGGAAGAGCTGGGATCTGATCCCGACTTCAAGGAACAGTTCCTCCTGTAACACTGTTGCTGCCTTCTCTTAGTGTCATAGTAGGGTCTTAATTTTGAGATGATTAGGACTTGGGTCCTGACTCCACATGGTCTCCCCTCATCCATGCTTCTGTTATTTTTTCTCTTTTTCCCCTCACCTCTTTTTTTTTCTCTTGTTCAGTCATTTCAGTTCTTTCTGATTCTTTGCAACCCCATTTGGTTTTTCTTGGCAAAGATACTGGAATGGTTTGCCATTTTCTTCTCCAGTTTATTTTACAGGTGAGAACTGAGGCAGACAGGAAGGGTTGAGTGACTTTCTCAGGGTCACACAGCTAGTAAGTGTTGGAGGTCAGATTTGAACTCAGGAAGATGAGTCTTCCTGACTCAAGGCCCAGCACTCTGTTCACTGTACCACCCAACTGCCTTTACCTCTTTGTTACCAATATTTTGATCTAGTATTTGGAGCACCTCCAATTCCAATCTGATTAGTTGGTATTCTTGATCTTCTGTGCTCGCTTTACAAAGACATTAATCCCCTTCCCACCACTTTAGATGGCTTCTGCAGTAGCTCTCCTTTGCCTTTGCCCATTGGCTCCACAGATTGTCAGGCTAGGTTTGATGGCACTCAGTACCATGTATCTCCTGCATCTGGGTACAATGTACATGTGCATTATCCTACCCCCAGTTTCCTTTCTCCCAGCTCTAAGAACTGGGAACATTCAAACTTTCTATCAATCTCTTTCAGACTTGGAACCTAGGACTAAAAACAAAGAGGCAACTCCAAAGGAGATCATAATAGGTGAAGAATCTTCCTCATTGGTGAAAGTTGAAAGACTCAAAGGGGCAGACTTTTGTAACTCTACGCTTGGGGAATTTGGGGAAGTTGAGAACCTGGAAAAGCAGCAGCCAGTAAAGCAGGACAGTGAGGTAAGAATGATTAAACGTCAGAAGATTCCAACTGGAAAGAAATTTTATAAATGTAAAGAATGTGGCTTCAGTCATGGCTCAGCCTTTGTTAAGCACAAGAAGATTCATGTGGGAAAAAAGCCTTATAAATATAAAGAATATGGGAAAGCCTTCCCTCGATTCTCAAGGCTCACTCAACATCAGAAGATCCATGCTAGAATGAAAGTTTATAAATGTAATGAATGTGAGAAAACATTTACTCAAAACTCAGTCCTTCTTCTACATCAAAGGATGCATACTGGAGAGAAGCCATATAAGTGTGATGAATGTGGGAAAGCCTTCATTTATAATTCAAGCCTCGTCAAACATCAGAA
This sequence comes from Phalanger gymnotis, assembly GCA_028646595.1. Classification (NCBI taxonomy): domain Eukaryota; kingdom Metazoa; phylum Chordata; class Mammalia; order Diprotodontia; family Phalangeridae; genus Phalanger; species Phalanger gymnotis. Next base: position 787,983,704 of record CM053622.1, read on the forward strand.
GATTCATACTGGAGAGAAGCCTTATAAATGTAATGAATGTGGGAAAGCCTTCAGGCAGAGTTCAGATTTTGTTAGGCACCAGAGGATCCATACTAGAGAGAAGCCTTATAAATGTAATGATTGTGGGAAAGCTTTCTCTAGTTTTTCAAAGCTCACTCAACATCAGAAGATCCATACCAGAGTGAAGGTTTATAAATGTAATGAATGTGGGAAAACATTTACCCAAAATTCTATCCTTCATTTTCATCAAAAGATACATACTGGAGAGAAGCCATATAAATGTAATGAATGTGGGAAGGCTTTCATTTATAATTCAGGCCTCATCAAGCATCAGAAGATTCATACTGGAGAGAAGCCTTATAAATGTAATGAATGTGGGAAAGCCTTCAGGCAGAGTTCAGATGTTGTTAGGCACCAGAGGATCCATACTGGAGAAAAGCCTTATAAATGTAATGAATGTGGAAGAGCCTTCAGTCAGAGCTCAGATGTTGTTAAGCACCAGAGGATCCATAGTGGAGAAAAGCCTTATAAATGTAATGAATGTGGGAAAGCCTTTATTCGGGGCTCAAGTCTTACTGCACATCAAATGATTCATACTGGAGACAAGCCTTATAAATGTAATGAATGTGGGAAAGGCTTCCCTCAATTCTCAAAGCTTACTCAACATCAGAAGATCCATACTAGAGTGAAAGTTTATAAATGTAATGAGTGTGGGAAAACCTTTCCTCAACACACAAGCCTTGTTTTACATCAACAGATTCATAAGAGAGAGAAGCCTTATAAATGTAATGAATGTGGGAAAGCCTTCGCTCAGAGGTCCCACTTAACCCAACATTTGAACACACATACTGGAGAGAAGCCTCATAAATGTAAAGAATGTGGGAAAGGCTTCAGTCATGGTTCAAACCTTATTAAGCACCGAAGGATTCATACTGGAGGGAAACCATATAAATGTAATGAATGTGGGAAAGCCTTCAGTCAGAGCTCTGCCCTTGTTAAGCACCAGAGGATCCATACTGGAGAGAAGCCTTATACATGTAATGAATGTGGGAAGGCCTTTAGGCAGAGCTCAAATCTTATTTCACATCAAATGATCCATACTGGAGAGAAGCCTTATAAATGTAATGAGTGTGGGAAAAGCTTCAGTCACATCTCAGACCTTGTTAGGCACCAAAGGATCCATACTGGAGAGAAGCCTTATAAATGTAATGAATGCGGGAAAGCCTTTAGTCAGAGCTCAGTTCTTGTTAAGCACCAGAGGATCCATACTGGAGAGAAGCCTTATAAATGTAACGAATGTGGGAAAGCATTTATTCTGAGTTCAAGTCTTATTGCCCATCAGATGATCCATACTGGAGAGAAGCCTTACAAATGTAGTGAATGTGGGAAAGGTTTCATTGAGAGTTCAGCTCTTATCGTACATCAGAGGATTCACACTGGAGAGAAGCCTTATACATGTAATGAATGTGGGAAAGCCTTCACTCGGAGCTTAAACTTGATTGTACATCAAATGGTTCATACTGGAGAGAAGCCATATACATGTAACGAATGTGGGAAAACCTTCAGTCATGGCTCAGGTCTTGTCAAGCACCAGAGGATTCATACCGGAGAAAATCCTTATAAATGTAAAGAATGTGGGAAAGCCTTTAAACAGAGCTCAAACCTTATTCGACATCAGAAGACTCATACTGGAGAGAAGCCTTATAAATGTAAGGAATGTGAGAAAGCCTTCACTCAGAGATTCCACTTAAAAAAACATCTGAATACACATACTGGAGAGAAACCTTATAAATGTAAGGAATGTGGGAAAGGTTTCAATCATGATTCAAACCTTATTAAGCATCGAAAGACCCATTCTGGAGGGAAACCATATAAATGTAATGAATGTGGGAAAGCATTCAAAAAGTTCTCAGGTGTTTTCCAGCATCAGAGGATTCATTCTAAAGAAAAGTCTTATAAATGTAAGGTATGTGGGAAAGCATTTACTCAGAACTCAATGCTTATTAGACATCAGAAGACTCATACTGAAGAAATACATTAGCAGCATAATGAAATCCTTTATTCCAAGATCCTAATGTATTTCCAAGGATGCATACTGGAGAAAAGAATTTTGAATATAATCAGTGCAGGAAACTTTTCGTGTTCCCAGCTTAATGAACACCAGAAGATTCATACTTCACAGAACTCTTAGAAAGAAATGAAAGTGGTAAAGTCTTCCATTCATGGTTCCAGACTTTGTTAAGGACCAGATGATTGGTACTGCAGCAAAGCCTTATAATTATAATGAATATAGGACCTGTTCTGTGTCAGATGTGTTCCCATCAAAAGGAAATTCATACTGGAGAATAGTCTAATAGCCAAGAACTAGAGATAACATTCAATAGCTCCTCACATTTTGTTCACCGTCTAGTTCATAATGAGAAAAAAAGCTTAATGATGGGAGCTAACATTTCTCTGTGGCTTTTAAGGTTGATAAAAAGCTTTCCATAGCTAGCTTATCTCATTTTATCCTTACAACAATCTTGTAAGGTAGGTAGATGGTAGTATTATTGCCAGTTTCCAGATAAGGAAGCTGAGTGACTTGCCTTCAGTCACACAACAAGTGTCTGAGGCCAGATTTGAACTCAAGTCCAAGTTCTGTGCTCCATCCTTTGGGCCACATTTTAAATATAATGAGTATAGGAAAGTCTTATGTGACAAATCAGTCCAGTCCTATAAATTACCATAAATGAACAAATGACAAATATATTAAGAGCTCGGGGGCTCAGAGTTGACACCTTATCATTTCCCACCTGGCTGTAGAACTTCATCATGCTCTCACTAGTACCCTCCTTCCTCTACTTCCCACATTTTAGCTTCTTTGTATAGTTTGTCTTCCCTCATTAAATTGTGAGCTCCTTGCGGCAGAGACTTTTTTCTTTTGGCCTTTCTTTGTATCCTCAGTGCTTAGCACAATGCCTGGCATATATTAGCTGCTTAGGAAGTATTTATTAACGTGGCTTAGCTCCCCATGGATCCCCAATCCTAAACTGTCCCAAATAGGTCATTGAGCATGATCTTAAAATACAATCCCAACATAATAGTGTCTGGGCAATGAAAAGTGTTTTCAGGGTTTACCTGGTGGTCCTTGAGATCACTGTCAGTCTCCCAGACAAAACATGATGCCAACTTAATACACAAGACTTTACATACGTCTGGAGTTGCTGAATGACTCACTTATAGAGGATCTGTCTGTTAACCCACCTCATTTGCTTATCTATAGCATGGAAAAAAATATTCAACACGGCTATACTCTTTGAGGATACCACATTGATGTGGCAATATACTTCTTCATCTCCATAGAGAGGTGGCTCACTCTAAGTGAATAATATCATCTAATAGCTCTATATCTCAAAGAAATAAAAGAAAGAGAAAGGAAACCTTGGTGTACCAACTTGTTTATATTATCTCTTTTTATTGTGGGATAAATTAGAAACTAAAATTGTCTTCCTTCCTATTGGAGAATGGCTAAACAGATTGCTATCTGTGAATGTAAGCAATATTGTTATGCCATGAGACATGATGAAATGGAATCTTTTAAAGGCAACTAGGAAGACTTCTATGACTGCAGAAGAATGGAGCTTGAAATGGAGCTTGAAAAACCATTTCTACAATGATAGCTTCTTTCAGAAAACAACTTGGACAGACTTTCAAACTGATCAGTGCAATGATCAAGCACTGGAAATAAACCAAGGAAATATACCATTCAGCTCTTAGCAGAGAGAAGGTGATGAACTTACAATTCAGAAAAAGACCTATGTTTTGGTTTTGGATGTGGCCAATGTGTGTATTAATTGTACCCATGTACTTAGCTGTCCATTGAGGACTTTATTTTCTGTATTGTATTTAATTTGCTTGACTGGATTGGGGAAAAAATGGAGGTAGGGGAAGGATAAATTAATTTTTTTAAAGAAGTAATGAAAATATGGATGTTTGTGCTCTAATATGCAGCTCTTATTTCAATACAATTTATTGTCCTACAGTGGTATTGCTCTAAATTAAATTCAGGTAATGAACCTCACTGCCAAAGAGGGCATCTTTTGTTATTTAAAAAAAAAATTATTTCAATGCACTGTCTTGATGTGGTAGCACTGATAATGATGTGAATTGGAAAGATTTATTGAAAAAAAGTGAAATGCAGAAGCATTTAAAGTGGACGACATTTGTATTTTGAAACTATTGTATTTGCAAGATATATATGATGCACAATAAAATTAAAAGGTGTGGCAGAAATATCAATCAGTAAATTTTTTTTAAGCATCTACTATGTGCTGGGCACTATACTAAGTGCTGGGGATACAAAAAGAAGCAAAAAATAGTCCTTGTCTTCATGGAGCTTATAATCTAATTTAGATCTTATAGTCAAAATAAAGTTAAAGCCAATCTTGATGGCACACAGCTGCAGTCCCTGCTCTTGGGGTAGGGTGAGGATGACTCATCAGGTGTCTTTACATGCAGTTCAGTACAAGCAGGGTGAGCCTCTCTGAGCAGAGGGCTTCCTAAGGAGGGATAACCTGACCTATGGAGCAAGTTCAGGCTTTGTGGCCAATTAATATTCATATCTGGCCCATGAGCAACTACTGACCTTCCAGTCTCAAAACAAATTAAAATGAAAAACAAAATACACATAGAAATTTAGAAGAATATTCCAATGGAACTCCTGAGTTTGGATACCATCTGTTGCATATTCTAGCTCTGTGGCCATGAGTAAATCTCTTCACCTCTCTCATGCTCGGTTTTCTCATCTGTTAAGTGGGGCTGTTGGACTAGGTTGCTCCTGAAGGCCCAACTCTAAACCTTGGGACTCAGCTGATTGAATCAGCCCTGCCTATTTCGCCTGCTGGTCTGCCAGTCAAGCCTCAGGGAGGGAAGGAACTGAAGTTACTGGGCACCTTTTTGACCCAAACTACTAGAAAGCCAGCTCAGCAGCCTTTGTCTTAGTCCCCAGAGACAGTCAAGTAGCAAAGAGAGTTTCCATATCTCTTAAGTCCAGCCCACATTGCCAGGATGCTGGTTGATTTTTCTTTTATTGCATCTTCTCTATAAGTTCTCTATCCCACTTACAGCAGCTGTTTCAAATCTTTTCTCTATTCTAGCAACCCATAGCAACCCCTCCCCAACCTCCCTCAGGTAAGAACTTTGTTGGAAGGTGCTTGTAAGTAAATTTAACAACCAGATCTCCATGAAAAAGAAAAATAGGTGGGCTACACTTTTAAGTTCATACTGCATTATTAACATTTTCTCTATCACTGTAAGTCTAGACAATCAAACAAAACAATTAATCAAGCCCTGATTTGTAATGTGGCTGATTTCTGGATGATTCTTCTCCTGGAATGTTCTCTGGTGGAGTTGATTCTGTGATCTTAATCCTAATCTGTAAGTCACTAACATAAAATGTGAACTTGTCCCATTTTCTAAGCCTTGAGAGAGGAAACTGGAGTGGAGCCAATGTGACTGTACAGGGTTTTGAGAGAAAGTACTCTCAGATATGGCCTGTCAAGGAAGGGAGGAGGAGGAGGCATGTAAGGGGTCAGCAGTGGAGCAGTGTATATATAACTCAAGCACTGGGAGGGAGTAAGACCATCTGGGAATACTGGAATATGAGGTATATAAAACAGCGGATCAGAAGATCACCAGCCTGACATTTGATTCATGACTGGTAACAAAATTGATAGATGACAAAGGAGTTGGAGATAATAGAATTCGCACTCCCCTCTCCCAATTTTTTTAAGTCACTGGAAGAATGTCCAATCATGGAGGAAAAGAAGAGTAGGTCATTGAAGCATTTTTTAAGCATAGAAGAGAATAAAGTCTTGATGGAAACACAGCCAAGCCAGCGCATTTTGAAGGATACATACTGATTTTATTAGAAATAGGTTAAAGAAAATGATTGTTGAATTGCCAAATCTCACTTGGGGATTGGTGGTTCTGAAGGAAAGGCCTTTGAAAGCAGGTGTGGGCCCAACTCCTGAACTTTGGGGTATCTCAGGAAGAGAAGTTTGGAGAAGAGATAGAGACTGATATGTATACCAATCCTCACACAGAATTCAACAACACAACAAGTATTTTATATATTAAAGGAATCAACAAGTGAAAAGTATGCAAGATAAAATCAATGGGACTTCCATGTGAGCTAACAATCAGCAGGGGTGGGGATGAGGGACCTGTAAATTTAAGAGCCTAAAGTGGCCTATTTCTTAGAGCCTTCTTTTCTTCAGGCTCAATTCTTCATAGCCCATCCTTCAGTCCGCCTCCTGGAAGATCCCTTCCCAGGTTGTCAGTAGGATTGCCTTCTCCCTCCATTTGCAATCACTGGGCATTGATTCTGCATCAGGCCTTTTACTTATCTGCACAAATTTCACATTGCTCCTGCCCCAACTCCACCCCACAGTAGAATAGACACTAGAGGTGGCTTCCTTTCGATCTTTGTCTCCCCAGGGATGGTACTGGGTTTAGTGTATATTGGTTGATTAACTCCACTGCTGTCTTTTGATTCTGGGGCCCATTTGGGGCAGGGTCAGAAAGTGAATAGGAACTCCATGATCCAATGAACAGTCCATGAGATAATGCCTAGAAGGAGTGGAAGCTTCATTATCTGAGGCTCAGTGTTGTCATCTGCAGAAAGGGACTAAGGACTCCTGGGGTAGCTACCTGATTAGAGGGAGTCTGGAAAAAGACTTTATGAGCTTTCTTTTAGTGATGTGGAGAAAGCCAGTGTGGGTAAGGGAAAGCACCTTGGAACTGGTGTCAGGGGACCTGGAATCTAGGGCCAGTCATGAGACTGCTTAGTGTGAGCTGGGGTTGCTCACTGTCCCTCTCTTGGCTTCAGTCTTCTGCCCTGTAAAGGGAGAGATGATCATGTTCACAGGAGCATGCTTACAGGGATCCCTTCACCTTAGAGATGATTGAACCAAGCCTGGTAGGTAAATCTATGACAAGAAAGCACGTTGCATGCCATCCTAGGGTAGTTTTATAACACAGTTGAGAGAGCACTAGGGATATAGTTCAAGAAGAACTTGAGTTCAAATTTGCCCTCACTTGTGTGACCCTTGGCCAGTCACTTAACCTCTGCCTCAGTTGCCTCATATGTGAAGTGGGGATAATAATAGCACCTACTTTGTAAGGATTAAATGAGATATTTGTAAAGTGCCTGTCACTTAGTAGGTGCTTAAAAAATGCTTGCTTCCCCACCACCCTCACTCCACCCCCGACTCTTTAGCCTCAATCATTAAAGTGTGAAAGCAGTGGGAACTGCCATTATTATCATAAACTTTGGTCAGTCATGAAAATGGTGGAATTTCTTTTTTTTTTTTTACATTCACTTCTGTAAGTTTTAAATTTTCTCCACCTTCCTCCCCTCACCCAGACAGCATGCAATTCAATAAAGGCTGTACATATATATTCCTATTAAACATTTTCACATTAGTCATGTTGTATAGAAGAATTAGAATGAATGGGAGGAACCATGAGAAAGAAAAAACAAAACAGAGAGAGCAAATAGTCTGCTTTGATCTGCATTCAGACTCCATATTACTTTATCTGGATGTGGATAGCGTTTCCATTATGAGTCTTTTGGAGTTGTCCTTGCATTGTGGAGAAGGGCTAAGTCTTATCAAAGTCAGTCATTGCACAATGTGGCTATAACTGTGTACAATGTTCTCCTGGTTCTGCTCACTTCACTCAGCAGCAGTTCATATAAGTCTTTCCAGATTTTTCTGAAGTCTGCTTGCTCATCATTTCTTACAGCACATTAATATTCCATATACCACTTTTTGTTCAGCCATTCCCTAATTGGTAGACATCCCCTCAATTTCCAGTTCTTGGCCACCACAAAAAAAGCTGCTATAAATATTTTTGTTCATGTAGGTCCTTTTCCCATTTTTATGATCTCTTTGTTATATAGCCCTAGAAGTATTTCTGGGTCAAAGGGTATGCACATTTTTATAGCTCTTTGGGCATAGTTCCAAATTGTTCTCCAGAATGGTTGGATCAGTTTGCAACTCCACCAACAATGAATTAGTGTTCCAGTTTTCCCACATCTTCTCCAGCATTCATAATTTTCCTGTTTTGTCATGTTAGCCAATCTGATGAGTGTGATGTGGTACCTCGGAGTTGTTTTGATTTGCATTTCTCTAATCAATAGTGATTTAGGGCATTTTTTCATATGACTATAGGTAGCTTTAATTTCTTCTTCTGAAAACTGCCTGTTCATATCCTTTGACCATTTATCAATTGGGGAATGATTTGTATTCTTAGAAATTTGATTCAGTTCTCTATATATTTTAGAAATGAGGCCTTTATCAGAGACACTGGTTATAAAAATTCTTTCCCAGTTTTCTGCTTCCCTCCTAATCTTGGTTGCATTGGCTTTGCTTGTGCTAAAACTTTTCAATTTAATGTAATCAAAATTATCCATCTTGCTTTTCATAATGTTCTCTATATCTTGTTTGGTCATAAATTCCTCTGTTCTCCATAAATCTGACAGATAAACTATTCCTTGCTCTCCTAGTTTCCGTATAGTATCAGCCTTTATATCTCATATACCCATTTGGGCTTTATTTTGGTATACAGTGTAAGACAGTATTGGTCTATGCCCAGTGTCTGCCATACTAGAAAATGGTGGAATTTCAATGTGATTTTGATGTAGAAAACATGAGAAACAGAAATATGAGAGAAATTTGATATTTGATTTGATAATTCTGCTAAAGAAACAAGGGCAAGAAGGAGATCTGGCCAGGACTGACCACAGTCCTCAGCCTTCCTGGGGCGGACCAAGGGGAGAGTCCAGATCACTCACATCAGGCAGTCCTGGGAAAGGGATGAAATTCTCCCTCATGAAGAGGGTCCTAGGTTACGTCCTGAAACAAATCATTGCTTCCCGCTGAGCCTCAGAAGTCTGCTTGGGAAGTCTGCTGATGTCTTGCTTCTTATGTGTCCATGGGTAACTCCCTCCTCCTTGGTTTCATCTTCCTCTGCTTCGTTGGGAAGAGATTGGACTAGATGAGCCAGTGGGGTTCTTGGGAGCTCTAGCTCTGTGATCCTTCACCTCCCTGTCACTTCCCTTTCTGAGGCTGTATTTGAACTTAGGTCTTCCTGACTCCAGAGCCATTGCTGTGTCCCACTGTGCCACCTGGCTGCCCCAGAGTTGTCATTCTTTGCTTGGTTTTTTGACCCCCAAATCCCAGGTTCTTTCCAGTGTGCCTTGCCTGTCTTCCAGTAAAGTAGAATGTGTAGCCTTGGATTAAGCAAGAGATAGCAGGGCCCTATGAGTGAGAGAGAGGGAAAGAACCCACAATAGTCAAGCATGTGCATCTGAACCAGCATCCCCTCTGTATCTCTCTCACAAGTGGTCATTCCCCTTCTGTTTGAAGAGTATGGAGTGTAATTTCTCTCTTCTTCACCCCCCCCCACTATTTGTCCTTGGTGCTCTGCCACCTTCAGCCTTTTGCTCCCACTTCTGCCTTGTGGGGCCAAGTAGAATCTGATAGAGAGAATCCAGGAACCTCAGAGTTGGAAGGGACCCCTACCAAAATAGTATTCACCATTCTGGGAGGCCTGACAGGCAGTCCTGTGTCATCTCCCCAGCTCAGAATGGCCCATTGCTGAACAACAGAGGAGCCAAGACTTGGGCAGAGGAAAGGAGGAGCTTTCTGTTCACTGGAGATCTTCCTTTTCATGATCAGAGATAACGCAGAGGACTCCAGTCCTCTCGATGACTCCTCATTCGTACAGATAAGAGAAGGCCCAAAGGGGCACAGAAGCTCCTCTCTACTTTCTGACACAGAGATCAAATGATTTGGATCACGGTGCTCTTCTTTCATCTGGATCCATCAAGAAACATTCCTTAATCCCTCACCTGGAATACAGCAACGGGCCTCCTAATTGGTCTCCCTGATTCCTGGCTTTCCCTTCCCAGATTTCTTTTGCATAGTGCTTCTAATTGATATTCCTAAAACAAAGTTCTGAGCACACCACTCTCCTTCTCAAGAGGTTCAGTGTACTCCTTTTGGTGTTCAAGATAAATAAACAGATTTGGTTTTGACAGTAGAATCCATCACATTCTGTCCCTTAGCTATCTTTCCAAACTGATTTCACATTCCATATTCTGTGTTCCATCCAAAATGAACTATATCTTGTTCTCCTATCAAATATTCTTTTCTGCATTCATACCCTTGAACAGGATGCCTATTTTCCATGCCTAGAATAATTTATCCTCATAATTCAACTCAGAATCCAGCTCTTCATTGGTTCCCAAAAGATTCATTTAATAATTTCTGTTTATCTGTATTTGTAAAGTTTTTATGACCCGGCACAGTTGGTCACAGAAATTCATCTTACTCAACAGGGAACAGGAGGAAAAGGGGTAAAAAGACAAGTGGGGAAGGTCAAAGGAGAGGGTAGATTAAGGGAGTAGTGGTCAGAAACAAAACAAACTCTTGAGGAGGGACAGAGTTAAAAAGACAAGGACAAGGATAAAAGAATAAGAAATGAGGGGATGTGATTAAGTGATGTCTAACAACTTTAAGAGATGTAAACCACTGAACTTATGATTGCTAGTTGTACTCTATTTTTTTTTTCGCGTTCATGGTTATGATGGTCAAATGTGTATTTCCTTCCATCTTTTTCTTTTATACTATTATAATTTTTATACTTTTATGCTTTTTATGCTATACTTTGTCTTTTTTACCCTGTCCCTCCTCAGGAGTTTGTTTTGTTTCTGACCACCACTCCCTTTATTGACCTTCTCTTTTAACCATCCCCTCTTTTCTCTTAACGCTTTTCCCTCCTGTACCCTATTGAATAAGATGAATTTCTGTACCCAGCTGTGTGTTTATAGATACCCTTCTTGAACCAGTTGAGATGAGAGTGAGGTTCAAGTGTTGCCTCCTTCCCATCTTATTCTCTCCCCCATTGTATAAATTCTTCTTTCCATGTGCCATTTTTTTTTGGAAATAATTTTCCCCGTTCTTCCTTCCCTTCCATCTCAGGGCATCCTTGTTCTTACACTTCCATTCTTCTTTTATGATAATCTTAACATGATAGAATCATACCCATGTTCCTTCTTCCAAGCAGATTTTCTTTAACTTCCTCTGATGATAAAGTTCTTAGGAGTTTACATATATCTTCTTCACGTGTAGAAGTGTAAATACTTTAACCTTGTAAATCTATCATGATTTCTCTTTCATGTTTATCTTTTTATGCTTCTGTTGATTCTTGTGTTTGATTGTCAGATTTTCTATTTAGCTCTAGTCGTTTCATCAGGAATGCTTGAAAATCCTTTGTTCCATTAAATGCCATTTTTTTCTCTTGTAGGATCATACCTAGTTTTGCCGGGTAGATTATTCTTGGTTGTAATCATCACTTTTTTTTGCCTTGTGGAGTAGAATATCCCAAGCCTTCCACTTCTTTATTGTAGTAGCTGCTAAATCTTATATGATCCTGATTGTGGCTCCACAGTATTTGAATGGCTTCTTTCCGGCTGCTTTCAGTATTTTCTCCTTGGCTTGGGAATTCTGGGTTTTGGCTGTAATATTCCTGGGATTTTTCATTTTGTGATCTCTTTCAGGAGGCATCTAGTCAATTCTTTAAATTTCTGGGCAGTTTTCTTTTATGTTTTCTTGAAAAAAAATGTAGGCTCTTTTTGTTCATGGCTTTCAGGTCGTCTGGTGATTCTTAAATTATCTCTCTTTGATCTATTTTCCAGGTGAGCTGGTTTTTTTTTTTCCTGTGAGTTATTTCATTTTCTTCACTTTATTTTATTGTTTCTTGATGTTTCATGGAATCATTAACTTCCATTTGGCCAATTCTGACTTTTAAGGAGTTATATTTTCTTCAGTGAGGTTTTGTACCTCTTTTACCATTTGGCCAGCTCTGATTTTTAAAGGATTATTTTCTTCAGTATTTTTTGTATCACTTTTACCAAGCTGTTAATTCTATTTTAAAAATTTTCTTATGTGGCTCTCATTTCTTTTCCCAGTTTTTCCTCTGCTGATCTTATTTACACTCTCTCTCTCTCTCTTTCTCTTTCTCTCTGTACATACATACATATATATATAATGTATATATGTGTGTGTGTATACATATACTCACACACATATATACATACACACGCACACATATATTTAAATCTAAGTCTTCTAGGGATTCTGGTTGTACTTGTGTACAATCTTTATTTTTATTTGAGGCTTTGCTTGTGGATGTTTTCAAGTCATTGTCTTCTGTTTTTGTGTCTTGAGATTCTTTGTCATTATATTACCTTTTTATGGTCATTTGCTCATTTTTCCAGCCTACTTCTTGACCTTGGATTTTATAGTAGAGTTGGGCTCTGCAAGGTTCAACCCTCTGCACCCCCTAACCCCAGGACAGCAAGTGGTGTTTTGTCTGATCTTCTGTCTTTTATAGTCTTCTATTGCTTTCACAAGCCAATCTGAGAACCTATGAGTTTACACTGCTTCCAAAATGTTGTGATCAGGGGAAAAGGTCTGTTCACTGCCTTCCTGCAAATTCCTGATCTTGTTTGGGTCTCTTGGCTTGTATGTGGTTGTGTTTCTGCAGATTGTTGCTGGACTCTGTCACAGTTAGCTTGCTGGCATATTCTGTGGGATCAGAGTGACTGAACTACTGGTTTCCCCTTCATCTTGATCCCCTGCCCAAGTTTATTCCCTGAAGGCTTATGCACTCGGCTAAAGGTTAGACTGGAGCTCCCCCTCTGTTTTTTGGCTCAGAGTGTGGAATTCGTTCTCTGCCCTTTACACAGATAAAGAACTCCTGCTCCCACACCACTGGGAACAATCTCCTGGAACTGGGTGATGGTAGACACAGCTGCCAGATGGCACCCATTCCTGCCCTGTCCCCCCATAGTAGTCCAGGGCTCCCCTGGGATCTCTTTTTGATCAGGGCTTTAGTCCCCTTTCTGTCCTTGGTGCTGGGCTGCTCCCACTAGTGTATGTGCTGCCACAGCCAGCTGCACCTTCTACCCATAGTGGAACTTTTTCTGTCACTGCTGGATATTTGACTTATCATAGATTCGTTTTCCCCTGTGGTCCAGAAACACAGTATCCAAGGTCTGCCTTGGGTTATTCAATCGTCACTTGATGGGATGGTTGTTCTCTTGAAACATTTTCATGCATAATGCCTCCACCAGCCCTAGGTTCCACAACTGACAGACATTAATAGAAAAGTTTGAATGTTCCAGTTTTCTGGTCTTTGAGAAAGGGAAGTGAGGATGAGATGAAGCAACTGATAGTAGTGTGCAGAAAAAGCCAGCATAGGGTTGAGTACATGTGAGCTTAAAAATCTCAATTGAGGAGGCATCTAAAGAGGTGGGAGGGGGACATGTGTATCTAAATCAAACACAGAGGGTGAGAGAAACCATATGGGAAGATTGGACCAAAGGTTCAGAGCAGCTGATTACAAGATCACTACCGTGGCATCTGATGGGTGACTGGTAATAACAAATTAAAAGTACAAAAGATGGAGAAAAGAGAAAATTATCAAAAGGAGAATAGGGATCAGGGCACTCATCTGGAATGAGGACCCTGTTTGTTATCACTTCAAGGCTAAGAGCCTAATGTAACGAGAAGGAAGCATCGTATACCCCCAAATTCCTTGGCTTTGGAATCCATAACAGTGGGTCCAAATTGTTGGATTATTATTTATATTCTGTGATCTTTTATAAATCGATTGATCCCTCTTGGCTTTAATATTCAAAATGACTGTACCGGCTAAGAATCTTTTTGTTTTCTCTGCAGACATCTCTGTGACACTTTATGTTACCAGATCTCTCTTATCTAAGCTTACTTATATGTGATATGATAGTATTGGCCTGAATCTTTGTTTCTTTACAGGTTTGATCTGTTTGGAGTTAATTGTGATTTAAAACCCCCTGATATCTTGTTTATAGGGATTTAACTTGGAATAAGGCAGACCTGGGTTCAATGTCCACCTTAGACACTCAACATGAGCCTGGCCCTGTGATTTAACCTCACACAGCTTATTTTCTGCTTGGCAAAATGGGGATAATGATATTTGTAGCACTTCTCACAGTTACCTTCTGAGCAACCATGGGGATTCTGGCTAGAATGAGCCATCTGACCTCGGAGCGCTTTAGCTGGAGCAGACCTACACCTGCCTGCAGGTTATCTGAGATGGAAGAAGTTTGGGGCAGTAAACAGGAGTAATAAAGGGAGAGAGAGAAGAGAGAGGAGAGAGAGGAGGGAAAGACAGGAGAGGGAGAGAGAGCAAGGAAGAGAGAGAGAGGAGGGAGAGAGAGAAAGTGAGACAGAGACACAGAGACAGACATACAGAGAGAACAGAGGAGGGAGAGAGACACAGAGGAAGAGAAAAAAGAGGAAGGAGAGAGGGCAGGGGGGGGGAGAGAGAGAGAGAGAGAGAGAGAGAGAGAGAGAGAGAGAGAGAGAGAGAGAGAGATAGCAACAGAGAAAGAGGATTCTTTTGAAGCATTTTTTAATCCTAAATGAGAACAGAAGAAAATTCTGATGGAAACACAAACAATGATGTTATTTGAAGGTTACATGTTTCCTATATTTCATGTACATAGTTTGCTTTATATGTTTGCTTGTTGTCTTCCCATTGGATTGCAAGTTCATTGAGAGCAAGAACTGTCTCTTTCTTCTTTTTGTATTTCCACCACTTAGCACTATGCTTGGTACTAGTAGGTACTTGGTCAGTGTTTTTTGATTGATTGATATGGAACATATTAAATAGTTACATGGAAGATGTTTGTTGATTTGTTGAATCTCATTTGGGCATTGCAGGTCCTGAAGAGACAGACGCTTTGAACTCGTTCCCTTTGAAAGCAGTAGTGGCCTCATCTCTTCAGCCTTGTGAGTTATTTGCAGCCCTCCTCTAGGCCTGACTTAGCCACTAGGCAGAGAGGGCTAGATGTGGGCCCCAAGGGAGGGGAAGTGGTGGGACATAAGAGAGCCCTGGGAAGGTGGGGGCTCAGGAGAAGTCTCAGGTGACAGATCCTGAAAGGGTGTCTCCTTATGAGGTGTGACAATGGCCCCTTCAGCTCTTGAGGCAGACCTCTAAAAGCTGAGGCTGCAAACCCTTGTAACCATTTGTGTGGAGAAAGGAGCTTGCTGTGGCCCAGGCCCTTGGAGACTTCTGGTGGAGTCTAGCTCCAGAATAGATCAACCATAAAAAGATGTAAATTGTCCCCACCTGCTGGATCCCGGCTTCTAGGCCTGGAAAGCTCCAGCCCACCTGCAGACATTTCTACCTGACCTCTTCCTAGGCCCAGCTCTTCCTCTCTTGTCAGGGTCTTCAGTAGGCTTTGAACTCTTTTCTAGCAGGTCTTTTGCACAACTATTGAGGAACTGAGCTCAGAGGTGGAGGGGCCACACCTTCTAAAGTTTGCAGTCTAATTCAAGGGTCGATGTGGGCTTAAAAATCTGTTCTGATACTGAAAGGATTTCTCTGTACAACCCTTCGGGAGAGTGAACTTCTTTCTTTTTCCTTTGAGGGAATGGTGGTAGTATTTGGTTAAGGAATGTCTTTGTAATTTAGTTGTTTAGCTGGGAGACAGGAACATAACCCCTAAAGGATTGTTGTAGTGGGAATGACTGCCAGCCTTCCAGCTGCTAGGATCCCCTGTGCTTCCCCTCCCTCACCATTAACTCCATTCCAGGCTTTCCATCTAAGCCAGGAAAAGGATGGTTTAAAAGAAAGAGCCTTCCTAGAGAGGTTGTTAATGATAGACTCGGCTTCCTCCTAAGAAAAGTATTCCTTAAGCAGAGTTCTCTACACCCTTCCCCCACCTTAGCCTCCTTCTCAGGCTTTCCACATGAGTCAGGAAAATGAGAGTTTATGGGGCGGAGCGGGGAGAACCGTTCAGAGAAATTGTAAGGGTCAGCTTTAATCTTCTAAGAAAACTCCTTTCCAACTAGAGCTGTCTGTCTCCAATTAGTCTTCTTCCTTTTGATTTCCTCATAGATATCTTGTTTATACATAGTTGTCTTCCTAGTCTCCCCATTAGATTTGTGACTTTGTTTCTTTCTTTCTTTGTATCCTCAGTGCTGTGACTAACCAAAAATTGCTTACTGCCTGACTGTCCCAAAATACCCCAGGGAAGCCTTAGGAGTGAGGGATTCTTCCACCCTAGACATATTCAAGCAAAGGCTAGACTCGCTGAGAATTCTGTTAGAGTCATTCATTGTTAGGGAAAGCGTGAACTGGGCAATCCTGGGGTGCCGTGGAGCTCTAAAGTTCTGTGGGCAGTCATGTGACTGTTGTTAGCTGTTGTAGAAAATGTACTTTGACTTGGCATGAGCAATTCCATTTTGTTTTTATTTCTAATTTGTGACTAAGTAGTTCTTCTCAGTACTTGCGTATAGTTTGGCAGTAGCACTTATGGAGGGCCTATATTTAGTAAATTGCTACTCTTGATGCGTGGGTGACCCCGGTTCTGGTAAACCACCGATTAAAGCCTTGCTAGCGGTGCTCTGGTTGATAGTTCCCTTTCATCACAGCCCTAGGTGTTTGATCATCAATAAGTACTAGCAGCTGGCTGTTAGAAAAATGCTTGACGCCGAGACACAGATATCAAGGAGAATTTATTTAATGAGAGTCCAGAGGTTCAGACTCACGTTTCTGGCCAGAAGTGGGCTTCACTCTTCTTTGAGAAGCGATGAATGCAGAAGTGAGAGCAGCTTCATGCTGTTAATCCGACGCAGCATCAGCATAGTACCTCCCTTCAGAGAATGGATTTGTCGGTTCCCTTTCTGGGTTGCAGTCTTCTCTATATGCTCCTTACATGCCACTCCTTGATATGTTCCCCCTCCTTCAACATACGTCCCTTGTTCAAAAATGGTGGAAAAATCCTCCCTGTGGGTGTGTAAGGTAATATTCAATTAGCCAATTAAGCATGCATAGTAGCAACCCTGACTGTTATCTGGCTGGTTTAAACCAGTTCTCCCAGTATCCTGGGTTTGTGGTTTTCACAAAACCAATAGTTGTTTTCTGATTGGCTGGGCCCACCTGACTTGGTTAATTTTTACTCTCTTGCTCATTCAAACTGACTCTTCATTAATTATCCTGTGGAAACTTAATTTTTACTGATCTCTCACATTATGAATATCACTTGTAACACTCCTAGCCAGAACCATAAAAACTCTCTGGAGGTCTTGGGTCCGATCTGGGTGATCATTAGAACTGCCTCCTGTGTGCCTAGAGATTGGAGCATCCCTGTGTGCAATCACAGAAGCAGTGCTCATTTACCGAGACTATCTAGGGTGCTGCTTTGGGCAGAGGGGAAACCTTTTCTTGGGCAGCTGTATGAATCACCTTGCCCTAACCCTTTCATAATCTGCTTGGTGGTGTGTTCCTAGAGGGATTGATGTTTGTAACATCTCTTTGTTGAAGAGATGATTACATGCACAAAGCTTGATTGAATGCATTGATATGCATGTATTTTATTAGTGTACAGTGAGTATATTTATTGGTAAATTGGTTTTACATGTGCACCCTCTGTTACAAGTGGTGAAGATGATGGGATACTCTTATCCCATAAGGATATAGAAGAAACAGCAGGCCAGATTGAGAGCTAACTTCTAATATTTCCCGCTAAATCTATAAGATGTTGACTAGTTTTCTTGGCTTCCATACCTCCAAGACCAGGGCAAGGTCAACCATGTTGCTGGCAGCTCCTCTTACCTCCAAAACTACTGAATCTTGACCTCTATTGCCTCATCTCCAGGGAACCCCTGTCTTACCACTCAATACCCTGCCTAAGTTCTTGGGTTGGTTTTCTCTGAAACTAATGCCCAGAGAGGAGACAAACTCTTATAGTAATCTCAGGTTATTATTTTTGAGTATTGATAAAACACTTAAAAAAGAGTGTCCAACCAAATCCATTTCCTTTGATCTTGGATAACATATGATGTAATTTAAAATACATGAGCCTGAGAAAATCCATATAGTACTTGCCATCCTAGGCTCAGGAAAAAACCAACGCATGGAATGGACATATTGAGTATAAAGCAGCAACCAAGAAGTAGTGTTGAATTATTGGTAGGAAAAGTTTTATGGACTATTGTAGTTTAACCCACCCTAAACAGAATTCTAAGTAGCCGGTAGAATAGAATCAGAGGGAGAGATAAGGAAATTACAACAATATTGGAAGATTTGGAACATGAATATGTTCCAAATATATATGAATATATAATTGGGAAAGCAGCTTATGTGATTTTCTGGCTTATTCAATGAAAAAGGCTAATAGAGAATTTATATTTACAATAGACTATATAGCAGAGGTGGGGAAAATGAAGTTTGGATTCCATCAAAGGGCTGTACTTGAGGACCTAGAGGGCCACATGTGGCCTCGAGGCTCCAGGTTCTCTACCCCTGGACTATAGGAAACTTAATTCCAAGACTTATGGGAGCCCTACCTAATATTTCAGAAATGTCCTATAAAAGAAAGGAAGTGGTAGCTCTCACTTTGCAGTTATTGACTTAATTACTAGATTTTTTTGTGGTTCCATTGGCCAAAGAAAGCCAAGAGCAGTTTACCATCAAATGGTGAGGTGAGGTGGCATAGACATTTGCCTTGGGCGTATGTTGATGGAGTTCCAGGTCAGCTAGACCTTGATACTTGCCCTACTCAACATTATGTAGATTGAGCCATGACAAGCGGGAGAAAATAAGAGTTCCTGATAGAATTTTTGGAGGACTTACCATAGAGGATGGGCAGTTTTTCCCAAAAAAGTTAAGGAAAAGAGAATCATAACTTCAGTTTCAAGGTATGATTGAACCTTGGAGGAGTGAGTATTCATTCCCTAATTAGTAGTAGAGAAGATCTTAGCCTTGAAATCCCCAAAGGATAAAAAGGAAGCACAGAGACATTTCATTTCTTTGATTTGGGGAGAAATCATGTTCTCCACGTTTGAGTACGAGTAAGGAGATAATCCCCAAGACTCTGGTATTGGAGTCCCTCCTGCTTTCAAAGGGAAGCCTCCAGAGCTTCCCTCTAAGAACCTCCAATGCCATCTTTCCTCCTTAACCTCAGTGCCTTTGCTCAGAGATGCTCTCCAATTTATCTTGTAGGTGCTCTGTGGTGGTACTGCTTGTTCAGTTCTGTCCAGCTCTCTGTGACCCCATTTGGGGTTTTCTTGGCAGAGATACTGGGATGGTTTGCCATTTCTTCCTCCACCTCATTTTACAGATGAGGAAACTGAGGCAAACAAGGTAAAGTGGCTTGCCCAGGGTCACACAGCTAGGAAGTGTCTGGGGATAGATTTGAATTCTGGGAGATGAGACCTCCTGACTCCAGGCCTGACGCTCTGTGCACTATGGTGCCCCCTAGCTGGAGGGAGAGGGGTGTATTTAGCTATAAAATATAGTAGAGGAGTCAGGAGGGATGGGAAAGTGGACATACACAAACAAACACAAACATCAGGAGTAGAACTTGTTAGGGAAAGTACATGTCTGTCTATGCGTGTATGTATATATCTATACATAAATATATCTGCGCTTAATTGTGGCCTTTGGGGGAAGGAAGGGGAAAAAAAAAAACAAAAAGTACACAGCAGAAAAGAAAAGAAAACTGACAAGGAAGCAAGGAAAGGCTGGACAGCTCTCAACACCATGCCTGGCATTTATTACATGGGCTTTCCTGAAATGGAGATAGCGCATAGAGCACCAGGCCCCAAATCAGGAAAACTCATCTTCCTAAGTTCAAATTCAGCCTCATATCCATATGCATTGTGTGACCCTGGGCAAGTCACTTCACCCTGTTTGCTTCATTTTTCCTCATCTATAAAATGAACTGGAGAAGAAAATGACAAAAAAATTCTCTTTACCAGAGAATCTCCAAATAGGGTCACCAAGACTTGGACACAGCTCAACAACAAAAAGGGAGTACTGGCGTTTATTGAGTACTGGGCTGACAATGGGTGAGCCTTGGGCTTTAGGGAAATCCCTCTGGCAGTTGACTAGAGAATACATTGGAGTAGAGAGAGTTTTGAAGCATCAAGACAAGCTCAAAGCCAATGGCAATAGGCAAGGCATGAGGTGATAGGAGTCTGGACCAAGGTGGAGGCCAGGTCATGAAGGGAAGGGCATTATGATGGTAAAGGTGACAAGATGTGGAGACTGATTGACTACATGGGGAGAGAATGAGGGAGACGGAGGAGGTGAAAGGCAAGAAACAGGTCAGAAATGTGCTTGAAAATGAAGGTAAACTGAGAATATTAGGCAACAGTAGCCGATAAATTAGACCCTGAGTGAAGACTGAAAAGGGCTTTTAAACCTAGCTGTGTCTTCCTTCTGATTGGCCAGACAGTACATCATTGGGACCTTCCCTGACACAGTTAAGAGAATCCTGATTAGTAGATATTTTAATGAGGAGGTAGGATAAGAATCACCTCAGAGAATGGAAATAGTTCTAAGAAAATAGGATTAGGTTGGAGACAGCAGAAGTAGTATGTAGTGGCTTTGCTTGAATCAACTAGAATTTGGGTTGAGTGAGTAGTGGGTGAGGTTTCAAAGGTACTTGCATTTGAGTTAAATGGGTGATGGGTAAGGTGGACCAGACCAGGATGAAGGTACAAATTTTTGTTGTATTCGGTCATGTCTGACTTTTCTTTTTCTTTCTTTTTTTTTTTTTTTACTTTTGAACATCTGTTTTTTTTAAAGCCTTGAGTTCCAAATTCTCTCACCTCTTCCCTTCCCATCCACCCTCCCTAAGAAGTCAAGCAATTCAGCATGGGCCACATGCGTATCATTATGTATAACCCTTCCACAATACTCATGTTATGAAAGACTAACTATA